>JARGXX010000100.1:1200000-1843538 GCA_030374765.1 Agarophyton chilense
GGGGGGACGAGAATAAAGCGACCTGAAGACGTTGATCTTCCGGCTTATGCCGAAACTCTTCCACGTAGTAAATACATCATGGCGCTGAAATCCAATGATCTCACAACTGTACACCTCGGATGCGCACAGGGATTCCTGTATGAGTTAAAAGTATCGTTAGGTCTAGGTTGACAGTCCTTGACGCGATGACCGGTAATCTAGAGTCGTCCAACTTGATTGCGGTGTCCAGCGTCATGTGTTTCTCGAGTTGTTCTGGCGGGAGTTCAGGGTATTTCGCAGCGATGGTTTCGAAAGAATCAGATGGTAAGTTAGAGTAGTTCGCGCCTGACTCTCCTAAGGCTACCGTTTCAATATCGTTTAAACGAATCTTGTACCTTCCTTCCTCTGCGTTCGGGGCAGGGTCGACCGAAGAGTGCAGTGAAACAGCATTTGCGCTTCTTCCGTTCTTCCTCTTCTTGCCGAAATGCTGGTCGAGTAGCTCGCGTCTCTTCTCCTTCGAGGTGACAGGGCATCTGCTGATCGGATGCATTCCTGAACATTCTCCTCTGTTCAATCATGGCTTGCCCCAATCATCAAAGTTGTTCTTCTCCATTGCACCCTTTCCTTTGCTCGCTGTAGTATCCGCTGTAACGGAGAGAGCAGACACCTGCGACGGCGTTCGGACTGCCGATGGGTCACTTGCAGCGAAGGAAAAGGGGTGGTAGAGCTACAACACCAGCGAGCTGGAAGTAGGCTGTAAGGCCACTACTCTCCAGCGAGGGTGAACAGTGCAGCTGTAAAACGTTGGTGGAACGTAGGTACGAGACGGCTCGTGAAGTGGTTGGGGGCTGACTATCTATTATAGCTCGTCTGTATCTACGGTTAAGGAATCCTAAGCGAGGAACAGAATAGTCATGGTGCCCATGTTGTCTCTTTTACTTGGAGTCGGCGCTCACCTCTGGTACACTATATACTGTGTGCCAGGGTGAGTGCCCAAATAAATATATAAATAATACCCAGTGGTCAGCCACTTAGCCAATCCACTGTATGTGTATGGTCCCTAATGGACGTCTAGCTACAAAGGGTAGTAAAACCAGCCACGTGGATCGCCACTACATGCGCCGTTGCAAGCCACTCCACTCGTGATACCACGTGTCCCACTAAGACAGTCTGCCTCTAGGCATCCTATGCGGGATGCCGTTTCATATCACAATGTTGATGATATCACTCACTTATGAGTTCCAACCGCGACTTCGCGAAAAACCAACCTATCGGATTCCCCGACATAGTAGAATAGTACACTCGCGTTGCCCACGTTGTGGGGCTTCTGTATGCGAAATCCCTTTCGAAGTTTCTTCTCCTTGGGTTCCTCCGATTTCGAGTTCTCACGTGTAACTCTGGTGTCGGGACCCTTTGAGTGCTTCCTTTTTAGCTTCAGAGTTGCGCACTGTACGAAGTGCACTTGAGCTGCAAGGTTAGCTATGGTATTCGCAAAGACCTTCAAATCTCTCTTCTGCTCCTTTTTCCAAAGGCGCATCTGGTCCATTACGATTTGTCTAAGCTCAGGTGGTTCCAGTTTTGGCACGAGTTTTACGACCAGTTCCTCGCATTGGTCCTTGTCGTTGATGATGCTTGAAGCATTGTACTCATCCAGTGCGGCGATGATTCCTAAAACCAAATTCTCCGCTGCTCCAGAAGGGTCTCTTAGCATCACTTTGTAACGGACTCTGGATATGGCTTCCTTCACGCGGTCGCTGAGATCTCGGATAGTTGACTAAAGGCCACTGTCGAACAATTTCTGAACGGCTTCGTCCGTGGCGTTTTCTGATGATGGTGCCTCTTCGATGCGTCCCAACATACACAGACTGTGCAGTAGTCTCGGGATCATGCATTGTCTGATGGATGCGGCCTTGATTCTCTGATTCGGTGCGCGTCCAGCATTGATGTCGTTTACACGTTCGGTGTACGCGGCAAAGTTTACTTCAAATTGAATAAGATCTGGTTGAGACGCGCCAGCCAGATTCGGGGGGGGGCTGAATAGTGTTCACGATTCCGTACGACGACATAGTGCTCCTGTGTGGTCCTGGTACTCTTTGACCTCTCAAAGCGCTTTGCTGATCAAAAGAGATACTGGATTCTACGCGCCGCGCTATCGTGCGGGAAAGAGAATAGGCACAAAACCTTGAAAGTTCCGTCCAAGGATGCCTCCGGACTCGATATCTTCAATTGTGTCCGGGCTTTTATAATGCCACGTTCGGGCAGATGCCCAAAGAGGGTCCTGCCTCTTTGGGCTGCTATAACTCAACTGCTTTTGGTTACGAAAGTGCTACTTCTACACTACGACCTAATACGGCTAGGCCGTTCGAATTAATGACCAATCTAGCCAGCGCTAGTATGCGTAGCCATCAGCATTCCCGGAATAAATAACGTGTAGGCAGATATGCTTTCGCGATGGGCGGTACAACCAAAGCAAACAGCGCACACTGCAAATATTGGACGCATATGTGCCCTTGTCGCAGCACCGATCAACCCTGGAATCGAGGAGAAATTCGAAGCGCCTTCTGCACCGGACATAATCGAGTTCCAGCGCCGTAATGAATCTAACACATCAAAGAGAGTCTCTAAGGAGACGGCGCCGTGGCGACTGACTACCGGAGAGATCTGCATTCCAGAACAGGATGCTGATCTGCGACTTCGCATTCTTATTGCGGCTCACAACGGTCGTGCAGGTCATAGGGCGTATGATCCGACATATGCTTCAGTAGCGAAACATGTCTGGTGGCAAACCATTCGAGAAGACACCAGAGAGATCGTCAAATCTTGCTTCCACCGCATCGCCACTGAATCTGGCGCTACCGTGCCAATATCACTCGGCCACACCCTACATGTAAAGAAGCCAAAAGAGATCATCCATTTCGACTACTGTTACATGTCACGAGGCGAAAACGGAGAACTGTATACACTAATCCTGACGGACGACTTACCGGGATATGTATCGTTGAAGGCGACATCTCAAGTAGATGCAGACACAACTGCCAGAGTTTTGATGGATTGGTTTGCCTTGTTCGGGATAGAACAGTCATGGATCTCCGATCAAGGCAGTCACTTTAACAAAAAGCTGATAAAGTGCCTCGCAGATAAGCTGAAATGTAGTCATCGTTTCACACTTCCTTACTACCCATGGATTGATGGATATGTCGAAGGGGTATGTTTTGAGCTGCTTCGGACTTGTAGATTTCTCTTATATGAGTTTCAGCTACCGCAGTCTGCATGGGCATCTGTCCAACCACTAATACAATCTTCCCTCAAAAACTCGCCAACGCGGCGGCTCACTGGCAAGTGTCCACTTACTGTATTCTCTGAACTTTCACAGGACTCTCATCCGACCACTATTTCGCGACACATGAACGCCACGAAGGTTTCGTGTATCTCTGAAGAAAGAGTTCGAGCGCTGGCGGTGCAGGAGAAGATTCTGATAGCTTTGGACAAAGTACATCGCGAGTGCGCAGATCGCGCTAAAATGCAAAGAAAAGCATCAGTTGAGTCTCATAACCGAAGAACCGGCATTCGACTGATTAACTTTTCGGTCGCCGATTTTGTCCTTCTTGGCGTCCTACAATGATGCGTGAACTCAAAGACCAGCCTGAAATGGCGCGGGCCTTTGCGAGTTACGGCATGCAGAGATCACTACGTATTCCAGGTGGAAGATTTGTTGGACTTCAAAAGGGATTACGTTCATGGGCGCCGCTTGAAGTTCTTTAGAAACAAAGAATTTGAAGTCACTGAGGAGATCAAGCACCATCTGGCTTATCAGGCTAACGAACTGATGGCAATCGAGGTATTTAAGGACATTCGTCGTCATAAAAGACAGGTACAGATACTTTTGAAGTGGAGAGGATTTACAGAGGAAGAAACCGACTGGGTCGGATTTGATTCCCACCAGCAAAACGTTCCGATCTCCTTCGCGAGTACATCGCCGAAGTGAAACAGTCCGACAACCAAAGACAGCGCAGAACCGAGAAAGCGATTGACCTCTAATGACCAAAGAATTATTTTGGCCATGGGGACTTTTGATAGCGCGTGCGCTACATAGGCCTAAGCAAATGTGCGTAGCCCAAAAAGTCGAAATTTCCAAACTACAGAACTGTTCAAACTACAGTTTTTGGACAACGTGTATCACATGACAGAAAAGGGACACGAGGAGCAGGAAGTCATATTGACAAAGGAGAGGGGTCACCAAATACACACAGTGGAGTGAAAGGGTACGAGTACGTTTTATCAGAAAGCAAAACACGACTGCCAGCAGGGTGAAAGGGCAGAACACTACCGAAAGTAAAAAAACGCTGATATAGAATGCAAATAGCGGCCAAACGCAACAGAGAGGACGATCAAACGGTAGAACGCAAAGCGGAAGGAGCAACCGCTACTTAATCACCTCAGACAGACAGTGAGCGAGGCAGTGGATGGGGGAGAGGAAAAAGCAACTCCGGCAACACGCAACGCCAAATACCCTCGTAAACTGACCGCTGTGAAGTTCAACTTCCCCGGGGTATCCCGTCTCCCTTCGCCCTCAGCTCTCCCCAACATTGAACGACCCAATCCCCTCTTACAGCATTCTTGTTTGAAACGTGTCATGGCCACCAGCGATTCTGCGAGAACAGTACAGTACTATCGAACTGCCAGAACAGAGGCAGAGTAAGAAATAAAATAAAGCCCACGCCGACGGAATAAGTGCGACGGCGGTGGGCGGGCATCCCCAGAGAAGTTCTGAGGGATTTCGGTGCCTGGTATCCCTTGCATGTTTTGCGATCCGTAGACAGTCCACGCCGTCCTTCCATCAGCGTCTGCTATCAACACATGAAAACCATCCAATCTATTCTCTGTATTGGTCTCTATCGTCATGTCGCTGTTTTGTACGGTATTTATGCCGAAAAATCTGAGCTTTCCGGGGCCATGGTCGACAACGCCAAGTTCAAACCTGTCATTAAATGCTTCAATGAATTATTTCGCCCTGTTGCCATCACCAGCTTTCTTCAGGTCGTCCACGATTTGGGCGACAATTAATACCAACTTCCCTCCTTCCTTTTTATAGAACTGTTGATAGATGTTTTCTGATGTCACTAACCCAATTTCTTTCATCACTGTATCAGATTCATCCTGGCACTTGTTGTTTAAATTAATTAACCCATAGGCAGCAGGAATTAGGAACCAAGCATGAGTAGCTTTCATAGTTCTTTCCTTGGGCGGTCGGAGATAGACTTCTCGCTTACCTGGAACTGTCTGCAGGAAGGCAGCGGTATCAACAGCCTTATAAAAACGTCCAGCCTTCTAACGATGCAATTCTTTCTAGGATTTCTAGTCCTGCTGGAAGACAAGTGGAACAGTCCTTGCTTGAAATAGGCTTTAAGTTGTCCTCATTCCCGTGAGAAGCAATACAGGCTTTCAGTTTAAGCCACCTGTCGCCATTGTGCTTAATGTTATAGAGTTTGTGGCTGCTGATAATATTGTTATCTTGGGGTACATGCCTTCGTTATACTGGTGTAGCCATTTGAGTGAAGCTTTCTTCTTCCTTGATATATGCGTTATGTACATGATACTGGTGAAATCCTTGGGAATGGTGCTGCGGGAATGGATTATTCCCAATATGCTCAAGCATTTTCTTCAACACGGTTGCCTCTATACTTTCCACTTGAAGTGGTTTGGCAGCCTGACTTGAGCTGGCCCGTAGACTGTCCGTGTAATTCCACAACTCCTTCGACATATCCAGTACCTCAGTTTGTCTATCTTCATACTTAATATTGACTTACTCATTCTCAGCTTCACTGTGAAGGACACCAAAATAAAACGTGTCGTCTAGTGACCAATAGATCTCAACACTTTCACAAACATCAGAGTCATTTCCAGGTGTGCTATCAACCATTTGTGAATCCGGTTCATCGTGGGTGTCAGTGGATATCTGCACGTCGGGTGGCAGCAAGTTATCAGTGCCATTTGATATACAGTTGGTGTCAAGAACATCTTGCACTAACTTTTTCAGTACGATTGCTTCGAGTGACAATCTTGTATCCTCGAAAGAAGCCTGCATTGTGCTTCCATTGACTCTGGGTACAGTTACTATTGTTGCAGAGATTTCGAAACATAAAACAGTTAAACGCAGAGTCCATTGTACACGTTTGTCCATGTCACGTTTGACGAACACTTCGACTGAATGGCCAGCGTTCAAGGCCATTAGCGGGGATAACCTTTAAGTGTGATATGCGATTGAGTTTGCACCGTGTTAGAAACTCTTGCTGTGCTGTAATGACATCATCCGGCAGCAATATGCTATGTCTTATGCTATTGAGAGGTTTGGTAAAACGTTTTTCCATCTCAAACGTTAACAACTTGTCTTTGCCGTACAAGTCATTTGAGATGGTCACTCCATTGCAAGCTGTTCGAGTGGGGTTCAACTGATCTCCCGGGGGTGCCTTGAGACTGAGGAATACACTGCGAATTATCGTGTGTTTTGAATTGATTGAGTTCTTTGCATGTCGTTTCGGTGCAACAGGGTGCAGGGGTATGCCGAGCGAAGCGCTATATTAGCTGAATACACCAACCAAGAATGCGTTGTCTGTTCTTATGGCTTGGGAATACCAGAACTGGGCTATCCAGCTCTCTTTAAATCCATTGACAGCATCATCAAGTGCCGTAGTTCGCACCACCGCGGCCGTGGAGTATCTTGAAACTAAGTCCAGACTGTAGAGAATGCATAATTGATGGACAAACAAAGAACCGATTCATATAACTTCATTGAATGTTTGCGATAGCGTCCTTATTGAAACTTTTCTGGTAGGCGGGAGAACCGCTGTAGATCAAAATGAGTTGCAGTTTGCAACAACATCTGCCGGGTACTTCGC
This sequence comes from Agarophyton chilense, assembly GCA_030374765.1. NCBI lineage: Eukaryota > Rhodophyta > Florideophyceae > Gracilariales > Gracilariaceae > Agarophyton > Agarophyton chilense. The sequence continues at coordinate 1,206,876 of JARGXX010000100.1, forward strand.
AACAGATCTGTTCTGCAGCCGGTTTCTCTGAAGCAGCAATTTAAAATCGTAGCAACAAGAATGATCAAATAGATGCTTCTGGACCTTGTCCACGATTGCTTGAACATCACACCACGGACACTTTTCTAAAGTTACAGCCGATAAACAATGAAATGTCGAGCCAATGTACTTAACGTTTGTCGTACACTTCTCGACAGAAATGTAGCTTAAAAACCCAACATCTGTGATCGAGATAGAGTCCCATTCTTCGGAGGCTAAGATACATAGTGCATTGTAGCCTATATGAACAATGCTGGATCGACGAGTTTCATTCCCCTCGATCAAAAATTGCGAGGAGCCCTCAAGAACTAGATGGGTGATCTCCATTTGGTTGCCATTGTCAGACTCTACCTTCAAGACCATAGATCCGAGAATTTTACGGGCTGCACTGGCGTGAGCGCCAGTGCCATATTTAGATCTACCGTGGCCAGACAACACGGTGGAAATCGGGTGCAGAGTTGCGTTGGAGAGTATACCGAGCTCTTCTGAGAGCAACTGTAGCTCTAATTGCCCAATACCCGAATAGAGAGCTCCATGGTCAACCAACGGGCCGAGATGTTATCGGAAGCATTATCTCGATGACTTGTACCACAACACTTTCGATATGTACTTTCGCTTACGAACTAGACTATCGATACGTCCCTTCGTCTACGCAGAATCTTTCTCACTTATGACTGATAGAGAAAGTCAAAGTCCTTTCTCCTAATCGGTAGGATTTGTTTTACGCGACATTAAACTGTTTACGCTACTGACTAGGGTCAGTACGCTAGCGCTCAGTCCTTTTCGCCTGTTCTTGCGAACACCTGGAGCACCGGCGATCTTTGGTAGGCACAAAACCGACCCCCCCTTTCCCCGAGTTTGTCGACACAAGGCGTTTGGAGATCGATAAGTTAGATACTTGTCCGTTTCATCCAACGAAGGTCGTGGAGTTGAAGGATACGATCTTCTTGCTGCTATTGAACATACGTCCAGTCCAATCTCTTTTACGAGACGAAAGATGCAAAGACGTGACAGACGCATCGAGACAGAGTACGTGCGAAGGCAGCGAGACGTTGTCGCCGTGATTGCGTTTCCAATGGCCACATTTTCGACACAAATCACAGGGATACTTAGGCGTGAGAAATATGGTCTTTCCTCCACGATCGGGGCAAGGATTGGTGCGAGGCCGAACGTTTGCAGAGCTCTCAGACAGGGGTTGAGGCTTCGGTTAGCCAGTTGCATCATCAAATTGGCGTAAGACGGATGCTATGTTCTTGTACTGCAGCGTGTTGAAATAGCCCGTCGTTGTATAGTTTGAAGCCAGGGTTCTGTCAGTCGCCGCCGCCGCCAAAACAAACACACGTTGTCCGTTTTCAACTCTAGAGTTTGCCAACAGCATAATTACTGTAGGTGCCTCCGGCAACTTGATATTTCCTGACTGTGTGTTGAACTTCTTGGCTTTAGCTTCGAAACGATGCTCAAAATTGGCAACGATGCCGGCACGCTTGACATAGAACAGTGCAATAGAACTTGTGTAGACCTCACTAACAACAAACGAGGAGTCTCTTTCGTAGATAGTATTGACAATGATATTCGAAGCAAAATTTGAAGCGATTTCAGCGTCGTAGCTGGTAGAGCAAAAATCCCGTGCACGTTCGTAGAGTGGCGACTTGAGCTTAATGCCACGAAGGTGTTTCGGTATCTTATTGGAGTTGATGTCCAGAAGCCTATCATGAAAGGAGGTCCATAAGGACAGGGATTCAGCATAGTCGTCTTGGTTGCCCTTAGCGTCAGTCCACGGGACATTCTTCATATATCAGGAGAAACGATGGCACGAGAGCGTGCTAGACAAAGAAGTAGATGCTGGTCACATGACTTAGTAGTGAACAGTATTCGGGTACTAGGGAGATACCTGAGGCGTACGCTGAGGTCCACGTCCTTCGTCGGAGTCAGACAACCTTGAGGTGCATCGACTTGTGTTTATATGCGGTCCCAGACAGCCAATGTGTCTGTACATGGTATACAACTACTAGGCTAAATGGATGCAAGTAGTATTACTTCTGTCGTGCATATTACTAGTGCTCTCGTGCAACGGGGTGTATTCTAGCGACACATTTAATAGGAAGTAACCGGATGCCCAGCGACTCCAAATAATTTCAAAAACCTGCGAGACAACTGATCGTCTGGTACTTAACTCATTTGCTTTTTGAGTCCATAACGACGCAGTATGAACAATTGATTTTTATAAAATGAGCTGGTCTGTTAACAACAGAGGAATATACGCAATAAAAGTGAATATCTGTTTGTTCTCCATAAACGTATGTGTAAGCCAGTCTCATATTCTTACAACTTTCGACAAGCAACACATTATCAGATTCTGCTCGAGAAAGTTTTAAACCGCGCATCAACACCATCTTATAAACAAAATCTCTGTTATGGGCGTAATATGTTTTCATGATTCCGTATCATAATTGTCCGGAACCATCTCTGTATATCACTGCATCTCTCCTGTTGTCCGTTTGAAACAATCTGTGTCCTTCAAATATTAAGTTGATATCTTTCTTTCCCGGCCACCACTTGTATCTTGCAATGAACTTGAGCTTTTTAAACTGGTCTTCATACTACAATACCACCAATTGCTTTTTTTTACAGCTGCTTGTGAATTTTATTCCAAAGTAATGTTACACCTAAGAAGTGCCTTCATTCCGGAGCAGATTTAGTACAATTGACCCAAATCATCTTTTTCTGGTTTACGAAGTTCAGATTGTTTCCATATACCATCAAGTTCGGCGGCATCTGCGTTTTTGGCAAAATTGCTTCCGAGATCATTCGTGTCAATGAGTTCCTTGATGTAATTTTCTTTGCTTGAATTGGAACAAAAGCTTTAAAGAAGATCCGGTGAAGTTATAAGTGGAGTGGGTTGCTCGCCGGCGCATTGAGTTTCAGTGGGTAGATCGAGTTCCATGCGGGATTTCAGAAACGGCGATGCAATCGCTCCAATGTGTCTATTTGTGTGATAGTAAGGTCGCTTTGTAGCTTTATGAAAAGTTTCGTTTTTCTTAGTGAATCCTTCCCAGAAGCATCTAAACTCTTTTAAACAGTCTCTAACATGATAGTGTCCTGTGCAGTTTTGTATTTACGGAAAAACAAAAGCTGCTGTAGAAACCTCTAGATTGTTCCGTATGCTGACCGAAATGTCAGTAGAGAAAAAGTTCGATGACTTGGTTTACTAAAGCAAGCCAGTTTGTTGCGTCTTAAGTACTGAATCCGCCTCCCTAGTGTAGAAGGACTTGACTCGCTACTAGTACCCAGCCATTGGTTGCATGCTACCTAGCCTAGATGTTGCGTGGCCTGCTGTTGACTCAAAACGGTCTCGGGACCCTTTTGGGATTACGCGTGTGTCCGAGTGCGTCACACTCCCCTCTTTCAAAGAGAAAGTTGTTTTCGAGTCATTGCAACCAAATCTGCCAGAGCGTATTTCCGCTCAAGCAGACGGCGAAACACTACGAGACCATCCTTGGCGATCCTTTCGATAGGTTCCACAGTGTCTTTGTTGTGTGACAAACCTTTCCACCCCACGTAGACTTTCAATCTATCTGTATTTTCTACCAGCTTCATTAATAGCGAGACAGGCATTCCCAATTCTGATGTCAAGACATGACTCAAAATACAATCTCTGTCAATGGAGCTGTCGCGATAAAACTTTGATTTGATTCCATGTACTTCTTCTGTAGAAACATTTCGTAAATCATCGACTTTAAACCCATAGTCGTATGAAATCCGCACTATCCTTCTTGATCTTCTCCATCACAAAGCCAGTTTCTTTCACCGGCATGAAAATCTTCCCTTGTGACTAGAACATAGTCGCCTTCGATAAAGTTCGGCGAAAATCCTCGAGATGCTTTCTGACGAGATAAAGCTCTGTTCTTCAACAAATTTCGTTGCACGAGTGGATGCAGTTCAACGACGTATTTCGTCAGCTGTTTAACATTCAATTCATGTTCCAGAACGGTCCTCTTGACAGTGACAGACTTGAACAACGTATTTGGGAGGAACTTTCGAAGCGGTGGTGTCGTACCCATGCCCAGAAAGACAGCAACACCGGCAATGTTACCACGGTGCGGGGATACGGTATTGTTCAGAGAGCTTCGGACAGTCGGAAGAAGATCAGTCCATTCTTTGAAATCCATCTGCAGTTCCGAAGTCAGAGCTTAAATGATTCTCAACACTTCCTTTCCAAGACATTTTACTGCGCCATTGCTCTAAGGCGTGTATACCAACGTGAAATGGTTGGGAACGCGCAAAGAATTGACCAGCAGTCAGAGGGTTTCGTTGCGGTAACATGTCGGTCCCTCGGACACCAGAGATTGTGGGACTGCAAAAGCCGCATACCAGTCGATGAATGCGCTAGCTGAATTTCCGCTGAGGTGTTTGGGAACGCAAACAGCAACATGTAGTGACAATGGTCGTCACGAAGCATGAGGACATACTTCTCTCCAGTCCCGCTTGGACCGATCTCCAGGTAGACAAACTGGGGTAAATCATACGGAGCGCTACCGCACACTGCTAGTACAAGAGTTCAGGGTACTTTGTTACCACCGAGAGTAGAGATAGAGTGTATGCAGGAGCGGACAAATACCCTGACATATTTGTCCAAAGGTTCCCAGAAGAAAAACCTACGGACACTTTTAATCGTAATGTCTTGCTCACGATGTCCTGTTCCGCCAGTGTGTTCAATAATACATTGTCGAAGTTGTAGATTTTCTGCTGCTTCAGGGATCCGTATGGACTTCACTTTGTTCTTCCAGAGACCTTCATCTTTGTTCACGTTGTGCGGTCTGTTATCTTGACTGTCTTCCTGGGACGACCATATTCCCTTTATGGAAGGCCACACAAACTGTTCATCTGAGGTTGAGGGAAGCGCTGTTTTTTTTATAAATCGGCGAACTACAGGGGGTGCTGCCCAGCGGGTGAGCATATCAACCCAGACATTGTCAGTTCCTTTAATATGATAGCACATGTAGTTGTAAGCGCTGAGTTTTACTGCCCATCTCAACACTTTCCTCACTGTTGGCAAGCTCAAGTCCGGGATGAGGGAGAATGGGTCAAAGAGAAATATCAAGTTGTTGTGGTCTGTGTACAAGACGAAACCAGCCGATGTGGCGACCATCGAGTGCATTCGCTCAAGCGTAACAAGAATGGCAAAGGCCTCCTTTTTCATTATAGACCACCTATGCTGTGTTCCGTGAAACAATTCAGGGCCAAAAGCCAGAGGACTGTGGGGTTGCTCTGCATGCAGTTCGCAAAGGTCTTCAGTAGGTTTTTGGATGATCATGCCAGACCATGTGGCTTGGGAAGCGTCAGTGTACACACAGAATCGTTGGTTGTCATCACGATGAGAGAGAGTGACCAGATTGGCAAGGGCATGTCTGCAATCTGAGAACGTTTTTCTTTCCGTTTTAGTCCAATTGAGACCATTTAGGTCTACTTTGGCTACTGCTGTCTTAGTTCTCTTCCCTAACCGCTCATATACGCGCTCCATGAAGTCATAAAGGGGTTAGATGCGGTTAGGAAAGTCTGGTATACCCATTTTGACCCACTGTATGGCGCACAAGAACTGTTGTAGGTGCTCCCCATTGGCTTGCATCTCAATATGTAGGAGACTGTTCATTTGTCGAGGGTCATACCGTACTACTTCCGCGTTGATGATTCTTCCACACCACCTGATTGAGGTTGCCAAAAGTATGCCCTTCTCGGGGTGGAGGCGGATAAAGTACTTGGTACAGATACTGAAGAGCTTCCGAATTCCTTGCAGTAGTTCTCCAACGCTTCCAGCATGCAATAAGATGCCATTGAGTAAGTAAAGTAAAAGGATTCGCAGGTCTTTGGGGAATATCTCGGCGAGCACGGACACCAAATGCGTCGTCGCGTTGGTCGTTCCATGTAGCACACGGGTGATGGAGAATATTCTATTAGGGTTTATAAACGACTGCAATTCTTGGGAGTCTTTGTGCAACGGAAACTTCCTGTAGCCAAGAGAAAGATCCAATGTGGCAAAATTCTGGGACCCGGAGAGCTTCTCGAGTTCGTGCTCAATATTCGGCATCGGATATTGGTGGCGTACTGTGAACTTGTTGACGGAACGGACGTCTACCGTAAATCTGAAACGTGCTGATCCTGGTTTCGGAACGATAAGTGAGGCGCTTGCCCAAGCAGGAGTAGGGTTGGGGTGCGCCATGCAAGCGTTAACCAGATCCGAGACAAATCGTTCAAGGAATTTTCGCTTTTCGCGTGAGTAGTTGCGCAGTTTCACTCTTACCGGCTTGGCATCTGCCATTAACTTGATTTCCAACGGGCGGATGTTAGCAGAGGGTCCGGCAGAGAGAGACACGAAAAATGTTCTTGTGTTCCTAGACAATCTGTCTGAGAGTTTCAGAGTCTTCGTTGCCCATTCCGTTTCTTCTGGTGCAGTTGATGAGCTCGTTTGTGGCTTTCTCAATCACACTGTGCTGCGTTGCGTCAATAGAATCAAACAATGCAGGGTCTGGAAATGGTTTTGCTCCCATTCAAACATGTGGTGGTTTACAATTGGACGACTGAGACGTTGAGCTTCAGGAAATGCCAATCTGCAGTGGGCTTTCGGTTCAAACGGGCAGACATGATACGATTGACATAACCTCCGTCACATTCTACTGTCAGGTTTCTTACTTGTGAACAATCGGCCCCATCGACTGGAACCCTGTTGTGATTTAAAAGACTTCGGGTCCCCACACGGAGATGGTGTAAACCCGGACGAATAGTGACGATATCTTAGCATGCGAGCTGATCAATTGCTACCAAAAACGTGATGTTAAATAGAGCAAGACTTCCCGATGAGAGATGTAGAACAGTTTTAGGTGAAGTTTATGTACGGCTAAATTAAAAACTTTCAGCTTCCAAGCCTTTCTTGAGAGCAACAACTAGATATGTTGTTTTGATAGCCCGGATTCTGCCAATTCCCATCAACGCGGCTTTCTCTGCGAGACCGGGCGTCCCAGTGCTGTCATCACTTCTGTCATCAGTTCTGTCATCACATCGCCCTGTGGCGTTGATGGATCTCTGTCCATCTGAAATTGTGATGGGACAAGAAGGAGAATGTTCCCCAGGGGCGGATGGGCGTAGACTAGTCACTGTTCCCTGACTAGCATTATGTTCAGAAGATCCACTTGACCTACTGTTCTAGCTTCTACTTGACCTTGAAGGTTCGTCTGCTGCCTTCCGGGCCTTTATCTTCTCGATCAACGCCTTCTTCTCTAAGTCGTTGGCCTATTCACAATCTTTTATCCAAAGACAGTGCTTATTAGCCTTGCACGCCGGGTTATTGCAAATTGGTGGCGGGTGTTTAGATCTGCAATGTCGGTTATTCTGGGAGGATTCCTCTATGACACATGACTACCGCGTCCTTTCTCCTGGTGCATTGGCGCGGCTTTCGGTTTTTCGACGACTGCCAGTGGTTCTTTGCTTGGTAAGGCCATTGTCCACAACTTGAAAAGCGTCAGCAACTGAGAGTGCATGCTTCATAAAACCTCGAAAGTCTTTCCTGTTTTTGCAGTGCACCTGTTCCGAATCCGTCTCCAGGCGTCGCTGCAAAGTCTTTGGGCGCACTGCAGAGACAATTAGAAACACTGCAGTCTTTGGATTGTCGTAAATGAGCCAATTGATACCATTGTTACGAAGCAATGACACGTAGCTTGTAAACAGTTGTTCCATTCGAGAGCGCGAAGAGGAATCGGACATATCCATTTTCAATTGTTTCTCGATTAGAGATTTGACTGTGGATAGAGTGAATAAGTCCTTATCTTCTTCAGCTTTTGTTCCAGGTACTTTCGCAAAGCTGTCTCTGACAGTTATGAAGTCTCCGTAACTCCCGATATGTAGCCAAGTTCAATAGTCGACTCCAACCAATCTACATTAACACAGTAGCTGATATTTACGAGACGAACAGGTTCCGTAGTAGTGGAATGAACGACAGCCAATTGAGTTGGGCTGGTTGTGACTTCTTTGGCGTACTGGTAATCGGTTCGAAGAAAATGACGGACAGAAGCTGCATCTGTTTTGAAGAGGCGTAGATGCGCTAGAGAAAAGGATACGGAGGACGGTTGCTGCAGAACATTGAGGTCGGTTTCCCCATTGTTCACAGTACATGCCTGTTTACAGTTCCTGCGGTACTGGCAATGTGAAGTCATCTTTTACAGTTCTGTACTGGACAGCAGGTTGACTTGCTGTCCAATGACCGTTACGTACTGCCTTTAAGTATCGAGCTGTGAATGGTCAAGGGTGTGCATCTTTTCTACTTGGATCCTGTGGTACATACTTTCAACTTAGGGTTTTTTATATCTTCTGAATTGATGTTCACGTACTGTCTGTAACCGTTTTAGTTATTCTACTTTTAGTCCCGACGGAGTGCGTACTATAGTTTGGATGACTACGGCTTCGCCGGGCACACCCAAATTTCGTCCCATATAAAAGGAGGACCGGCACTCGCCGGACCTCTGACGAGGGATTCAGGACATCGATCGTCGGATTCTTGGGTGTGCCCGCTCAAATCGCTCTGCTCTTCTACCTCAACCTCGCCTACCTCTCTTCTCTAGTCACCTCAGTCACTCAACCCTTCGTGAAACCTTCGTTCAACCTTCGTGCAACCTCAATCCGCTACACTCGTCAACAAAGCGCTTTGATTTCGAATCGTAACAAGTTTAGCGGTTTGTTTGTTGAAGGTCAACCTGGTTCAAGATGGCTTCCAACTATGGTCTCGTGTCTGTTGTTCAGCCGCCCTTGTTGAAGCACGTGAACCAACCTTCGCTCATCAAGTTCGAGGTTGACTATGTTGCGTACAAGGCTAAGGTCGACGATATCAATCAAGACCGCAACGATGATGAGCAGATGCCCGTCGCCTCTATCAAGGATTGTTTGGATCCTGCGACGTTGCATGCACTGTGTATCATGGGTGAGATCCAAGACGCCAACTCTGTCGAGGAGGCGACTGTGGAGTCCGTCCAAGCTTGGTTCGACAACGCCTCCACCAAGGCTCCGAAGGATCTCTCCGAACGTATCGACGCTGTTCTGGCGTCCGTCGCATATGTCGCGAATGGGGACGATCCTGCTGGTGGTGTTACGGACTTCATCGTCAAGATCATCACTGCATTGGATCAGAACAACGCATCAGAAGTTCTCAGGGAGAAGGACCTCGCTAAATTCTTTCTCAACCGGGTCGTGAACAAGTTCAAGGACCCGGTACTACAGGAGCGCATCAGGATGCGCCGCCGTGGCTGGACCAAAGATCAACTCGCCGACATCAAGTTCTTCAAGAACGAGGTGTCTACCCTCGCTGTGGAGCTCAATCTTACTGAGACGGCGAGGCAGCGCGTCAAGCCCGGCAAACTTCGTCAGCCTCCGAAATCCCGTAAGGGCAAGAAGCAAGAGGAAGACGGAGATCCCGACAAGGGTAAGTACTATCCGAAGGGGAAACGCAAGACCCCTGATGAGTGGACCCAAGACTGCTTGAACCCTGCTTGCAAAGGGAAGCATCCGCTCCGTTTGTGTCCGAACACTTCGGACGATCGGAAGAAGGAACTCTTCGATGAGCATTACAAGAAGAAGGAGGCAAACAGGGCTAAAGTGCTGTCAACACATGCTCAACCCTCTTCCGACTTCGATATGCCCAACGCCGAGGAGGGCCGCTTCCGCGTCGCACTCGAGAATACCGTTCTGGATACGGTCCTCGGTGACTCTGGCTCCGATTTCAGTGCTATTACAACGCAAGTCTTCGACAAGGTGAAGAATGCCAACCCGTCATTGGCTTTCGAATCACTGGACGAGCCTCTCGAATTGGTAGGAGCGTTCAAGTCCGACAAGTCGAAGTTCACCGCGTCGTACAAGGTCAAGCTGGCTGTCACCATCTACCTACCTGGCTCGAACGTTCCCGTTCGTGTTCGTGGCATTGAGTTTCTCGTGGTCGACAATGACATGGATGAGATCCTACTCGGCAGGCCTTTCCTGAAGGCAATTGGTTTCGATCTCAAGGACCATCTGCTAAGGATCCATTCGATCATCCATGACAAGCATGTCGACGATATCGACACAGACAAGCTCAAGACCAATGCTGCGAAGTACCAGGGTCTTTCGTACATGGCAGCCGATGATGATCCCATCGAGCTGCCAGATTGCCTAGCCGCAGGCTTTGGCAAGGACTCCGAAGAGTCGATCCAGAAGGCATTCAAGAAGATCATCGATGAGGCCGAGATGGAAGGAATCTCCAAGGAAGGAATGGTTCGAGTCAAGGCTCTCCTCAAAGAGTACCGCGACGTCTTCCGCATCAAGCTCGGTGTTGATGCTCCCGCCGATGTCCCGCCTCTCGTCATTACTCCTGTCGAGAATGCCAAGCCATACCGTTCGCCTCAACGAAGGTATGCGCCTATGCAGCGTGTCTTCATTTCCAATACCATTCGTCAACTCGAAGGTATCGGCGCAATCTACAAGAACCCTTCCTCGCACTGGGCAAGCCCGGCATTGGCAGTGCCGAAGCCTGGGTCAGACAGTCTTCGCTTCACTGTCGACCTCAAGGGGCCCAATTCAAGGACTGTGCCAATTCAGTCAGCAATGCCACACCTGGACTCACACCTCCAGGAAATTTCTGGCAGTACCTGTTTCGGTCGAACCGATATGGCTCACGGATACTGGCAAGTCCCTCTTGCACCTGGAAAGTCGCAAGAGATGTTGTCAATTCAGACACCCTTAGGTGTCTACTCATCAAACCGCCTTCTCCAAGGTGGAAGTGATTCTGGAAACCACTTTCAAGCTGTACTCCAACACAAGTTCAACGGACGCGTCGTTCGGATGCTGCAGTGGATCGACGACTTCTTATTCTACGGGAGGAATGAGAAGGAACTCCTCGACAACATCGAGGAATATCTCCGAGTCTGTATGGAAATAGGACTCAAGGTACACGCCGAGAAGTCTTCCTTTTTCGCCAAGGAAGTCCAGTTTTGCGGCCGCATCATCTCAAACGAAGGCGTTCAGTACCATCCACGTCATTTCAACTCGTTGGTGGATATGAAACCACCAACAATGGCGAATGAACTTCAGCAGTTCCTTTGTGCAACGAACTGGATGCGCAACTCGATCCCAGCCTATGCGGAACGCATCGCCCCCCTACAGGCTCTTCTCGAGGAGCAGTACCAGAAGTCAGGGAAGAGGACGAAGCAATCACTTCGCAAACTTTCCCTCTCCGACGCGTGGGGCGCTAAGCATGATAAGGCTTTCGCCGATATCAAGGATCAACTCGCCGCTTCAGTCAAGCTCGCTCACCCGAAAGAAGATTTCCGCGTCTGCTTGTTCACAGATGCATCGGAAACTCATTGGGCTGCAATGCTGACTCAAGTACCAGAAGAAGATCAACGCAAGGACATCGAGGATCAGAGGCACGAACCCCTTTGTTTCCTGTCCGGCGCATTCTCCGGATCAGCTGTCAACTGGTCCGTTCCGGAGAAGGAAGGGTACGCAATCGTCGAAGCCATGTGTCGCCTGGATTTCTTGGTTCTGGGTCGCGAGGTTACCATGTTCACAGATCACGCCAACTTGGTCTACCTCTATGATCCATATGGAAGGAATCCGGGAATTGCACGTCACACCGCAAGCAAGCTGATGCGTTGGGCCATCAAGCTCAGTGCATTTCGCTACGTCGTCAATCATCTCGCTGGTGAACGCAATGTTTGGGCTGACATGCTGACAAGATGGGCTGTCAACTCCAAGCACACCGTTGATGCAACCAAGGTTGGTTGCGCCAAGTCGCTTATGTTGGCTCCGATCAACCCCGGCATAGATCCACGTCTGGACTGGCCGAAATTCGCAGATATCTAGAAGTCGCAGAAAGATTCAAAAGTCAAGCCGCCTCATGCTTTCAAGAACAAGGATGGCTTGTGGAAGAACGACAAGGGTATCATTTGGGTTCCGGCTGAAGATGAGCTCATGAAGATGCGCATCATGGTCGCTGCTCACACCGGGCACGGTGGACATCGCAGCTGGCGCGTCACCCTCGCAACAATTCAGGCTTACTTCAAGTGGAAGAACATGCCCGACGATTTGGAGTCTTTCGTTCGTTCATGTCTTTACTGTCTCTGCACCGAGTCGGGGAAGATTGTTCCACGTCCTTTGGGTCATGCTATTCATGCCGTCTTGCCGAACATGCTCCTGCATTTCGACCTCTCCTGAAGAGGATGACTTCCTCTACGTTCTCGTGTTCAAGGACGACCATAGTTCCTACGTCTGGCTAACACCTACGAAGGATACTACCGCTGAGACGGTGGCCGAGATCCTCATCGACTGGTTCGCCACCTTCGGCGTTGTCAACCAGTGGGTATCGGACTGTGGCTCGCACTTCAAGAACGCGCTGATTCGTCTCATCAAGGAGAAGACGTATTCGGAGCACCACTTCACCCTGGCATACTGCCCGTGATCGAATGGCACAGTCGAAGTCGTGAATCGTGAACTTCTCCGAGCGACTCGTGCTATTCTGTCCGAATATCAGCTGCCGCACAGCTGTTGGCCGAGCATCATGCCGGTCGTTCAATCCGCCTTGAACAACTCAGTGTTTGATCGCCTTGGAAACCGCTGCCCACTGACTGTCTTTATGGGGCATCCACAGGATACTCCGCTCAAGGCTGTCATTCGCAAGGCTCATGGTAAGGTCAAGGTTCACTCGATCAAGGACATTCGCGCTGCTCAGCAAGTCAACATCAACTCGCTGCTTTCATCGTTGGAAGAGATGCACAAGGATGTCGCCGAACGCTCAGAGAAGAAGCGTGAGTCTGCGGTTCGCACTCAGAACCGCAAGACCAACGTTCGCGCCATCAACTTCGCTGAAGGTGACTTCGTACTTCGTGGCATCATGCAGCAAGAACGCTCTCGCAAGCCGTCGCTCAAGTGGCTGGGTCCTTTTCGCGGTACCGAATGCCGATCCGGGTACATTTTCGTGATCGAGGACTTGGTGACTGGCGAGAAGCGAGAAGTCCACGGGCGTCGACTCAAGTTCTTTCGCAACAAGGACTTCGAAGTGACCGAGGAGGTGTTGGACCATCTCTCTTACCAGAAGGGAGAGCTTCTCATCGTTGAACTCTTCAAGGACCTCCGCCGCAAGGCTGGAGAAGTAGAGCTGCAAGTTAAGTGGCGTGGATTCGACGAGGATGAGATGGATTGGGTCAGTCTCGCTTCTCTTCGCGATGACGTCCCCGAACTCGTCGCTGACTTCATCGCTGACCTGCTCAAGACAGGGACCAAGCGTCAACGCAACATTGCCAATACACTCTGACTGTCGGGTGTTCATCTTTCGCTTCACCCGTCATGGGGCGCTGTTTACAGTTCCTGCGGTACTGGCAATGTGAAGTCATCTTTTACAGTTCTGTACTGGACAGCAGGTTGACTCGCTGTCCAATGACCGTTACGTACTGCCTTTAAGTATCGAGCTGTGAGTGGTCAAGGGTGTGCATCTTTTCTACTTGGATCCTGTGGTACATACTTTCTACTTAGGGTTTTTTATATCTTCTGAATTGATGTTCACGTACTGTCTGTAACCGTTCTAGTTATTCTACTTTTAGTCCCGACGGATTGCGTACTATAGTTTGGATGACTACGGCTTCGCCGGGCACACCCGGATTTCGTCCCATATAAAAGGAGGACCGGCACTCGCCGGACCTCTGACGAGGGAATCAGGACATCGATCGTCGGATTTTTGGGTGTGCCCGCTCAAATCGCTCTGCTCTTCTACCTCAACCTCGCCTACCTCTCTTCTCTAGTCACCTCAGTCACTCAACCCTTCGTGAAACCTTCGTTCAACCTTCGTGCAACCTCAATCCGCTACACTCGTCAACAAAGCGCTTTGATTTCGAATCGTAACAAGTTTAGCGGTTTGTTTGTTGAAGGTCAACCTGGTTCAAGATGGCTTCCAACTATGGTCTCGTGTCTGTTGTTCAGCCGCCCTTGTTGAAGCACGTGAACCAACCTTCGCTCATCAAGTTCGAGGTTGACTATGTTGCGTACAAGGCTAAGGTCGACGATATCAATCAAGACCGCAACGATGATGAGCAGATGCCCGTCGCCTCTATCAAGGATTGTTTGGATCCTGCGACGTTGCATGCACTGTGTATCATGGGTGAGATCCAAGACGCCAACTCTGTCGAGGAGGCGACTGTGGAGTCCGTCCAAGCTTGGTTCGACAACGCCTCCACCAAGGCTCCGAAGGATCTCTCCGAACGTATCGACGCTGTTCTGGCGTCCGTCGCATATGTCGCGAATGGGGACGATCCTGCTGGTGGTGTTACGGACTTCATCGTCAAGATCATCACTGCATTGGATCAGAACAACGCATCAGAAGTTCTCAGGGAGAAGGACCTCGCTAAATTCTTTCTCAACCGGGTCGTGAACAAGTTCAAGGACCCGGTACTGCAGGAGCGCATCAGGATGCGCCGCCGTGGCTGGACCAAAGATCAACTCGCCGACATCAAGTTCTTCAAGAACGAGGTGTCTACCCTCGCTGTGGAGCTCAATCTTACTGAGACGGCGAGGCAGCGCGTCAAGCCCGGCAAACTTCGTCAGCCTCCGAAATCCCGTAAGGGCAAGAAGCAAGAGGAAGACGGAGATCCCGACAAGGGTAAGTACTATCCGAAGGGGAAACGCAAGACCCCTGATGAGTGGACCCAAGACTGCTTGAACCCTGCTTGCAAAGGGAAGCATCCGCTCCGTTTGTGTCCGAACACTTCGGACGATCGGAAGAAGGAACTCTTCGATGAGCATTACAAGAAGAAGGAGGCAAACAGGGCTAAAGTGCTGTCAACACATGCTCAACCCTCTTCCGACTTCGATATGCCCAACGCCGAGGAGGGCCGCTTCCGCGTCGCACTCGAGAATACCGTTCTGGATACGGTCCTCGGTGACTCTGGCTCCGATTTCAGTGCTATTACAACGCAAGTCTTCGACAAGGTGAAGAATGCCAACCCGTCATTGGCTTTCGAATCACTGGACGAGCCTCTCGAATTGGTAGGAGCGTTCAAGTCCGACAAGTCGAAGTTCACCGCGTCGTACAAGGTCAAGCTGGCTGTCACCATCTACCTACCTGGCTCGAACGTTCCCGTTCGTGTTCGTGGCATTGAGTTTCTCGTGGTCGACAATGACATGGATGAGATCCTACTCGGCAGGCCTTTCCTGAAGGCAATTGGTTTCGATCTCAAGGACCATCTGCTAAGGATCCATTCGATCATCCATGACAAGCATGTCGACGATATCGACACAGACAAGCTCAAGACCAATGCTGCGAAGTACCAGGGTCTTTCGTACATGGCAGCCGATGATGATCCCATCGAGCTGCCAGATTGCCTAGCCGCAGGCTTTGGCAAGGACTCCGAAGAGTCGATCCAGAAGGCATTCAAGAAGATCATCGATGAGGCCGAGATGGAAGGAATCTCCAAGGAAGGAATGGTTCGAGTCAAGGCTCTCCTCAAAGAGTACCGCGACGTCTTCCGCATCAAGCTCGGTGTTGATGCTCCCGCCGATGTCCCGCCTCTCGTCATTACTCCTGTCGAGAATGCCAAGCCATACCGTTCGCCTCAACGAAGGTATGCGCCTATGCAGCGTGTCTTCATTTCCAATACCATTCGTCAACTCGAAGGTATCGGCGCAATCTACAAGAACCCTTCCTCGCACTGGGCAAGCCCGGCATTGGCAGTGCCGAAGCCTGGGTCAGACAGTCTTCGCTTCACTGTCGACCTCAAGGGGCCCAATTCAAGGACTGTGCCAATTCAGTCAGCAATGCCACACCTGGACTCACACCTCCAGGAAATTTCTGGCAGTACCTGTTTCGGTCGAACCGATATGGCTCACGGATACTGGCAAGTCCCTCTTGCACCTGGAAAGTCGCAAGAGATGTTGTCAATTCAGACACCCTTAGGTGTCTACTCATCAAACCGCCTTCTCCAAGGTGGAAGTGATTCTGGAAACCACTTTCAAGCTGTACTCCAACACAAGTTCAACGGACGCGTCGTTCGGATGCTGCAGTGGATCGACGACTTCTTATTCTACGGGAGGAATGAGAAGGAACTCCTCGACAACATCGAGGAATATCTCCGAGTCTGTATGGAAATAGGACTCAAGGTACACGCCGAGAAGTCTTCCTTTTTCGCCAAGGAAGTCCAGTTTTGCGGCCGCATCATCTCAAACGAAGGCGTTCAGTACCATCCACGTCATTTCAACTCGTTGGTGGATATGAAACCACCAACAATGGCGAATGAACTTCAGCAGTTCCTTTGTGCAACGAACTGGATGCGCAACTCGATCCCAGCCTATGCGGAACGCATCGCCCCCCTACAGGCTCTTCTCGAGGAGCAGTACCAGAAGTCAGGGAAGAGGACGAAGCAATCACTTCGCAAACTTTCCCTCTCCGACGCGTGGGGCGCTAAGCATGATAAGGCTTTCGCCGATATCAAGGATCAACTCGCCGCTTCAGTCAAGCTCGCTCACCCGAAAGAAGATTTCCGCGTCTGCTTGTTCACAGATGCATCGGAAACTCATTGGGCTGCAATGCTGACTCAAGTACCAGAAGAAGATCAACGCAAGGACATCGAGGATCAGAGGCACGAACCCCTTTGTTTCCTGTCCGGCGCATTCTCCGGATCAGCTGTCAACTGGTCCGTTCCGGAGAAGGAAGGGTACGCAATCGTCGAAGCCATGTGTCGCCTGGATTTCTTGGTTCTGGGTCGCGAGGTTACCATGTTCACAGATCACGCCAACTTGGTCTACCTCTATGATCCATATGGAAGGAATCCGGGAATTGCACGTCACACCGCAAGCAAGCTGATGCGTTGGGCCATCAAGCTCAGTGCATTTCGCTACGTCGTCA
The DNA here is from genome assembly GCA_030374765.1 of Agarophyton chilense. Taxonomy (NCBI): domain Eukaryota; phylum Rhodophyta; class Florideophyceae; order Gracilariales; family Gracilariaceae; genus Agarophyton; species Agarophyton chilense. Next base: position 1,223,818 of record JARGXX010000100.1, read on the forward strand.
ATCATCTCGCTGGTGAACGCAATGTTTGGGCTGACATGCTGACAAGATGGGCTGTCAACTCCAAGCACACCGTTGATGCAACCAAGGTTGGTTGCGCCAAGTCGCTTATGTTGGCTCCGATCAACCCCGGCATAGATCCACGTCTGGACTGGCCGAAATTCGCAGATATCTAGAAGTCGCAGAAAGATTCAAAAGTCAAGCCGCCTCATGCTTTCAAGAACAAGGATGGCTTGTGGAAGAACGACAAGGGTATCATTTGGGTTCCGGCTGAAGATGAGCTCATGAAGATGCGCATCATGGTCGCTGCTCACACCGGGCACGGTGGACATCGCAGCTGGCGCGTCACCCTCGCAACAATTCAGGCTTACTTCAAGTGGAAGAACATGCCCGACGATTTGGAGTCTTTCGTTCGTTCATGTCTTTACTGTCTCTGCACCGAGTCGGGGAAGATTGTTCCACGTCCTTTGGGTCATGCTATTCATGCCGTCTTGCCGAACATGCTCCTGCATTTCGACCTCTCCTGAAGAGGATGACTTCCTCTACGTTCTCGTGTTCAAGGACGACCATAGTTCCTACGTCTGGCTAACACCTACGAAGGATACTACCGCTGAGACGGTGGCCGAGATCCTCATCGACTGGTTCGCCACCTTCGGCGTTGTCAACCAGTGGGTATCGGACTGTGGCTCGCACTTCAAGAACGCGCTGATTCGTCTCATCAAGGAGAAGACGTATTCGGAGCACCACTTCACCCTGGCATACTGCCCGTGATCGAATGGCACAGTCGAAGTCGTGAATCGTGAACTTCTCCGAGCGACTCGTGCTATTCTGTCCGAATATCAGCTGCCGCACAGCTGTTGGCCGAGCATCATGCCGGTCGTTCAATCCGCCTTGAACAACTCAGTGTTTGATCGCCTTGGAAACCGCTGCCCACTGACTGTCTTTATGGGGCATCCACAGGATACTCCGCTCAAGGCTGTCATTCGCAAGGCTCATGGTAAGGTCAAGGTTCACTCGATCAAGGACATTCGCGCTGCTCAGCAAGTCAACATCAACTCGCTGCTTTCATCGTTGGAAGAGATGCACAAGGATGTCGCCGAACGCTCAGAGAAGAAGCGTGAGTCTGCGGTTCGCACTCAGAACCGCAAGACCAACGTTCGCGCCATCAACTTCGCTGAAGGTGACTTCGTACTTCGTGGCATCATGCAGCAAGAACGCTCTCGCAAGCCGTCGCTCAAGTGGCTGGGTCCTTTTCGCGGTACCGAATGCCGATCCGGGTACATTTTCGTGATCGAGGACTTGGTGACTGGCGAGAAGCGAGAAGTCCACGGGCGTCGACTCAAGTTCTTTCGCAACAAGGACTTCGAAGTGACCGAGGAGGTGTTGGACCATCTCTCTTACCAGAAGGGAGAGCTTCTCATCGTTGAACTCTTCAAGGACCTCCGCCGCAAGGCTGGAGAAGTAGAGCTGCAAGTTAAGTGGCGTGGATTCGACGAGGATGAGATGGATTGGGTCAGTCTCGCTTCTCTTCGCGATGACGTCCCCGAACTCGTCGCTGACTTCATCGCTGACCTGCTCAAGACAGGGACCAAGCGTCAACGCAACATTGCCAATACACTCTGACTGTCGGGTGTTCATCTTTCGCTTCACCCGTCATGGGGCGCTGTTTACAGTTCCTGCGGTACTGGCAATGTGAAGTCATCTTTTACAGTTCTGTACTGGACAGCAGGTTGACTCGCTGTCCAATGACCGTTACGTACTGCCTTTAAGTATCGAGCTGTGAGTGGTCAAGGGTGTGCATCTTTTCTACTTGGATCCTGTGGTACATACTTTCTACTTAGGGTTTTTTATATCTTCTGAATTGATGTTCACGTACTGTCTGTAACCGTTCTAGTTATTCTACTTTTAGTCCCGACGGATTGCGTACTATAGTTTGGATGACTACGGCTTCGCCGGGCACACCCGGATTTCGTCCCATATAAAAGGAGGACCGGCACTCGCCGGACCTCTGACGAGGGAATCAGGACATCGATCGTCGGATTTTTGGGTGTGCCCGCTCAAATCGCTCTGCTCTTCTACCTCAACCTCGCCTACCTCTCTTCTCTAGTCACCTCAGTCACTCAACCCTTCGTGAAACCTTCGTTCAACCTTCGTGCAACCTCAATCCGCTACACTCGTCAACAAAGCGCTTTGATTTCGAATCGTAACAAGTTTAGCGGTTTGTTTGTTGAAGGTCAACCTGGTTCAAGATGGCTTCCAACTATGGTCTCGTGTCTGTTGTTCAGCCGCCCTTGTTGAAGCACGTGAACCAACCTTCGCTCATCAAGTTCGAGGTTGACTATGTTGCGTACAAGGCTAAGGTCGACGATATCAATCAAGACCGCAACGATGATGAGCAGATGCCCGTCGCCTCTATCAAGGATTGTTTGGATCCTGCGACGTTGCATGCACTGTGTATCATGGGTGAGATCCAAGACGCCAACTCTGTCGAGGAGGCGACTGTGGAGTCCGTCCAAGCTTGGTTCGACAACGCCTCCACCAAGGCTCCGAAGGATCTCTCCGAACGTATCGACGCTGTTCTGGCGTCCGTCGCATATGTCGCGAATGGGGACGATCCTGCTGGTGGTGTTACGGACTTCATCGTCAAGATCATCACTGCATTGGATCAGAACAACGCATCAGAAGTTCTCAGGGAGAAGGACCTCGCTAAATTCTTTCTCAACCGGGTCGTGAACAAGTTCAAGGACCCGGTACTGCAGGAGCGCATCAGGATGCGCCGCCGTGGCTGGACCAAAGATCAACTCGCCGACATCAAGTTCTTCAAGAACGAGGTGTCTACCCTCGCTGTGGAGCTCAATCTTACTGAGACGGCGAGGCAGCGCGTCAAGCCCGGCAAACTTCGTCAGCCTCCGAAATCCCGTAAGGGCAAGAAGCAAGAGGAAGACGGAGATCCCGACAAGGGTAAGTACTATCCGAAGGGGAAACGCAAGACCCCTGATGAGTGGACCCAAGACTGCTTGAACCCTGCTTGCAAAGGGAAGCATCCGCTCCGTTTGTGTCCGAACACTTCGGACGATCGGAAGAAGGAACTCTTCGATGAGCATTACAAGAAGAAGGAGGCAAACAGGGCTAAAGTGCTGTCAACACATGCTCAACCCTCTTCCGACTTCGATATGCCCAACGCCGAGGAGGGCCGCTTCCGCGTCGCACTCGAGAATACCGTTCTGGATACGGTCCTCGGTGACTCTGGCTCCGATTTCAGTGCTATTACAACGCAAGTCTTCGACAAGGTGAAGAATGCCAACCCGTCATTGGCTTTCGAATCACTGGACGAGCCTCTCGAATTGGTAGGAGCGTTCAAGTCCGACAAGTCGAAGTTCACCGCGTCGTACAAGGTCAAGCTGGCTGTCACCATCTACCTACCTGGCTCGAACGTTCCCGTTCGTGTTCGTGGCATTGAGTTTCTCGTGGTCGACAATGACATGGATGAGATCCTACTCGGCAGGCCTTTCCTGAAGGCAATTGGTTTCGATCTCAAGGACCATCTGCTAAGGATCCATTCGATCATCCATGACAAGCATGTCGACGATATCGACACAGACAAGCTCAAGACCAATGCTGCGAAGTACCAGGGTCTTTCGTACATGGCAGCCGATGATGATCCCATCGAGCTGCCAGATTGCCTAGCCGCAGGCTTTGGCAAGGACTCCGAAGAGTCGATCCAGAAGGCATTCAAGAAGATCATCGATGAGGCCGAGATGGAAGGAATCTCCAAGGAAGGAATGGTTCGAGTCAAGGCTCTCCTCAAAGAGTACCGCGACGTCTTCCGCATCAAGCTCGGTGTTGATGCTCCCGCCGATGTCCCGCCTCTCGTCATTACTCCTGTCGAGAATGCCAAGCCATACCGTTCGCCTCAACGAAGGTATGCGCCTATGCAGCGTGTCTTCATTTCCAATACCATTCGTCAACTCGAAGGTATCGGCGCAATCTACAAGAACCCTTCCTCGCACTGGGCAAGCCCGGCATTGGCAGTGCCGAAGCCTGGGTCAGACAGTCTTCGCTTCACTGTCGACCTCAAGGGGCCCAATTCAAGGACTGTGCCAATTCAGTCAGCAATGCCACACCTGGACTCACACCTCCAGGAAATTTCTGGCAGTACCTGTTTCGGTCGAACCGATATGGCTCACGGATACTGGCAAGTCCCTCTTGCACCTGGAAAGTCGCAAGAGATGTTGTCAATTCAGACACCCTTAGGTGTCTACTCATCAAACCGCCTTCTCCAAGGTGGAAGTGATTCTGGAAACCACTTTCAAGCTGTACTCCAACACAAGTTCAACGGACGCGTCGTTCGGATGCTGCAGTGGATCGACGACTTCTTATTCTACGGGAGGAATGAGAAGGAACTCCTCGACAACATCGAGGAATATCTCCGAGTCTGTATGGAAATAGGACTCAAGGTACACGCCGAGAAGTCTTCCTTTTTCGCCAAGGAAGTCCAGTTTTGCGGCCGCATCATCTCAAACGAAGGCGTTCAGTACCATCCACGTCATTTCAACTCGTTGGTGGATATGAAACCACCAACAATGGCGAATGAACTTCAGCAGTTCCTTTGTGCAACGAACTGGATGCGCAACTCGATCCCAGCCTATGCGGAACGCATCGCCCCCCTACAGGCTCTTCTCGAGGAGCAGTACCAGAAGTCAGGGAAGAGGACGAAGCAATCACTTCGCAAACTTTCCCTCTCCGACGCGTGGGGCGCTAAGCATGATAAGGCTTTCGCCGATATCAAGGATCAACTCGCCGCTTCAGTCAAGCTCGCTCACCCGAAAGAAGATTTCCGCGTCTGCTTGTTCACAGATGCATCGGAAACTCATTGGGCTGCAATGCTGACTCAACTACCAGAAGAAGATCAACGCAAGGACATCGAGGATCAGAGGCACGAACCCCTTTGTTTCCTGTCCGGCGCATTCTCCGGATCAGCTGTCAACTGGTCCGTTCCTGAGAAGGAAGGGTACGCAATCGTCGAAGCCATGTGTCGCCTGGATTTCTTGGTTCTGGGTCGCGAGGTTACCATGTTCACAGATCACGCCAACTTGGTCTACCTCTATGATCCATATGGAAGGAATCCGGGAATTGCACGTCACACCGCAAGCAAGCTGATGCGTTGGGCCATCAAGCTCAGTGCATTTCGCTACGTCGTCAATCATCTCGCTGGTGAACGCAATGTTTGGGCTGACATGCTGACAAGATGGGCTGTCAACTCCAAGCACACCGTTGATGCAACCAAGGTTGGTTGCGCCAAGTCGCTTATGTTGGCTCCGATCAACCCCGGCATAGATCCACGTCTGGACTGGCCGAAATTCGCAGATATCTAGAAGTCGCAGAAAGATTCAAAAGTCAAGCCGCCTCATGCTTTCAAGAACAAGGATGGCTTGTGGAAGAACGACAAGGGTATCATTTGGGTTCCGGCTGAAGATGAGCTCATGAAGATGCGCATCATGGTCGCTGCTCACACCGGGCACGGTGGACATCGCAGCTGGCGCGTCACCCTCGCAACAATTCAGGCTTACTTCAAGTGGAAGAACATGCCCGACGATTTGGAGTCTTTCGTTCGTTCATGTCTTTACTGTCTCTGCACCGAGTCGGGGAAGATTGTTCCACGTCCTTTGGGTCATGCTATTCATGCCGTCTTGCCGAACATGCTCCTGCATTTCGACCTCTCCTGAAGAGGATGACTTCCTCTACGTTCTCGTGTTCAAGGACGACCATAGTTCCTACGTCTGGCTAACACCTACGAAGGATACTACCGCTGAGACGGTGGCCGAGATCCTCATCGACTGGTTCGCCACCTTCGGCGTTGTCAACCAGTGGGTATCGGACTGTGGCTCGCACTTCAAGAACGCGCTGATTCGTCTCATCAAGGAGAAGACGTATTCGGAGCACCACTTCACCCTGGCATACTGCCCGTGATCGAATGGCACAGTCGAAGTCGTGAATCGTGAACTTCTCCGAGCGACTCGTGCTATTCTGTCCGAATATCAGCTGCCGCACAGCTGTTGGCCGAGCATCATGCCGGTCGTTCAATCCGCCTTGAACAACTCAGTGTTTGATCGCCTTGGAAACCGCTGCCCACTGACTGTCTTTATGGGGCATCCACAGGATACTCCGCTCAAGGCTGTCATTCGCAAGGCTCATGGTAAGGTCAAGGTTCACTCGATCAAGGACATTCGCGCTGCTCAGCAAGTCAACATCAACTCGCTGCTTTCATCGTTGGAAGAGATGCACAAGGATGTCGCCGAACGCTCAGAGAAGAAGCGTGAGTCTGCGGTTCGCACTCAGAACCGCAAGACCAACGTTCGCGCCATCAACTTCGCTGAAGGTGACTTCGTACTTCGTGGCATCATGCAGCAAGAACGCTCTCGCAAGCCGTCGCTCAAGTGGCTGGGTCCTTTTCGCGGTACCGAATGCCGATCCGGGTACATTTTCGTGATCGGGGACTTGGTGACTGGCGAGAAGCGAGAAGTCCACGGGCGTCGACTCAAGTTCTTTCGCAACAAGGACTTCGAAGTGACCGAGGAGGTGTTGGACCATCTCTCTTACCAGAAGGGAGAGCTTCTCATCGTTGAACTCTTCAAGGACCTCCGCCGCAAGGCTGGAGAAGTAGAGCTGCAAGTTAAGTGGCGTGGATTCGACGAGGATGAGATGGATTGGGTCAGTCTCGCTTCTCTTCGCGATGACGTCCCCGAACTCGTCGCTGACTTCATCGCTGACCTGCTCAAGACAGGGACCAAGCGTCAACGCAACATTGCCAATACACTCTGACTGTCGGGTGTTCATCTTTCGCTTCACCCGTCATGGGGCGCTGTTTACAGTTCCTGCGGTACTGGCAATGTGAAGTCATCTTTTACAGTTCTGTACTGGACAGCAGGTTGACTCGCTGTCCAATGACCGTTACGTACTGCCTTTAAGTATCGAGCTGTGAGTGGTCAAGGGTGTGCATCTTTTCTACTTGGATCCTGTGGTACATACTTTCTACTTAGGGTTTTTTATATCTTCTGAATTGATGTTCACGTACTGTCTGTAACCGTTCTAGTTATTCTACTTTTAGTCCCGACGGATTGCGTACTATAGTTTGGATGACTACGGCTTCGCCGGGCACACCCGGATTTCGTCCCATATAAAAGGAGGACCGGCACTCGCCGGACCTCTGACGAGGGAATCAGGACATCGATCGTCGGATTTTTGGGTGTGCCCGCTCAAATCGCTCTGCTCTTCTACCTCAACCTCGCCTACCTCTCTTCTCTAGTCACCTCAGTCACTCAACCCTTCGTGAAACCTTCGTTCAACCTTCGTGCAACCTCAATCCGCTACACTCGTCAACAAAGCGCTTTGATTTCGAATCGTAACAAGTTTAGCGGTTTGTTTGTTGAAGGTCAACCTGGTTCAAGATGGCTTCCAACTATGGTCTCGTGTCTGTTGTTCAGCCGCCCTTGTTGAAGCACGTGAACCAACCTTCGCTCATCAAGTTCGAGGTTGACTATGTTGCGTACAAGGCTAAGGTCGACGATATCAATCAAGACCGCAACGATGATGAGCAGATGCCCGTTGCCTCTATCAAGGATTGTTTGGATCCTGCGACGTTGCATGCACTGTGTATCATGGGTGAGATCCAAGACGCCAACTCTGTCGAGGAGGCGACTGTGGAGTCCGTCCAAGCTTGGTTCGACAACGCCTCCACCAAGGCTCCGAAGGATCTCTCCGAACGTATCGACGCTGTTCTGGCGTCCGTCGCATATGTCGCGAATGGGGACGATCCTGCTGGTGGTGTTACGGACTTCATCGTCAAGATCATCACTGCATTGGATCAGAACAACGCATCAGAAGTTCTCAGGGAGAAGGACCTCGCTAAATTCTTTCTCAACCGGGTCGTGAACAAGTTCAAGGACCCGGTACTGCAGGAGCGCATCAGGATGCGCCGCCGTGGCTGGACCAAAGATCAACTCGCCGACATCAAGTTCTTCAAGAACGAGGTGTCTACCCTCGCTGTGGAGCTCAATCTTACTGAGACGGCGAGGCAGCGCGTCAAGCCCGGCAAACTTCGTCAGCCTCCGAAATCCCGTAAGGGCAAGAAGCAAGAGGAAGACGGAGATCCCGACAAGGGTAAGTACTATCCGAAGGGGAAACGCAAGACCCCTGATGAGTGGACCCAAGACTGCTTGAACCCTGCTTGCAAAGGGAAGCATCCGCTCCGTTTGTGTCCGAACACTTCGGACGATCGGAAGAAGGAACTCTTCGATGAGCATTACAAGAAGAAGGAGGCAAACAGGGCTAAAGTGCTGTCAACACATGCTCAACCCTCTTCCGACTTCGATATGCCCAACGCCGAGGAGGGCCGCTTCCGCGTCGCACTCGAGAATACCGTTCTGGATACGGTCCTCGGTGACTCTGGCTCCGATTTCAGTGCTATTACAACGCAAGTCTTCGACAAGGTGAAGAATGCCAACCCGTCATTGGCTTTCGAATCACTGGACGAGCCTCTCGAATTGGTAGGAGCGTTCAAGTCCGACAAGTCGAAGTTCACCGCGTCGTACAAGGTCAAGCTGGCTGTCACCATCTACCTACCTGGCTCGAACGTTCCCGTTCGTGTTCGTGGCATTGAGTTTCTCGTGGTCGACAATGACATGGATGAGATCCTACTCGGCAGGCCTTTCCTGAAGGCAATTGGTTTCGATCTCAAGGACCATCTGCTAAGGATCCATTCGATCATCCATGACAAGCATGTCGACGATATCGACACAGACAAGCTCAAGACCAATGCTGCGAAGTACCAGGGTCTTTCGTACATGGCAGCCGATGATGATCCCATCGAGCTGCCAGATTGCCTAGCCGCAGGCTTTGGCAAGGACTCCGAAGAGTCGATCCAGAAGGCATTCAAGAAGATCATCGATGAGGCCGAGATGGAAGGAATCTCCAAGGAAGGAATGGTTCGAGTCAAGGCTCTCCTCAAAGAGTACCGCGACGTCTTCCGCATCAAGCTCGGTGTTGATGCTCCCGCCGATGTCCCGCCTCTCGTCATTACTCCTGTCGAGAATGCCAAGCCATACCGTTCGCCTCAACGAAGGTATGCGCCTATGCAGCGTGTCTTCATTTCCAATACCATTCGTCAACTCGAAGGTATCGGCGCAATCTACAAGAACCCTTCCTCGCACTGGGCAAGCCCGGCATTGGCAGTGCCGAAGCCTGGGTCAGACAGTCTTCGCTTCACTGTCGACCTCAAGGGGCCCAATTCAAGGACTGTGCCAATTCAGTCAGCAATGCCACACCTGGACTCACACCTCCAGGAAATTTCTGGCAGTACCTGTTTCGGTCGAACCGATATGGCTCACGGATACTGGCAAGTCCCTCTTGCACCTGGAAAGTCGCAAGAGATGTTGTCAATTCAGACACCCTTAGGTGTCTACTCATCAAACCGCCTTCTCCAAGGTGGAAGTGATTCTGGAAACCACTTTCAAGCTGTACTCCAACACAAGTTCAACGGACGCGTCGTTCGGATGCTGCAGTGGATCGACGACTTCTTATTCTACGGGAGGAATGAGAAGGAACTCCTCGACAACATCGAGGAATATCTCCGAGTCTGTATGGAAATAGGACTCAAGGTACACGCCGAGAAGTCTTCCTTTTTCGCCAAGGAAGTCCAGTTTTGCGGCCGCATCATCTCAAACGAAGGCGTTCAGTACCATCCACGTCATTTCAACTCGTTGGTGGATATGAAACCACCAACAATGGCGAATGAACTTCAGCAGTTCCTTTGTGCAACGAACTGGATGCGCAACTCGATCCCAGCCTATGCGGAACGCATCGCCCCCCTACAGGCTCTTCTCGAGGAGCAGTACCAGAAGTCAGGGAAGAGGACGAAGCAATCACTTCGCAAACTTTCCCTCTCCGACGCGTGGGGCGCTAAGCATGATAAGGCTTTCGCCGATATCAAGGATCAACTCGCCGCTTCAGTCAAGCTCGCTCACCCGAAAGAAGATTTCCGCGTCTGCTTGTTCACAGATGCATCGGAAACTCATTGGGCTGCAATGCTGACTCAACTACCAGAAGAAGATCAACGCAAGGACATCGAGGATCAGAGGCACGAACCCCTTTGTTTCCTGTCCGGCGCATTCTCCGGATCAGCTGTCAACTGGTCCGTTCCTGAGAAGGAAGGGTACGCAATCGTCGAAGCCATGTGTCGCCTGGATTTCTTGGTTCTGGGTCGCGAGGTTACCATGTTCACAGATCACGCCAACTTGGTCTACCTCTATGATCCATATGGAAGGAATCCGGGAATTGCACGTCACACCGCAAGCAAGCTGATGCGTTGGGCCATCAAGCTCAGTGCATTTCGCTACGTCGTCAATCATCTCGCTGGTGAACGCAATGTTTGGGCTGACATGCTGACAAGATGGGCTGTCAACTCCAAGCACACCGTTGATGCAACCAAGGTTGGTTGCGCCAAGTCGCTTATGTTGGCTCCGATCAACCCCGGCATAGATCCACGTCTGGACTGGCCGAAATTCGCAGATATCTAGAAGTCGCAGAAAGATTCAAAAGTCAAGCCGCCTCATGCTTTCAAGAACAAGGATGGCTTGTGGAAGAACGACAAGGGTATCATTTGGGTTCCGGCTGAAGATGAGCTCATGAAGATGCGCATCATGGTCGCTGCTCACACCGGGCACGGTGGACATCGCAGCTGGCGCGTCACCCTCGCAACAATTCAGGCTTACTTCAAGTGGAAGAACATGCCCGACGATTTGGAGTCTTTCGTTCGTTCATGTCTTTACTGTCTCTGCACCGAGTCGGGGAAGATTGTTCCACGTCCTTTGGGTCATGCTATTCATGCCGTCTTGCCGAACATGCTCCTGCATTTCGACCTCTCCTGAAGAGGATGACTTCCTCTACGTTCTCGTGTTCAAGGACGACCATAGTTCCTACGTCTGGCTAACACCTACGAAGGATACTACCGCTGAGACGGTGGCCGAGATCCTCATCGACTGGTTCGCCACCTTCGGCGTTGTCAACCAGTGGGTATCGGACTGTGGCTCGCACTTCAAGAACGCGCTGATTCGTCTCATCAAGGAGAAGACGTATTCGGAGCACCACTTCACCCTGGCATACTGCCCGTGGTCGAATGGCACAGTCGAAGTCGTGAATCGTGAACTTCTCCGAGCGACTCGTGCTATTCTGTCCGAATATCAGCTGCCGCACAGCTGTTGGCCGAGCATCATGCCGGTCGTTCAATCCGCCTTGAACAACTCAGTGTTGGATCGCCTTGGAAACCGCTGCCCACTGACTGTCTTTATGGGGCATCCACAGGATACTCCGCTCAAGGCTGTCATTCGCAAGGCTCATGGTAAGGTCAAGGTTCACTCGATCAAGGACATTCGCGCTGCTCAGCAAGTCAACATCAACTCGCTGCTTTCATCGTTGGAAGAGATGCACAAGGATGTCGCCGAACGCTCAGAGAAGAAGCGTGAGTCTGCGGTTCGCACTCAGAACCGCAAGACCAACGTTCGCGCCATCAACTTCGCTGAAGGTGACTTCGTACTTCGTGGCATCATGCAGCAAGAACGCTCTCGCAAGCCGTCGCTCAAGTGGCTGGGTCCTTTTCGCGGTACCGAATGCCGATCCGGGTACATTTTCGTGATCGGGGACTTGGTGACTGGCGAGAAGCGAGAAGTCCACGGGCGTCGACTCAAGTTCTTTCGCAACAAGGACTTCGAAGTGACCGAGGAGGTGTTGGACCATCTCTCTTACCAGAAGGGAGAGCTTCTCATCGTTGAACTCTTCAAGGACCTCCGCCGCAAGGCTGGAGAAGTAGAGCTGCAAGTTAAGTGGCGTGGATTCGACGAGGATGAGATGGATTGGGTCAGTCTCGCTTCTCTTCGCGATGACGTCCCCGAACTCGTCGCTGACTTCATCGCTGACCTGCTCAAGACAGGGACCAAGCGTCAACGCAACATTGCCAATACACTCTGACTGTCGGGTGTTCATCTTTCGCTTCACCCGTCATGGGGCGCTGTTTACAGTTCCTGCGGTACTGGCAATGTGAAGTCATCTTTTACAGTTCTGTACTGGACAGCAGGTTGACTCGCTGTCCAATGACCGTTACGTACTGCCTTTAAGTATCGAGCTGTGAGTGGTCAAGGGTGTGCATCTTTTCTACTTGGATCCTGTGGTACATACTTTCTACTTAGGGTTTTTTATATCTTCTGAATTGATGTTCACGTACTGTCTGTAACCGTTCTAGTTATTCTACTTTTAGTCCCGACGGATTGCGTACTATAGTTTGGATGACTACGGCTTCGCCGGGCACACCCGGATTTCGTCCCATATAAAAGGAGGACCGGCACTCGCCGGACCTCTGACGAGGGAATCAGGACATCGATCGTCGGATTTTTGGGTGTGCCCGCTCAAATCGCTCTGCTCTTCTACCTCAACCTCGCCTACCTCTCTTCTCTAGTCACCTCAGTCACTCAACCCTTCGTGAAACCTTCGTTCAACCTTCGTGCAACCTCAATCCGCCATACTCGTCAACAATGCCAAAGCATTATATCTGACTGTGATCGAACAAGAATACAAAATAAAAAAGAGTGAGGCTCGCTGGATTAGGCTAGTGAGCACTATGCTGACCAGAGGGTCAGTAGAGCAAAAGTTCGATGACTTGGTTCACTAAAGCAGACCAGTTTGTTTCGTCTTAAGTACTGAATCTGAGGCCGTAGTGAAGAAGGATTTGAATTGCTACTGCTAACCAGCCATTGGTTGCATGCTACCTAGCCTAGTTGTTGCATGGCCTGCTGTTGACTCAAGACGGACACGGATCCCTTTCACATGATATAACATGATATAATGTCCTGCGCAGTTTTGTATTTACGGAAATACAAAAACTGATGTATAAATCTTTTGTAGGTTCCGGAAGACAATTGGAAACTGCTTCATGTAAAAGACGTATGTAGAAGCCTCTAGAAGCATCTATAGAACTTCATAAAGAAAAGGCAAGAACTTTCTTACACCAAAATTATATGCGTCTGGAACAATTTAGATGTGCTTCAAATCAATATAAAAGAACAGAAAAACAGAGAATGAGTGTAGTCATATTCGGCTTTTCTATGTCGGACCGAACCCAAACAGTGTAGCCTTATTCGGCTCTGCTAGGTCGGACCAAACCCAATCAGTGCAGCCGTGATCGGCTATGCTAAGTCGGACCTAACCCAAACCGGTTCTGTCAGCTAGAAAAAGTAAGAATTTGAACAGTAGCAGGCAGTTTATAGATATAGGTGTTTGCCAATCAAAAGACCATGTTGCGGTACGTAAGCCGCTATATTCCCACCTCCAGAGAAACTGGGGCATCGAATATCACCATTACCAACGAACGACCTGCGTAGTTCGCCACAGTATTCACTGGATTTACTACACAGCTCAACGTTTAAATTCTTTAGTCACACATAAGAGGTTCAACCGACTGTCAATTATTAAGAACCACCTTTTCTTCACCTCAATTAGCCATTCCAGTCTTGTACGCACAGATTCCACTCCAATCAGGATATTTCGGAGTTTAGACGATGAGTGCCGCAATGAATTCAGAACCAGAGCTCTTAAACTCGCCATCGTAGATTTTAAGACCACAGAGCCGGTCCGGCCTTTGACTCTCACTTCCTGCGTTGACGCAAAAAGGTTGGTATTATTCATCGAACTCAACTTAATTCCCGTTTTCACCGACTTTGAAACGATTATAAACGAAGATTTAGGCAAATTTTTGGAACAGCGATCAAGAATTAGGAAAAACAGGATCTCTTTCCCTACTTTCAACGCTCTCATCATGAAAGAGCTCCGAATAAAAACGTCGGACAAGTCTTCATCTATGGGCATGGAGAACCTTTTAGCATCTTACTTGTCGCTGCTGAGGCTGCATGGGCTAAACGTGGGTGACGACATCCCGCCCAAAGCTACGATTAGGCACATATTTTTCTGGGTGAAACTGAAACCAATGCAAATGGAGCTCGAATTAACCACGGGGGTTTTCAACATGGAGCTGAAATGTGATTTCAACACTTTTTTTAAGCACTAAAGGAAGGTATCAAACTCTTTCGAACACATTGATAACGGTCCAATCACACGCAATTCCACTCTGCGTACCAGAAGAGACTAAATACATCCATCATTTGAGATAGAAAATGTAAAAGAGGAATCGGGAAGAGCTGAAAACCATACTCGCAAGTTTCTAAGTGAGTTTTGTGTTTTTAGTATTCAAGAGTTTGACAGTCATACTCTGAATATATATTGTTTTGTATTTGAATATTTTACGAGAGCATTATAACAAATGCTTTCGTCATTGTACTATCTTCTCTCTCTCTCTCTCTCTCTCATGTTTTTGGTTATCATAAAAGCGAGGTAGCAAACACTGTAACATATGTTTGCTATCTCAACAAGCAACTTGTTCAGAACATATCCTTCGCTAAGAGGTTATGGGCCCAGCGTCTTAACCAGCGCTTTTACTACTTTGAACTTTACCGACTTCTCTTTGTCAGGGAATCTGATAAGACCAGGATCAAGCCTTTAGAGAAAACGTACGACCACAAACTGTGGAGAATCCGTATTGAGTGGGCATGTGATGCGAACGGAATCGCAAACACTATTTCACAAACCCGCAACCCGTACTCCAGTGACCATGAAAAACGGAAAGAATTTGAGACAAATCAGAAGAAAGAAAGTGCAATAATCGTCTCTGCCTTATCCGATGAAGCGCTAAGAGTCGCCCATTCCGAGATGGGAAATCCGCACCGAATGCTGAAACGCCTTGACAACCACTATGCATCCACATCCACTGCATCGCGAATTACCAAAACCTATGAGCTGATCAATCTCCGCTATTCAGATACGAAACAAAAACTCGGCCATCACATTGACACAATGGCTGGGATCGTTGAACAACTGGCTGTTGGTGCAAGGGCCTATGCTGTCACTGAAAACCAAATGTGCAGGAGAGCATGGGCTGTTTTGGAGGGTGCCGGTCAAAACGGATGATAGAATCAAGGTTCGGGTTCGTTGGAAAGGACTCAGTTTTACAGAAGACACATTGGAACCGTTGGAACGAATCACCAAAGATGTGCCAGTCATGCTCAAGCGCTTACTCAATCGCAAGAACACCCGGACTGAGTTAGCGTGTGCCGTTCGTTTGCAACTCGCTCTCTGAAAGAGGGGAGTGTAGCCGTTTCCGGCTCTGCCTGGCTGGACGGAACCCAAGGAGGACACAGGGTTCCATCAGCAGGCATACGCGTAGGTAGTACCTGCGTAGGTTGCAGGCGTAGATAGCCTTCTAGACTAGTTGTGTCTCTCGTACGAGAGACACAGTAGGGGTATTTAAGCACCCACACGATCCCTCCACACTAAAGAAGAGGCATCGAACCTCATCATTAAACAACGCAACCAGCGTAGTTCGCCACAATACCATTCGTCACGCGCAGCTAAAGAATATCGAGGATACACAGAATGCATTGCAGTACATGCACAAGGATATGGTTTTGCGTTCGTCAAAGAAATGGCAACAAGCTGTAGAGTCCCACAATCGTAAGACAAACGTTCGTGCAATCAATTCTACCGAGGGCGATTTTGTTTTGCGCGGTATTGTACAAAGCGAACGAGTCCGCAAACCTTCTCTCAAGTGGATGGGACCATTCCGTGTCGTCGAGTGCCGCTCAGAGTACATCTTTTGATTGAGTCTCTGCTTGATCGCAAGAAGCAGGAAGTTCATGGACGAGGATTGAAGTTGTTTCGCAAGAAGAATGTCAAAGTAACTGAGGAAATGTTAGACCGTCTTTTCTACCACAAAAAGAGCTTCTCGTAATTGAACATTTGAGGACATCAGGCGAAAGCAGGGTACCGTAGAATTAGTAGTCAAGTGGAGAGGATTCTTTTCGGAAGAAAAGGATTGGGTGATATTGGCGTCCCTTCGTGAAGACGTACCATTACTGGTCCACGAATACCTCGAAGAATTATCCGCAACACGAACGCAACGTCAGCGCTCCATCGCTGAGTCCATTAGAGTCTTTCCCTACAGTTTCCACTTTGCCAATTACGGGAAGCTGTTTTGTACACTACCGCATCGCTGTTTGCGCTGCTGATGACATATATCCACATTGTCAGAATCTTTGTTTGTCGAAAGTATCGAAATGTGCCAATATGGAGCAGTGTTGTGTCGACTGCGCAAATGCCCGATAGATCTTATTTCTAAGAACGATTTCTGAAAATATGCGCCACGTGGACCTCGACGAAAGAGCCGCGATGGCGCGTAAACATGCCAGTGGACGCCCTCGCGGCGCAAGTACGGTTTGTTTGCAAGCCGGGGCATCTTGTAATAAAAGCCAACAGCTCCCACGCTGTCGGCAATCTCAGAGGAGAAGAAAAAAGTTCGCCCCGAAAGTGTGCTCGATTTTGTGCCACTTTTTATCCTTTCTCCCTTTTTGATTTCACTCACAGACTGACACGAATTCCTACAGTCCAACATCCAAAATCAATATCCAAGTTTATTGGCTGCATAATGCTTCGTATGGTTTAGAGAAAGCGTCTAATACTCGGTTAAGAAAGTTCAAGGTCGTGGTAGGAATAAATTGTAGTACATCTACGACAGTCCCGGGAATGTGTTTTAGCAGCTTGAGAAAGAACTCATTACTATCATATTGTATGTCGACGATGGATTGATCTCCGGAAAACACACAGAAGACTGTATCCAGTTCGTGGATGAAATTGAAAAGTCAGTTGAACTGCGCATTAATTAATAGCCGACAAAGCTTCTTGGAATGATTTCGAAATAAGATTAGGAGAAGAAAACGGTCAACGAGAACAACAAGCCTATGATTCAGCAAGTGGCCTTAGAGGTCCAAGTTGGAAATTGCGAAAGGTTTATTGTATCTCTGTTGGTTTTTTCAGATTTGAATGTCTTGAATGCAACAGAAAAAGAAGTAGACTGCCCATACAGGGAGCTCATCGATTCTTTGATGCACTTGGCATATACTGTCCTTTCCGATGTTGCATTTTCAGTTGCATGTCTTGCGCGGTACATCAACGGGTACTCCAAGAATCATTGCAAAGCCGCTTTGAGTTTTGTAAAGTGCCTATCATTCTCAGCTGAATTGAACATTTTTTTCGATGGGACACACGAAGGAGCGATTGTGGGATACTTTAATTTTGATTTTGATTTTGCCCCTGCCAAGAAGGACAGGAATTCTACGAGCGGATACATGTTTCCCAAAAATGATGGGGCCATTTCATGGCGCAGCAAGAAGCAGACGGTTGTGGTGCAGTCAACTGTAGAGATCGAGTATGTCGCCATGTCCTACACAGTTAAAAAATCATTTTGTCGACAAGGGCTTCTGAAAGAAGCAACTCAGAACAAAAGAGAGATGATGATGATTTATAGAGATAATCAGGGCTCAATCGCTCTGAGCAAGAACGAAGTAGTCAATGAGCGCACTAAACACATTGACGTCAAGTACAGTTTGGTAAAAGACGCTATAGGGAAGAGACTGGTCTACATTGAATACTATTTAACTACAGAAATAGTTGCTGATCTGTATCCAAAACAATTGCAGAAGAAGGTGCACAAGAAACATTGTGGTTTTCTTGGAGTACTGTCGTGAAGCTTGGAAAGAGGGAGAGTGTTAGAAAGTAGTTTTAAACCTTTTAACTGTAGCAAACATCTCATTGTGTAATAGTCTGCCCGGATCGGGCAGTTTGTAGAATAGCGCTCAAAACTGCAA
Source organism: Agarophyton chilense (assembly GCA_030374765.1). NCBI lineage: Eukaryota > Rhodophyta > Florideophyceae > Gracilariales > Gracilariaceae > Agarophyton > Agarophyton chilense. The sequence continues at coordinate 1,241,613 of JARGXX010000100.1, forward strand.
GCAGAATTTGCCTTGGCAGTTTTGTGACCAAGCTGGAACCCAGCTGGTGGTTTAAAAAAGCTCAGCGCAGCAGCGCGAGGATGCGAAAACTCTGGGTAACCCCAATAAACTGAACCAATCTACCTTCTAAGATCTGGAACGCAGCAAAGGTTTCACGGCACTGGTCCGAAATATCTTGGCGATCACCAGGGCTACACATAAGTAGAACGCCAACTAGAATTGAACTCAACTATGTTTGTCCGAGAGCAACCTGGTTCAACTCCATTCAGACAGCTTTGTCCTACGGCATCGCTCTAACCCCTTCTTTAAATGACAATTGCTTTTCATTGACCCGCTTTGCGTTTTACAGGCTTCCAGATCAGGTAACTATTCGCATTCAACAACCCCCACCGCTCCGCCCCGCGTGAAACTTGGTTTACGTCTCGCAGATTCCTCTCTAAAATGGCTCCACCACCAGTGCCACCGACGTCATCATCAACCATGACAGTACAGAAAAACCGAAAGTAGCCGAGATCTGTTTGCAATGCGATGTGTCCTGGCGCTTGGACTACCTGGTACTTTCCGAAGCTGAGATCGCGCGCGACGCGATTTTGCTATTGCGCTCTGCGTTTGTACACTGCTTATTCAGATTAGAAAGCTATGAACGTATCGCTAGGACAGCTTCGACAAAATTAGAGCAAGTACGACGTTGCTTACAGCATTTAGACCTTTTCTTGTATATGATTTCTAGTTTTTAGACTGTATACTGAATTTTATGTAGGTAGTCTTTTGTTTTTGAACAACTATGTTAGTACGCACGACGCTTCAAGGCATCATTCGGCGCATTAAGTACAAGCCTTGAACCGATAGGTGCTCAACCGGTTCCACAGGCTCCGGCTTGAGTTGCAAATTAGGCGTTCAAAGCTCTTTTTACGAGAAATCAAAGCGACCGATCCCCATCGCAATCCGGAACAGGCGGCCACTCTCTTTGTCAGCTTTTTCGTGTTGCAGAACATCTATTTGTAAGCAGGCTTTCAACATTCGATATAGAATACGCTAGAAATTGTAAAAGAACATATCATTTTGAGACTGTTTTGTGTCATACATAAACGGCACGTAACTAAAAAGAGAATCTATTCAGAACTATATATACTTCCTTGTTCAAGTTTTAGGTATACATAAATAGATGCGGTTGATTTGCTTTTGAATTCAATTGAATTTAGAAATAGGAGGTGAACAAATATAGCTACACAGATGTCAAATGGCAAGTAATCAACTTGGTTTTTATTGACGTCTACAATTATTGTTCTTGTGATACGTTAAATTCCACGTTTTTGTAAAAGTCTTGCCACATTCGCTGCACGTAAATCTAGGCCTGTTTTGCGGGTCGTGCGTAAGCATATGATGGTCCAAGTGATACTTTCCGCTGAACTTTTTGCCGCACAGGTTACAAGCAAACTTGCATTCGGGATCATGCAAGTTCATGTGTCTGCTCAATCCTTCTTCTGACAAAAAAGTTTTGTCGCATTGTCCACATGGTAAGCGCGGTCTGGTTTCATTGTGAGTAGCTTTATGTCTCTCCAAATGGTCCAATCGCGCAAACTGGGAACCACATGTATCACAACAGAATTCGCGTGACTCCGCTGCACCACGGCTGGCCCCCGCCTCGAGGCTTTGACGGTTTACTTCAACGCTTCCGACTACCGTGCCACTCCGAGAAGCCATGCCGCTGCTGGCACCGGCGCCGGATGCGCCCGGAATTCCTGACAGTTCCAACAACGCTTCTGCAACCAAATCAGCCTCGTTTCCTAGAACTCTTGACCTTTTTCTGGCGTGCCCAGTCGATTGGGAGCCGGAACCGGAGGTATTTGGAAAGTGCCCAGCTTGCGGCTGAGGGCTCCGCAACAGCTGTTGTCTGTTAACATCTGGATTAAGGAGATCTGGAATTGATAGTGCCGTGCGGCGCGGGGGACCTTGATTGTATGAAAGGTCTGGTATCACAACATCATCGCTTGATCTTTGGTATTTTTCAGTGTGTCTTGAAGAGCTGCTACTGGTTTCAGAACGAGGCCGTTTTTCTCGACCACTGTGTTCCTTGTCGTGACGTTGATGATTGCGGTCCATTGAGATAGTTTCCTATCAAATGAATACTGTTTCTAGCTTTCGGTTTAAGTGCTCTCTACCGCGTGAGGTGAATGAGGAAGACGTCAGAGAGGCCAATCGTATTTATGATCTAGAAACTGAGAACACAATTTGGAGCCAGGTTTTGCCATGCATTTAAAGTCTGCATCATGAAAAGACGCTCGTTCTGTAGTTTTAGAAAAACGGTTACCACAGACGTTTTTTTCATTTTTCTTTGTGAAATGATGAGAAAATTTCAACTCTCAATTATCAGTAACGAGTTTTTTTTATGTAGCATATTACTGGCTCTTGGGAAGTGATAGTGAAATACTTTTTTTCAGAGGTCCACAGAAACAGTATTATGACTACGGTGTCGCTCTAGAGTTTTTTGTTCCAGACGAAGTATGTGTTTTTACTATATATATATCTCTCCGACAAATATGGAGAATTCTTAAAATGCTAAAAAGTACTGTCCATGAGCTTATAGCCTCTCATCAGCGTCAAGCGAAAGAAACTGCTATGTACGAAGGAAAAATGTTAAATGAGACACTTTGTGTGCGAAAAAAAGATGTAAAGCGGTTTGAGGGCAGTTCGTTCTCACCACTGGGTGTTGCACAAGCTCGCACGTCCGTGAAGCTGTTAAAAACCATTTGCAAGCAAAGCTTTGCTTTGTTTGTCGGTTTTCACTGGTTGGTAGCGCAGATGCGGGAGAAATGCACATGTGTTTGTCTTCGAAAAACCCATCAAATTCATCAACTGTCATAAAGCACCGCTTTCGTGAAGGAAGATGACAAAAAAGTTCATTGATGTGCGCGCAGCTGTGCATGCAATTGGATCGTGATGGCCACCTGCACCCAACTGCGCTGCGCCGCTGTGACGACAGACAAGTATCGCTTGGTGCAGATGGCAACATGACACGACTCATGGTGGATCATTTACAAGTGTGTGACGTGTTCACGTGTGCACCAAAGAACGTGCTGGCGCCCACGCATTCCATTGCTCTGTCCATAATATCGCCTCTTTTTTCCACGCGTAATCCTCACTCCGTTGCTTACATTCTCTTGTAATATACAACAATGAAAATCCTTCTCACTGTCTACCAAACCTATCTCCCGATCACGACAGCCTCTGCTCTCAATTTCGCTCTTCAACATAAACAGCCCGCCATTCCTCGTTCAGCTCAAGCGCCGTCTCTGTGCACCCCCACACCTGTTTTAATTGCACAAATAGAGAGTACTACCGTTCTCCACAATGCTCTCCTTTCTCCGGCTACTTTCAAGTCTAATTGTCCTAACCTCCGCGTTTGCACAAGCGCCAACCTGCCGAGATCGTGCCTTATTCTCTCATGTTCGTTGCGATCTTCTTTGGCCAAACGAATGCCTGCCGGCTTCTCAATTTGGTTGCATTCTTTCCGGATGTGACTGTGCACTCAATCAAACCATCGCTGGCACCAATTCCTGCCCGGACAATGAACTTCCCATCGACCAACTCCTCCTCTCTCCAGGCTTACCAGTCAACTTCCGAATGGGAGTCAATTTGCTTGATAACCGTCTCAACGTTCTGTTCTTAGTCGATGGCTCTCCTTCCATGGAGGAACAGCTGCCGACAGTGATTTCTGAGTTGTCAACCCTGGCAAGCGCCTTGATCATCAACAACTCCGCCATTGTGGGTGTTGCCGTCTATGCCGGTGAAACATCTTTCGACACTTTTGAAGCGTACACATCCTTGCAATCTTTGACAACGAACGCAACCGCCGTTCAGAAAGCACTCCAGTTGATACCGAATTTGTCACTTCAGAACGGTCCGCGTCTGCTTCTGCGAGCGATTGAAGATTCGCGCAGTGCAAACATCGGATGGACTGGCTTCAATGCAAGACGTATCATAATCGTCGTTGGAGATAAACCTGGTCGAGAACCGGCATGTGCAACCTCCGACTTTCAGAAAGTTCTTGACCGTAACACTTTGTTCGACTTTATCAACATTGTCCCCTCCAAGTTTTCCTTTATCGCTGCTTCTGTTGGAAACCCTGGATTGGATACTGGTCTATCTCAACTGCCGCAATGCCCGTTCAGACCGTTGTGTCTTCTTGTGTTTTGTCAACGTCCGGAACCGGCTCCAGGGGTACCAGTCGCACCGGGGCAGCTCTCCACGTTGGCCAATCAGGTGGACGGCTCGTTCATCACCAACTTCAGTGCTCTGGAGGTGTACAACGCAGTGTTGAACATTCTTCAACTTCCTAACTTCCAGCCCCTGGATGGTGTCTTGTTCCGCGATACAGAAGAAGCTGTAACACCCGTCAGCATGGATACATGTGGTGACAGAGTGGTTGTACAACAACCAAATCTTCCGATGGCCCTGCCTGCTCTCTCGTTTTCAACGCTCGATTTTACGGTATCGCTCGCTGACAACGCATGCCAAAATGGGCCGTTTGATTGTATTTTGACGATAGCTGAATCAAGGAATTCTACCTTTGTATTTGAGCTAGAGAGCCTCTCTGTGAAGGCGTGCTCATAAATAGTGAACTTGGTCGTCAGCAGACCGGATAATCACTCTACTTCGACCCTTGTCAGTGCTTCTATTCGTGTTGGCAGCAACGACAAAGGCCATTACAGAATTTGTATTACTAAGCGCACCCTCATGACCACATCGCAACCGTTGAGCGTAACTCTGAATCTCTCCACTCAGATCCAGATTCTCCATCGTCCAGCTTGAGTCTCAACAAGAGTTGGAAAAGGTATGATCGAGACGGGGAACCGCGGCCACGAGAATCGTCTTCGCGCCCAATGTCATCGCAAGTCTGCAGGTAGCGAGTGTGACGCCCTGATCTTTAGTGAGTCATAGTTCTCAAAGTGGAGGGATGTAGAACTACTTCTAGAATACCACTCTTCCTCACCCCACTACCTCTTTTGCTACCACATCCTCACAGTACTCAGAGAATCCACTGTCTTAAGAATACCAACGACCTCCCAAGCAGTTCACCGGTCCTTTGCTAGTCGCCACAACTTGTCTGGAAGCTGCTGGCGCCTGGCTCGGTGATTCGACAGTGCTTACGATCATCTATTGACCATGTGAGCTGCATTGCGTTCAGCGCCGACCCCTACGCCGCGTCGCGCGACGTCATCACACATGTTCTCTGATGCATATGCCACAAACGTACCATATGGCCAAAGAAATCTAACAATGCCGCACGCGAGTAGCGCTCGTCTGCCGCGACAACAATCTCAGCCTCAAAATGGGTGGATCAGGAGTACTTGGATGAGCTTAGGTGAAGATGCTGGAGCTTCGTTTCAGAGAAATACTGAAAAATATTTCATTCTGCTTTCTGAAAACTGACGTTGAGAATAATGCAATGGCTTTTCAAGGGACCAAGTAGATGTTTTATCTTGCTGTGCGCATGGTGACGTTTGGCCATAGCATACATGTCTCTACACATCACTCATCAACCATAAGGCAGGAAGTCAATAGAAACCAACTTTTTCTCAAATGCCCGAGGACAGTTCTGAATCGCGCAAAAGTGTGTGTTGCGCATATCTAAAGGGTAGGTATCGACAAGGGCTGCTCAGAATGGAGCAGAGGCAATTGTAACTTCTCACGGATCTTGTTCACTAACATGATGTTCAGCTCCATAACATCATGTACTGATTCAAAGATCGCAGAAGCCCCACAAAACCACGTTCTGTTGCACCCTTGCATCTCCATCAGTTTAATAGGGTGACCAGCAAACAAGCCTTGGGCATCCCATCGTGTGAAATAAGGCCAAATCTTCTGCTCAAGAACGTTAATGTCCGAAAACCCAGCCTTTTCTAGGTCTTGCTTCAGAACGGTTTCAAGTTGCTTTTGGTGCTCTTCATCACCTTTTCCTGCTACTGCTTGATACTGATAGCACATTAAGTGGTCCTTATCAATGGTAGGATCAGTACGAGATCCATCATAATTCTGAAAGATTATGTGTGAATTCCGAACCGTGATCAGGTCCATCTCAGGACAGGGATTGAGTCCCGGAATCCATGTAGCGATCGGCCTTAAAGTACGGTTGTGTTTCACTGATACCAGAGTAGTATTTAGATTGGAAGTGCTACCCAAGGATCCAAGCACTTTTTTCTCCAAATCGTTGGGATTGATGAAATCCAGACATTCCTTAAGGTTGGATGTGATGATAACAAAGTCATAAGATTCCGGCTCTCGATTTTTGTACGAGATGTTTACACCCTCATCAGTTCGATTCATTGAATCAATTTGCACCCCGTACTGAATTTGAAACCCCTGAGAATCAATCATTGACTCCCAAAACTTCTCGAACCCTTCCCTGAGGATCATCGCCGGTTCTTCTGGAAAATTTCCGAAAATGTCGGGAAGACCGCTGGCGATAAATCCTTCCATCATATGGGCATCATTCCACCAAATACCATAGAAAGCTGGTACCTGTGAAAGATATCCGTAGCCCTGTCCAGTGTTTGCGAGCGAAAGGAGGGGGATGAGATCATCAAATCCATTTTTCTTCAGGAAGTTTTCAAAAGGCATGGAAAGAAGTTTCATCAGCTCTTCGAGAGATGACTTTCTGAAAAGGAGATCAACAGTAAAGGTGTAGCGAACCATGTCCATAGCAACAGCTCCAAAGGCGGCGAGGTATCTAAGCGTCTCGTTTTCGATCTGTTGAAATTCTGGCTTTTGAATCTTAGTCGAAACTAGGTAACGATTCTGGCCCATGGAGATTCCAGATCCATAGTCTTCATGTATGGTACGTTCTGGGACGGGCACCTCCTGAAGAGAGTAATTCAACTGTTTAGCGCAGCGGCGTAGCTCCTGGTACTTGTAAGGAACTGTGTAACAGGTGCCGAACTCATGGGGAGTTCCAGGTTGAAGATCATAGTTTGTGAAGGACTTCCCTGCAGATCGATCTGTGCTTTCCAAGAGGGTGACTTGGTTTAAGCCGGCTTCTTTAAGAAGGAAGGCCATGTGGAGACCGGCCGGACCTGCACCAACGATAGCAATCTTGTCGCTTGACCCTGGTATGTACGGAGTCTCCTTCAGCAGATTGTACCAGCAAGTGTACTGCGGGGGTTTGCGGCTTCTGTTTCTGATGGTCATGTTTGGGTGCGAAATGTGGAAGAAATTGGCTGATTGAAATTGAGCGTTTGGGAGCGTTGACAGGAGTTGCCAGGACGACGCTTCGGCAGATGGTCGAGAGGAATTTATAGAAAGCTGGCGGTGGGGCGGGAATTGTGAGCGATAAGAAGGTGCATTATTACGAAGGACAATTTGGTGGCGGATATAATTTAGGTCGCATCCTGAAAGGGGCAATCGCCGAGATCTGCTTCCTCCGATTTTACACATTCACTAATTTGCGGAGTGTTGATCTCAGTATGATACCGAGCTGGCAGAATTGTATGCTTTCATGAATGTTCTGTTTCGATATTTGACCTTATCTTGCTTCCAGAATGCTGATATCAGCCAATTCTTGCACGGGGAACGTGTTACATACGTCGAAAACCTAGTGCATATAACGGGGCACGAGACAGTTCAAATCGGTCCCAAACCTGCTGTCGAGTGACTAGTTGTCGCAGTTATCGATATAACGTGCTTACAGCACTCCCGGTCAGTTGTGGCCAGGGTAAAATGTCGTCAACAGGCTACGGGTGCATGACTATATCCGATATCAGTCGACAACACTTTTTTCCGTCTTTGGCATATGCTTGTGATACGTTCCCATATGGCTGACGTCAGAGAGTGCATGCGCTTGTATTACAAATTCCACAATTACACACCTTGTCGATGAGCACGAAGAGCTGTATTGCGTCCACAATTTATTGCCATACCCTCTTTCTGCTCATGTCAGGCTGCGAAAATCATCGCAGAATATTTCTTAATAATCTTCGAATTCTTTTCGTAGGATAGAGACAGGAGGAGCTTCACTGTGCCTTATTCCTGGTCTGCCTGACGTGGGCCTCATATTTGTTACATTTTGCTTGTGATTGCAATCTCAGTGCTAGCGCTTCGTATTGTACCATGTTTTGGTCAGCGATATAAGAGCCAGAGCCCTCTTCACAACTCCTTATCTTCCCAATGCCTCCCATCCGTGCCTCCGGCAATCTAATCCTTGTTTCACTTTTTCAATTTGCAGCTCTTTCCACCACTTCGCATCGTCAACGTCACAAATCATATTATGGAGCCCGCTTTCCCCCTCGATACCAGCATTGCCATAATTGGGGGAGGTCCATCCGGTCTGGCAGCAGCTTGGTTTCTCGTTAAACTGGGATACAAGAACATCACCGTTTTGGAGAAAGAACAGCAGGTGGGTGGGAAGTGCTTAACTGTTAACCACACCAGTTCTGCCGGAGAACGAAAGAACTATGAGCTAGGAGCTGAGTACATTACCTTCTCCTACGACATCTTGTACAGCTTTTTGGAAGAGTTGGATGAACCAATCGTCGAGGCAGGTCCCATCATGGCAATGGCTGGCAGTGGAAAATTTGAACCTCCTCTCAAGATCGATAACCCTGAAACCATACTTGCCCTTCTCAGGTACTTCCACCTTGCATTTACGTACAGGGCAGAAATAGAAAGCCCTACGAACGAAAACTTCGCTGGGCATCCAGTTCTCAGCTTAAGCTCCAAAACGCTCATCGAAAAATACGGTCTGGAGCCCATTGAAGGCATTCTATTGGTGCAACAGTTTGGCTACGGTACATTCGAGAACTTCCCAGCTCTTCATCTTTTCCGCACTGTGTCATATGACCTTCTTCTTCGCATTGTGGCTGAAGAGCTTCACATACCGATTTGTAATAGACCTGTGGCAGCCCTGGCCGTAAATGGAACGCAAGGGCTGTTCAAGCACATGGCAAACTGGATTGATTCGCAAAAAAAAACAGTTTATCCGGATTCACCAGCTGTTTTGACTGGATCCAACGTTACCAAAGTTGTACCTACTGAAAACAAGGTGGAAGTACACACAAGTTCCACCAAAATCACTGTTGACAAGGTTATCTGCTCTGTACCTCCAGATCTTTTAGCCGGGATGATGGATTTATCTCAAGAATGGAATTCATTGTTTACGAAAATCATGTACCATCCATACTGGGTAGGTTGTTTAGAATTCTGCGATAGAAAGCTTCCCCAATACTACTACCAGAATGAAGAGCCGAAGGCGTTCGAACCAGTGCAATTCAGCAAAAGGTACGAAGAAGGTCAAATCATAGCTTACGGCTACAATTATAACTATGCCAGAGATGCAGCTAAGGAAGACAGGCCAGAAATAGACTCAGTGTTGGCAGCATTTCTCAAGGACAATTTGCTCATCGACCGCTACGATACCCTCGATCTGGAAAAGTATTGGGATTCATATCATCCGCACGTTTCCTTGGAAGAATTCCAAAGCGGATATTTTGACAAGTTGGCAAGGTTTCAGGGCACGAATGGGATTTATCTTACTGGAGACACATTGTGCATGGAAAGCATGGAGTGCAGCTGCAGGCATGCTAAATATATAGTCGAAAACTTCTTTGGTACCAAAACCACCTAATACTTCGAACTTGTCGTGCTTGACGCACTCCTGGCTGCCGTGATTGCCAGAAACCTAAAATTCAAGGCGTATCTGGATTAAGGTGCTGCGCATATGCGTTATTGTGGCTCGTGTGCTTAATAGATTATTTACAGTTTTGTATCGACTTCTAGGAAGTTGATATGTAAGAGTTGAACCGAACAAGAAACTGAGAAGGCCAGCAGACGTCTGGTTAAAGCTTTCTGTCCTTTCTCTCCCTTCCACTTTACAGAACTGTCATTACATTTCTGGGCCTCGAATATTTGTCACGGCAAAGATAATTGGGGGTTTGGTGATGCCACAATTAATAATTTGTGACATTTCATGTTCTCGCAGTTGTGTTTGATGCTAGAAGAATCAAGATAGACGGATTATCATTCGTAACTGGGAGCGATTTGAAATGAACAAAACGCAATCAAGGATTCTCTGCGTTTTTGTAAATGCGTTTCGCTTGACAATCTGAAATACACAAACTGACACGCGTAGAAACGTAAAACTGGTGCAGGACAACAAACTTTGTTCTCTGATAACAGCATTTTATCGTTCTGTGCGCACAACTCCAGACTGCTTGATCCTTTAGGAACCAGATAGATCTGTTTGCCCGCAATGCTTGAGGGTGACAGCACCGCAGAAGAACTCAAAGAAGACAGGTGACGAACAAGAATGTTACAAGTATGCCACTGGCACACGCATGGCGTACGAGTGTGCAGCAACAAATGTTAGGTGAGTTCCAAGAAAGCATTTCAATAGCGTAGAACGGTTGCTAATGCGCCACAAGTATCGCACTCGTTGAAATCGGCGAAACACGCCGCTCGTTGACTGTGTGTAGCGCACGCCACCCAAGACAATTAGGATAGCACCCAAAGTAGACACAAGAATAGTAGGTTGCGTCCCAATCCGGGACACAGTAGACACCTACGATGAGTATTAAAGTTACATCTCATTAAACGGGGGGCCTCGAACCCACTACACTACAACTTGGCTCTTTCGTTGACGCCAACCGTTGCGGCAACAGCACACTATGTAGCAATATAGTCGTTACCCTTTGGTATAGAATGTTTACTAGTTATTTTTATTCGTCAAGGTTTTTTAAGCTACACTACGGTCACGCGAAACTATTATAGACGTTAGCTATTTACAACTTAAACGTTGAGGCTCTAGTGCGATTTGTTAGGTTGTAACAACACTACATCCTGCATATCGAACATAACGACGTACTACGCTATAGCCTAAATGTAAAACTTTTAACTCCGCTTACTCCCCAAAGGTGTATGGGGAAGCGGAACCAGAAGACAATACTCTTTTTGTCCGCTTTGTGTTTAGTAGATTCAAGATCATCTATTCTCAGGTAAGTTTGTTGTCAGACCGTAACTAGGCTATTGGCGTGCAGATCAAAGATCGTATTGCACTTATCACACTATACAAGAGAGCTCTGCTCCCAATCTTCAAGAGAGATGATCGCCATCATGTTCGCTCTCTGCACTTGCACCATGCTTTTCTTGAACGAGGAAAAGCATTGAATGTCGGTGACTTCAACTCATGATACTTGAAAGCTTGTCAGCTGCGCTGTGATGTAAATCGGTATGTAGGAACGACACTAGTATTGTATGCGAAACAGACGGCTGAAAATTTTTTGCAGCGATCTAAAAGTGGCACCGAAAAAGATGTTCTTTTGTACAGAGCACTAATTCTTACCATTGAATCCGTGATGAACACAATTCGAGAGTTTCTAACACCTTTTCTGACAATCCAACTTCTTATGCAAGGTTCTACCGATCTAAGTAGATCCTAGTTTTTACTGTTTGTAATTCAGGCTGCCCTTTATAGGCAGCCAAACTATCCTCCAGCTTCAAATCACTGGCTCCAGTTTCAAGTCACTGGTCACAGGTTTTCAAAAGTTGTATCTAGTTCCTATCGTTTTGGTTACATACTCTGCGCCACTATTCCGATACAGTTCGTACAAGCTGTTGCGGTTCTTGTCCGATTGTAACGATCAATTCGCCAACACAACTAAGAGCAAGGAACGCCGTGGAGCCCTCAAAATTGTTTATATGGATCTTTTTTGTCCACTGATGGACTATTTCTGGCTTTAACTGCATGTTAGCATTAAGATTTTGAACGTTCATGGTAGGTAGCGTTTCAAGTATCATTGTTGTCATATTTTCAAAGCTGCACGTAAAAGCAATGATTTCCGCGAAATGTTCCGAGAGGTGCGCGGCAGGAACGGTTCCTGCCCTGAGAGATGCATCAAAAGAACAAGACTAGTTTGGATATCGATAAAAATGGCTGGGCCACTGCTAACATAGAAGTGTGACGAATAGAGAAACCTCTCTATTTGCGGTACTCTGAGACTGTTGCAGTCTGCGCTTGAGTAGCGTCTCCATGTGCCACCTTTCCGTAGTCTTGGCAGTTCGAGAGATCGAAACCGTAACTCAGTGGAATTCCATATTCACCATGAACCCGGTGAGATTGGTCGTCTGCAAAACTGTGCTGTTGCCGCAGCGGTTGGCGTCAACGAAAGAGCAACGTTGTAGTGTAGTGGGTTCGATGGCCCCGTTTACTGAGATGTAACTTAGAGCAGTCTTAAATACTTATCGTGGGTGTCTACTGTGTCCCGGATTGGGACGCTACCCAAAATGCTTTTGTCTACTTTGGGTGCTATCCTAATTGTGGTGGGTGGCGTGCGCTACACTCCCCTCTTTCAGAGAGAAAGTGTGGCACGAACTTTATCCACAAGGTGTGCAGGACAGTTTTTTCGCTTCAGAAAGCGAGAAAACATGACTGGAATGTCTTAGTTGATTTGTTATAGCTATTCCAAAGTGTCTTCATTGTTCGGCAGTCCTTTCCAGAGCATGCGTACCTCTAAACCATCCGCCGTTTCAACAAGTTTCAGTAAACGCGCTACAAGCATGCCAGTTTCCGAAGCGAGAATATGCGGAAGAATAGCTTCAGTGTTTTAAGAGGCGTCTCTGTAGAACTTCAGCCTGCTGCCATGAATGCTTTTCTACAGTGTTGTTCCGTAGCTCCTCCACCTGAAAAACATAGTCTGAAAGCGCTCTCACCACTCTGCACGGTCCTCGCCAGCGGAGCGCAAGTTTTTCGCCTGGTTGAAAGTCGTCACGAGCGACCAGGACAAAGTCACCAACATCAAAATGTGCAAGTTTTTCTCTAGACGCGCTTGTGCGCGATTGTTCCCGGTTATTCTGCAGTGTGGACTGTATCAGTGGGTGCAATTCAGCTACAGCTTGCTTCAAAGACTTGGTGTTGAGCAAGCGTTTGGCAGGTGCCTCCGCAGGAGTCATTGTTGTTTTCGTGGATGTCCGTAGAAAGGGGGAAATGCGTAGTCTCGGTTTCAATCCAGGGAAAGCTGTGACGAGTGGGACATTGCAGCGATGTAAAGATGGTGCACTGTTCAGAGCACTCTGAATGATAGGAACTAGATCAGGCCATTTTTTTATGTCCATGCGAAGTTCAGACACAATAGCGCGGAACGCACTAAGTACTTCCTTGCCCAAGCGCTCGACGGTACCGTTGCTCCAAGGCGTATATGGTACGGTGAAATGATGTGGAACTTTGAGGCCCTTTGAGACCAAACAAAGTGTCTCATTTCGGAAGTGTGTGGGACCGTCTGACATGAACCCGTGCCGGAAAGCAAAGGCAGCGCACCAATCGATGAGAGCGTGCGTTGCGTTTTCGGCTGAAGTGTTTGGAAATGGAAAAAGCCATTTGTACTCAGAGTGGTCATCCCTGAGTAGTGGGAGGTGTTTCTCACCAGTGCGGCTCGGACCAATTTCCAAATAGTCAAACTGAAAAAGATCGTTTGGCGCTGTACCGTGGAAGGCAGGACCGAAAGGGCGCGGGACTTCTTCACCGATAAGTGTTGAGAGGCAGTGCATACAGGTCTGAACGATGTTTGCAACGTCGGCTGTCATGATGGACCAAAGAAACTGTTGCTGTAGTACACGTAGGGTAGCTTTGCGGCCGCGATGAAAACTGGGTCCAGTATGAGCGATGATGCACAGACGAAGATGCAGGTCCCCTGCCTTATCGGGTATCCATATGGCGTCCGTGCTCGGGCTTTTCCATAGGTCGTGTTTCACTTGTAGGTCATGTGGGCGTGAGTCGCGATTTGCTTCCTGTGTTGTGAAGATCTCCTTCTGCGATGACCACTCGAAGTCTTCAGTGGAGGAGGATGGAAGCTCGGGGATTCTGACCAATCGTCGTACTGTGCCTGAGGCTGACCATCTTCCCAGTAGGTCTGCCCAGAAATAGTCCGTGCCCTTTATGTAGAAGCAGGTGTAGTCGTACGTACTAAGACGTACGGCCCATCTAAGGACCTTTCGGACTGAAGTCTGAGACAGGTCATGTGCGACTGCAAGTGGATCGAAAAGAAAAATTAGATTGTAATGATCCGTGAAAAGGTCCAAACCATTGGGGGTTGCTACCAGCCATTGCATGCGGTCCAGTGTTGCAAGAACTGCGAAAACTTCCTTTTCAAGAACGGACCAGGCAAGTTGAGTTCTGTTGAACCGGCAGGAACAGAATGCAATTGGGCTATGGCGTTGACTCGCGTGTGGCAGGCTCAAACCATAGTAGGGTACCTGTGTAACAATTCCTGACCAGACGCTGGCTGATGCGTCAATAAAGATGCACAAGCGCTGATTGTTGTCACGATGAGACGATGTCACCAATTTCGCCAGAGCCGCTTTGCAGGCTTCAAACGCTTGAAATTCGACTTCTCCCCATCCGAAGGTACGAAAGTCAATTCGGGCTACTGCTCGAGTTGTGCGTTTGCTGGGTTGGTGGTACACATTTTCCATGAAGTGATGCAGTGGGTCTATGAGATTGGAAAAATTGGGGATACCAGTTTTCATCCACTGCAACGCGCAAAGAAATTATTGTAAGTGGGCGCCGTTAGATGGAGGTTCCATGGAAAGGAGGCCGTTGAGCTGTCGAGGGTCGTACTTGACACCATAAGCAGATATGATCCTCCCACACCACCTGATAGAAGTCGCAAAAAGGGTGCATTTGGCAGGGTGTAGCTTCATCTGTCGCTTAGAACACAACCGGACCAGAGAGCGTATGCTGTTGTTCAATGGTGGCATGGTGAAGGAGTATATCATCAAGCCAGTACAGTAGATGAGGTCGAGGACCTTCGGGAATGACTTCGGCCAGGGCAGACTGCATGTGCGTGGTTGCATTTGTAGTTCCATGTAGCACTCTTGTTGAAGTGAATACCCCATCCGGGGTGATGAACGACTGGAGAGGTTGAGAGCTCTCGGCGAGAGGAAGCTGCTAATATCCGTGTGAGAGGTCAAATGTAGCGAAATAACGGGAGCCCGCCAGCTTACAAAGCTCCTGTTCGACGTTGGGCTTTGGGAATTGATGCCGAACGGTGTACTTGTTCACAGGACGCAAGTCTACAGTGAAGCGAAAAAGTGCTGGGCCTGGTTTGGGGACGAGGAGTGGGGCAGAGGCCCATGCTGCGCCTGGGTTGAAATACACCATTCTGGCTTTCACCAGGTTTCCTACAAATTTGTCCAAGAATTGACGCTGTTATTTGGAGTAATTCCGCAGTCTGACGCAAACGGGGCGTGCGTCGGGGGTGAGGTCGATCTTGAGCGGTTTGAGTTTTGCCGGTGGACCAGCTGATAACGAGGTGCGAAAAATGTCAACCTAGCCCTGTACGATGCCTTGCAGAGAAGTTACGTGAGAGGCTGGCATTCTCTGCGATTGAGCGGCAGATATCATCCATTGACCGCTGTCACGACGTCCTCATGCTGTTCAGAGTCAATTTGGTCAAACAAAGATGGGACGGGGAATGGGTCAGCCTCAGAACGTGCGACTTGCTAATTCGAGCGGGGTCTGTTTGGGTCCAAGCGTGTCCTGGAGCTGGAGTCACCGGTACTGCTTGTGGGTTTTTCTGATTTCATGAGTCGACTAACGTATCCGCCATTGAGGCGTCTTGTTGGGATTCCTACTCTGGAGCAATCAGTTCCATCCAGCTAGCTGCTATTGTTGTCAGGAAAAGTCTCTGTGTCCACCCGAAGGTGTTGTAGCACATGCAAGCCAATCAGCAGCTCCTCACAGGAGAGGTCATCATCGGATATGAGGTAAGTGATGTTGGCCAGGGCAAGGGTTCCAGAGGCAAGATAGAGTACTCTGCGTGGAGCTTTCCATGTCCGTGAAAACGCGAACGTCTGAGTCTGAGCTCCTCTCCTGAGAGCCACTTTGAGGTGCATGGGTGTGATCGATTTGATTCTACCAACTCCCTGAAGGGCAGCTCTCTCGGCGAGGCCAGTGGAAACAATACTGTCGTCACTTCCATTATCGCACCTTCCGGTAGCCTGTAGGAACGAGCTGCCGTCTGACACGGTGAGAACACAGGATGGTGCATCTGAACTGGATTCCTGAGGGCTATGTAGTCGAGTTACTGCATTACCATGCGACTTTACAGCGCCAGTATGGAAAGCAAATGCATCTTAGTCAATCTATGCATACCCTAGGCGCATTTGCGTATAATGCAAGCCCTCTAGGAGAGGTTTTGCATGACATGGTGCTGCAATAATCATGTGCAGCAAGAGAGTAGATTACGTGGCCGTTAGCATTCGATTGCGTGGCCTTTTAGTGATAGATTACATGGCCGCTAGCCCGCCTTGTCGGGTATATAAGCCCAAGAGCCTGGACATGGACCCTTGGTTTATCCGAGGCAGGCAAGCATTCGAATAGTAATCTGAATCAGTAAATTGTTCTTTAACAGAAGCATCTACAACCACCCTTTAATTAGTTATGGGCCCAGAAAGCTCAAACAACCTGCCGTCTCGACCCCGTTTCTCTTGGGACATTCGAACCGTGCCATGGACGGATGGACGTGGAAACCAAGAGCAGTATGCTGAGGCTGTATCGTTATGGCAGGCGTTCCAGGATACGCTTACAGATTCAAACAGCAACAAGGTTCCCAAGACAGCACAGGGAATAATGCTTCAATCGCAGCTGTATGGTCGGGCTAGGGATCTGTGTAAGGCTATTCCTGACAGTGTGATTCGATCGGCGGAAGGTGCAGAAGCCATCGTGAAGGCCTTGTACAAGCGAGATCCGCTCGCCGTTGTTTCAGATGTATTTCAGGACTTTCTTTCGCTCCTCAACACAAAGAGAAACCACAACGAAAGCTTTAAAATTTTTGAATCGAGATTTCAGGCGCAAGTATCGAGACTTAACGCTCATGGAACGGAAGCAAAGCTTTCTGATGCGCTTGTGGCTTTTACTCTTCTGGCAAATGCAGATGTCGACAATAATCAGAGAGTGTCAGTTTTGGCCAATGGCGCTCCGCGAGACGCCAGACTTACACGGACGTCGACGACAAATGATTACCTCAAAGTGGTTTCTTATGATTCGGTTGCCTCTGTTCTTAGGCAATGCGACAAAGTGAAACATTCAGGAGGAGATGCAACTTCAAAAACGCTCTCCACCAACGCCGCTCACTATCAGTCGGCGCCGCAAGGTTCTTCCGCCGCCGGTAGCAACCGTAGGCATAATCGACCTTCCCGGAGAACCCCAGAGCAAATTGCTGAGCTCAAAGGGAAGACGCAGTGTAACACCTGTGGAAAGTACGGTCATTGGTATCAAGACTACAGGAAGGACGGGACGCTGAAACCGGGTGTGAAGTCTTTAGATGCCCCTGCAACAGGCGATAAGGCACAGAATAACGTTTTGACCTTCAATATGGCAGAATTGAGCGCACAAAACTTCGCACAATTTACACCGGACGGCTTTATTGGACCACTCTTAGACGATGGAGCACCTTACAGCGGAATTGGGGTTACTGAATTGAACCTCATCACTCCTCTCGTCTGTCCCGATTGGAACAGGAAGCTGGAGCCATTACCAGAAGCAGTTGCTGAAAGACCCTACTGGCAGTATGGCAACGGTGAACATCGAAGCCAGGCAAGGAAAATACTTGGATCGGTGGTCTTCAAATCAAGAACGGACGAAGGTACAGTGGTGAACATCAGGCATTTGGTTATCGATGGTTCCTCTCAATGGGTTGTAGGACGCAACGTAACCAACTACTGTGACATACTACATGTTAACCAGAACATATTGAAGTTGCCACCCGATGCCAGCGGCAATTCGCAAGGAAGCGTCACTCTCGTCGACAGAGACATGCACACCTACATTCCCCATACGGCGTTCACTTATCAAGCAAAAAAGCTGACCCCTAGGCACGAAACGACCCTGTTCTGTGCAACGGCTCACATCGACGGAAACCTGGCTAAGAAACCGTGGAAGGACTTGAAAAAAATTGTGGACAAAGTCCATAAACATGTCTGCGGGCACTCTACATACTCCGACATCAAGATACTTCTTGAAAGAAACGAACTATGGAATGGACATGTAGACAAGTACCTTCAGCGCACACTTGAAGAGTGCACAGCATGCAGAACAACCGCTAGGCCAAAAGCAGACAGGAAGGTCTCACTTAGCTCGATGAGCAGATCCTTTAATGAGGTAGTGTGTGGACCATATGTTTCTGGATCAGCACTGTGTTATGCACATAATGGATACCGCATCGCGCTACTCTGTTGGCGCAGTGGTGCAAGACACATCAATGCGTGAAGCTATTCTAGTATTTGATGCGCACTGGCTGACACCATTTTGGACACCGCTAACAGTCGCTTATGACAGCGCATTCAAGAATAGCATCCTTGCCGAGTACCTGCGGGAACATGACATAGAAGCTAGACCTCTGCCGCCGAGAAGGCACAATAAGAACGTGCTTGAGTCCAAGCATAAAATCATCCGAGATGTCTTCACTCGCCTGAAGGAAGAGTCTACTGTGGAACGGAAAGAATGGGAAAACTCTCTGATCATTCAACAGGCAATCAGAATTTCCAATGATCTCTACGGCAGCGACGTTCTATCTGCGCAAGAACTTTCCAAGGGCTACTCCAGACCGATACAGAAGGGTGTCATACCAAAACAACTTCCACAAGAACTCGTGTATGCCCACCAAACCCTTCTAGCAAGGCGAAAGCTGACCTTGATTCTGCGATCAAAGACATTTAATGAAAGCCCTACTGCAGTAGGAGATCTCGTGCAGATATTTATCAAGAAGGAGCACGAAAAACGTGGGAAGTGGTCACAAGACAAGCCCGTGCTGGCCTTTGACATTGCAAACGGCACAGTGACCGTCCCAGGAGCCAAAGGAAAAAAAATTAACGCTGCAATTGAAGACGTCAGGCCAGCAATAGTCCAGAACGAGCTAGCTACTGCTGTGCAGAATGCTTTTGATGAACTGGATCGAAACTTGGAAGAAGTTGTAGACACACTCGAAGAAAACTCCCCCGAATCCAGAACAGACTCTATCGGAGATGAAGTTCCAATCTCAAACCCAACTCCGCACAAATTAGAAGAAGAACCCGACTGCATAGGACCTAACACTCCCAATGTCGGTGACAATATAGAAGTGTACTGGCCAATAGACAAAAAATTTTACGGAGGCACAGTACATACGCATGACGAGAGGACTGGAAAGTACGCAGTTCATTATTTCGACGGAGATAAGGAAAATCTCAACCTGGAAAATGAAGTATGGAATTATCTCGACAACCGAGCAGTCGCAGAGCAGAAAGAGGATACGGACTATCAGTCCAACCAATCAAGCGATCAACCAGATGCGGAAGAACCTATCAGTGCAGCAGAAGTACAGTTGTCGCCAGGGCAAGACTTGCAAAGCACAGAGAAAGACCTCATTCAGACCTATTACAAGGCGTTCGGAAATACAGAATTTATGTTGCACCAAGCACAGGGGTTACCACCCTTTGCAACACAGAATGCCTATGACAAGGAAGAACGGTCATTTAAGAGGATTGTGAGAGATGTAGCAGTTTCTCGAGTTCCTAAAAACGCGAACATAGTATCAAGCCACGTCCTTTACAAGGTGAAGAAGTGTGATGATAACTCGCTGACATTAAAGGCACGAATTGCAGTACATGGCAATAAGGATCGAGAAAAGCATGCCCTGAAAACAGACTCTGCAACATGCCCACCAGTTGGTATCCGCATACTGTTGTCTCTTTCTACGATCTATCGGTGGACTCTGGCAAAGATCGACTTCAAGAGCGCCTTTCTTCAAACGGAAGCTCAACGAGATGTCTACATGGTACCTCCTCGCGAATGCAAAACACTTCATCAGCACTACTGGTTGCTGCTATCAGCAGCCTATGGTCTCGCAAATGCAGGGGCCAAGTGGCAAGAGCTTAGTGATGATGTGCTACGTGGATTTGGTTTTTCGCAGCTCGTGTACGTGCCGCAGCTCTTTTACAAAAAATTGGATGGAAAAGTTGTAGTCATTGCAGTCAAAGTGGTCGATGACATCCTCTTTGCTGGAGAGAGAAAGAATTTGTCTACAATAATAGAAAAAATAAGACACAACCATAAACTTGGCACGATAGTGTATGGACCAGGTAGGGTACAGTTTTATGGTCTGGCGCTTACTCAGTACGAAGACTACACAGTTACCATCGATGGAGACGAAAAGCTGAAAGGGTACGAAGCCGGAACAATTAGTCGTTTAAGGAGAAAAGACCAGGAAAGTCAGCTGAACAGCATTGAGCTCTCATCATTCAGGTCGCTGAACAGTTCAATTTGCTGGCTTGGCATTGCTGCCTCTCCGTTTTGCGCATTTGCGGCAAGCTATTTGCAGCAAAAAGGGCCATTTCCTACTATCAAGGACATGATAACGCAGATTAATATGCTGCGCACTCTGAAGAGAAAAGGAACGTCACTAAGGTTCCTGAGGCCACTCAGTGGAAAAGAATATCAGATCTCAATTGTAGTATTTTCTGACGCAAGCCGAACGAACGACTATGGACAGCTTGGGTTTGTCGCTGGACTTCTTTTTGGAAAACTGAAGCAAGACTCTGTCGTTCATGTCATTTCCTGGAGTTCTCATAAGTCCCGAAGACCAGTTAAATCAATTGGATCGGCCGAAACTCTGGCTGCAGGAGAGGCCATCGATGAGGGCAAGGTACTCTGTAAGGCATTCCAGGCTTTGTTAGGAATCCACGTTGGACTGTGGATCGTTGTGGACTCAAAGGATTTGTTTGGCACACTTTCTACCTGTCGCAACGCTGCAGATCGTTCTATTCGTGGAGATGTCAGCGTAATCAGATACGAATTTGAAACAAGAAACGTTGACAGAATGATATGGATTCCAGGTAGCGCAAACTATGCTGATCCGTTGACAAAAACCGATAGCCCTATCTCTCAAGCTTTGGAGTTAATGTTTTTTGATGGGAAAATATCCATGGACTTTCATGGGGCTTTATTCCGAAACTCTAACGCACCCACTGGTTAGCAAGAACTCTGAGAGGAATTGGTATGGAAAGCAAATGCATCTTAGTCAATCGATGCATACCCTAGGCGCATTTGCGTATAATGCAAGCCCTCTAGGAGAGGTTTTGCATGACATGGTGCTGCAATAATCATGTGCAGCAAGAGAGTAGATTACGTGGCCGTTAGCATTCGATTGCGTGGCCTTTTAGTGATAGATTACATGGCCGCTAGCCCGCCTTGTCGGGTATATAAGCCCAAGAGCCTGGACATGGACCCTTGGTTTATCCGAGGCAGGCAAGCATTCGAATAGTAATCTGAATCAGTAAATTGTTCTTTAACAGAAGCATCTACAACCACCCTTTAATTAATGGGTGTCTACTGTGTCTCGGATTGGGACGCTCCCCACAATGCTTGTGTCTACTTTGGGTGCTATCTTAATTGAGGTGGGTGGCGTGCGCTACAAAAACGCGTCATTTTTCAACGAAACCTTTCGCGTGAGTCACCACGTCCTAGGTATAGCAAATTTGTTTCAACCCCAACGTGGAAGAGTCAATCACGTTAGAGCACCATGTCGCCAGGAACCCCACCAGGGAGTATACCGTCATTGGCATGGGAGTCGATGGAGGACTCATCCGTATCCGCATTCAAGTTGATCCATAGAGTGCGGGAGTATATTGATTGGTCAATTTGTTAAGTATGCACACCGATTGATGTGAGAGAGACACATACCGTGAAATTCACTGTTATCGAAATTGTTCGTGTGGAATTCCAAGTAACTTCGTAGATGTCAAGAAGCTGTGGCGATGTATCAAGGTGGAAGCTCTGTGCCAAAAGAACATTAGCAAGTTGCTAATTAGAACTAAAGTCTAAAAACTGAGATTCCTTATAAGACTGAATCCTTTCAAAGAGCTGTTCAAAAGAAAAACCTTCAATGTACCCGGACGGTCTCTGTGTGGGTTCATCCAAGAAGCGTTTGCACCAGGGTCATATTTGTGACTGACTGACTACTCTTGAAAATGGGTGACTTCTGACTGACTGACTACCGAATCTCGCAAACAGTCAGTCAAATCAGTCACATTGGATGCAAACGTGTACACTGGGCAACTTCTTCAACGTTACCTCATCGCCCGCGCCACGAATATGCGACGGCGACGAGATCGCGAGTTAAGAAATTATGCGATCATGACAGCGATCTGTTCTGCGATCGATCGTTCTGAAACCCTTCCGCAACACTCTTCAACAGAAACATTGTCTCGCGACGTTCAGTCTTCCCCTCGTACGTTTTCCCATGCCCTGCACCCCTACTGCGGTTGCTCTGCCGCATGCGGCTGTTGCAAGCGATGCAGACGTTCAAGCAGATATTACAGCAAAAGCTATCGTCGAGGGGCAGCAAAGTCGCCAGAAGAAGCGCCGCAAGTCAGCGAATGGACATGGCTGGAGTACCCGTACCTCAGTATGGAGCATAATTGGAGCTGCCATCATCGCAGACGATGATAACGAAGTCTCTAAGTTTTAATGCGCTGTTTGTGTTTCGATACGCAGGATGAACAAACCGTTGTCAACCAGTAACGTCATTGACCACTACAAGTTGAAGCACTACTGCGTTTATCGCTCTATTCTTTCTCTCAACCGCTAAAACGTGCATCCTACTGTGTTACGGTCCCGCATTGCTGATGCACGAGCGGAGATTGCACGCCAAAGGTCGCGAAATAATCTCGACGGCTTCTTCCAACGTCCTCCCGCTCCCTCTTTGCACCCTACGCTATCGGTACAGGAACCCTCTGCCGCCGACCTACAATCTGTTGGAATAATCCTGTATGTCTGCACCACCGAAACACCCTCAACGCAAGTGGTATTCCCTTTGTTAAAAGGATTGATCGACCTTTTTGGTGGCCGTATGCGCTTCTCGAGTTGTACGGGAATCGGAACGATGTTGCACGAAACGTATACTGCCGTTTGCCGACTGCTCAAGGCCTAGATTACGAACGAGAAAACGGGCTGCATAACAGTGGATTGATGGAGCGCGGCACTCGGGGCGTCCATTCTGGGGATTACTTGGCATTACATAGACCACGACTGGAAGCTCCAATCTGTACCTATCGCAACGCTGAACATGGGGCTTGTGACGAAAAAGCCGAGCAGCGGCTCTGGAGTATCATCGAACAAATTTTTCAGCAAAACCCTATCATAGGGTTCGATAAAATCCGTGTTCACACAGCAACAAGCGACAATGAAGCTGCTTCTGCACTCGCCGTTGATCTGTTGACGAACTACCTGGGATCAGCTCGATACGTGGTGCAAACTCTGGCGCTCGTTGTAAATGATGTATTTTCGGAAGGGTCGGTTTGGGCAAGGTATTTAGAGCATGTCAATGCAGTCACATCCTATTTCAATCACCATCAGCGCGCAGCGCAGTTGCTGGTTGAAAAGCAGTTACAGTAAAGTATGAAGCCGGACCAAATTCAGAAGCTCAAGCAAGATGTGCCAACTCGTTGGCATTCCAGATTGGCTGCCATGTCAAGTTATCTTTCAAGAGTTTCAAATATAAAAGCGATCACGGATGAAATGAATATAGACTCAAGCCAGCTCCCGCAGCTCTCGGTAGAACAAGAGAACGTTTTGGCAGTATTTATTGCCGTGTTGACAAAGGTACGTCGCGTTGAACTACAGCTCGAGGCCGATCAGAAGGTTACTATACCCAGGGCGCCGAGTCTACTTAGGGAGCTCTATGAAACTTTATTGATTATGTCCGGGTCTTTATTGCCTTCTTCAGGGGCGGAGAGGACAGTTGCCAGCGCCGCCGCGTTGGGAGATGATGCAGAGTTTGAGGTCAGAGCTCTCCCCACGTAGCCCAGTATCGCTGCTTCCGACAAATGCAGAGATGAGGCTCGTCAGAAAATACTGCTACAAAACCATCCCAAGGCTCTAGCCATACAATTAGCTGATCGTATCAAGTCTAAACTGGGGCATGTTTGGGAACGTGTGGACGAAGAAGCCATATTGTGGCAGCCTGGATCGCAGAAGGGAGTTGCGACAGACCGGATGATGCAAAAGAGCCGCCGCACTTTATTGGTTCATATTCCCGCCTTCATGGATATCAGTGAATGCACGCTGGCTTTTCTAGACTGTACCAATGACTGCAAGGAGGAATATTTGAAGCTTTTATACAAAGCCATCGTGAACGAGGCGATTGAACTTGACGGTCCATGTCCTCAAACGCACACCATCTTGAAGTACTTTTCAGTATGTTTCATTCTGACCTGATGCGAACGTTTGGAAAGTGTGGCCGGAAAGAACCTGGAGCCGCTCTGCTTTTTTGGAAAGAGGCAAATGGTCGACAGGGCCTGATCAGTCCCATGCCTTTTAATACTGTAGCGAGAGCCACATTGTCTACGCAAGCTTCTGCTGTTCCAGTAGAGCGATTATTTAGTGATCTAGGAAGGAAAGAAGGGAACCAAAACCAATCGCTCCTCTCAAGTACTCTGTAGATGATTGAAATGATCCGAGCATTTGTTAACAATGAAGTCACATATAGTCCTCTGGGGCAAAGAGAACTTCTTCAGCAGAAGGCGCACGCGTTCCGTTGTATTGTTGACATAGTAGCGCGAGAATTAAAGAGGGAATGATCTCATAATGGTCGGTGTCTGAGAAATGACTAATTTAACTGACTACCTACAAAAACAGCGTGACTATGACTTTTAGACCCCACCAAATAGTCAGTCAGAAATACGGTCCTGGTTTGCACGAAACTGCGGAAGAACAACAACGGGAAATTGGGATAGTTTGGAATGGATTCAGTCCTGTAGCAGGAAGTAAGTTGGGAAAAAGAAGCGGGCAATCGGAAGAAAGTTGAATGGATGATGTCGATCGATTCGGAAGTTTGCTTGAAGCAGGACCTAGTGTCTACACGCACGGATAACTGATCTCTTCTGAGGCCAAAATTTCTCTTAAAAAGTTACTGAAATCATTCCAGATATGAATTTTCAAATTTAGAGCTGAAAGGAAGAAACCAAATATTTTTGGCCTCAAACAATCCAAAGAGAACAAGTTGAAAGGAAATATCTCTTTCAATCATTTATTAATGCATAATACAGGAATTGATGCCAACAAGGAAGAGTGTTAAACAATATGTTCCAGTTATGCAGAACTTGTAGATTGAATTTATTGCTTTAATACAAAGAAATAAACAATGGTCTCATCTGAGCCCAGTTGACCTCACATGAGGCCATCGATCTTATTGACATTAGAAAGTCCGCGAATTCTATGTGTGGTGACATGGAGTCAACAATGAGTCAATGTTGTTGAAGACGTCTCGCGAGAGGAGAATGCATACTTACAACACCCAATCTATAGTAGATAGCTGCGTAGGTTGCACTATATTCTAAGTAGCGAACGTTAGGTAGACACGAATTGAATCTTTAATTTGAATTAGTTCTTGAATCTAGGAGACGCTCAATTATAATGACGCTGCTTACTTGGCACGGTAGAGACCCACACCAAGCTCCCAGCTACTATAAAAGAGCTCGAAACAAGATAACTACTTCTCTTGTCCGACATCATTCTATCGAACAACTTTCAATCTCTTCCACTACAACAACTCCATCACCCACACCGTCGTTCTCGTTCATCTTGCTCTCGCAACGCCTCCTTCTACGCCGTCTACGCCGATTCCGCCGCACCGCCGCATTCTACACCGCTTACATTGAATCGCCGTTTGCACAAGAAATGTAACAAGGAAAGGAAGAAACTCGGCGTAAAGAGAAGGGTTTTCAAGAAAGGCGAAGGTTGGCTAAAACACCTGCACAGTTTGCTGGTCGAGGAGGTCTCCTGTCTTGTCCGTCTTTGTTCTCGAAACCCTGGCTGTGCTGTCATTATATAGATAGCAACATCTTATATGTGAATGAGCTTCTCAAGAGAAAACACATCTAAGATGACAGGAGAACAACTACTCATTTGTATGTCTCAAGGTAGACTACGTAGGACAAATAATAGCGTGTCGAGTAAATTCAGCCTACTTGAATTGACCGAGAACTAAATCATGCACTTCACATGAACCCGCAATCACTTGGGCCCACTGCAGATAGAATGCGCTGTGCCGTCGCGTATGCTTTCTTCGAATCACTTGGTCCACAATTTAAAGAGATCACGCTGCCTAGCCGTATATGCAACCATAATTACAGCTTACGAAGGGCGAGTCATTACACTATGTTGGAATCGCACATTTACGCTCCAGTCTGCGTCTCTCCGCTTTAAAAATACGCTTGTATACTTGTCTAGAAACGTTGAGATGTAAAGAAACGTAAATCGAGCACGGAGGCAGAAAGTGGAGCTATACGAAGTCCATGTTTGAGAAGGTGATATTGAAATAATTATGATTCTCTTCCTATTTCTGGTTTTTTTTGAAAATATTTTTGCAAACCTTAATAGGTTGCATCTTTATTGCAATGAAGAAACTCTTGTTTGTTAAGCGTGGTAGAGATAGTAATAGTCTAGCGAGCAAAAGGTGCCATCTATCCTAGATTTGACACGTGTAAGCTCTGAACCGCATCATCCTGCAGACCGTGCACGCCCTTTCGTAGGTAAACTTTTGTTCTTGTCGACACGTCACCGCCGCCGCCAGAGGTGAACTTATGCACACCCCGGCCGGCTAGCTTCCCTTTGGTGTTCTGCAAGCACGCTTTAGAGTCTTAGTCAATCTTTTCGTTTTATTATTCTTATGAAAGGGTCAGCTTCCGCTGTTACCGGTGCTTCACTTCTTTAATGGCCTTTCGATACTGATTGCAGTCTTCCCTTTCGTTATTGCTTTCATGTTGCACATATTATTTCATTACCGGGTATATTGCATTTCTCCCTTACCAGGTCCACTTCTGTTGGTCTTCTGAATTAGGACTACCCTGCTTGCAAAATTTCCTCTCTTCCTGTGGTTGTGTTTATCTTTTTGGGTGGTTCCGAAGTTATCTCATAAGGAGGTCATTTACAGCTCCCCGGACAAGAATTTCTTCACAATTACCGTCACGACTAAACTTAAAGCATACTCTTGAAAACACGCCTAGCACCAACAAACCTCTCTGATTGAGATCGCCTCAGATGTTGACGCTGGCTTCCCCGTCACGCGTCCACAGCATTTGTAGTTTCCCTAAAAGGATCCCACAACTTTTGGACAACCCGGAGCGTATACCTCACCAGTCCACTTCTTTGGAACTCAAAGATTAGCTGTAGGTCATGCTTCAGCAGGCCTCCCTGAGAATACCACCTGCCCGGACGAATAAAGATCCCACGACACACGTCATCGACAGTATGAATGTCAAGTGTAACTAATCGGATCAGCGCTTCACTGCCTATCCGCGGTGACTCTCGATAAATATTTATAGGCAGATGTTCAGGCCATCGTCGACAAAGTCCACACCCATCTTTGTGGACATGTATGCTTCTCGGACATTAAACTGTTGTTACAGCAAAATGGGCTATGGAATCAGGTCGTAGCCAAGTATAGTACTGAGTTGGTGCAAGGCTGTACGGTATGCAGATCGACAGCTGTTCCCCCGCCGACAACAAAAGTATCCATCAGGTCACTCACGCGATCATTTAATGATGTCGCATGCGTAGATCATGTTGTCCTTGACAACGTTTGTGTGATGCACTCATTGGACTTGGTTTCCAGATACTCTGCAGCGCACATCGTGTCATCTACAGCACTCGCAGATGCTGTCACCTGTTTTGAAGCAAGCCGGGTATTTGAGTTTTGGCAACCCGATTCCATACGTGCAAACAAAGCATTTCTTGTAGGAGTCTTTGGATAGTACTGCACAGCCCTGCACCAAGACGCCATGCGCAGAACGCCATCGACTCCAAGCACGACATCATCAGGAGTACATTTCTCCGTCTCAATGTGAAGGAGCAACGATTACGGTT
This sequence comes from Agarophyton chilense, assembly GCA_030374765.1. Lineage (NCBI taxonomy): Eukaryota > Rhodophyta > Florideophyceae > Gracilariales > Gracilariaceae > Agarophyton > Agarophyton chilense. The sequence continues at coordinate 1,269,499 of JARGXX010000100.1, forward strand.
GAGTTTTGTAAGCCGCCAGGACCTGAGTTATCTTACAGACGCCACGTGAACTGGCCAACCTCAGCTGGACATATTTAGATAACTATTTTAATTTATTTAGTGTGATAGAATAGCTTTACAGTGCAAGGGATATCCCAGCGCCTTTCCATTGGCATTTACTTGGCTCGAGTAGCGCTTCTCTTCTAAAATCAAGGAGGCACCCTTAGAATACTAAACTACCCCCCTCAATACATTACTTCCACCAATTGGTCTTGAATCTATCGTTTCCGTAGCTCCGACATGTAGGATTACGCAGTAAACGCCCGCTCATTGCACCAAATACTCTGGGAGTGACACCATCTAGAATACAAACTTTAAGAACCGCTCTATCACGCTATCCCACGATGAGACGAGTTGTAGTGGGTTGTACCCACCTACTCGTGGGGCGCACACAGCCCCACGCAAGATTCCATTCGAAATTGCATCACTTCGGGCACAGCCCAATGCTAGGTAGCCTTTTTGGGACTGTTTCGCGAACAAGAAACTCGTAGGAGTACTTCAGACAGCGTCGACAGCCCCCCAGTAAACTTCAAGGGCATCGGTCCCCTCCCCCATATTCTCCATACACAAATTCTTGCGCCGAAACCCTGCGCACAGTGATACCTGCGATACTGTGGTTGTACCGCGACACGTTCGATCAATTATGGCGTCTGCATCGACGCCAGCTGCGTCCGCATTGACGCACCAAGCGTCCGCATTGACGCACATTAATGAAACTGTAGATAGAAGTTACATCCTCCAACCACCATCATACGTCGCTTTTTCTGTCAATCATCCCCGTTTGTTATCCATCAACCCAAGGGCGATTCGAGTGCTTCTGCGCCAATACGAACAGTACACAATAGAAGTTATGGCTCGATCATTGCAGCAAACCGTAGTGAACGCGACTAGAACCGAACCAGGCCGTTCCGTTAACCTCTCGTACTGTGTTGATGCCGAATGGCTAGAGTCGTCCATTGACTTGGAGTACATTCTTGGTGTCAAGTCTTTCGAAGAACTCACAGACGACAAACTGAGGGCATATTTAGAATCCGAAGCAATAGAAGAGAAAGACACAATGACAATTTCCGCCATTGAGGCAATCATGCGTAGAGAAGTGTCAATGGACATGAGCGACACATCCTCACGATCTCGTATGAAACATCTATTCACTAGCTACGTATCCGCTCTCCGACGCAATGGACTCTCATGGGTAATGAAAGACCATCAGAAACTTGTTGTGAGTCACCTCATACCAGCCATCAAGCCAAAAACCTTGCAGAAACGGTTAAAGACGGACCTAGAGCTGGTATACGACCAGTTGAAGAAGGACGTCAAGGGATTTATGAAGCATGCTGTAACGCAATGACGTGTTACGTCAGCGCACGGGTCTCGACCGGTGGTAGCGTGGTAGAGCGGGTCCTAAGGTTCGAATCCTTGACGGCGGCACTCCCAGAATACTTAATGCAATGGGCTGGCGTTTACTGCGTAGTCCTGTAGATTGGAGCTACGGAAACGATGGCTTGAAGACCAAAGGGTGGAACTAATATACCAAAGGGGGTTTTTCAGTATCCTAACGGTGCCTACCGTACTGTAAGGGAGAAGCGTCACTCGAGCCAAGTAAATAGTACTGGCCAGGCGCGAGATCTCCCTGGCACTCTAGTGTTAATCTATTACACTAATTAAATTAAATTAGTGATCTACATGAGTCCACCTGAGGTCGACCCGTCCACGTGTCAACTGCAAGATCCTTCAGGGCCCGGCAGATTACAGGGCTCAACCGCTATCACCGCTCCTTCACATATCTCCCTCCTTAGGATTCGACCGTCACGGCGAAGTTTAGATGGTTTCATAACTACTCCAGGGGACGCGTGCATTTCATTGCTCCCGGTACCATTGGGTGCGGCGGTACGTCGCGTCGTCACCGTCTGCGGGGATGCGGGGATGCGTGAGCTGACCATTGGCGCCGAAGGGCAATTAATTTGCCTCCGGATTGAAACTGTCAGGCGCCGTGAGCGCTGGCCATAGGTGCATCGTCGGCGTATTCCTCACGTCGCGTTGCCGAGACGGTCCATTGGGTTCTTCCTTCGTCTCCGTTCTTCCCTTGGCGGCCCTACGCGCTTCGTTCAACGTTGTTCACGCCTGTCAGTCCTTTCGGGTCAACTCCATTAGTTCGTCTTTTCCTCGTGGTACCTTTCCATTGGTTGCACGCGATGCCTAAATCACCTTATAAGACCGCCGGATACGCCGTACTTCCTTCGGACTATGTCGCCTCCACCGGCTCTCCCATTTACTTCCCGGCGGACCACCCTGGGGCCAGCGGTACCATGACGTCAAACAACCCAGCGGGGAGCTCCTCGGGATACCAAGTGGCCTACGAGCTGTGGAGCAAAACCCGGCGACGGGAAGTGCTCTCAAGTTGTTCGAAGCCTTGCTCCCTGGGGGAGGCAGACTCAGAGACAGAGCCCTCCGTTCCACCCGTAGTGTGTGGTGTAACTCCCACGGGGATTCCGGCAGTACCGACGGAGGTGAGGGGTAGAAACCGTTGGGTCGGGAATGGGTATGGGTATCCCAAAGAATGGGGGAAAATCCGGCGAAGAGGAAAAACGGGTGGAGGGTCGGGCACTAACAGGCACCGGACCCGAGAACCAGAAAAGGGGCGAAACAACAAAAGAAACCCAATACAGGGGCGAAAACCTGTCCTCGAAAGAAAACAAAAAAAGCACGCAACAAGTAAGCAGAACCCCCACGGGGTATCGTGCACGCAGGTCGTTTGAGCGGTCCCAAGGGGGTGGTTGCACGGAACCCAAACGTGGGCACTCTCCAAGTGGAGTCGTGTCCCTACGCAGACGTTGCTAACCAGAGCCCGTTCCGGGTTGTAAGGCCAAAACGATGGCCACGAAGAACCTCTAAAGGTATCGAAGACCAACCTTGGTTACCATTTACTTTGAGCTTGGGACTGTCAGATCTCGCCTCCCTAAGTAGGGCCCACTAACTAAACTCTACAGTAGTGCACACCTGCTCAGAGCCATACACGTGGCGATCCCATTGTCAGGGCCCAAAAATCCAACGTTCTAACAAATATCCGAAAAATCGGTGCCAAAGTTAAGCCACGTGTATCACGGGGCCAATCCAACCATGGGCCATCCGAAATTTCACTTCTTCGGCGAATTCTAACCGAAAAACAGTGCCACCTCAGCACACCTTAGAGGGGATCATAGTCATAACCCTCGGAGGGTTCAATCCTCATTCTATGAGTTGCATCTTCAAGTATCCCCTAACTGGGCGTTGCTCTACACGAGCGTCCGGGGAACCGATATGACCATACCATCAGAAGAAACACGCGGGCAGTGCGTCATGCCGTTCTCCCGTTCTCAGTGGAAGAATACCAAAGGTTTAGCCACATGTATCTCGACGCCCGAAGGTTTGCCAAGATACCCGACTTCCGGAGGGGCAGCAAGAACGCGCGCAGCGTTTCGTGGTATAACCGATTGTTGCATCGTCCTGTGGATCCGCGTTCGGCGACGCGATGTCGCAAACTCGTCCAAGCGAACATGCCGTACGTCCGCTGCGAGGAAGAAGATTACCAGTTCAGGGTGAACAAACTCCTTTCGGACCTATACACGGACTTCATCTCACCTCATGTGCGCTTTCCTCCGGCTGGTCACGACCTCTTGGCGCTTATGTGCTTCCGGCCACAGTACAACCACTTATTCTAGATGTCCTACTGGGTCTACGGGAACGAATTGCACGAGCCCGATGGTCGTCTGCGACAATCTTTGGGGTTCTTCTTTTGTTGGCACCAAGTGGAGTTCCACGAAATGAGCGCCGACAAACGCCTTCCGTTGTACATTTCCCTACTCCACCACGACGAAAACCAATGGGCCGTGTATTGGAGTGTCTCGCCGCTCCTTCTGGTTCCTACGCCGCCCGTGGTGGCGTATCACTCGTCCCAACATATGAACGCTGACCATGAACGAAGGTCCTGGCTGTCCTGGCAGGTGTTCTTCGTCGAGTTCGGCGTGATGTTCCTTATGGCCTTTCTGGATACCGCGAAATACGGAATCCGGGGTACTGTCCGTTAGCAAGATTTGAGGGTGTGGTATGATGAGAACATACCCGGTCCTCAGGATCCACTAATCCTGCTCCCGGACATCATGATCCGTTTCTTAAGGAACCTGGGCATACAAAACATCGTCCGTGGGAATCAGTTAGACGTCGAGGAGACCGAGGCCCTTTTGGATCATGTCCTACAGGTGGAGTGGGGCAAGACTCCCGGGTTCCTTTGGTATGAATGTGATTCCGACTCATTCACGCCGATTCCACTGCATCCGCAGGGTCGGGAAGACGGCCGTGCCTATCCCGCCAAGCCCTTTAGGATTCAACCATCGGACATTCCGAGGCGTCATGTGCCCGACTATTATCCGAAGGCCATTGTTTTTGATCCTCTTTGCTTCGAGCCTGATGTGGAAGCCGCGCCGTTAGTTCCTGCTGGTATGTCCGACGAAGAATCCTTTGAGGAAGATCCCTTCGCCTTACTTGTGGAGGGCATTCATCCTCCGATTGAGTCCGCCGTTGTATTTGAACCGGGTTCTCCTTCTTCAGCTCCTCCGGGCGCTGTTCCTCAGGATGGGCTCTCGAATGAAGCGCCCGTCGCCCAAATGTCTATTCCTCCTGGCGAGGTTACTGTCGAAACCGAAAGTCCTGTAGGCGAGGCACTTGCTCAGACGTCCAACGAGTGCGTCGACATCGCTCCGTCCTCTCCGTTAGTCCACTTTCCTGCTTCGGTCACGGCTTCCGCCGCGGATCTCCGCCATGTCTGCCGTACCGTTGGTATCACGGCCTCGATGGACATTGCGACAGTCCTGAGGAAAGCAAGCTCCTGGGCGCGCCGCTCGGCTCGCTACGCCGCGGTTGTCCAACAGGGTCAGAACCTGAAGACCGCCATGGTCACTATCCTATAGCAGAATGGGCAGGCGATGTCCCAGAGGGTTACTGCCGACTTGGATGTCCAATATCGTCTCAATTTGAGTGACCGGCAGGTTTTCGATGGTGAAAATAGTTCCTCAGTAGAATCCCCGCCGAGAAAGCGTGCTCGGCTCGCTGGGGCCGGTTCGGGTGGTCCAGTTGGCTCCTCAGGTGACCCTAGTCCCGGTTTCGCTCCTGCAGGTGCCAATGAAAACGACGGAGTTACTCCTGCGCCGCCCCAGTGAGTCCTGTTGGTATTCGGAGCGCTTCCGCGAACCTTTAGGTCAAACCGAGGGCTGTTAGGCCTCTGTTAGTTGTCAAATAAATTAATGCTTGTGCTTTCCCAACGTCGTTCTTGTATCTCAAATGTGCTTGCCCCGGGACGGCGTCTCATTTTGAGAGCGTCCCGGGTCTTTCTCAGGTGTCTCCGATGAACTGACTTTGTTCCCTGATGCAGAAGCTACGACGAACCGTCGTGCTCCGGCGAACCGTCGTGCTCCGGCGAACCGTCGTGTCGGGAGGCGGTTGGGGAGGCGTTTTGGGATTATTCGGGCCTATGGTTGGATTATTCGGACCAATGGTTGCCCCCTCCTGAAGGCCGCGCTCCGAGTGGCTGATTCTGCGCCAATAGCGGGCAATAAAACTAGCCGGAATGGTTTGAGGCTCTTGCAAAGTGTTTTCCTCAGGTGTGCAACCGAACCAACGGATTCGATAGCGCATTGTTCCATCTTCTCCCATACCGGCGGAGATGATACGCTCAATCACATATTCCGGTTGGTGTTCATCCTCCGGAAGGAGAGTGTGGTCCAGAGGGGCGAATCCATCGGAGTCGGTTGGGAGCAATGAGTCATAGTAGTTGGCATTGGCCATCGTGTCCATGGGGCTAGTGGAGTCCTCGGGAACTGCCTTAGGGGGTGTGGAGACTTGAATGTCGACCGGAGGTCGTGGTGCTTCCTTTGGGGCAGGGGGCTGGGACGTTCGTGGTGCGGAGGAACTGGGAGCTCGTGTCACGCGGTCAATAGACACGGTGTCCTGTTGGCCGTCAATGAGTAAAGTGATGGTGTGTTCATTGGCCTTAAGGACTTTGTATGGTCCCGTAGAGCGGGGTAAGAGCGTCCGCGTAGTGTCCTCGTGTTCCTCACTGTCCTTCGGTGGTCGGTCCAGGTAAACCAGATCTCCTTTCCCAAAGGTCGGTGTGTTCCAAACGGCTTTGTCGAAATTGCACTTGTAGCGCCGTTGAGCGTTGATTAGTACCGTTCTGGCTGATTGGAGAAGGCGGTCAATGCGTCAGCGCGAGTAGCGCTTCGTCTGGGTAGGATTCATCTCTTCAATTATGTCCTGGGGTTTGATAGACTCCTGAAGGTCAACAGCTATCGGCGGCGGCGCTCTCGTTAGCGTTAAGTCGAAGGGCATTGTCCCTCCCAGTCGAAATCTGAGATAGAGGTTTGATATAGGTTTGATATAAACTCAGTTATATAATTTGGATATATTTCACTGACGTGTTTTAGATAAAGGGTATACATAGATTTGATATCTTTAAGTTCCCTGACAGATATGTTTTTAATGTTTTTTTGATAAATCTCGGATACCCTCGGGATATTTTTAAGAGAAAGGCCAGATGTCGTTCTATTATTAGAGAGTTATAGGCCAGTTATCGCATCGAGATTTCTCCGTGGAGAAAAAACGGCAAAATTGATGCGGTTATGATGAGCTCTGAAACAACTTTGCATAGGTTGGTTATTTTTACCTAGAAGCAGGATACGCCTGCATTATCGGGACCTAGTCCAGAATAATAGCAGGGTATGATAACGAAAACCCTGTAGCACCTAATGGGCGCATCTGATTATTCCTAGTTTTCCACCACACCACTTTGCTTTGCATCGGCGACGACTTGATTCTCACCCTTCAACAACACGGCGCCGCACTGATGCACTGACCGCTCATGAAGTTTCCACCGCCCGTACTGTAATTTATTGCATCGTGCTGCGCTTAGACCACCTTTTTCACATGTTCAAGAACCATAGTATTGTGTTTTTAAACTGCAGCACGTCGAACCCCAGGAACGAGTACACGACACCGAACGCCAGCCCTACTTAGTTTTATACAATGGATACCGTCAGAGATCAGGATTACCACGGTATGGAATCCATTTCATTCAGCATAACGGTCAAAGCGCATCGTTTGGACATCAAATGCGGCGAGCTCTCTCTCAAAATAGTTGGAGATAATGGAAAGTTCAATGGCTCCGCTCCATGACATTCATGATCTAAAGCTCTTGAGCACCCACGGCTTCCCTCACAATTTCGCAGTGAAACTGGTGATGCGCTGTGCGTCTGAGAAAGGTTCTTACAGAGCCTAAGACACGCGAGTTGTCGTCTGGAACCTCACCGTTTAAAAGCTTGCCATTTGAGAGAATGGACGACGATGGATTAGGTGAAGCTTGGAAGCGCGTTCTACTGTGGCCGACGGTGCAATTGCGACCAAGGACGTCGTCAACTGGACGAGGAGCACATAAACATGGGGATAATTCATATGAAACGGGCGATTCCTCATCGTCGGTAAGGGGTTTTGGTGGGAAGCCGCTACATACTGGGAGAGTAACGGAGGATGTCGGTCCATAGAAGAGCACAGTTGAAGCATATTGAGATGGTGGGAGAGGGAGAACATACTCGATGTCGCACGTAATTGAGCCTTTGGCGATCCGAAAATGTGGGCTGGGTCGACCTGGTAGTCGGAGACGCCCTGGATGGAACGCAGTCGTAGCTTCAGTTGCACGAGCGCAACAATAGGAAGGAATGGGTGCCGAGCTTGTTGCAGTTGGGGTTCGGACGAGAAAGAAGGTCAAAGATCAAGGAGGGCAGCTCTGGAGCAAGTGTGTATGTGACAGCGGCGTGCTACAGCGAACGGGTGGGGTTGGGGAGCGATGCAGCGGATGCTGAGGCTTGGCCCCGACTGCCGGGCGGCGTTCCTGTTATTGTAACCGAATTCGGGGATGGTGAGGTTCTTTGTGCGTGGCGCATTGAAGCTCGCAGAGTCTCTCTTGAAAGCTGCTATCTCGACCATGAGCTATTCCGTCATGCCTCCACACCACCAGTCTCAAGTACGTCTTGTACCTAAGTGCGTAAATCCTCAACCGCTTCCGCCCCTGCCCTCTGCTCTGCCTATTCCATGGGCTTTGGGGCAGTTGTACGTTGTTCTTGGTCATCATGCCCACTCTTTGGGGAACGCCGCCACAGGCCAAAATGGCCAAAATGCCCGGGCTCAGGGCCCCTCCGTCGCTGCAAACCACCCCATCTTACGGTGAACCCAATGTCAGATGAAATAGAACTCTACGAGCGCAAATTGAAGTATTGCACTGAGGGGAAGATGCATCATGGTGAAACAGTGCGTCTATCACGTGAAACAGATCCATGAACTGCGGCGTACAAGACACATGTACTCAAGAAATGAATAGGTGCGTTCAGCAGAGGGAGCCCGTGCATTCGCAAGACAAAGCGGATGAATTAGAGAGAAGGTGCCATGCATTTCCAATATGAAGTGTAGCGCAAACGAGGGGAGCCATGCGCCAAGGTGTCAGATGGAGAAACCGACGAGTGGTGTCCTGTGAAAATATCGCAGCCGGCTGAACGAGGAGAGGGCCGCTGGACGAAGTAGAGAGGTTTGATTGAGAGAGAGATAGCAGGAACGGAGGCAAGCAACGTCTCTCGGAAATTTCGAAGCCAGAGAAGCAAGAATGTGGACGGTGGGTCGGACGACACGGGCACCCGACAGGGATGGCTCTTTTTGGAGTCTGAGCGATTTCGAAACCCCTTTCCTTTCAAGATGGCGGGAACAAGCGGCGCAATTCCTTTCAAACGAGTGCATCAAATGCTCGTATACGTGTACAATGTGTGCTGAGAGAGCCTACTGGTCACAAGTGGTATTGCGCACTGTGTACCTTGCTCCACAAGGACAACTCCAGGCTCACATTGCGAAAAGCTCTGGAAAATTGTTTCTTTCCAAACAGCCCACCACATGTTGCGGAGCTGCTTGACCTCCGGCAGTTTCTGCGACCAAGTCGTTTTCATTCCTTTGCCGATATTTTGGAATTGATAACGAGCATCAATGTAATACGAAGGGCTCTGCTCTTTCCTCTTCATCTCTAACAACCATTGCGTCTTGTGGAACACCAACACACACACAACACCGAAAAGGAGAGTGTGTGCCAAACGCATGTTCCCAATCAACCTTGCTTCTCTTCGCTCACCTTAGTTTTTTCTTGCAATTTGTTGATGCCCACATTCTAAGTAGCCTAGTAGTCGCGGTTGAACCAGCCTGCGAAAATGAAGATGGTATGTTCCGCAATGACGTCCCAAACTATTTAAATCTCAACAACTTCCTTGAATACGTACAGTACTATCCTCAAATACACTTCTCTGCAGTTCATCTAGAAAATATCGCCGCCCACCATGATCAAAGTATCCAATCTTTCCATAAACAGACGATATCTGCTCAAATGTTTTGTAAGTGTCCAAGGTTGTTCCCTTTCGTACATTTGAGCCAAGTTTTGTGGAGACTGTCTCGTGCTTTCTGTTTACGCGAAGTCCATTCTGCCATTGGATACGAACTAACTTGAAGCAAGCATTCTTTTTGGCTCTGGTGGTAGCGTGTTCAACGTAGACTTCAGCCTCATAGATATCCAGAACTCTGCCTTAGTAGGTTTCGATGACCTCACTCTCAAGTTCAGAGGCATAGTCAGCAGCTATCAAATGGCATTGGCGAGCCATGAATTCTTTCCTTGACTGCTTGGCATCTCTTTTCTGATAGTGTGAAAGAATTTCAATCGCAAAACCATTGTGCTCATCTTTAAGTATGGCGCGTTGATATGAGTGTACCGATACAATCTGCAGAAGATTGTAGTTAACGGAAAGAACTGTTTCAACACAGTCCACCAACTGTTTGGGAACTTCGCCAGTGAAAGAATTTTCTCTTGGTCCGGCCAAACTCCACATTGATTCATGACCCCAACCAACTGCCCTTAGCTAATAAATGTTCGACGATCCTTTCAGACAACTGTCGGACTCGCTCTCGTCATATTCTTCCCCGTCAGATTCTTATGTGCTGTTCTTTGGATCAAGGTCATCACGGATCTCTTCAGTAGACGACGAAGAAGTAGTGTGGTTATCAGTAGGTTTAAATCCTTGACGAACTCCTCCAAGCAGCATTCCAGTGGCAAATCGAGACAGATAGCCGTTCAGAACATTTGTTTCGAGGAGTGTGGATGATTTAGCATACCGAACTAGCTCTCCAATTACACGCTCCGGAAGAAACTGTGAAGTATTCAAAAGTGGGCCATTCTCTTCCAACATTTCACGAAGGTGAAGAGAAGTATGTATTATTGGAGTGAAAACGAAAGAGTGATACTCGTCAACGAAAAAATTCTTTGCATACAGTGCATGAAGCTTTTAAACTAGATATGTAAGAGTCTGAACTGACTCAGGCCGAGGAGTGGGATCCAGAACGACGAAAACCACTCTTCGCAGCGGGACACACACATCGATCATATGTGGGTCGCATCTGGTGTGTGACAAAATAGGGACAAAATAATGAAGAGCGAATATCTTGAGAGTCTCAGCCTTGAAGGAAGATAACTGCTCTAAAGAGAGAGGAAACCGCCCCTAGTCCGTGGGGACTCCGGACGACCAAAGCTCTAGAGAGCGGTTGATTCGTGTTATATGAACATCCAATAGGACGAAAGAAGACTCTGTACAAAGATTATCATGCATTCCAAATGTCAAACGTGTCATTGGCGATACAAGCCCACTCAAGCATAAATTCATTTTGTCGTAAGGGAACGAGTTCGCAAAGTCAGAAAGAAAAGTTGACAGTAAAGGCGTACGCTTAATTCCAGTTTCCCGCATGATTCTAGAAATTGTACCGCGAGCCTGTCCGCTGCGCGCCCTGCTGAGCCTGTCCCATGTCTGTCGAATACTCTTGTTTGTCCTTGGATTGGAGCACTCTGATTGAATCCATCCGAAGTAGTGGCTCTCTCTGATTGCACGGTTTCGGCATTGCACACTTCCAGATGGCTTCAACACATTACTGACCGCTGTCTTCTCGCAGTAACGACAAGAAAGTTTTGCCTTGTGCCCAACAAACCCTCCTATCTTGGTGGCAGCGAGCCAATCTGCTGTAACTAACAAGACAAAAACTAACACTCGTCTATCAAAACCATCCAAACAGCTCATTTCAATACCACGCTTCAGTTCTTCCAAGTCCTCAAATATAGGCTGAAAGAATGTTTCGAAGACATCGCTTTCGTGAGTACCTGGTACTAAAGCCGGGATCAGAACATTGCATGCTCTGAATCTGTAGGACACATCGAGATTTAGAACATTAAGCATAATGGGCGAGGAGGATCGCATCGAAGGGAGTCTATTCTTTCCTATCTCGACGCCATCCGTACTCAACGCGACGATAATGAACAGTTCTTTGTCTACGTTCCAAGTCTGGAGTCTCTCCTTGTGTTGTCGTGCAAAAGATTTACCGTGAAAGTAGTCAAACAAGTGAGATGTCTCTGCTGTTCTCATGGCATTTTGAGCTAGTCGAAAGCCTTCGAAAAGTTCACAAAAAGAATTCTCCTCCATACACATTGCCTGAAAGAGGTGTATTGGCTTCAAGTACGCCAAACGCCTTGCCTTACTAAGAGGTTTATTGAAACCCCAAAAAATGCAATACTCATGATGCTTGTACAGACCAGTTGCAGCCATGTGTCCATCAGTACAGCCTTTTGTTGACTGCACATGAACTCCGGTTCGTTGTATGATGTAACTCTTTATACTTTCATAAGTTAGATGAGATTCCCCGCAAGTTAGACGAAAGATTCTGCGACAGTCCTCACGAGAGCAAGCACTGTGCTGCAAGACGTGAAACAGAGATACCAGACCTTTCGACTCAGTTTCTAGTCGAGAAATGCGGCGGAAAATTGTTTCCCGGACTAACAGTGCACGCTAAAGACGTACGAAAGCTTCTTGGCTCTCATTTCTACGGTCGGGAAAATCCTAGAGATGAGGCACACTGCCGAAACTGTCTTGTGGATGTAATGAAGATATATCGTACAATTCTTTTGATTTTAAATGGTCATTGTTAGGCAACTGAGGCTCAACAAATGCATCTCTTGAACTTCTCGGCCGAAGTTGTCACCATAAAGGAGTCTTCCGTCGTTTACGGGGTCTCCAAACCGCTTCGTTCACCGCTACGAAGTGTTCATCGCTTTTTGGAGACGGGCATATAGAAACAAAGCTCTTTCTGGAGGAGATCATAATGTCCTGATCGCATAGCAAGGACCCGACTTCTGGTGAATCAGTAGTTAAAGATGTAGGGCTGTTCTGAAAGGAGATGATTTCTTCCTGATCGAACGAAAAGGAGCCAACATCTGGGGATTCAAGGGTAAAAGATGGGGTGGGAGACAACAAAGGCTTTTCTGAGAACGGCATGACAGGAATTCTATGTGTAGTAAACGAATGAATTAGGAGGTTGGCAGAACAGATGAAGGAGTATAAGTGAAGATATAAACCTTGTGTTGGTTGATTGGCATCTTCAGTCGGCAGGGCGTATCTGCTTGAATCATGAACCGAAAAGTTCATCCACATTTCACATCGAATTCGATAAAATCATCGTTCCCGCCTAGGCTGATACTTTTCTTCCATCTTGGTGAGGGAGCGAAGCTCGTCTGTAACAACTCTCGCTTTGCTCTTGCGATGGTGCATGGCCACGATTGGCTTTCCCCTTCGCTTGGAATTCTCCTTTGGTCTATTTGGCTCCTCTGTTTCGTGTCTCTTTATCGTTCTTCCTTGCGTTTTTTGTAATCTTTCCACAATGGAACCGCCGCGTCAGGATCAAAATGCAAATATCATAAATCATGTGTTGCCAGCCGAGGTCTGCATCCACAAAGCGGCTGCCGTCTTGGTGTACCCATGTGCCTCTATTTGTCGCCGTAAGAACGGAGGAGGCAGTCAACGCTCAGCGGCGGATATTTTCAATCGGGCACATGCGGAATGGAAGAACGTGGCGTACAGTCCGTCGTACATCATCGCCTCGAAAGATAGGGCTCTTCGTATCCGCTTGGGAATCCGCATAAAGCTTTATACGGGATCTTTTGAGAACAACTGGAGCATTAAGAAAGGACTTTTTACGTAAGAAGAGGCAGAGAATCGTTTCCATATTCATTTGCAGGCAATTCGAAGAAAACTGAATGCGACATTCAGCTTCTTGCAAATGGCAGAGGATTACTGCGCGGCCGATATGTTTCTCCAAGAGGTGTTCAAGACCGACAAGAAATATGAAAAGGCTCCAAAAGGTTGGGGTCATCCCAGGAATACGGGCAAACGTGAAGAGAAGGGCAAAACTGCGGGCGATGGAGATGATGATGACATCGGTAACTCAGAGAAAGAGGGGGTTGCAAGGGATTCTGCTCCGCCAGACGCTATGACGAAGCGTCACCTTCAAAGAAATTCGTCAAAAGACGACGAGACTCATTTGAATACATTACACAAGCAAAGAACTTCGTTAGCGTCTCGGCTAAATGATATGTCGCATAACATTTCCGATGCTGGTGAACTTGATTGTGATGCCATAAATGATTCAGATACTTGCAATGAAAGCGATGAAGACAGCGAGGTTACCCCGATGTTCTGCGTAGGAGAGATTGAAGGAAGCAGAATCGTTGGAAACAAGCACAACTCATACAACGTCAACAATGACAAAGAAGTTGAGATTACACCGGTGTTTGGAAAGAAAAAGAAACGGCTTGCTAGATTTTCCCAAAAGATTGAACTAGTGGTGGCTTAGAGACGCTCCAAGAAGCGCAGAGCGGCGTCAAACAGCATTTGTGCACTCCAAGGCTGCTCCTTGCCCAGCCCATCCGCTCATAACTGTCAGCTTTGCCGTGCGTCGATGCATTACCTCTGCGGACAGCGAGTCCTTGGCGAAGCGCACATCGAAGGACAGTACTTTTGCTCTCTAAAGTGTCTGACAGGTGTCATGCGTCAGTTGAGTGCTTCTTAAATAATAAAGATAGCGATAAACAGGGTGTTGAGAAGGCTAAAGACGTGATTCTCCACTCTTTGAACACTGGCTGGGTGCTGCTGCTATGTTTCGCACAGAATGGTGTTAAGGTTTCTAGTACCCAATTCTCTTCTACACTGAAGAGACAGTTTGTTCCATTGAACTTCCGATTGAATTCAATGTTTCCAATGTTTCCGTGAAGGTCCCACAATTCACAATCCTCTGAAATTTGTTATCGATTGCAGCACAGATATACGCCAGTAGGTTTCAAACACCTAGTAATTCGAAGTTGTTGTGCCTGCAATTCCGGTCGAGAAGGCAATCTTCACGAAAGAAATTTTTTTGCATACCTTTCTTTTAGCAAACAGTGCACACATCGTATGGATCTACGTCGTGGGCACTCCGGCATCTTTGCGACGGCGAGAACGACATAGTGCGCAGGCAGACACTGAGAATGGAATAACGAGTTACAAGGCGAAGCGGCATGACGTGAAAAACAGAAGAGCATTCTGCCAGTCGGTTGCCGTGCAATCATCAGCCACATATTCCACCTTAGCGCGCACAGTTAACCGCACTGGTGGTATGCGTCGAATTGGAAATGCTGGACAAATAAAGGTTGCGCAAAGCACCATGGTGAACAATAGAGGCGGTCACCTTGTAGCAATTCCAGAAAACGATCGTGAGGACAGACGATCAGGCAATAGCAGACGAGCTTCGGTGTGGGAAGGGTTTAAAGGTACCGTTGTAGGTCTGCCTCCGATTCACCGAAAGAACCCGGTTTGGCCTTCGGGGATCAATTTTGTGGGACCTTTTGAGATCAGCTTGCATTGCTGTTCGAAATTTTTGGCTAATGGAGAGAGTAGAATCTGAAACCTTCTACAGATCTGCATCTAGAGCTCTATCAATCCACACTCCTGAGTGCTTGCAGTAACTGTAATTGTTATCCAAGACGTATTCATTTGAGCTGGAAAGAGTGGCAAGCTCTTGATCTTTCAGGGTAGGAGACGAGATCTTGTCGATGAAAAGCGCTCAAGAAGCGCCCTGGTAATCATCACGGCGACCGAGCCCCGTTTCCGATCTGCTGTAAACACTTCGTTACATCTCTCTTGGTCCGCTTTACCAACCTGTGAAACAAAACAAGCAGTCGTCCTCGTCCGTTTTTGCGCTCCCCTGCGCATGACATCAGTTTCACCTTAAAAAACCAAAGAAGGCTTTGAACTTACTGGCCTACAACTTTGTTCAGTTTAGCATTTGGCCAGTCACGGCAGTTCAACTCATTTTATCCGCTAAAACAGCAGCAAGCTATTCAAATATGTACGAAGCTGCAGCACCGTTTGCCATGACCGCGCAATACTTGGCCTGGTTTGAAGTACACCATGCCATGATGGGGCAGGTGCTCGTCAAAGATGATCCCCTCGTGCACGCGGAGGTTGGCCGCGGCGCGCGCAACCTACCCGGTCAGTATATGTGGAGCTCAGATGACTGTGCGTTACGCAAGATAGAGGACGGCAGAGCGATGGAGAAGGAGCGCGGTGGCCAGGACATCGCAGCGGCGTACATGGGGGCGACGGGCGCGAATTGCAGCGGCGTCGGTAGGCGGTGTGGCGCAGCTGGCTGACAAGCCGAGTCAGTGTCACGACTCAATCCTTGAAAAGCAGCTAACCTGTATCTCTCTGGTATCATTCTTATATCAGAATTGACAAATATCCATCGCACATCGAAAGGGCATCTAACTCATATCACGCGTACCTTTATCCAACGCATATCGAACGGGAACCTTTATCAAAACTATAATATATTTATATCAGAAAACCAGATATGCTCAAAGTTATATCTACACTGCATCGATTCTGTATCCTCCGTTAATACCCTTAATCGCACTTTATACTAAAATTATATCTATTAGTTGTAAATATATATATCCAAAAAACTTGTGTTATATCGGACTCATGTCTATCTTATATCTCCCATTTCCACTGGGCCTGTGGAAGCGTGCACCGTCGTGTTGTAGGCATAAACCTGTGGCTCAACGTATTCGTCCCAGTCCAATTGGTGATCCGAAACGTAGTGCGCCAATCGGTCCAGAAGGGTGCAGTCGAAGCTTTCGTCGTGGCCATTGGTTTGCGGGTGGTACGCCGTGGTGGTTACATCTTTGATACCTAAGGTAGCACAGACACGCGAGAAGAATTTGGATACAAACTGTCTGCGGTTATCCCTAAGGAGGTAGAGAGGCATTCCATATACATATACCCAGTGGGACAAGAAGGCCGTGGCGACATCCGTTGCCGTTGTCTTTTCTAGGGGTAGGGCTCGGATAAGTTTGGTAAACCAACCGGTTATAACCAAAACAAACCGTTTCCCATCGGACGACTTAGGCAAAGGCCCAAGTATATCCATTGCGACAAATTCAATTGGACCTGCGGCGGGGAAGAGCTTCAGTTTGGCCTGATGGTTGGCGCGAGACCCTCGCATCTGTGAGCACGATGCACAGTTCCGTGCGGTTTGCCATAGATCCTGCGCCATTAGTGGCCAATAGAAGAACTTCCTTAGGGTCTGGTACATTCGTCGGCCTCCAGGATGACCAGCAAAGCGGGGGAAATGGGCTAGGTATAGGAATCGCGCCATTGCTATTACCCGTTAGAGTGCGCCATCCAGCGGTGAGCGGCGATATAGTAGTCCAAATCGGTCATAGTGGAACAGAAATCCTGGGGTTCCTACCAATAGGGCTGTTTCCTTGCAGTGTTCGTCTTCGACCTGCACCTCTAGGAGTTCCTCAATAGTTATAGGGAGGAGCTCTTTTTCCTCCGGGGTTATCGCATTAGCCTGAGGTCGTGCTGAATTGGGCGGTACTGTCTCCCAGTTCAATAGGTATAATTCGTTCTTCTTTACCTCGGGATCCTCCGATTGCACCTTACCCATAAAGACATCTGTTTCCGTGTAGTCTTGAGGTCCATCATCTGTAAAGGGGGTGGGAATTAGGTCGTCCAATGGGGTATCATCAGTTCTGTCGGTAATGATTCGCAACAGGGCATCTGCTGCCTGGTGCTTGATGCCTGGCCTATAGGTTATCTCGTACTCATATTCTGACATCCTGAGGCTCCACCTAGCGAGGCGACTTGATGCATCGGTCATATTGAGTAGCCAGTGGAGTGAGTCATCGTCTGTCCTAATGGTAAACCTGGTTCCGTCGAAGTACGGACGGAGTGTCAATACGGACCATACGATGGCTAGACATTTCTTTTCGGTCGTACTGTAGTTTCGCTCCGCGCTGGTGAGCGTTCTGCTCCGGTAGCCAATAGGTCGATAGTCCTTCGATAACTCCTGTTCTTGTAGCAATGCACAACCCACTTGGACATGAGAGGCATCTGTGTACAGGACGAAAGGCCTATTGGGCTTTAGTAAGGTTAATATGGGTGGGTTCAGCAATTTGCCCTTAAGGGTCTGAAATGCTTCGTACTGGTCGTCCGTAAGGGCTTCGAACTCCGAAGGTGTTCCCTTCTTCAGCATCGCGTTGAGAGGGGGCAAGATCTTGGCAAACCCTTGCACGAACCGTCGTTAAACGTTGCACAAGCCCACGAAGGATCTTAGTTCCGTGTGGGTCCTAGGAGGTTTAGCCTGGCGAATCGCATTCGTTGTCCGTGTGGCCACCTTTAGCTTTCCTGAGAGGACGACGTGTCCGAGATAGTCCACTGAGGCCTGGAAGAAAGCGCATTTGCGGAGTTTCAGTGTTACTCCAGCGTCCTGTATGATTGTTAGCACCTTCTTCATGTGGCGAAGGTGTTCCTTTACGGTCCGTGAGAAGATTATAACGTCATCCAAATAGACCAGGGCGAACTTCTATTTGACTCTGGACAGTATAATTTCTATTACCCGTTGGAACGTGGCTGGTGCATTCTTCAAACCAAAGGGCATGCGAGTAAATCTGAACAGACCGTCATGGGTGGTGGAGGTTGTCAGCGCTCTCGAGTCTTCGGCCAAAGGGATTTGCCAATATCCCAAGTTAGCGTCCAGTGTGGCAAATACGACAGCTTCGCCGAAGGAATCCAGACAGTCGTCCATGCGGGGTATCGGGTATGCGGCCCTCTTGGTTACTGCGTTTAGCTTCCTGTAGTCGACAATGAACCTAACGGAGCCATCTCTTTCTTCGCCACAAGAACAAGGGGACTTGCCCATTCGGATTGGTTTGGAGGCATCGGCTCTATGACTGGAGCTTTGCGCATCTTTTCCATCTGGTCGGCGACAATTTCCCTACCTTTAAGGCCGGTACGGTATGGGTGCTGGAACTGTGGTCTAGCATCATCCTGAAGGTCAATGCGGTGTGTAGTGGCTGTGAATGTGCCCAATCTACCTGACCACATGGCATGGTATTCCCTGAGGAGATCAAGTACCTGGGGCCTACAGGATTCGAATTCTTCGCTGATGGCGACCGTCCCCTCCTAAGAGTCGACGTCTCTGTCGGGAGTTGGCGTCGCAAGATTATCCATTTGGGCCTCCATAATGGCCACGGGCGCGGGTAGAGCGATACCAATCACTGTACCTTTAGGTAAACGCATGGGTTTATCTCGGAAGTTGCTGATTGTGACCAAGGAGGACCTACTGGGATGGATGTCCAGTACTCCATTGGCCATCAAGATAAGGTGCTTCAGAACCGTTTTCGGGTGGTTCTGAATCGTTACGAGACCTGAGGACTGGGAATTGACCGATACAGCGATATGGGTCATCGGCGGTATCGTTATGGCCTTCGACAGGCGAACCTTATTGGACTTCGTGTTTTCGGAGACAACCGCTCGATTGCGGTTAGCTTCTGGTTCTGGGGTTGAACCAGTTATGGAGATGGAAGGTGCGCGGTAAAACGCTACTTTCCAAAGGCCTGGATAAATGGCCTTAGTTTATCGGTCGAGAAAGGAGATCCCTAGGAATGCCTCGGCGCCTAAATTAGTACATACAAGAAACCACGTGCGGACTTTGAATTGTCCTGCCCGGAGGTAAAGTGGTACTATCCCTTTAATGTACACTGGTCTACGAGACGCATCGGTAATCCTTGGGGTCTTCCTTACCTGAAATAAATTTGGCCAACCCAGTGGGAGCAGCTTAGGATGGACCAAGTTGGGACCAGCGCCTGTGTCCAATACAGCTGTGGTCACTCGAGAATTGTTGGAACGAAGTCCTATGGTTACTAGAACTATGTAGTTCTCTTTCCTGAGGATACAGACGGGGTCTTTACTGTGTTCCAGTTGTGGTTCATCCTGAATGGTCCATTGTAAGTGGTTCGTATTGGGGGGTGAGGAGCTTTTTGGCTCATGATCGTCCAATTGGTTGAGGCAGGGGCTTAAAGAGGGAGGATTTGCCTCGAGTCGTCCCTCTAGGAGTTTTCCGATGGGGTTCCCGTTTCTTTCTGAGGATAGGATTTTTCCACGGGGTCGTCCGTAGGATCTACAATGGCGTGGATCTGTGAGGCTTTGATCGGAGTGTCTGGAGGCGTGGCATAGCGTGAGCTTCCAAGGGTCCCTGTGGTTCTTTGCTGTACCCTGTTATACATTCCTCCGGATCTCCGCAGCCGGTAATTATCTTCCCTGAGGGCCAGGAGGTGTTTACGTGCGTCCTCAGGCAGATACCTCGTGCAGTCACAAGTTTGGGTCACTGACAGGCAGAGAAAGCAGGACCTTGGGGAGCGAACAAAAACGTCCTTGTGGGGCGGAAAGGGAGAATACTTAGGTGTGGGTGGTCCAGTGGTCGCTGTAGTTCCTTGGGAGGTGTATGATGGGGGCCGGAACGGAGGAGCAGTGAAATTGACTGCGAGGACATCTCTCGAATCAGCGTAATGGAGTGAAGCATCCATGTCCGACTCCATGGAGCTAACCAAGTGGGCTTGGTTGGGTTTACGCAATGGAGTTGCGTGTCCTCTGGTTATATCAGCGTTGCGCCTGGAGGTTCTGTAGGTTTTATCATAAATCTCGGCGTAGGTAACGATCCTTTGGAAGGAGTATTGCGGGTTTTCCGTGTGGTGATTGCGCACATTTGTCCGAATGGCAGGGAGCAATCCCGTGATGAAGTGACGTTTAAGCCGTCCTTTGGATAACACCTTTCTATAGCGGTAAGTGTTCTTCCATAGGTCGTCCGCGAAAGGCGATTCGGTCATGTTGGAGCTCTGCCTAAAGGTTATTACTTCCTGGGGGGCGTCCATTATAACGACATCCGTGGCGTAAGTTTCCAAGAGGTAATGAACAACCTGAGGGTATGACCTGAGGAGCTCGTGGTCTTGAGCATCCACGAGGTCAGTTGTGCCGGATATCTTCGAAACCACACGGTCACGCGCCTGTCCTGTAAGGAAGAATTTGAAAAGGTACAGAGCGGCTCCCTCGTGGACACCGTTCTGACCGCGGGCCGTACGGAACAAACTGAGAAACCTAATGACATCAATGGGATCGGAACCCTAGAAATTGTCCGTAATGGTTAGTTGCATCCGTTTGGCCCATTTGGCGACTCTGCGAGCCACCGAACCAGAATATTTCGCGGACCTGTCGGCCAGCCGGTAATTCCGGTAGTCTAGAACCTTAAGGAAAAGTTCGTTTGTGTTTGTCAGTGGTCTAAGGCCTCGAACGGCAGCCTCATCCAATTCCGAGTCGGTCGTTTCGGTTGAGGCCGATTCGGAATCGCTCGTGTCCGAATGGTCTCTTCTCTTACTTCTTCTGTTCTTCTTTCTCCTACGGTTGCTTTTTTTCTTTCAAGCGGAGTAGGGACCTAAAGGATCGATCTCTCTATCTGATCCGATGGAGCCCTGAGGTCGCTGTACTTCATATAATCCGTCGGGTGGGGCAAGCAGTGTCTCTTATAGACTCGGAGCTTCTCTTCTGCTCTTCGCTTGTCCCTCCCTTGGATTCTCCTGATGGGCAACCTGTCTCTCATCTAGACGCCGAGCTTCTCTTCTGCTCCTAGATTGGCCCACCATGGGGTTTTCCTGATGGTATTCCCGGCGAGGGGCGGATAATTCCGACGCTCCTGGGGGCTCGGTAGGGGGTTGCCATATGGAGACCGGATCGTTAATTTGTGGTGGGGTGGTCCTAGGGACCAAATTGCCTGCCTGGCGGATGAGGGCTCCTTGAATGGCCTGTGGGAGGGAGTCTATGAATAAGTCAGACTCCGATAGCTTAGGGACGATTCGCGCGATGAGGTAATCCGTATGGTCAGCGATCTCCGTAGCGAGTCGTACGTCCATAAGGGAATCCACGTCGGTTGAGCAGAGCTCACGGAGACGGGGCCAGAGAAGGTCGGCAAGACCTGCGGGCAGGTTTTCTCGAATTCCTTCGGTCTGGGGGGTTTCTCCTTGAGGTGTCCCTGGCCTACAGGTGGCCATGGTGAGACGTTCTCGTAAACTCGCTGCCACCGTGGGTTCTCGGCGAATCTTTGCAGGGTTATCTAGTGGGGTCAGTATTTATTGCGGCTGGCTCCCCGTGCTCCTGCGGTCGCTAATGGTATCAACATGAGGGTCAGGCGACATCGCCGGCGTGGTAGTCGCACTTCGTCCTGCCGTAGGAGTCCTATGGTCGGGTCGGTTGGGTGTGTTTCTTGCATCCATAATGGCGGTTGCTTCTGTATTTCTCGTCCTTTGGGGATTCAAACCAAAGTTTAGAATCCGGATAATTCTTCGTTCCGGTGGTCCGTTCAATTATTCCTTGAGGTTTCCAAGTTGGGACACCAAAATGAAACGCAATGACGGGTTAAGTCAGCGCACGGGTCTCGACCGGTGTTAGGGTGGTAGAGCTGGTCCTAAGGTTCGAATCCTTGACGGCAGCACTCCTAGAGTACTTGATGCAATGGGCTGACGTTTACTGCGTATTACTACAGGTTGGAGCTACGGAAACGATGGCTTGAAGACCAAAAGGGTGGAACTAATAAACCAAAGAGGGTTATTTAGTATCCTAACGTTGCCTACCGTACTGTAATGGAGAAGCGTCTCTCGAGCCAAGTAAATAGTACTGGCGAGGCGCTGAGATCTCCCAGGCACTGTAGTGTTAATCTATTACACTAATTAAAATAAATTTGTAATCTACATGAGTCCACCTGAGGTCGACCCGTCAACGTGTCACCTGCAAGATCCTTCGGGGCCCGGCGGCTTACAGGGCTTAACCACTACCACCGCTCCTTCACAGTTGTGAGGCCCCAATCGCTAATGAGGGTGGTTGGTGTTATGGAACGGACAACTAATTGTTTTAGCTTGTCTGGATCTCCTGTTAAGGAATTCTGAACAAGGAACAAGTGAGTTGTGAACCCGTTTGTTCTCTCCTTTACTTTGTAGTTGGCGCTCCCTCTGTGCCTTAAGTACAGTGCACAGGGGTGTGCGCCGCACACAATAATATCTAGATGTAAACTTGGTTAGCCGGTTAATCCCTCTACAGTACGGGATAATGGTTGCCACGTGGCTACCTACTACAGTATATGCGCCGTTGCCAATCCAGTATTTCCCTACAAAGGGTCGTATCGGATGCGCCGTGGCAGACCGAGATCCCACGTGTAACATACGACCTCACAGACCATCTGCGGGGTGCCACTTCATAATTTTCATCCTAACCGTTGCTCTCACTTATGAGTATCATTATACTTAGCCAAAAAAATCTTCCATCGGCATTCCGACAGTGCAGAATACTACAGAAGCCATAGAAATGGCAAATTGATGCCTCGGACGTCCAGATTGGTTGCTGTCAAATGCAGGATCAGGACGATGAATCAAGGGCTCCAATTCGTTATTGGAGCCGAGCACTCACACCAACGGAACAAAACTACTCCGTCACGGAAAAAGAATGCCTAGCTGTGTTATGGAGAGTGTTGATGCTGCGACCCTACCTATATGGTGCCCGTCTTATTGTACGAACGGATCACGAAGCCTTACGGTGTATATTGGGTTTGGCAGACCCCTTCGGACAGTTAGCTCGATGAAGAACCCGACTCTCGGAGTTTGAATATGAAGTCCAGTACCGTCATAGTATAAACCATAACATCGCTGATGCGATGTCCCGTTTAAATACCGATGGGCTGGACACAAAACCGGTAGAAGATGACATACCATGCTTCAACATTCAGCTGGCACAACAGTAGGGTAAGGGTGAACGAAAAGAACTATGGGATGATGAAGAAGGACCGATGGAAGAATCATTTGAAATGGTCGGATTCATCTAAGAAGGGGAGGGCCCTCCCATAACCCGAAAGAATTTGTTGCAAGCTCCAACTACGGACACTTACTGGAGGACATTGAGAAACCAAATTTGCATCAAAGGATCGTAGTTCAATATAGACCATGAAGGTTACCTATTGCGTCGATGTACCCTGGACGGAGCACTCCAGAAGGTGGTACCAGAGTCTCTATGCCCGAAGATATTGTATTTTGGGCATTAACCAAGACTGCCAAGTCATCCAAGAGCCATTTGTTCATAGTATACGTTAAGGAAACACTTTTACTGGCCCCACATGGCCAATGAATTCTGGACCTATGGGGCTCGTTCGGCTTCGTGTGCAAATACCCGAGGTGGTTTACGAAAGCCCAGAAAGTACCCGAAGCTTTTTCCCACCGCTGGACCCTTGGAATTTCTAGCTATATACATCCTGAGACGACTGCCAAAAACTTCAGAGGGTTACCGATTCGTGGTGGTCATCTCCGATCGGTTTTCCAAACTCACGAGTGCCTCACCTCTGAAGATCACAATCTCGACAGTCTAAGCAAGAGCCTTCCTGAATAATTGGGTATACCCGTACGGGGCCCATATGTACTTACTTTCTGACAATGCCTCGAACTTAGCATCGAAGTTCTTTGAAGCAGTATGTGCCATGCTTGGGTTGAAGCATTACTTCACTACGGCGTACCATCCGCAGACGAACGTTCAAGTGGAAAGCTTAAAAAAAACCCGTGAAAAGACTACGACACTGTGTAGAAGAACACCAAAATGGATGGGCTGATTATTTGCAGCCCCTAACATATGCCTATAACCATCAGGTACACCGACCTATACACACTACTGCCTTCGACTTGGTTCTCTCACGGACACCTCGTGGTATTGTCTTTAAACCAGGACCCGGGAACTACCGAGCAGCTGGTATACTTATCTCAGCTCAGGTCAAGAAGGATATACTCAACAAGCTTAGGACAGCCTTAAAGGAAGCAAATGCCATATTGACAGTATCCCAGACGCGTTATAAGGCGCAATACGACCAAGGTGTGAAGAGAAGGACCACCGTGAAAACCGGGGACTATGTATTCATTGATATCCCTCCCAGTGGATCGAGACCGACATCATCCGAGGAAAGAGACGATATTCGTATCAATGCTGATATCAAATCGAAGCTAATCACTAAGTCTACAAGACCATATGAGGTAGTCTCAGCGAATGAGGACACCGTTATGATTCGAATGGATGGACTCGAAAACACCGTATCGGTTGACCGAGTCTCAATAGACCCTAGGAAATGTGGCTTTACAGCGGACCCAACTGTTGGCACGGCACCACCAGAACTGGAGTCGAATTCACCAAGTGCCACGGGAAGCGTTCAGTTGCAAAACCTGAAGACCACTACAGACCCTACGACAACCCAAGGATCCCAAGGGCAGGGCTCCGCATCACAACTAGGCTGGCTCCCTGAGGTCCCAGCCTCCGAATGAACAATCAACACCATTGTAGGTTTCAAACGAATACCAGCAGATCTTCGTAACTCCGTACGGTAGTATGGCTGTGGCCCTGGAGATGAGACATAGGAACCTTCCCAACATATACCTAGAAACTTCCGATGAAGGTACTGGCACAGGCGCATCGAACTCCGACCAACCGATGGATAAAGACTTACTCTGTTGCATTCCGCTAAGGACGGGGAGGGGAGACATTCGTTGTGCGCTTACTCGAAGCGGAGGAAAAGAAAATTTATAGTTTACAAGAAGCACAATTTTATTGAAAGCCGCACTAGATAAGAAACCTAAAAAGGCCTCTCCAGGAAGTTTCAGCACCACCCGTGATAGAAGATTCTCCAGAAGGCCTGGAACTAGTGCCAGGGAGGTTCAGAGTGTGGGACTGTGAGCCCGAACAAGACCAATGTGGAGCGAAACCCTGAGGAGTTGGAGGCAACGGCGACAGACCTGAAAAGGTGCCCGAGAGGAAAAAAGCAGTAGGGAAAGAGGAAGAGCCAGGTATCAGCATCAGCACGTTACCCAAGAGGTATTTGCTGGCGGAAACCAACAAAGGACCAACAGTGGTGCCCATGAGGGGATCGCTCGAGGGGGCAGCTCGTTCCACAATGGTGCTGAGATCTACCACGTAATGCGTGATCGCCTGGTACATCCCGGCCTGAAACCAACTACGGAAGGCAACAGCCTGGCTGATAGCAGCGATGTAGTTTGCGTGAGCAGGAATGAGTTGCTCTAAGAGCGCGAGAGCTTCCTGGAGAGAGCGCGTACCACGACGTTACAGACGAGGGACACACAGGCGCTAGATTCCCATAAGCGCACCACTAATGGCGGGAGCCGTAACAGGCTCACCACCGCTAGCTGTGGTTGGATTCGCAATAAGGGTTTGCGCAGGCCCAGCAGAGGGAGCAAGAACCGAACGGGGAACCCGGACAGAAGTAAGGCCAGCGGAACTAACAGGTGCGGCAGTAGCGGAGACGGGAGTAATACCTTCCGGAGTCTCCACCTCATGGGGAAAGAGCTAAGGGGATCCATCAGTGGGTTCCTCGCCTGGTTATACCCGATACGCCTCACAGGTGATGGATTGCTTCTCGAAGTCCCAAACTTCTAAATATTGGGCATCCTTCCACGGATGCGACAGAGACCCCTGCAGGTAGGTCTCCACCTGAGAAACTATGTACTCTGTACAAAAGATAATCTCCTCCACACCAATCCGGTTAATAAGGTCCACTATAGAGAGAAGAAGCCAGAAGTTACGATCAAAAGGTCAGAAACTATAATTAGTAATCCGAGGGTCGGGGCAACGGCTGTTCTACACAATACTATCGCTGGAATCATTAACAGATAGAAGGGCAAAGAGAACGGGCAACTCTGCGAGAGCCACAGCCCAAATTGCATGATAGTATCCCTCCTTTCGGTCGCAATGCCTGCTGAAGTATCCTAGCACGGGAGGAGTCAGAACGCACAACAATTAAGAGACCTCATAGCCCGCCCACCACTCAGGATTGGTAACATACCAGGTCCGGAGATTCTCCGTCGTCCGAGAGAAGAATTCAGTGTAATGGAAAACATGCATGGTACGAACAAGACTACTTCGACAGCAGATCCGGGCCTCAGTGGCAGCGTTCTCGCCGCAACGGTCACGATCGAACCAGTGGATAGTATTGAAGGGTGTGTTGAACATCGCCATCTTGTGGTCAAGCTTCAGCCACTTTATCGATGGATTGATACGGGGTAATATTCCCACGGGGTTACGGAAGTAGAAGGACTCGTCGTTATACTGCAGATTCGATAGGTCGCTCGGAATGGTGTTAGAAATGAAGAACTGAAACGGTGAGTGCTATTGGCGCTTCGGAAAGTAAGTCTGTTTCCCTGAGCGGAAAGGATTCTCTC
Organism: Agarophyton chilense; assembly: GCA_030374765.1. Lineage (NCBI taxonomy): Eukaryota > Rhodophyta > Florideophyceae > Gracilariales > Gracilariaceae > Agarophyton > Agarophyton chilense. Next base: position 1,296,086 of record JARGXX010000100.1, read on the forward strand.
TTGACCTCGATGGTGGAGCTAGTGGCACGGCGCCAAGAAGGTGGCTGTCCCAACGATTCCAAGAGGCATAACCAGGAAGGGTGGGTTGCTCTAACCGCGAACGCGACCCAATGGTGTTAATCGAAACCTGCAAAGAGTTTGCCTCAAAGTACATCGCCTTGAGCTCCTTCGGGAGCAGACTATAAAGGTTGAGGGTTGCCGGTGGGGCGCTGAATAAGTACGAATCGTAATTTCTGGACCCAGGAAAGAAACCAAATGCCTCACCAAAAAGTGGTGATGAAGAGGAAATCGGAGCTGTAACGGACTGAGTACGACCACGACCCCGAGATCGGGAGCGGGTCAGAGGCTTCAAAATAAAACGGCTATAGTTCGCAACGCGAGTACCCTTACCAGATATGGTGGCCAACAGCGCTGAAGATGCGGAACGACGCGGTATTACCTGGAAACAAATTTCTTTGTACCCATCGGCAGTTGGCTTTCGCGTCCAATGCAAACCATGGCGGTCGTTCAATGTGTTTTCGGAGGTGATCAAATTCTTCGCTGATTTAGTGGGAAAGAATGGAAGGGGCCCCACTGACACGGGAAACACACCGATAATCGGGTTGGACACAGGGCGAGAGCCATCACCGTGCTCGTGTTACCCTTCGGCGGACATTCGACTGCCACCATGGGGTTTCGGGGAATCCGCGCGCATCGCGAACAGTGCATGCCAACAAAGATCGAACGAGAAGAGAAGGGAAAGAAAACGAACGGAAACGATGACACCAAGAGTGTAAGGCGCGACGAAGGAAGGAGAAGAGGAGAAAACACCAACGAGGTATGAAGTACCCCAGGCACGGAACGCACACGGAACCTGCAACGGAGAAAGCGACAAACACCGATTGTTTGATTCACATATATCCCGCAACAAATTCAACATATACGTCTTTCCAGTGCCTGCAGATCCTTGTATAAAGAAAACTTTTCCAGGAGTGGTCAGACGATATTGATCGGATTGCTGTCGGAGTTCTAAAGCATTCACAATCGTATCCAGGACGTGTTTTTGTGTTGATTTCAATGTATTATACCTGGATTGCAGTGGGCTTGCATTTCGCACCACTCTTAATTGGCGAGTGACTACTGCACGATCAGTCTCAGCTTGTTCCTCACTTTTCTGGATATATTGAACAAAGAAGCTATGCTCACGGAGCAAACGACCTCCATGGTGGTCAGATATGCTAATAATTCGTCGATACATTTCCAGCTTTCGCTGTTGTTCATCCCCGGCGTGAATATCGCTGCACAGCGCCTTCAAGTGATCAACAACCACTTTCTCTGCATCTGCGCCTTTCTGATACAGCGTAACTACCAACCGCCGCAGTTCAGATGAATTGCTGCATATTTGAACTGCCTCCTCAAACGCAATGGCAAACTCGGTACCGTCACTGAGCAGCCCGCTTGCGATCGCTGCTTCCCGAAATGTGGAAAGCTGCTGTCCGTCAATGGTCCTCGCATCTTCGTAAGAACTTGAGGCGCGATTCATAAGTAATAAACGCAGTGAAAAAAGCTCTATTTCGGCAGGAACGATGGCTCGAATTCTGGCGACGCACTGATTCTCTTCTGACCTCTCCACGACATACATCGACGGATCACAATCGTCTCTAGGCACTTGAGTACTTTCTCCATCAAACTGATTGAGTACACTAGTTTGGAGGGTTCGATACAGGCGCACCTTTTCATAGTAGGAGAGGTAATCAAGACTGGCATATGTGTCAGGTCTCTGAAAGTACCGTTCCAGTGTTGATGGCTGTGAAGCCGTGTGAATGTCATTAGGGCTGCGAAGAACAAAAGTTCTCTCTCCCTCCAAATGTATTGCAAGTCGCTCCACAGTGGGCAGAATGGAGACGTTACGAAACTCAAAGATTTGGCAAGCAGCATTCACGGCACCCACCACACGTGCCCGCATGTAGGCACGGATTTCATTCTGCACCACAGATGGTTGTTGGGTATCTGTACCCGATTCATTCTGGTTGCTAACATTCAGAGCAACTTCTTGTGCTTTGGGCTGCTTAAAAGCATACTTCATGAGGTACGCTACCGCTCCTCCACCCTGCGTGCGCTCTACATTGATGTGTGAGCGGTACTTCTTAGTGAGTGTAGGATTGTACGGCGCGATTTTGAGATCTTCTCCATTTCTTCTTCGGTAAACAACACGGTTTGTTCCTTCTTCGATGTATGTTTCTTGGACAATCATTGTGCTATCGTACCCAAATCGGCAACGACCTGGACGATTACGACAATATGAAGAGTGGCGGTGGCGGTGCATAGATAAAACGAGGGCGCGCAGTTCGTCATCTTCCCCTGGACTTGGTACTTTGGCTCGAATCAGACTGTCAATGGCATCTACGTCTTCTATTTACACCTCCTTCTAACCATAGCAGGATGTAATGGTGCAGTACGTTTCGTTCTTAAAACTCCAACTTTGCTGCAATTCCCAAGCACTTGGACCCAAATAACTGTTCTGAATTCTTTTCGAGGTCTTTCACAATATCGTTGATGTACTGGTTGTAAACTCTGGCAATCAAGTCTGGGCGGTCAAACGGGCGTGGAAGATTAGCTGGTGCTGTGAAAGCACTCCAATGAGTCGTATCCATGCCTAAACGCTTCACATCCGCTCGCCATACGTTCATTGTGACGGTGATGAATAGCGAAGGGGGTTCTTTTCTTGCCACAATCGCTTGCACATCCTGTCGTTTACTTTTCCAGTACTTAGAAGAGTTCACTGAGTCATCAGGAAGCAAAATGCGTCCCATAAGCCTGAATTGCGCGTCAGTCATTCCGCCAGTCGATTGTTTTTGCGCTTGAACGATTTCCGTCTCTTGAACTATGCGTGCTTGCTGCTGCCGCTCTAGGTATTGAAGTCGCATGTCTTCAATGTTCGTTTGTGTGCGAAGCAACCACAACATTTGCATTAATGGACCACTATTAAGCAAAAAGATATCTGAATACAGTCGACGCTTTGCATTTTGTGCCCAAGTAAGCTTCTGAAGATTCCACTGATCGAAACCGAGCCCTAAGCTTTCTTGCGTACCATTTCGTGCTTGCAGATACAAACGCAGGTCAAACAGTTTATGCTCGTCGCCATACGGGTACAGAAGGGGAAATGTACCTCTCTCTGCTAGCATAGAAGACGGTTTCAGCAATTTATACTGCACTCGGGGGTTGCTGTTTGAGTTTACTGCAGCCCCTGCTTGCTCCGTGTCGCCTGTGATAGCTGCGTGTTCTTCCGTAACTGTGCCCTCAGTCAACTGAGGCACCTGGGCCTCGACATGATACAGACCGTCTGGATCGACTACGAAGGTTCTCATCATGGATGGTCCAGCTCCAGAAGCATCTTCGGACATCGGACCTGCACCTACGTTGTCACCAGACACTGTTGCAGTTCTGGTGCCCTCATATCCGCGCACTATCACTCCCTCGTTCGCAGCTTGCGAGCTTACGTCAACCGTATTTTCTTCTTGTGCCTGCATTTGCTCCGTTGTCAGCATCGCTCGATACCGCTCTCGCACCACATCAGGTTTGGGCTGAATCACCTCGTAAAGTCTCGGAACCATGTGTTTCACGTTGATGTCTTGGATAAACGCTCGCAGGTTTGCTCGTGTATAGTGAGCAGGATCCAAAGAAGGAGGCCCTGCGCCCCAAAGAAAACTATACCGCGTGCTGCTCTGTCTGTGTGCCCGGAGAGCGAGTGCTGCAGTTCCTTCTAGTCTGAGAAACGAAGGGCAACATCCTGTGACATAGGACATGTCCATAAACGCTTGAGTGGTGGCAAAAAGCGTATTAAAGTTTAAGGAGGTCGAGTGGAATGCTCTTGAACGGTATATGCTTCGTATTTCTTCATTAGTATGGCGTCTACGAAATGTGACCCCCCATACTGAATTTCATTTCATGCCACAACAGACTCCATGTACCTCTTTTCCTAAAAGCACACACCCACACCACTTGCAACCATGAATTCGTAACGTCCAGTCTTCGTACGGACACGAACCATAGATGTGTGAAAACTCACCGCATCTTCTGCATCTGCGGGTTCCTACGGTGGACAACGTCTCAAACTCAGGAATTCTTGCACGAGTGGCTGGATCAATCCATGCTTGCTTGAGCAGCATCGAAATCCCATGCGTAGTAAACGCGACACAATCCACGATCTGGACGTCCGGCAAACAGCATGACGGTCGAATCAAGCCCTTGGAGCGATTGTTGTTCTTCTGAATGAATGAATAGCAAAAGTAGGAACCTGCTGAAGCTCTGACTCAGCGGATGGTGCGAGAGCTGGAGTGATTTCATCTTCTTCAACTTCCATCGGAGCAGGCATCTCTTCTTCGACATTAGCCCGAGGATAGTTTTCAGTGGTTCCCGTGGTACTTGGAAGTGATCCACAGATGATTATAGCTGTAATGATTTCATCTTCGTTCAAATCCGCGACGACGACTGGATCTTGCACATGTTGAGCAGTTTCGTTTACTTGTACTTCATCTGGAGCATCTTCGACAGTAACCGTTACTCTTTGGGGTTCTTCCACTCCTGCGATTGTCGCGCCTCTGTTTTCTCCAGAACCTCTTCTTCTTCGTCTCCATCTAACGCCTCCATAGTTTTTTCTCTCTTCTTCTTCTTTATTCATTTTATTTTGAGCTTGTGCTAGCTCTTCGAATCTACGACGAAGTTTATGTAATAGAAAAAACAAATACAACTAAACCGTGTGAAGAAAAATGTTTGATCTTTGGTTGCAGTTTGTTGCTTTGCACCCACCGGGGCTGGTTGCATGCAGCTGTCTTAATTAAAAAAAGCTGCAAGACTTATATTACCCAATGAAACTCATGCGCAGCACAGAGACTCTCGACACACTTCTGTTGAAAAGTGACGGGCGAAGTGTGCCCAGCCGGTTTTCAAGCCGTATGCCGTTCAACTTGCGTCCGGTTGTTGGGATGGGTTTGATATTACTCACAGCAATACTCCCTGACACGCAGTGAAGCAAGCGCTTTCCAGCTCCCCGAGGTACGACACGGCGGCCGCCCCAGACCCTTTGCAGCAAGGTCTGCTGGTATAAGGTCTGGGAAACCCTCAAGACTTCCTGAATCGCCGTCAAACGATCAGTGTACCACGCAGCACCTGAGTTTTTCCAGATCTGTGGTCCTCAGTGGGTTACTACGATGGCGGCCTTCACACGAGCTCGGCCTTGCCTAGGTTCCAGGGCAGTCACAGCACTCAGTCTCTTGTCATAGAGTGCTGTGGCCCATGCCTGAAATTTGGAGGTTTTTTTGTGGTTAGGGTCAAGAGCCGAGTTGTCTGACTCGGTTCATTCATCAGTGCACCATATATGCTGTTTTGGAGCCTGAGGGTCGGAGGTGTAACGTATTCTGATTGGTCGGCACTTGGGCGGCGCACGGCACTGTAGCAAAGTGCACTCGATAATTATTGGGTGGGAGTGCATTTGCGTGCCACGGGTCAGACGTGTAGGAAGATTTGTCGCGAAGGGGCCCCCCCTCATACTGATGACAATCAGTACTAGGGAGATACCGAAACACATTGAATCCTACACCGCGTAATATCCGTTGTAGTCTCGCAGACAGATTTATAGATAATAGCTGGGATGCTATTCAAACTATGGAAAGAAAATAAAAAAAGAAAGACAAAATAGAAAAACTATTTATGGCTGGTATCAGAATTATTGGAAAGGAGACAAATCAAAATCTAATGAAAATAAACGGTTTTTTAGCGTTTCAATCATATCAAAAACGATAAAAAATAGTATAAAAAACTTAAAATAAAATTTTGTATGTTAAGAATGCAAAACTTACAAAGATGTGGATGTTTATATCTTTCAACGTGGAACCAGTCGTGGTTGTTCTAGAAATAATCTCTGTGGAATTCATTTTATGTTTAACAATATTAAGTCAACAAAAATGATTATCATGTCCAAACATGCGTTGTGAGGCTTTTTTTAAATCATTTTTTAAAAGTATAAACATATGCTTAAATTGTTTTAAGCTCCCTACTTATTTAATCCGTGTTATTCATCTTGCTAGCTATATTATAATTTTTGAAGAAACTTTATCTTTAGCAAATGTCACCTTATTATGTCTACTATTCACGAGAACGCAAATGTGTTCTTAGACCATAATAATTTTTAGAATTAGTCAAGCTCCCGTTGGAATTTTTGAGATACAATTAACTCAGCAAGATTTGAACCCTGTGTTGATCAGTCTCCGAGCGGTCGTAAAACCACTGAGTTGGTGATACTAAAGACCAGTGTCTAAAGAATGTACTCTAAAGCATGTGGAACATGATTAGAAAAATAGTTTTTTACTTAGAAAATAGAATACGCCGCTGCAGCCTGGAAACCAGCGTTTCTTACTAACTTTTTGGAAAATAGAACTGGCCTCATATGAAGCCAAGCTGGCCTCAGGTGAGATTAATCCTCCGGACGTGTTGACACGAGAGGTAAGCGTAGGAACACCCGCTTCTCATAACCTCCACAGGGTACTGGGCCAATAAAAATTGGAGATTGCCTCTCTCATCGACGTAAAGCAAGAGTGTGTTGTCAATCGAGACCGTCGAAAATAAAGTTTTCAGGCGACGCCTCAGCTTCTCGAGTCACTGCCTTTGGTGCTCCCGTGTAGCGTTGACGCTTTTGAAACAGCTGCTTCCAAGATCTGAGCTTGGAAGCAACTACTTACCACCATCTTCGCAGATTATTGCGATTTGGATTCGTGATGCCCATGTCCTCAGGATACGACTCAGCGTCATGTCGACAGTGCCGAGACTCGTATCATAATGGTTGGTAACCTCCAACTAGGGTTTGGAGAATTCCTCTGTCATCGAGAAGGAGTTTGACTCTGTTTTCGGGTACTAAGCATTGGCGTTGGACACGATGACTACATAATCGTTGCATAAAAAGAAAACATCCTCAGTCTTCTAGAGAAATAGATACTTTGTTGATATCATTGTATTTTGCCCTTTCTACTAGAATATCTAGGAACCCAGGAGAGAATTTATCATCGACATGGAGGGAGAGGTGGGCGACCAATGACTGAGCCCCTTCCACACAGATCGCCTTGTTTGAGAACAAAAGGCTTTGGTCTGCGCTCTGGTCATTGTCGTCGTCTTTATGGCCGAACGCGATCCAGTTCTTCGAAAGTTAACGAGCCTGAGATATGAGGTATAATTTATTGAATGAGTATATTGTAGATACTGCTGATTACTGGCTTTCAAATCTGGTGCTCTGTGAACTGAAGGTTTGACTACCTTCGATTCACAACAAAGTGATTAACTACCATATATTCACAATTATTACGGACTGCAGAAATACTGACAAAGAACTCGAGTTCTGTCCAAAGGACATATTCACCACGACTCCAAATCGAAAAAATCTGATGAGATGGTGATAAGCAGTTGCTTCCAAGTCAGATTTCGGAAGCAACTGCTTCAAAAGCGTCAACTCTACCCGGGTGCACCAAAGGCAGTGACTCGAGAAGCTGTTGCGTCGCCTGAGAACTTTCTGTGCAATACACGATTGCCACCTGGCACAATGCCGCCGGCGCTGCATACTAAACCTCACTCTTGCTCCACCCCGAGACACTGGGGAAAGAGGAGCAAGAGGGGACAACTTGTGCCCGTTCCACCTTCCTCGGTTCCACCGCGCGCTGCGAGTGCATACTAGACACCAGACCAACAGCCCTCCCGCTCTGCGTACGACTGCTTCCCATACCTTCTCCTCGACGGTCTCGATTGTCAATACAAATGCTTATCGCACTGTGACAGTGCTGATATCTGAGCGGTCCTTGGTTATCACACTCATTTCAGTGTGATATCAAATCTTGCCTTCTTTCGTATGACACGTTACATCCAAAACCTTGTGCGAAAAAGGGTCACATGACAGAAAAATGATTTTGGTACTGTCTCTCGTGTCCCGTTTTGTGCGCTCGGTTTTCAATATGACTCATACATAGCAGCCGAAAACACGATTGAGCTGTTAGTCGATGAGAGAGGCATTCTCCAAAGTATTAATTTGCCCAATAATTTGCAAAGATGATGAGAAGGGAGTGTTCCCAATCTCAGATCTCGGGAGCATCTGCTTCAAAAGCGTAAACGTACATAGCAGCACCAAACGCAGTGTCTGTTGTAGCTTCATCAAAAGATGAGCTATGTAGCAGTATGTATTTAAGTATGCTTCGAAAAATGTGCTTCCCGTTCCCGATTTTAATTGACAGCATCTCAACGCCTTGAAGCACAAAGACATGATTTCCATCTTCGGTTTCCTTCTCGTCGCACTGTTCGCCTCCTCTGCTCAGGCCACCATTCCAATGGGTTACCGTCATGATAGCCACCTTCGGTACTTCTTTCCCTCGATGTTCATGCACGCTTCTGCAGAACTTACAGCTTGCTGCTATCAGGCCTGCATTGTGGAACGGAATAACCAATTTTGCAACAATGCTTGCCTGGCTGGATCGACACTCATTCCGAAATGCAGTGGTTTGGCTCCTAGTCAGGCACGCCGAGATTGCTGTCAATACGAGTGCATTGTCATTAGGAATAATCAGTTTTGTCTCAACTCTTGCTTGGATGGAAAAATCAGCCCTGGTACATGTATCTCGATTGCGTAGTGTGTGCTATTGCTTTCCTTACTATTCGAGAGGAAACCCAATCACCCCAGGGGTTGTCTAAACAAGAGTCGTTGCTACAGCTGTTGGATTGGATGAAATGTTTGAAGGCTTTAAAAGCCATGGTTGTAGGAGGAAGTCGTTGCCCCCGACCCCTCCTCAACGCCTCGCCAGGTAAACTTCAACTTGTCTCTCTGGTAAACCTCATTTGGATTAGTCCCCTTCCTGTTTCCCAACGTGAGCGTCGTAGTCCTATAATATTTTGATGAACTTCATACAATTGCATCTAGTAGCACAAAGCAAATTTCATTGTCATGATCCGGTCTCTTGGGTCCAGAGCATGGATAACATTTTCCCTATTTCCCGGGGGAGTACTGTATGTACCTTCGGGGGCGCTGTCCACGGAGTGAAAGGCTGATAGAATTCAGTGTGCAATGTTTATAATCTGCGATTTCAAGGCACGTAGAAGTGGATTTATTTTGCATCTAAGATACCCGGCGACATCCCCGGCCTGCCGTCGTGGAATTAGCCCCCTTTCGTCGGGTCAGCCTTCCTTCGTCCCAGGGATCACGTCGCGCCTTTGGTCGTGTCGCGCCCCTTTTCGTTTTGAAACCCACACCACCCACCCTCGGGGAAGTGAGGTCGCTCTGAGATTCACTGAACCGCGTAAGGTTCTACCCCATGGTGCAGCAGATCACGATGGGCTTGTGCCTCCTCTGTGTCCCCTACACTCCCAAACCATGAAGATCTATAAGAGCATATGTCAGAGAAAGAAATAAAGAACATTTTTTTGCTCAACTGGACCCTCTGAAGAGACTCAGATGGATCCGAATCAGTCGGTATGATAAGAACGGGGTACATGAGCGTAGGTGCGAACGGCCCCATTGCGGTCGGCCTGGTCGCCGCGCTCCCAATTCATCCTATTAGCATGGGATTCAAAGGCTTAGGCGCGAAAGGCCCTGTTCCAGTCGATGCCGCTGGAGCACTCTCGTCACCTTTCATGAGCTCTGGCTGGATGGGTGCAAGTGCGAAAGGCGCCAGTGCGACCGGTGTCGGTGTAGTTGTCTCAGTACCTCCGATGAGCACAGGGTTCAAATTCACGGGTGTTGAAGTATCATCACTACCCGAAACGAGGTCGGGCCAGATATGTTCATGCCCTGCATACCCAAGCGAAGTTCTGTCTGTTGAATTGTTCGCCATCTTACCCTCTTAGTGCACTTAATGTATGACAGCCATGTATTTCGCATTCGGATCATTTCTTTCAAAGCTCTCATCGAGAGAAGGTGCAGGGTCTCCGGAGGCCAGGTATATAATTCTAGCTCCTGCTACCGGTTTTGATACCACGCAACAAAGAAAGGTGATAAGTTCCTCACGCGAAACTGTGCGATCACGGAAGCAAACACCGTCCGGGATGTACCCTTCGATGATTATCGCCAAATCTGCTTTCTTCATTTCGGCGTACTCAGTATCAGCCAAGAGAAGCTCTTGGACAAAAGAAATTCTAGAGGTTTGAAAGTTACTGAGGTTCTGCTGTATTAATTGATTCTGAAGAAAAGAACGGTAGAATCAATATCATCGGCGATAAACCTGGCCACTAAATCACGGGTTAGTGTAATACGCTGCTTCCAGGTTCCAGTTGAATTGCGTTACGAAAAATACCTGGCGCCCTCCACTATTTCGTATTCATCGCCGACACTCTATAGAATGCGCGACAAAGCTGGGGGATGTCTTTGTCAATCTGTCATAGTGTTAATTTTGGGAATGAACACAATGAGGATTGTTATTCGTGCTGCATATTTGCAGAATGCTCGTTATAACTATTACTTTTGTAGTACGTAGGCAGTAACGCCCAGTAGAACCGTCAGAGAATAGCAGAAAGCCGTACGAAGTACCCCGTTGTCCTTGGGAGTGGTCACTTTCAAACTGGCCGCCCTGGGGTTTGCGCAAGTCTGCCCGACGAGGCGCAGCGATCTCCTCCAGCGAACAGCGCTGTACCACGTGGGGCTCCCAGTGCGTTAGGGTTATTCCAATAGTTACAAGGATGCAAACACAACTAACCTTCGTAGTACCCTTCGTAAGATACGAATCACAGATCGTTTCATGTCTTTTCGAGCTGTTTGCATCGCTTTAACATTTTCTGCTTTTACGTGTACGTCTCACCGTGCCACAAAGTTCTATGATTTGGGCTTGGTGGGCTTGGTTGCATGTTGCATTTGTTGCGCGTCCCTTAGTGACATGCCGCCTTTTTGTTCTACTCAAATTAGAGCCCAATCTGCCGCCGAGGACAGCAGGGTGGAAACAAAGAATGACAATTGGAGATAACAAAAACATGGAGTGGACTTGCTCTCTCCTGGGCACTTTAAAGATGTAGAACCACGAAAACTCTGTAAATGGCAGATTGTTGGGCAGCTTCTCTTCTGGTTCGGAATCACTACCGAACACTTGCTTTCGACGGACAGGGGAATCATCTATCGTTTCTAGGTTCACAAACCAAATCATCATGAATCTTTCAGTCATTCAACTCGCTTTCCTTTGCGCACTTGTTCCCTCCGCTCACGCAGGCTGGGTCAACTTCAACAGAAGGGTAATATTATAACTGCATCACCACGTTGGTTCAGTGAAGAACATGGTGGCTTTTCAGGTCGTGAAACAGGACTAGTGTGAGGATGCGCACGTATGCGGGCAAATGCATACTAAAAATGAAATAGGGAGTACTGTCTGCTGGTTCCGCTTGGCCCTGAGGTTGGGTGGGCAAGCGGAAGCAGGAGCTTTACTTGTAGGCTATGAGGGTTGTACATAGTTATGTTCCTTACGCTGGTTGTAGTGTTGTTACAACCTAAGAAATCGTAGCAGAGACTTGGCGTATAAGTCTTAAATAGCTAACGTCTATAGTAGTTTCGCGTGACCGCAGTGTAGCTTAAACTACCATGACAACTAAGTAAAATGGTAAATGTTTTGTATTGAATGTTAATGGTTTAATTGTTTCATTCGCTCCCTATTAGTATGAAAAGGTCGGAGGGTCTTGAAGGAGCGTTCAAGATCGTAGAGTAGTTTATCTGAGCAGTTGTTGTTCTTCTCTCCCTATGAGAGCCAGGATGGTAGTGGAACTCTGGCTTAAGTACCGGCCACCTATTTGTGACGACCAAACGCTACGTAATGATTTGATTTAGTCTAATACTACGTACTAACACTAGGAGAGTAAATGCAACGTACTGAATTGCCATGCTGACAAAATGGGTAGTGCAAAATAAATATCTACTTATGATAAGCTGCCACGCAATAGTAGCAGCTAATACAATTTACGATTTACACTCTTTCTCTTACTTTGTAACCATATTAACCAGTGAAAAGTGAAGAGTTTCGCATCTCCATCCTTGATAATTCGTGAGGGATTTTTTTCGTGAGAGTAACATGAGTTTTAGCGTAGTAAGAAGGAAACTGTTCGGTTTAGTCAACGGATCTTCTAAGTTGAGCTTTTTTGCAGTCCACATCACCGTAGAAACGTTTTGTGTCTCAAATTCAAAATGGATAACATTGATATTGGCACGAATAGAACGACCAGACGGAGTACGTCTGGTAGACAGAGAGTCGTAGAGGTTTATAGAATCCGTTACGACCACCAAATCAACATCGATCCCAAGAGCTTTTTAGAAGCTTTATCAAGTAGGTTTCCATCATCAATAGCGAAAAACCCAGTTGAACCACTATGTTTCACAGGGCGTTTTGAATTATGTGACGCCTAAGTAATTGTGTGTATACTAGATCCCCGTTCAACATTTCCGAGTGATAGGCCTCCAATGTAGCCGATTTGTCCGTTGTCTTTGTTCTTAGCTTCGTCAGCAAATATCAAAATTGATGTGATATTGGATACATTTTTCGATCATTTGGTCTGTGGAAAGATATGGTAGTGACATGTTTTTTGAGAGATCGAAGAAGGTTGATTTGAAAAACCAAATCTTTCACTCAGGTGTTTGGTTGTTTTCAATGCAGATAGATTTCTGCTAGTGCGCACTGTGGAGATACAGCGGTTCCGAACCAACTTAAAGAGCTATTAAAAGATCTGAGTGAGGCATTCTCAAGTAAGTTCAGGCCCTCGTCGGTTTCTGTTCGTCTCCACAAGTCAATAGGATATGATTTTCACAAAGTGAGCGCAGGTTATGAAAAAGAAAAGGAAACGAAAGAAAAAGACGAGAAGGAAACAAAAGTAAAAGAAGAAAAACGAATGAAGGTAGTCAGTCTTGACAATTTACTATGGTCGTCGGCGACCGTCGTTGACAACTATAACTACCTTGCACGCACTTCCACCGCCGGTGCTGACCGTCGGCGGGTCACCCACGTCTCACAGCTTGCCACCTTGCGACGAAGAGTTGCGCGCCAAAACAATTTCAAACATAAATCATAACTAATAAAACCTCAAAAAATCATCCAAAGTGGTGCGCCAACGCCAACCGCCCCGCACAGCCCAGATTCGGCTGTTACGGCCAAACCCAATATCCAGCCCCCATTCGCACATTCTCTCCAACTGCATAGCCCGTGCTCATTCATCTCTCTTGTCCAATCAGATCGCTACACTTGGCCCGAAGCCCCAACACGCCCCATTAGAACCAGAACACTTGTCCATACCACGTTGCATGAGGGTATTTGAAGTAGCAAATCAGATGGCCGTTTCACGTTGAGATTGAGATGAGGCGCATATGCGTTTTTCCACGGAGGGTGTCCAAAAGTGCCCATGCTTAAATCCACTTTTGTTTTTCCACTATTTCCAAGCTTCCCAAAAGATCGGAGTGGCTGTCGACCTAAATACTCAACACTCCTCGTCGACTGCTCCTCCAAGTCCGACGCGCTTCACATTTTTGTCATGTAGGACAGTCGTCAGTGGCTTCGTAAGAATATCTGCGTCATAGTACTCACTGGGAACGTAAATGACGTTTAAGAAAGATTTCTTAACCAGTTCTCGGATGAAGTGCAGCTTCACGTCGATGTGCTTCGCGCGACCCGATGGACAGCGCTCACCATTTGCCCATTCAATTGCACACTGGTTGTCCGAAGGCACAGGCACTGCTGCATCCACTTCCAATCCGATCTCAACAAACACACGCACTAAGCAAATGAGCTCCTGCGCGGCTAAGGTCAACGCGTAGTACTCGGCCTCACCAGTAGACAACGCAACGGATGCCTGTTTCCTTGAACCCCAAACACATGTGGTCGATCCAAGCTTCACCACGAATCCCGACATGGACTTGCGATCCACCTTGTCTGCAGCGAAGTCGGAGTCAACATACACGTCCAAGTCGCAAGAGCCAGCGCGGTAGTGCAGAGTGTGCCCAGAAGTGCCTCGTAGGTAGCGCAGCACGCGCTTTGCAGCCCTGTGACAATAGGCCGTTGGTGATTTCTGGAAGCGAGCCAAGATAAGCACTGGCGCAAGTATGTCCAGGCGAGTGCGAAGCCCCAAGTACAACAGCGATCCAATGACTTGCTGGTACAACTGCGGGTCCTGGATGGACTTATCTTCCTCAGCCGCCCATCCAGTAAAGAATGACTCCACCATTGGTGTGCACGCCGGCCTCGATCGTACAAACCCAAATCGTCGCAACACGCTTTCCGTGTACACAGACTGGCCTAACGTCAGCTGGAGAAGGCGACCATCGGCATCCAAAGTCTATTTCAACTCAACACCGAGGAACAGACTCACGTCATCAGCCATGCAAAGTTCGTAGAAAGACTTGAGCTCCTCCACAATTGCACTCCGTTCGATGGCACAGGTGGTAAAAATCAGGAGGTCATCAACATACACCAACACGAAGGCATTCTCATTGCGTTCATTGCGTCGGCGAAACACACATGGGGCACTGGGTAATTCTTCGAAACCCATGCTTTTCAGGTCTGCGCATAGTTTCTTATGCCATGCCAAGTGTGCCTGATTGAGCCCATAGATGGCCTTGAGCAGTTTGAGGCAGCGGGAAGTGTTCCTAGGTATGCCGCGAGGGGACATGACCCACACATCTTTCTCGACCTTCCCATTGAGGAACGCCGTCTTCACGTCTACTTGAGCCAGAAATATGCGCAAGCACAACGAGAGGTACAGAAAAATGCGAACCAGGGTGAACGACACCATTGAGGCATATGTTTCCAAGTAGTCCTCACCATATGTTTGGTGGTTTCCGCCAGCCACTACCCGAGCCTTGAAACGTTCAACTGATGCATCGGCATTGCGCTTCACCTTTCGAATGACATGCGTGGGCAGTGGCTGCGAGGCAGGGGATTCGTCTGGTGTCCAGGTATCCTTGGACTCCAATGATTCAAACTCGGCGTCAATGGCTCCTTGCCACATATCACGCTCCTCCGGAGTGGCGGACATGGCCTCCTTCAGTGTTGGTTCATCGCTGGTGGTGACGTTGATGTTCGTAGTACACTGCGCAGATACAGCCATGAACCACTTGGGCAGTTGACGACGAGTGCGACGCGGGTACCGAGGTTCCTGATCGGGTGTGGAGAATGTGTCAGGATCGTGTGAGGACCCTCCATCATCACTATCGGCGCCATCCACATCGTCTTCGTCACCATCAGAGTCGGAGTCGAACTCCACCAACAGAGGTATGGGGTCTTGTTGCTCGTTTGTCTGGTCTTCGAAGTCCACTTCATCGACAGAGAAACCTTCCGAGACATCACCAGTAGTCCCCTCAGAGCCCATCAGTGACACATAATCATCATCCGACGCACTCTCGTCATCCATATAGTTGGATAGAGCTGGTATGCCGGGGAACCTAAACTCATCACAAGTCACATGCCGGGACTCCACAATGCACGGGGTATCATCATCACCAGTGACTAGTACCTTGTAGGCGCAATGCTCAAGAGTCTCCAAGTACACTCCCTCAAGAGCACGCGACTCGAACTTGGGTCCACGAGGGGTCCTGAGCACAAATGCAGTACATCCAAACACACGCACGTGCTTCAGTGACGGCCTGTTTCCAGTAACCAAAAAGTAAGGAGTATCATCAACTGTGGAATGTTGCACACGGTTGCGTACGTATATGGCATTTTTCAAAGCAAATGGCCACAAACAATCAGGTAAGTTGGCCTGGATGAGAAGCGACCGAGCAGCTTCCACCATGGTTCGGTTGATGCGCTCCGCAATGGCGTTGTGTTCTGGAGTATATGGAGCTGAGAAAGAAGTGTGCCCATGCTCTCCGCCCAGTTTGTGCTGCAGTTCAACATATTCCGCTGCTCCATCGGAGTGGACACCACGAATTTCTGCTCCTCCAAGTCGTTTCAACTTGGCTGCCACACCGATAAACACATCGATCAGCGCACTGCGGTTCATCATCAAACCGAGAAACACAAAGCGTGAATGGTCATCCAAGAACGTACTTGCGTACCGGAACCTGTCTGGAAAGGAGGTCACCAAAGGTCCAAGAATATCCGAATGCGCTATGTCACCAACAGCGGCGGCATGTTGAAAGTGACCCGGAAATGGTAGCTTGTGAGCCTTGCCAAGACGACAGGCCCTGCATACCTCCTCCATTACAGACAGCTGTGGGACACCATCGGCATACTTGTGCACCAACGGTAGGTCTCGCACGTTCATATGCGCAAGCCGTCGGTGCCAAAGCTCAGTGTCCGTGTGTCGAGCCACTAATGCCACTGCCGGTGAGGTATGTAGCATACGTTGCGGAAGCATGTACATGCCAGACTCCGCATCACGGTAACCACAACCCAATTCAAACCCATTGGACTCAAGCATCAAACTCACATGGAGACGAGAGAAGTACGAGTCAATACCTTTGTCGGCCAAGCATCCAGTGGACACCAAGTTGTATCCCAAACTCGGTAAAAGCAGCACAGTTGTGAGCCGTAGATTTGCATACCGGAAGGGAAGGAGCACATCTCCGCATCGAGTGCCTACCACTGTGGTGTTGTTGGCGAGCATAAGCGTCCTTCGGTCACAAGAGTGCAATGAAACAGGTATGAACGCCATCTCCGAATGGAAGCAATGCGCAGTCGCACCACTATCAGCATAAGTGTTCAAATCCTCTGGGGGAACTATGGTGGTTTTGTAGACTGCTGCAACAGCGATTTACACCCTTACAGACTTAGCAGATGACTTGGCACATCCACCACCTGCACCCACTTTCTTCGAATGAGACGAAAGTTTTTCTATGATGCTTTGCGGTAGGTGGTTGTCAGGGTTGTCCGGATTCATGAAACAGCGATCTTGAGTGTGTCCATCACGGTCGCAAAAGGTGCAATGGTGACCATTGCTACTGCCGGAACGATCCAAAGAAATTGACTTCAGGGCCAGGGCAAGTGCACGAGCGGTAGAATCAAGGTCAGATTGGTCATTCGACTCATCGCCAAGGTTTCCTGAGACAGACTTGGTGCGTTCGGTGGTGTCAAAATGCCGACCGCCTTTGTTCTTGCCCCTCTTCTTCCGACGAGAGCTTCGCCTTGGTGGCTTCGTTGTCACTTGCTTTGCATTATACTCATTGATGAGCGTAGTAGCAACATAATCCCATATGAGCTCAGCGATGTCCTTGGTGCGAAGAGCCGCAGCTGTGGTCTCCAAAGCGCAGTTGGGATCTATGGAAGCGAGCAACATCGGGGCCTTGTGAGATTCCGGTATAGCCGCATCTTTTCGCATACGCTCCAATTGAGAGAACAGAGCTGTGTACTGGTCCACGTAACTAGCCATATTCTGACCATTGTACGCCATGCGGAACAGCTGTGTTTGAACCACGATCCTAGAAACGGTACTGTTAGACGCATACCGTGCATCTAACAAACCTAGCATGCGCTGCGGGTTGTCATCGACATCCATAACCACGCGTAGTGGAGCATCGCCAAGAGCACAAATGATGATTCCACAAGCCTTTTCGCGCTTGGCCATGAGGAGAGCGGTGTCAACACCAGTGTCCGATGTTGATTCAGTAGTTGCTGAATATCCAGCATCCGATTCCACGACATTCCACACACCTTTAACACGGCATGCAGCACAAAGGCGATGGCGCCATAGGGCATAATCATCACCACGCCTTCCATGAAAACGAGGGATTTTCATCCCGGTAGTACTTTCGGATTCCATCTCCGTGTCCGACATGTTTCAGTCTGTTATCCACGAAGCAGATAGAACGGAACCAATCGAAATTAATTAGTAGAGGGAAGCAGAGTGAGGGACTCAATGCTTTGGGACGTTTAAGAAAAAGGGCCACGAGCAGTGATGAATTCGTGGCCGAGCTTGCCCCAACGGAGTATCCCAACTCCAACGATCGACAGCGAGGACGACAGCGGAGACTTTTGACGTAACCTGCAACGCTCACCGAGACGCGTCTCGTATGCGATCACAAGCGGAGCTCGGGTGCTCCCACGCTTGGAGTATGCTCACGGGCAGTGGCAGAAGGCGTACCCGGAACAGACAAACTTCTCGACTTCGGGTTGAAACTTCTTGATTGAACCTACCGAAGCTTTCTCGAGGTAGGCGGGCGCACTGGCTGGAGAGACTACCTCCGCTACCCTAAAGGATGATCCCCTGGATCTTGGTTACTCTCTCCAGGTGAGGTACGCTTTGGTTACCTACCGAACTCTGCGCACTTCAGAGTCCGGCGCTTTTAGTCCTACGAGGCGTCCCAAGGAGGGGTGTCGTCAAGATACACTTCCCCTAGTTGACCCAAGCTAGCCTCTTGCGGGAAAGTAGCGCGGTCGTGCGGTGTAGTACGGTTGCTCCTACACTTCCAAGCCCAATTCATCGACCTCCGTACTCTACGTACGGAGAGCAGGATTTGGCAGACTTCCCGGTCTCGTGCCAAGGGGGTGCTAACAAACGCGATATGTTTTCGCCACCAAGGAGGAATTCCGCAGGGTACACGCCTGTCGCAAAAAAAAACAACTTCTTGAATCCAGATGAGCGTTAGTCGTAGATCGCGCACCTGTCGCAGTAGGGAATCTTCTTGAATCCATTTGAGTGTTAGAAGAGCGTGACGTCTGGGAAGAGTCGACGCTCTGGGCCCATAACCTCACAAAGTGAGCGCAGGTTGTGAAAAGGGAAAGGAAAAGAAAGAAATAGACGAGAAGGAAACGAAAGTAAAAGAAGGAAAACAAATGAAGGTAGTCAGCCTTGACAACTTACTATGGTCGCCGGCGACCGTCGTTGACAACTATAACTACCTTGCACGCACTTCCACCGCCGGTGCTGACCGTCGGCGGGTCACCCTTGTCTCACAGCTTTCCACCGTGCGACGAGGAGTTGCGCGCCAAAACAATTTAAAACATAAATCATAACTAATAAAACCTCAAAAAATCATCCAAGTGGTGCGCCAATGTCAACCGCACCGCGCAGCCCAGATTCGGCTGTTACGGCCAAACCCAATATCCAGCCCCCACTCGCACATTCTCTCCAACTGCATAGCCCGTGCTCATTCAGCTCTCTCGTCCAATCACATCGCTCCACTTGGGCCGAAGCCCCAACACGCCCCATTAGAACCAGAACAGGTGTCCATACCACGTTGCATGAGGGCATTTGCAGTAGCCAATCAGATGGCCGTTTCACGTTGAGATTGAGATGAGGCGCATAAGCGTTTTCCACGGAGGGTGTCCAAAAATGCCCATGCTTAAATCCACTTTTGTTTTTCCACTATTTCCAAGCTTCCCAGGAGGTTGGAGTGGCTGTCGACCTAAATACTCAACATAC
Organism: Agarophyton chilense; assembly: GCA_030374765.1. Lineage (NCBI taxonomy): Eukaryota > Rhodophyta > Florideophyceae > Gracilariales > Gracilariaceae > Agarophyton > Agarophyton chilense. Next base: position 1,315,409 of record JARGXX010000100.1, read on the forward strand.
TTGGCTCGAGTGACGCTTCTCCCTTAGAGTACGGTAGGAACCGTTAGGATACTAAATAACCCCCTTTGGTATATTAGTTCCACCCTTTGGTCTTCAAGCCATCGTTTCCGTAGCTCCAACCTGTAGGACTACGCAGTAAACGCTAGCCCATTGCACCAAGTACTCTGGGAGTGTTTTCGTCAAGGATTCGAACCTTAAAACCCGCTCTACCACGCTAACACCGGTCGAGACCCGTGCGCTGACTTAACCCGTCATTGCCTTTCATTTTGGTGTCCCAACTTGGAAACCTCAAGGAATAATTGAACGGACCACCGGAACGAAGAATTATCCGGATTCTAACCTTTGGTTTAATTCCCCAACGGACCAGAAGTACAGAAGCAACCGCCATTATGCAGGAAACACACCGCACCGACCAGACCATAGGACCCCTACGGCAGGACGAAGTGAAACTACCACGCGGGCGATGTCGTCTGACCCTCAGGTTGATACCGCTAGCCACCGCAGGAGCACGAGGAGCCAGCCGCGAGAAGTACTGACCTCACTGGATAACCCTGAAAAGATTCGCCGAGAACCCACGGTGGCAGCGCGTTTACGAGAATGCCTCACCAGGGCCACCTCTAGGCTCGGGACACCTCAAGGAGAAACCCACCAGACCGAAAGAATGAGAGAAAACATGCCCGCAGGGCTTGCCGAACTTCTCTGGCCCCGTCTCCGTGAGCTCTGCTCAACCCACGTGGATTCCATTATGGACGTACGAATCGCTACGGCGATCGCTGACCATACGAATTAGCTCATCGCGCGAATCGTCCCTAAGCTATGGGAGTCTGACTTATTCATAGACTCCCTCCTACAGGCCATTTAAGGAGCCGTCACTCATCAGGCAGGCAATTTGGTCCCTAGGGCCACCCCACCAAAAATTAACCATCCGGTCTCCATATGGCAACCCCCCACCGAACCCCCAGGAGCGGCGGAATTATCCGTCCCTCGCCGGGAATACCATCAGGAAAACCCCATGGTGGGCCAATCTAGGAGCAGAAGAGAAGCTTCGCTTCTAGATGAGAGACAGGTTGCCCATGAGGAGAATCCAAGGGAGGGACAAGCGAAGAGCAGAAGAGAAGCTCCGCGTCTATAAGAGAGACTGCTTGCCCCACTCGACGGATTATATGAAGTACAGCCATCTCAAGGCTCCATCGGATCTGATAGAGAGATCGATTTTTAGGTCTCTACTCCGCTGGAAAGAAAAGAAGCAACTGTAGGAGAAAGAAAAGAGACCATTCGGACACGAGCGATTCCGAATCGGCCTCAACCGAAGCGACCGACTCGGAAGTGGATAAGGCTGCCGTTAGAGGCCTGAGACCACTGACAACCATCAACGAACTTTCTCTTAAGGTTCTAGACTACCGGAATTACTGGCTGGCTGACAGGTCCGCGAATTATTCTGGTTCGGTGGCTCGCAGAATCGCCAAATAAGCCAAACGGATGCAATTAACCATTACGGACAAGTTCTTGGGTTCCGATCCCATTGCTGTCCTTAGGTTTCTCAGTTTGTTCCGTACAGCTTGCGATCAGGACAGTGTCCACGAGGGCACTGCTCTGTAGCTTTCCCAATTCTTCCTTACGGGACAGCCGCGTGACCGAGTGGTTTCAAAGATATCTGGCACAACTGACCTCGTGGATGCTCAAGACCGTGAGCTCCTCAAGCCATACCATCAGGTTGTTCATTACCTCTTGGAAACTTAAGCCACGGATGACGTTATAATGGATGCCCACCAAGAAGTAATATCCTTTAAACAGAGCTCCAACATGACCAAATCGGCTTTCGCAGACGACCTATGGAAGAAGGCTTACCGATGTGGAAACGTGTTCTCCGAAGGACGGCTTAAACGTCACTTCATCACGGGATTGCTCCCTGCCATTCGGAACCATGTGCGCAATTACCACACGGAAAACCCACAATACTCCTTCCGAAGGCTCGTTACCTACGCCGAGGGTTATGGTAAAACCTACAGGACCTCCAGGCGCAACGCTGATATAACCAGAGGACACGCAACTCCATTGCGTACACCCAACCAAGCCCATTTGGTTCGCTTAACGGAGTCGTACATGGAGGCATCACACCATTACGCCAATTCGGGAGATGTCCCCGCAGTCAATTTCAGTTCTACTCCGTCTGGGCCCCCATTATATAACTTCAAGGGAACTACAGCGACCACTGGACCACTCACATCCAATTATTCTCCCTTTCCGCCTCGCAAGGACGTTTTTGTTCGCTCCCTAAGGGCTTGCTTCCTCTGCCTTTCCGTGACCCAACCTTGTGACTGTACGAAATACCTGCCTGAGGACTCACGCAAAAACCTCCTGGCCCAAAGGGAAGAGAATTACTGGGTGCGGAGATCCGAAGAAATGTATAACAGGGCACAGCAAAGAACCACAGGGATCCCTGGAAGCTCACGCAATGCCACGCCGCCGGATAATCCGATCGAAGCCCTACAGGTTCACGCCATTGTAGATCCTACGGACGACCCAGTGGAAGAACCCTATCCTCAGGAAGAAACGGGAACCCCATCGGAGAACTCCTAGAGGGACGACGCGAGGCAAATCCTACCTCTTTAAGCCCCTGCCTCAACCAAGTGGACGACCATGAGCCAAAGAGCTCCTAACCCTCCAATACGAACCACCCGCAATGGACCATTCAGGATGAACTACAACTAAAACACAGTAAAACCCCATTCTGTATCCTCAGGAAAGAGAACTATGAACATCGAGTAACCGTAGGACTTCGTTCCAACAATGCTCGAGTGACCATAGCTGTATTGGACACAGACGCTGGTCCCAACTTGGTCCATCCTAAACTGCTGCCACTGGGTTGGCAAGATTTCGTCTATGCAAGGAAGACCCCAAGGATAACCGATGCATCACGTAGACCAATGGACATTATAGGGATAGTACCACTTTACCTCCGGGTAGGACAAGTCAAAGTCCGCACTTGGTTTTTCGTATGTCCTAGCTTGGGCGCTGAGGCAATCCTAGGGACCTCCTTTCTCGATCGATACATTAAGGCCATTTATCCAGGCCTTAGGAAAGTTGCGTTCTACCGCGCACCTTCCATTTCTATAACTGGTTTCGCCCTAGGGCCGGAAGCGGACTTCAAACGAGCGGTTGTCTCCGAAAACACGAAGTCCAATAAGGTTTGTTTGTCAAAGGCCATAACGATACCGCCGATGACCCAAATTGCTGTCTCAGTCCATTCCCGTCCTCAGGTCTCGTAACGATTCAGAACCATTTGAAAACGGTTCTGAAGCAACCTACCCTGATGGCCAATGGAGTAATGGACATCCACCCCAACAGGTCCTTTTTGGTCACAATCAGCAACTTCCGAGATAAACCCGTGCGGGTACCTAAGGTACAGTGATTGGTATCACTCTACCCGTACCCGTGGCCTTTATGGAAGCCTAAATGGGTAACCTTGCAACGCCATCTGCCGACGAGGACGGTGACCCTTGAGAGGAGACAATCGCCATCGGCGCAGAATTCGAATCCTATAGGCCCCAGGTACTTGATATTCTCAGTGAATACCATCCCATGCGGTCAGCTAGATTGGGCACAATCAGAGCCACTACACACCGCATTGACCTTCAGGATGACGCTAAACCACAGTTCCAGCACCCATACCGTACCGGCCTTAAAGGTAGGGAAATTGTCGCCGACCAGATGGAAAAGATGCGCAAAGCTCAAGTCATAGAGCCGGCGCCTACAAACCAATCCGAATGGGCAAGTCTCCTTGTCTTAGTGAAGAAGAAAGATGGCTCGGTCAGGTTCTGTGTCGACCAAAGGAAGCTGAACGCAGTAACCAAGAGGGACTCATACCCGATACCCCGCATGGACGACTGTCTGGATTCTTTAGGCGAAGCTGCCGTATTTACCACACTAGACGCTAACTCTGGTTACTGGCTAATCCCTTTGGCCGAAGATGCTAGAGCGCTGACAACCTTTACCGCCCATGAAGGTCTGTTCAGATTTACTCGCATTCTCTTTGGTTTTAAGAGTTGACCAGCCACTTTCCAACGGGTAATAGAAATTATACTGTCCAGAGTTAAATGGAAGTTCGTCCTGTTCTATGTGGATGTCTTCATAATCTTCTCATGGTCCGTAAAGGAACACTTTCGCCACGTAAAGAAGGTGCTAACAATCCTACAGAACTCTGGAGTGACACCTAAACTCCGCACATGCGCTTTCTACCCGGTTTCAGTGGACTATCTCGGTCACGTCTTCCTCCGAAGAAAGCTAAAGGTGGCCAAACGGACAACGAATGCGATTCGCCAGGCCAAGCCTCCTAGGACCCACACGGAACTACGATCCTTCGTGGGCTTGTGCGACGTTTACCGACGGTTCGTCCAAGGGTTTTCCAAGATCTCGGCCCCTCTCAACGCGATGCCGAGGAAGGAAACACCTTTGGAGTTCGAAGCCCTTACGGACGACCAGTACGAGGCATTTCAGACCCTAAAGGACAAATTGCTGAACCCACCCAAATTGGCTTTACTAAAGCCCAATAGGGCTTTCGTCCTAGACACAGATGCCTCTGATGTCCAAGTGGGTTATGCACTGCTACAAGCACAGGAGTCACAGAAGGACTATCGATCTATTGGCTACTGGAGCAGAACGCTCACCAGCGCGGAGCGAAACTACAGTACGACAGAAAAGGAATGTCTAGCCATCGTATAGTCCGTATTGACACTCCGTCCGTACCTAGAGGGTACCATGTTTACCATTAGGAGAGACCATGATTTACTCCCCTGGTTACTCAATACGACCGATGCATCAAGTCACCTCGCTAGGTGGCGCCTCAGGCTGACAGAATATGACTACGAGATAACCTATAGGCCGGGAATCAAGCACCAGGCAGCAGATGCTCTGTCGCGAATCATTACTGACGGCATTTATGACACTCCACTGGGCGACCTCAGTCCTACCCCCTTTACAGATGATGGAACTCAAGACTATACGGAAACATATGATCTTATGAGTAAGGTGCAGTCGGAGGATCCTGAGGCAAAGAAGAACGAAGTATACTTATTGGACTGGGAGAAAGTACCGCCCAATTCGGCACCATCTCAGGTTAATGCGATAGCACCGGAGGAAAAAGAACTCCTCCCTATAACTATTGAGTAAATCCTACAGGTGCAGGTCGAGGACGGGTGCTGCAAGGAAACAGCCCAATTGGTAGGAACCTTAGGATGCCTGTTCGACTATGACCAATTTGGACTACTATGTCGCCGCTCACCGCTGGATGGTGCACTCCAACGGGTAACAACAACTTCGCTAAGGGCGCGATTCCTATACGTCGCACATTTCCCCCGCTTGGCTGGTCATCCTGGAGGCCGACGAATGTACCAGACCCTAAGGAAGTTCTTCTACTGGCCACTAATGGCGCATGACCTATGGCAAACCGCACGGAACTCTGCATCGTGCGCACAGATCCAAGGGTCTCGCGCCAAGCATCAGGCCAAACTGAAGCCCTTCCCCGCCTCAGGTCCAATGGTATTTGTCGCAATGGATATACTTGGGCCTTTACCTAAGTCGTCCCATGGGAAAAGGTTTGTTTGGGATATAACCGAAAGGTTTACCAAACTTACCCGAGCCCTACCCCTAGGAAAGACAACGGCCACGGATGGCGCCACGGCCTTCTTGTCCTACTGGGTATATCCAGATGGCATGCCACTCTACCTCCTTACGGATAACGGCAGCCAGTTTGTATACAAATTCTTCTCGCATGTCGGTGCTACCTTAGGTATCAAACATGTGACCACCACGGCGTACCACCCGTAAACCAATGGCCAAGCCGAGCGCTTCAACCGCTCTCTTCTGTACCGATTGGTGCACTACGTTTCGGAGCACCAATTGGACTGGGACGACTACGTTGAGCCATTGGTTTATGCCTACAACACACAGGTGCAGGATTCCACAGGGACAACGCCTTTTGACTTACCGCTAGCGAGAGCGCCGCCGCCGATAGCTGTTGACCTTCAGGAGTCTATCATACCCGAGGAAATAACTAAAGGGATGCCTTCTACCCAGGCGAAGCGCTACTCGCGCCGACGCGTTGACCTCATTCTCCAATCGTCCAGAACTGTGCTACCCAAAGCCCAACGGCGCTACAAGTTCAATTTCGACACAGCCGTTTGCAACACACTGACATTTGGAATTGGAGACCAGGTTTACTTGGACCGGCCACAGAAGAACAGTGGAGAACTTGGGGAAACTACGCGGAGGCTCTTACCCCGCTCTACGGGACCATACAAAGTCGTTAAGGCCAATGAACACACCATCACGTTGTTCATCGACGGCCTACAGGACACGGTGTCTATTGACCACGTGAAACGAGCTTCCAGTTCCTCCGGACCACCAAAGTCCCAGCCCTCTGGCCCAACGGAAGCACCACGACCTCAGGTCGACGCTCAATCCTCAACACCCCCTAAGGCAGTTCCCGAGGACTCGTCTAGCCCCACAGACACGATGGTCAATGCCAAGTACTATGGCCCATCGCTCCTGACCGACTCCGATGGATTCGCCCCTCTGGACCACACTCTCATTCCGGAGGATGAACACTAACCGGAATATGTGATTGAGCACATCGTCTCCGTCGGTTGGGGAGAAGATGGAACTATGCGCTACAGCGTCCGTCGGTTCGGCTACACACCTGAGGAATATAGTTGGCCAGAGCTTCAAACCATTCCGGCTAATTTTATCGCCCGCTATTGGCGCAGATTCAGCCACTCGGAGCCCGGCCTTCAGGAGCGGGCAACCATTGGTCTGTATAATACCCAAACGCCATCAAACGGCCTCCTGACCCGACGGTTCGCCGGAACACGACGGTTCGTCGTAGCTACTGCATCAGGGAACAAGGTCAGTCTTTTGGAGACACCTGAGGAAGACTAGAGACGCTCTCAAGATTGGATGCCATTCCGGGGCACGCACATTTGAGATACAAGAAAGACCTTGTGAAAGCACAAGAACTACTGTATTTAACTTTTTCGAGCAACTAACAGAAACCTAGCAGCCCTCTTCATGACCTCAAGGTTTGGAGAAGCGCTCCAAGAACCAACAGGACTCACTGGGCCGGCGCAGGCGTAACTCCGTCGTCCTCATTGGAAGCTGCAGGAGCGAAAACGGGACTAGGGTCACCCGAGGAGCCAACTGGACCATTAGAACCGGCCATAACGAGCCGAGCACGTTTCTGTGGCGGGGATTCTCCTGAAGAACTACTGTCACCATCGGAAACCTACCGGTCACTCAAATTGAGACCATACCGAACATTCACGTCGGCAGTAAGGTTCTGAGACATCGCCTGCGCCTTCTGCTGCAGGATATGGACGATGGCGGTCTTCAGGTCCTGACTTTGGAGGACAACCGCGGCGTAGCGAGCCGAGCGACGCGCCCAGGAGCAGGCTTCCCTCAGGACTGTCGCAATGTCCATAGAGGCCATAATACCAACGGCACGGCAGACATTACGGAGATCCGCTGCTGCAGCCGTGACCAAAGCCGGAAAGTGTTCCAACGGAGAGGAATAAGCGATTCCAACGCCCTTGGTAGACGTTTGAGCAAGTGCCTCGCCTACAGGACTTTCGGTTTCGACAGTAACCTCGCCAGGAGAAATAGTCACTTGGGAGACGGGCGGTTCATACGAGAGCCCATCCTGAGGAGCAGCTCCCGGAGGAGCTGGTGGAGGAGAAGCGGTCGGCAACACCACAGTGGACTCAACCGGAGAATGAACGCTTTCTACGGGTAGGACGAAGAAATCTTCATCGAAGGATTCTCCGTCGGACATACCAGCAGGAACCACCGGCGTGGCTTCCCCATCAGGCTCGAAGCACAGAGGGTCCAAACCAAGGGCCTTCGGATAATAATCGGGCACATGGCGCCTCGGAATGTCCGACGGTTGATTCCGCAAAGGCTTGGCGGGATAGGCACGAGCGTCGTCCCGCCCTTGCGGGTGTAGCGGAATGGGCTTAAACTAGGCGGTATAGTGGTCATAGCAAAGGAACCCAGGAGTCTTGCCCCATTCCACCTGTCGGATATGATTGAAAAGAGCCTCGGTCTCCTCGACGTCTAATTGGATCCCATGGACGATATTGTGTATGCCCAAGTTCCTTAGGATGCGGATCATGATGTCCGGGAGCGGGATTCGGCGACGTCGAGGACCGGGAATGTTCTCATCTTACCACACCCTTCAAATCTCCGAACGGACATTACCACGGATTCCGTACTTCGCGGTATCCAGAAAGGCCATAAGGGACATCACGCCGAACTCAACAAAGAGTACCTGCCAGGACAGCCACGACATTCGGTCATTGTCAGCTCCCATGAGTTGGGACGAGTGGTACGCCACCACGGACGGTGTGGGAACCAGAAGGAGTGGCGAGACACGCCAATACATGGCTCATTGGTTCTCATCCTCGTGGGGAAGCGAAAGGTACAACGTAAGGCGTTTGTCGGCGCTCATGTCGTGAAAATCCACTTGGTGCCAACAAAAGAAGAACCCCAGGGATTGACGCAGACGACCATGGGGCTCGTGCAGCTCGTTCCAATAGACCCGGTTGGACATCCAAAATAAGCGGTTGTACGGTGGTGGGAAGCACATAAGCGCCAAGAGGTTGTGACCAGCCGGAGGAAAGAGCACATGAAGCGAAGTGAAGTCCGTCTATAGGTCCGAAAGGAGTTTGTTCACCCTAAACTAGTAGTCGTCTTCCTCCTCGCAGCGGACGTATGTCATGTCTGCTTGGACGAGGGTGCGACATTGCGTCGCCGAACACGGATCCAAAGGACAATGAATGCAACCATCGGTTATACCACGAGATACTGCGCGCGTTCTTGCTGCACCTCCGGAAATCGGATATCTTGGCAAACCTTCGGGCGTCGAGATACATATGGCCAAACCTTTGGTATTATTCCACAGAGGACGGAAGAGTGGCATGAAGCACTGTCAGCGGGTTTCGTCCGATGGTAGCGATCAATGGAAAAGTACCACGGTGAAAAGGCTAGCTGACGGAATCGACCCGGACGTACTGATAGGCGTGGACCACGGTGGACGAAGCGCGGAGGGTCGCCAAGGGAAGAATCGAGACTAAGGAAGAATCAAATGGACCGTCTCCGCAACGCGACGCAAGGAATAGGCGGGCGATGCCTCTATGGCCAGCGCTCACGGTGCGTGGGAGTTTCAGTCTTTAGGCAAATAAATTGCCCTTCGCCGCCAATGGTCAGCTCGTGCTCCCCCGCATACCCGCAGGCGACGACGAAGCGACGTGCCGTCGAGCCCAATGGTACCGGGAGCAACAAAGTGCTCGCTTCCCCTGGGTCAAGCCTGAGGCAATTTGGACTTCGCCGTGACGGTCGAATCGTAAGGAGGGGGATATGTGAAAGAGCGGTGATAGCGGTTGAGCCCTGTATGCCGCTGGGCCCCGAAGGATCTTGCAGATGACACGTGGACGGGTCGACCTCAGGTGGAATCATGTAGATTATTATTTTATTTTAATAAGTGTAAGAGATTAACACTACAGTGCCAAGGAGATATCAGCGCGTCGCCAGTACTATTTTCTTGGCTCGAGTGACGCTTCTCCCTTAGAGTACGGTAGGAACCGTTAGGATAATAAATAACCCCTTTTGTTATATTATTTCCACTCTTTGGTCTTCAAGCTATCGTTTCCGTAGCTCCAACCTGTAAGACTACGCAGTAAACGCCGGCCCATTGCAGCAAAAACTCTGAGAGTGTTGCCGTCAAGGATCCGAGCCTTAGGACCCGCTCTACCACGCTACCACCGGTCGAGACCCGTACGCTGACACAACAGTCATTGCGTTACAGGTGGAAGAGTCAGTTTTTAGAGAATCCCGGTCGTTTTCATCATTTCCGTGAGGAACGATGCACACCTTCACCATTTTTGAGCTATCATCTTCTGTTTTCACATTGTAGAATATGTGGCTGGTTAGAACATTGGATTTCTTGTGGTCGTTCTCAATGTGGACTTGTCTTACTGTCTTCTTGAATGAATCCTCTTCCTTCTTGTACTCCATTGGAGTGAGTAATGATATATGCCCTTATGCTTGATGTAACATGAATTCTTCCGAACCGTACACTTTGTAGTACTGGTCTACAGTATGTTTCTCTTCGCTGAAGAGATTTGTGCTTTGTGTTAGCAGCACTTCACTTCCAGAAAAGTGTTGGTTGTTAATGCGCCATTGTTCGTGAGTTTCATTGTTCGTCCGGCGGCAAGAGTTCTATCTTATCTCCATCGTCGTAAAGTACATCAAATCTTCCAGTGTCCTCGGAGAAGTTGGTTATTATGACAGCTTAGAACAGCTTTTCCAACTCCACTGCCAGTACACTTGTATGGCACAACCAACCTTGGCCAGGTTTTGATGAGTTAGAGCAGTGTTAGTAGCAATTTCTTGATCGTTCATGCTAAAATCTGATTTATCGCTCTCTGGATGGGATCTGGTTGCACGTTGTTTGATACTATAAGGTTCAGCTCCGGTGCTGATATATATTGTGGCGTCCAAGATACGGCTATCTAGTACACCGATCGCTTCTTGTATGGAAGCTGCTAGTTGAGTTCTGGTGACAGCTGGGCGTTTATCTTCTATTGCAGCTCGTACTAGATTTCCATTGGAGCCAGGGACGGCACTTGTACGAGTTTTGAGATCATATGACAAAAATGATTTTGAGCAAGACTTTTTCCCACGTTTCTTCTTTTCTTTCTTAATATAGATTTGAAGGAGGCCCTCGATGAATGCAGTTTGATCTTCAATAGCTTTTGATCGGAGGATCAAGGTGAGTTTGCGTTCAGCGAGAAGCTTCTCATGGGCATGACGAATGTCATCGCCTACCTTCTTGGGAAAGTTTGACAAACCAAGAGGTCGGATGTATTCTTTGGCGAGCTCATGAGCGGACGTAACATCATTGTCATAGTGATTATTAGTAATACGAATAGCCAGTTGAACTAACAGATTAGTTTCAGTATTAAAGTCCTGGGTACCTTTCAGACGAAGGTATATAACTTTTATTGTGCGGTGTTTGGACTCTACAATGTTTTTGCTATGGCGTCGATTAGATATAGAACGTGCTTCGATACCCATGTTTGAAAGGTACGTTGTAAAAATTGAGTTGTTGAATGAGGGACAAAATGAGCCGATTCGAGGGACGACGAAGAAAAAATCCAGTGCGCACCAAGAGCTTGGATAGTTTTTTTCGTTGTTGTGTCCGGAACAAAAAAGCCTGTAGAATAACTGGTTGTAAAATCCATCATGTGGAATATGAAATGTTCGTCCAGATAAAAAGTGATCTATGCAAAAACATGGTTTAATGTGCGTGACATAGAGGAGAGCGATACCTTTCGGTTTGTAAGCAGGGGAGAGATGGCGGTGCATTGGGTGCAAGTTTCCAGTGTTGTCCGATATAGACATTTGACCACTGGTGCCCGATGTTGTCGGATATGGACATTTCGCTACGGTTAACCGATACGTAAGTTTGGCCCCGAAGGTCCAAGATATACGTTTGGCTTACGTTGTACGATACGGACTTTTGGCTTCTACACGCCGCTCAATTTGGAGTACTTAAGATTACAGTACAGGTACACTGCGACAGTAAATCGTCGGTAGCTTCGACGCAATAACTTCTGAATATACCACAAGAGGTTATGGGCCTATCGTAATGCAGTCTGTGCGTTTCAAATCTTCTTTCGATCCCTGAAAAAAATGGAAAACGCAATTGTTGGGCTTTCTAAACTACGCGTCCCTGTGCTGCAGACCGACAACTACTTTATATGGTCTCGAAAGATGGAACTAGTGTTGCGGGCGAAAGGTTTTTGGGGTATCAGCGATGAAAGTGTAAGCATTTTCGGACCCGAATCGGTAATTGAACAACAAAAACATCAGGAGAAGCACGACATTGCGCTTTCGTGCATCCTTCTTTCGGTAGGTGATTCCTGTATCGCCCCTGTTCTTGAGGAGAAGGATCCACAGGTCGTATTTAAAACACTGCGGAAGAACTTCGAAATGGTTTCACAAGCCAGAATCGATGTTCTGCTCCACAAGTATCAAGAGATATGTATGCAGCCTGGTGAGTCTGTGCTAGCATATATGAGCCGTCTAGCAGAAGTCGAATCGAAGCTCGGCAGTGTCGGTCATTTTGTCGTTTACAAAGATAAGCGGCATGCACTCCTACGAGTGTTATCGAAGGAGTATGGAGTGACCGTAGAGGTGATTCGGGCCACTGACAAGAAACTAGATGAAGCTCCTCCCATGCTAATAACCAGGGAGGTTCAGGCGGACATGGGTAGAGCAGAACTGGCTGGCAATAGTAGTTGCGCTGCCTTTTACGTTCGAGGGTCTACATCGAACAAGGACAAAACCTGCTTCTTCTGTAACGGGAAAGGACACATCAAGTGTTTTCGCAGGAAGAACCCCCGAAGCGAGAACTACGTCAATAAGTACGGTGCATCTACTAAGGGCTCTGAGAAGCAGAAGATAACCCAAGGATTTCACGATAAGGCAGACGAAAATGCCTGGATGTCGTTCATAGCAGCAGGTATAGTATCAGGAAAGGGGTTGTCTATATTGGGAGAACACAAGTGGTACTTGGACTGTGGTGCCACAAAACACATGACCAACAGTGCGCACATCTTCGCCGGAGACCTTCGGGCACCGAAGATGAAAGAAATTGCGGTTGGAAATGGTCAAACCGTCATCATTCGAGGTGAAGGGGATGTGCATTGTAGAGGCGTTTCTTTCGGAAATGAGAAGCACATAATGCTAGAAGACGTGCAGTATGTACCAGACCTAATGAAAAACCTTTTGTCGGTGAGTGTCGTCCGCCGTAAAGGCTACTTTATCGTTTTCAAATCTGAGAAGTTGGGAAACGGACTGTGTATGATAAACAATCAACAAACAGGGGATATCATGGCTTCTGGAATAGAAATCAGGACAGGCCTCAACGAGATGGTGTTCTGTTCTGTGTCCAGGGATTCGGCATTTACTTCGATAGCAAGCAATCACCCTAAACTGCTGTGGCATAAGCGTCTTGAACATCTTAGCGCAGATGCAATGAAAAGGACTCTGAAGGTTGTAGATGGTGTTAGAATCTCTAAATTGTCCGACATAAGCTTTTGTGAGCTATGTGCAGTTGGCAAATCCGCAGCGTTTCTCGGAAAACTCTAGGTGCGGAGAATCCTGCCAAGAAGATCAGGGAACTACGGCACTCCAAGGTGATGGACCTATGCCACATATGCCTCGGTCTGGTGCCGTGTACTGTGTCACGATATACGAGGATAAGAGCTAGCTTTCTCTTGTACGATATTTCAAGAGTCGTTCGGACATTCAGGCGGCAGTCAAGGACATGGTTCAAGAGCTGGAGACACAATCTGAGCACCAATTGAAACGGTTTAGGTTTGATAATGCTGGAGAATATGTGTCTCAGTCCATCACATCGTGGTTGAAGACGGAAGGAGTCAAAATTGAGACAACTGCTGCCTACAGTTCCGAGTCAAACGGGAAGGCAGAGCGTCTTAACCCCACCCTGAATGACAAAGCTCGAACCATACTTTCTGATATGAATGGCACTCCGTATAGAAAGCAACTGTGGGGATATGCAGTGAACACTGCCATCTATCTCCGCAATCGCACGTCAATCAGCACGAGTGATGGAAAGAATGTTTCGCCCTACGAAGCATTCACGTGTTGGAAACCCAACAATGCGCATCTTCGCACGTTTCGCGCACATATTTTTGTACATATTCCTAAGGGGAAAAGGAAACATGCGAGCAGGTGTGCAGAAAGGGCTGTGAAGGGCATGCTCGTGGGCTACGCCAAAGGAAAATGTTACACAGTTTTCTATCCGGAGACGAGAAGGTCCAACGTCTCCAAAAACCTACAGTTCAATGAAGATATAGTAGGATGGGACAAGGAGACAGGGGAGAATGATGAGAAAAATGGATCCCATGAAGTATGGAATGTCTCGCACAGTGTGGACAAAGTTCAGAGCATGGTCAGGAAGAAAGAGCTGACCACCAACGCTTCTGAAATCATCAAGTAGGAACCCGAAGAGATGTTTGAAGATGCGATATCTGATTATAGTTACGATCCAGAGCTAGTAACACACTACCCAACTGATCCGAGAAAGTCCACGCGTGCTCGCAAACAAACATCAAGTTTTTCACCCGACGCAGCCACTGCACTCCTGGCACGATCTATTCTTGGTGCCGATGATATAGAGGCACCAGATACCTTCCTAGAAGCTTTGTATGGCTCTGAAAAAGAGCTCTGGATGACTGCGATGCAGGATGAAATTACAAACATGGAAAGCAGGAGTGTGTGGAAGTTGGTTAAGCCTCCTGCTGAGTGCAGGCCATTGGACAATCCATGGGTGTACTACAAGAAACGTGATGAACTGGGTCTTGTAGCGCGATACAGGGCCCGGTTGGTGGCAAGAGGTCTCAATCAGAGAAAAGGCACTGACTATACCGAACTGTTTGCCCCAGTGGTTCGATATGCCACCTTGCGTGCCCTACTTGCCATCATCGTTTTACTAAGACTGGAAAAGATAAAGTTTCATGTTTGTACTGCATTTTTGTATGTTGATCTGGAAGAGACGCTTTACATAACACAGCCGAAAGGGTTTGTCCAGGAAGGAAAACAAGACCACGTATATCAGCTCTACTAAGCGGTGTACGGTCATCGACAAACATCAAGAGAGTGGGGGAAGAAATACTCGAATATTTTACTCGGAATGGGGTGCACGGAGTCTCAGGCTGACTAAGGACTGTTCATCCATGTAGCTCGGTCTCAGCTCTTGAGTATTTAGATCGACAGCCACTCCGACCTCCTGGGAAGCTTGGAAATAGTGGAAAACCAAAAGTGGATTTAAGCATGGGCACTTTTGGACACCCTCCGTGGAAAACGCTTATGCGCCTCATCTCAATCTCAACGTGAAACGGCCATCTGATTGGCTACTGCAAATGCCCTCATGCAACGTGGTATGGACACGTGTTCTGGTTCTAATGGGGCGTGTTGGGGCTTCGGCCCAGGTAAAGCGATCTGATTGGACGAGAGCGCTGAATGAGCACGGGCTATGCAGTTGGAGAGAATGTGCGAATGGGGGCTGGATATTGGGTTTGGCCGTAACAGCCGAATCTGGGCTGCGCGGGGCGGTTGGCGTTGGCGCACCACTTTGGATAATTTTTTGAGGTTTTATTAGTTATGATGTATGTTTGAAATTGTTTTGGCGCGCAACTCCTCGTCGCACGGTGGAAGGCTGTGAGACGTGGGTGACCCGCCGACGGTCAGCACCGGCGGTGGAAGTGCGTGCAAGGTAGTTATAGTTGTCAACGACGGTCGCCGACGACCATAGTAAATTGCCAAGGCTGACTACCTTCATTTGTTTTCCTTCTTTTACTTTCGTTTCCTTCTCGTCTATTTCTTTCTTTTCCTTTCCCTTTTCACAACCTGCGCTCACTTTGTGAGGTTATGGGCCCAGAGCGTCGACTCTTCCCAGACGTCACGCTCTTCTAACACTCAAATGGATTCAAGAAGATTCCCTACTGCGACAGGTGCCCGATCTACGACTAACGCTCATCTGGATTCAAGAATTTTTTTTTATTTTGCGACAGGCGTGTACCCTGCGGACTTCCTCCTTGGTGGGGAAATCATATCGCGATTGTTAGTACCCCCTTGGCACGAGACCGGGAAGTCTGCCAAATCCTGCTCTCCGTCCGTAGAGTACGGAGGTCGATGAATTGGGCTTGGAAGTGTAGGAGCAACCGTACTACACCGCACGACCGCGCTACTTTCCCGCAAGAGGCTAGCTTGGGTCAACTGGGGGAAGTGTATCTTGACGACACCCCTCCTTGGGACGCCTCGTAGGGACTAAAAGCGCCGGACTCTGAAGTGCACAGAGTTTGGTAGGTAATCAAAGCGTACCTCACCTGGAGAGAGTAACCAGGGTCCAGGGGATCATCCTTTAGGGTAGCGGAGGTAGTTTCTCCAGCCAGTGCGCCCGCCTACCGCGAGCAAGTCTCGGTAGGTTAAATCAAGAAGTTTCAACCCGAAGTCGAGAAGTTTGTCTGTTCCGGGTACGTCTTCTGCCATTGCCCGTGAGTATACTCCAAGCGTGGGAGCACCCGAGCTCCGCTTGTGATCGCGTACGAGACGCGTCTCGGTGAGCGTTGCAGGCTACGTCAAAAGTCTCCGCTGTCGTCCTCGCTGTCGATCGTTGGAGTTGGGATACTCCGTTCGGGCAAGCTCGGCCACGAATTCATCACTGCTCGTGGCCCTTTTTCTTAAACGTCCCAAAGCATTGAGTCCCTCACTCTGCTACCCTCTACTAATTAATTGCGATTGGTTCCGTTCTATCTGCTTCGTGGATAACAGACTGAAACATGTCGGACACGGAGATGGAATCCGAAAGTACTACCGGGATGAAAACCCCTCGTTTTCATAGAAGGCGTGGTGATGATTATGCCCTATGGCGCCATCGCCTTCGTGCTGCATGCCGTGTTAAAGGTGTGTGGAATGTCGTGGAATCCGATGCTGGATATTCATCGACTCCTGAAGCAACATCGGACACTGGTGTTGACACCGCTCGCCTCATGGCCAAGCGCGAAAAGGCTTGTGGAATCATCATTTGTGCTCTTGACGATGCTCCACTACGCGTGGTTATGGATGTCGATGACAACCCGCAGCGCATGCTAGGTTTGTTAGATGCACGGTATGCGTCTAACAGTACCGTTTTTAGGATCGCGGTTCAAACACAGCTGTTCCGCATGGCGCACAATGGTCAGAATATGGCTAGTTACGTGAACCAGTACACAGCTCTGTTCTCTCAATTGGAGCGTATGGGAAAAGATGCGGCTATACCGGAATCTCACAAGGCCCCGATGTTGCTCGCTTCCATAGATCCCAACTGCACTTTGGAGACCACAGCTGCGGCTCTTCGCACCAAGGACATCGCTGAGCTCATATGGGATTATGTTGCTACTACGCTCATCGATGAGTATAATGCAAAGCAAGTGACAACGAAGCCACCAAGGCGAAGCTCTCGTCGGAAGAAGAGGGGCAAGAACAAAGGCGGTCGACATTTTGACACCACCGAACGCACCAAGTCTGTCTCAGGAAACCTTGGCGATGAGTCGAATGACCAATCTGACCTTGATTCTACCGCTCGTGCACTTGCCCTGGCCCTGAAGTGAATTTCTTCGGATCGTTCCGGCAGTAGCAATGGTCACCATTGCACCTTTTGCGACCGTGATGGACACACTCAGGGTCGCTGTTTCATGAATTCGGACAACCCTGACAACCACCTACCGCAAAGCATCATAGAAAAATTTTCGTCTCATTCGAAGAAAGTTGGTGCAGGTGGTGGATGTGTCAAGTCATCTGCTAAGTCTGGAAGGGTGTAAATCGCTGTTGCAGCAGTCTACAAAACCACCATAGTTCCCCCAAAGGATTTGAACACTTATGCTGATAGTGGTGCGACTGCGCATTGCTTCCATTCGGAGATGGCGTTCATACCTGTTTCATTGCACTCTTGTGACCGAAGGACGCTTATGCTCGCCGACAACACTACAGTGGTAGGCACTCGATGCGGAGATGTGCTCCTTCCCTTCCGGAATGCAAATCTACGGCTCACAACTGTGCTGCTTTTACCGAGTTTGGGATACAACTTGGTGTCCACTGGATGCTTGGCCCACAAAGGTATTGACTCGTACTTCTCTCGTCTCCATGTGAGTTTGATGCTTGAGTCCAATGGGTTTGAATTGGGTTGTGGTTACCGTGATGCGGAGTCTGGCATGTACATGCTTCCGCAACCTATGCTACATACCTCACCGGCAGTGGCATTAGTGGCTCGACAAACGGACACTGAGCTTTGGCAACGACGGCTTGCGAATATGAACGTGCGAGACCTACAGTTGGTGCACAAGTATGCCGATGGTGTCCCGCAGCTGTCTGTAATGGAGGAGGTATGCAAGGCCTGTCGTCTTGGCAAGGCTCACAAGCTACCATTTCCGGGTCACTTTCAACATGCCGCCGCTGTTGGTGACATAGCGCATTCGGATATTCTTGGACCTTTGGTGACCTCCTTTCCAGACAGGTTCCGGTACGCAAGTACGTTCTTGGATGACCATTCACGCTTTGTGTTTCTCGGTTTGATGATGCACCGCAGTGCGCTGATCGATGTGTTTATCGGTGTGGCAGCCAAGTTGAAACGACTTGGAGGAGCAGAAATTCGTGGTGTCCACTCCGATGGAGCAGCGGAATATGTTGAACTGCAGCACAAACTGGGCGGAGAGCATGGGCACACTTCTTTCTCAGCTCCATATACTCCAGAACACAACGCCATTGCGGAGCGCATCAACCGAACCATGGTGGAAGCTGCTCGGTCGCTTCTCATCCAGGCCAACTTACCTGATCGTTTGTGGCCATTTGCTTTGAAACATGCCATATACGTACGCAACCGTGTGCAACATTCCACAGTTGATGATACTCCTTACTTTTTGGTTACTGGAAACAGGCCGTCACTGAAGCACGTGCGTGTGTTTGGATGTACTGCATTTGTGCTCAGGACCCCTCGTGGACCCAAGTTCGAGTCGCGTGCTCTTGAGGGAGTGTACTTGGAGACTCTTGAGCATGGTGTCTACAAGGTACTAGTCACTGGTGATGATGATACCCCGTGCATTGTGGAGTCCCGGCATGTGACTTGTGATGAGTTTAGGTTCCCCGGCATACCAGCTCTATCCAACTATATGGATGACGAGAGTGCGTCGGATGATGATTATGTGTCACTGATGGGCTCTGAGGGGACTACTGGTGATGTCTCGGAAGGTTTCTCTGTCGATGAAGTGGACTTCGAAGACCAGACAAACGAGCAACAAGACCCCATACCTCTGTTGGTGGAGTTCGACTCCGACTCTGATGGTGACGAAGACGATGTGGATGGCGCCGATAGTGATGATGGAGGGTCCTCACACGATCCTGACACATTCTCCACACCCGATCAGGAACCTCGGTACCCGCGTCGCACTCGTCGTCAACTGCCCAAGTGGTTCATGGCTGTATCTGCGCAGTGTACTACGAACATCAACGTCACCACCAGCGATGAACCAACACTGAAGGAGGCCATGTCCGCCACTCCGGAGGAGCGTGATATGTGGCAAGGAGCCATTGACGCCGAGTTTGAATCATTGGAGTCCAAGGATACCTGGACACCAGACGAATCCCCTGCCTCGCAGCCACTGCCCACGCATGTCATTCGAAAGGTGAAGCGCAATGCCGATGCATCAGTTGAACGTTTCAAGGCTCGGGTAGTTGCTGGCGGAAACCACCAAACATATGGTGAGGACTACTTGGAAACATATGCCCCAATGGTGTCGTTCACCCTGGTTCGCATTTTTCTGTACCTCTCGTTGTGCTTGCGCATGTTTCTGGCTCAAGTAGACGTGAAGACGGCGTTCCTCAATGGGGAGCTCGAGAAAGATGTGTGGGTCATGTCCCCTCGCGGCATACCTAGGAACACTTCCCGCTGCCTCAAACTGCTCAAGGCCATCTATGGGCTCAATCAGGCACACTTGGCATGGCATAAGAAACTATGCGCCGACCTGAAAAGCATGGGTTTCGAAGAATTACCCAGTGCCCCATGTGTGTTTCGCCGACGCAATGAACGCAATGAGGATGCCTTCGTGTTGGTGTATGTTGATGACCTCCTGATTTTTACCACCTGTGCCATCGAGCGGAGTGCAATTGTGGAGGAGCTCAAGTCTTTCTACGAACTTCGCATGGCTGATGACGTGAGTCTGTTCCTCGGGGTTGAGTTGAAATGGACTTTGGATGCCGATGGTCACCCTCTCCAGCTGACTTTAGGCCAGTCTGTGTACACGGAAAGCGTGTTGCGACGATTTGGGTTTGTACGATCGAGGCCGGCGTGCACACCAATAGTGGAGTCACTCTTTACTGGATGGGCGGCTGAGGAAGATAAGTCCATCCAAGACCCGCAGTTGTACCAGCAAGTCATTGGATCGCTGTTGTACTTGGGGCTTCGCACTCGCCTGGACATACTTGCGCCAGTGCTTCTCTTGGCTCGCTTCCAGAAATCACCAACGGCCTATTGTCACAGGGCTGCAAAGCGCGTGCTGCGCTACCTACGAGGCACTTCTGTGCACACTCTGCACTACCGCGCTGGCTCTTGCGACTTGGACGTGTATGTTGACTCCGATTTCGCTGCAGACAAGGTGGATCGCAAGTCCATGTCGGGATTCGTGGTGAAGCTTGGATCGGGCACATGTGTTTGGGGTTCAAGGAAACAGGCATCCGTTGCGTTGTCTACTGGTGAGGCCGAGTACTACGCGTTGACCTTAGCCGCGCAGGAGCTCATTTGTTTAGTGCGTGTGTTTGGTGAGATCGGATTGGAACTGGATGCAGCAGTGCCTGTGCCTTCCGACAACCAGTGTGCAATTGAATGGGCAACTGGTGAGCGCTGTCCATCGGGTCGCGCGAAGCACATCGACGTGAAGCTGCACTTCATCCGAGAACTGGTTAAGAAATCTTTCTTAAACGTCATTTACGTTCCCAGTGAGGACTATGACGCAGATATTCTTACGAAGCCACTAACAACTGTCGCTACATGACAAAAATGTGAAGCGCGTCGGACTTGGACGAGCAGTCGACGAGGAGTGTTGAGTATTTAGGTCCACAGCCACTCCGACCTCCTGGGAAGCTTGGAAATAGTGGAAAACCAAAAGTGGATTTAAGCATGGGCACTTTTGGACACCCTCCGTGGAAAAACGCATATGCGCCTCATCTCAATCTCAACATGAAACGGCCATCGGATTGGCTACTGCAAATGCCCTCATGCAACGTGGTATAGACAAGTGTTCTGGTTCTAATGGGGCGTGTTGGGGCTTCGGCCCAAGTGTAGCGATCTGATTGGACGAGAGAGCTGAATGAGCACGGGCTATGCAGTTGGAGAGAATGTGCGAATGGGGGCTGGATATTGGGTTTGGCCGTAACAGCCGAATCTGGGCTGCGCGGGGCGGTTGGCGTTGGCGCACCACTTTGGATGATTTTTTGAGGTTTTATTAGTTATGATTTATGTTTGAAATTGTTTTGGCGCGCAACTCCTCGTCGCGCGGTGGGAAGCTGTGAGACGTGGGTGACCCGCCGACGGTCAGCACCGACGGTGGAAGTGCGTGCAAGATAGTTGTAGTTGTCAACGACGGTCGCCGACGACCATAGTAAATTGCCAAGGCTGACTACCTTCATTTGTTTTCCTTCTTTTACTTTCGTTTCCTTCTCGTCTATTTCTTTCTTTTCCTTTTCCTTTTCATAACCTGCGCTCACTTTGTGAGTTGCTGGAACCACTTTTCATATAGAACAACTGTGGGATATATGAAAACTGAAAAAATCCAAGCTCATAAAAGAAAGAATCACTACAATCTTGCCACTTTGCACTTGCGTTAGCCAAACCATAAGCAGCGGTTGGAAAAAGCCAGTAGAACGACCTCTTTCTACATTCACGAGGAGGTACAACATAAATATCTCGTTCAGCACTTCCTGTTTGTAAAAAAGCAGACTTCACATCAATCTTGGCCAATTTTCACTTGAAAATGCTGGTCATAGAAAGTAGAACACGTATTCCGAGAGGAGGACAAACCGCGGAGTCGCTTTTGACCATATCTTTTTCCTTATCTTTGTTACCATACGGTGCAATTCTATCTTTCATCATTAGACTTTTATCATCCAGGATCTTGACTTTATACAGTACATGACTTGATATGATGTTGGCATCGGCAGGTATTTTAAAGACATGTACCGCTTTGACGATCTTCTTGAAGTTGTTCTCTTCAGTGTGGTATGCATTTTGCGTCACAAACTGAGGCAAACCTTAAGCTTGATGAAGCAGAAATTCTTTCGAGACGAAATGATTAAAGTATTGACGAAGAGCAATCCGTTCGAAACTAGATAGCCCTAATCCTGGTAGAAGTTGCACTTTGTTTGTTGAAAGCTGAGATTCATCAGTCGAGAATTTCCACTGCTCATCTTGGAGTTTCAATGTTTCGACTTCTCCATCCACGTAATCTACACGAAATTCGTCGGTCTCATTTTTCTAATCTCCGACAGTACCAGGATAAATTGTATCATCAATCGGCCAAAAAACTTCGATTTTGTCACCCACATTTGGCATGACAACATCGTTGATGTTGGAATCATCTTCCTCCGCATCTTGGGATGAAGGAAGAACATTTTCTTCGCAAGCTGTTTCATCAGAACTTAAATGTTCTATGTCGAGTTCCAAATCAGAATTTAGCATATCAAATGATTCACGAACAGCATTAGCCAGCACATTGTCCAAAATAGCGGGACGAATGTCTTCTAGGGCTGCCGAGAATGTCTTTCCTTTCTTTCCAGGTAAACAAACAGAACGATTAGTATGATCATAACTTAAAACAGGTAAAGCTTCTGACCATTTACCACGTTTCTGATGGCTGTGATTGACAAAAACTTCGACCGTATCGCCGACGTGAACATGTTTGTCCTGAATACTCTTGGAGTTGAGAATCAGTTTCAGCTTTTGTTTGGCTTAAAGAACGTTCTGTGCCACAAAGAGATCTTCCGGAATTTGCTTAGGCCTGACATCTGGATGAATCGGATATGAGTGTCCGTTTGCAAGCTCATAGGCAGATAGAGTATTGTTTCCATACAAAACGTTGGACACACGAAACATCTGCTGGACCAACGTAGAGCTTTCTTGGTGAGGGTTAGAATTCTTCAAGCGCAAGTAAATATCTCTCAGTATTCTGTGTTTCGACTCAATTACATTCTTATTGTGTCGTCTTGGAGGGATAACTTGGAATAAGATGCCGAGACGTTTCAGATAGCTCTTGAAGTCCTCGCAATTAAAGCCTGGATCGTAGAGAACTTTGGTTGGCTGCCAAAATTGAAATATCCATAAAGTTTCGAAAGCGGTAACTGCATGAGAAATCTTGGTATCTGGAACAACACACCCAACTGAGTACCGTGTAACAGAATCCATTGCGTGAAAGACTGGAATTTCATCGAGAAAGAAGTGGTCGACACAAACAACTTCATTAAAATTCCTGGACATAGAACTTAAGGAGACTTTCCTCGCTAGCTGAGGAACAGTTTGAACATGTTTCGATGGCCGATCCGAGATACATTTGAACATCATTATTCCAAACTTTGTTTCTTTCAAGTAAAAGCTTGATATCAGAGAAAGACGAATGACCACAAACATGCTGATGAACTTTATCCACAATGGCCTTCCGTTTAGCCCATGAAAGACCTTTAGCTTCATCACTGATTTGTGCGCTAGCACAAAAGAAAACGGAGTTAGTCATTAAACTTGACCCAGCAGTATCTCTCAGAAAGCGTTCATACGGGACAAAACAAAGAAAATCGTGATCCACGAGAGAAACAGTATCTAAACAACCATCACCCAGGTCGAACTGCAAAGCGTTTCCACCCATATGGATAATGTTACAAAATCGAGTAACATTTCTACCAATCACCCATTGTGAAGACCCGCTGATGAGAAGATGACATATCTTCACAATTACTCCATTATCGGATAAATCATCAAGAATGATGGAACACAAAATCTTTATGGATGAACTACTACGATTTCCAGATCCATATTGCCAGTAACGGCGATCCCTAATAGCTTCGGAGAGAGGAAGAAGCTCACCGGTCTAGGTTTCTAGGATGAGTGGTTGGATTAGAAGGAACTCATCCAATCCCATACCACTGTACGGGGCACCATCATCTAGAAGTGGTCCAATACAATTAAAAGAACTCTCTTCGGCACCGGAAACTTGAACCATGTTAAATGATAGTGTGTTCTGTCTTAAAATGGATGCAGTATCAGATGAAGATTTACCAAAAGCATTTTCTGGACATTCTTTAGCCCAATGACCGATTTTTTTGCATTTATGGCACTGAGACTTTGACTTCAAATCAGCCAGTTGTTCTTTTGAAATTGTTTTCTTTCCCTGTGACTTCCAAGCACCGTGCCTTCTTCCAGAACTGGCCTGAATGACGGAGTGTAAACTTTGTTCCTTCGTATCCTTAGGCGTGTCGCTTTGTTTCAAGACAGAAGAAACTGCTTCATAGGTTAGCGATTTCAAGAAATCAGAGGTAGAAGAAGACGTATTAAGTGTAGAATCTTTTGGAGTGGCAGCTGAGAGAATTGATATCTTTTGAGTTCCATCTATATTTTCGTTTGCCATCAACATGAACGCAACCAAGGAATCAGGAAACGTATATGAACCAGGTGAAGCATGACCGTTGAACGTGGCAACCTGAGCTTCAAATCTTTGGTCAAGGTTACGAAACGATTCATTTGTGTTTCGCTTGGTGTTCATAAGATCCAAAACGTCTGAGTAGACTTCACTAACAACGGCCAAAGCATCCCGCTTGTAAATTGAATTTACAATGACGTCGGCGCCATCTTTGATCTTAATTAAAACATCTGGAATGTTCAAGCACAAACTTTTCGCTCTGCCGTACAATTGAGAAAGCAACATTATACCACGGAGATTAACAGCAATTTTGTTACTGTTGTTGGATGGGAGTTCGTCATGAAAATCTTGCCACACCTTAACTGCTCGAGAATATTGACTTTGATCGCCTTTTCTATCCGTCCAAGGGGCCTGCTTCAAATCCCAAAAAAAACGAGGACGACTACGCAAATCAGAACTGGTTGAATTAAGGGCTGGGCCCATAACTTAGAATCAGAACAGTGTAAACGGTTTTAATATCTATAGCACAACTACGATCGCTTCTCTCGATTTCATACTACCTGCAGATAGAGTACATAGCTTAAATAGACTAACGCGGCAAATAATAAAAAGTCGCTACAAATTCAACTACAAACATTAACGTCTGAATCACAAACAGTCATCATTAATACGGATTCATAAAGGCGGTTTTACTACACTCTTCGGTCGACCCTACCCCGAACGCAGAAAAAGGGAGCTACAAGATTCGTTTAAACGATATTGAAACGGTAGTCTTAGGAGACTCAGGCGCAGACTACTCTACCTTACCATCTTATTTCTCCGCAACCATCACCGCGAAATACCCTGAGATCTTGCCAGAACAACTCGAGAGACCCATGACGCTGGGCACCGCAATAAAGATAGACGACTCCAGATTAACGGTCACCGCGTCAAGGACAGCCAACCTAGACCTAACCATACTTTTACCTCATACAAAAATCCCTGTGCGCATGCGAGGTGTAGAGTATCTAACAGCAAACTCCAAAATTACTGAGATAATACTGGACCGACCATTTCTAAAGGCTATGGGCTTCGATTTCAACGATTATTGCACCACGTAGCGTCTCTTATAGACGATAAATCAGAGAAATAACAGCAAGGAGGAAACTGCAGGCTCTCTTCAGTTAAATACAGAGGCTTGAGCTACACGGACACAGACATAGATCCCATCGAGCCACCCGAGTGCCTGCAAGCGGGATTTCGAGTAGACACCACGGATTCCATCGACAACGCGATACAGTCGGCGATCGAGGATGCCAAGGAGAAAGGTCTATCTGAAATAGGAACCGGAAAGCTTCGAAAACTTTTGGACAAGCATCGCAGTTGTTTTCAAATCAAGTTTGGACCAGATCCTACCGCCAATGTGCGTCCTCTCTCCATCATGCTTGAGCCGAATGCCGCACCATACCGTTCTCTCGAACGACGATACTCAACCGTACAGAGAGCTCTTATCAAGCACAATTTTTGTGAACTCGAGAAGATCGGCACGGTTCACAAGCATGATCAGACACGATGAGCATGCCCCGCACTTGCAGTCCCAAAGCCCGGGACTGACAAGATCCGTTTTACCGTCAACTTACGTGGAAAAAACTCGAAGAAATTGTTCCTCCAGTCAGCGATGCTGCAATTCGAGTCGATGCTTCGGGACTGTGGAGGAAGCAAGGGTTTCTCGAACATCGATTTTACGCATTTCCACTGCCAAATTCCTTCGGACAAACTATCACAGGAGATAAAGTCAATTCAGACCCCGTTAGGGATTTACTCGCCAACTAGAACCCCACAGGGAGGCACAGACTCCGGAAACCAGTCCCACTCCGTGACTAGAGAAAAGTTCGAGGGAAAGGTAAATCGCATACTGCAATGGCTAGACGACTTCTTCATTCGCGCCGAAAATGAAGAACAGCTTCTGTCCGAAATCTCAGTACTCCTCGAAATTTTCAGGGAAATTGAATTCAAGGAGGAACCTAAGAAGTCTTGTTTTTTAACTACAGAGGTAAAGTCCTGCGGAAGGATAATTCATCCGAAGGATTACAATTTGACCCAAGAAACTTTGATATCTTGCTGGCAATGAAGGCCCCGCAAACTGGTGACCAGTTGCAACAACTACTCTGTGCGTCTAACTGGATGAGGACATCTATACCCAAATACATTCGTGTAGCACAGCCACTCCATAAGCTTCTGGAAGAAACATGCGAGAAAGCCAGAAAACGGACGAAAAAGGCCCTAAGAAGGGTGACGCTTTCCTGGAATGGTGCACAAGTCGAAGCTTTCGACCGTGTGAAGCAGAATCTCGCATATGCTACGAAAGTAGCACTTTCCAATCCATGTTACAGACTGTATCTGTTCAAAGACGCTTCGGACACTCATTGGACGGCAAACTTAACCCAGTCGCAAGTAGAGGAGCAGAAGAAGCAAATAGACGAGCAAAAGCACGAACCAGTGTGTTTTTTCTTTTGTTTTTTCACCGGCTCTTCATAAAGGTGAAGTGTGCCAGAAAAGAAAGGATTCGCGATCGTAGAGTCCATGTGCAGACTTGATTATTTGACGGTGGGACGGATCATGTCAATTCACACCGACCATGCGAACCTCGTTCACATATACGACCCATATGGACGTGACACTGAAATTGTGCGGTACACAGCCAACACGCTCACCCGCTGGGCTCTGAAATTGAACGGGTTTCAATTCATCATCGAAATTATAGCTGGAGGGCAAAATGTGTGGGCCGACATGCTCACCAGGTGGGCTGTCCAGACGAAGTTACTGTGTAGCCCTCTAACGTGGGACGAATAGGAGCACCAATGAAGGCACCAATCAACACCGGAGTCAACCAAGCGTATGGCTGGCCGTCGCTGCAAGATATCATAGAATCTCAGCAGAAAAGTCGTAACTCATTCCCCAAGAGAGCTCAGCGGACAGCTGGAGTTTTCCGATTGCTTACGGAACAAATATGGATACTAGACGAGGACACGAAGCTACAACTTTTGATCTTGATCGCAGCGCACACCGGGAGAGAAGGACGGAGAGCAGCTGAGGCAACGACGGAAACTGTTCCAGCACATTTCTGATGGAAGAATATTAGTATCCATACTAAGAATCATATACGGTCATGTTTCTATTGTATCGCAAGTGAATCCTTAAAAGTCGTCCCGAGGCCTCTCGGTCATACTTTACACACCAGAAATCCAAACGAACTGCTCCATTTCGACTTTTGTTCGATCAAGAAAGACTAAATGGTGTAGCCGTTTCCGGCTCTGCCTGGCTGGACGGAACCCAAGGAGGACACAGGGTTCCGTCAGCAGGCATACGCGTAGGTAGTACCTGCGTAGGTTGCCGGCGTAGATAGCCTTCTAGACTAGTTGTGTCTCTCGTAAGAGAGACAAAGTAGGGTTATTTGAGCACCCACACGATCTCTCCACAGTAAAGAAGAGGCATCGAACCTCATCATTAAACAACGCAACCAGCGTAGTTCGCCACAGTAATCACTGGATTCACTACACTAGTTCAACATTCATACAGTTTGTTCGATCGCAATGTCCGACGTACCGTCGAACGCCAATGATCGCAGTCAAACGGATGATAATCAGGCGAAGATCATGTATCAAGAACCGTCTTTCGTTTCTACGTCGATTAGTCATCCTCGCCTTGTCCGCCCGGACTCTGCCTCAATCAGGAAATATCTCTGCTCGTACGATCAGTACTATAATGAAATCACAGCACGAGCTTTACAACTCGCAGTGGTCGACTCAACAACTACAGAACCTGTCCATCCCGTCAATTTGACATACTATGTTGATCCCGAATGGATAAAATCTATTATCGATTTGAATTTAATTCCCGACCTTACACACTCCAGTATGCTTACGGACACCATGCTGCGCGAGTTCTTGGAAGATCGAGCGCAGAAAAAGAAGAATACCATTCCCCTGGCCGCTATAAACGCTATCGTCGACAGGGAACTCCGAATGCACATGACAGATCATCTGGTCCCACGCGAATGGAAAATCTCTTCACCTCCTACCTTTCACTACTTCGACGACATGGCTTAAAGTGGGTGAGCTCTACACAACCAAAGACTGCAATTGGCCATATAATTTCGGCCGTTAAGCCGAGATCACTGCGCACAAAGCTGGAATCTAACATTGATTTCTAGCACTTGGAGCTAAAGAAAGACTTCAGCTCGTTCTTTAAACACGCCATGCAAGTGTCTCGTTCCTTCGAGTACCTCGATAACGGCCCTACACTTCGTACCCCTTCGTTGCGCAGTCGGAAAGCAGATGAGAAAAGCCACTCGACGCAGGGACAGAGAGACAACACCGTAGCCGGGAGCTTCAGCGAAGAACCTCGAAAATCAAGGTCCCGCAGACCCGCTTCACCGTGCGCACACCCACCTTGCAAGGCTAAGAATAATCGTCACTGGGTTGAAGATTGCGAGTACTCCACGAAAGAAGATAAGCGTGAAATGAAGGCTGCATTTGCGGCACGAAAAGCTGCAGACGGCCCATCCAAGTCAACTCGTAGTAGGAAGAACAAATCGGAAGCACGAGACGGCATCCCAAACAACAAAGGTACTGTAAATCGATTACGCCCTTTATCGAACCCGAAGAACCCTCCCTCATGCCTCATCACTGTTTCGGATGGTATGATCTCACTTAACGGCACAGAAAGGTGCGACGACGGTAGTGACGACGGCATCTTGTCTCCAAATCCCGCCTAGAAGGCGGCGCTCAAAGGGATCGGAAGATTATCAGCCATCAAGACTAAACACTTGTCTGTAGCTCTGAAATCCAGAACCGAACCGCAAAGTTTCGCATTCTCACGAACGTGGACTGCGCCTCGTACAGTCCTACACCTCTCATCCGGCAGTCTGGCTCTACAGAACATCACTTATTTGGTCGCAGACAATGACCTCGCTTGCGAAGAATTGCTCATTGGTCGCCCTGTAATGCGCCAACGCAGAATCGACAACGAGACGCTACTCAACAAGAACCGGTTTGCACTCAACGGTGCAGACTGTGTGGAAGTTGGAAATCTCACTGTCGACTCCGATGAGGGCTATTTCAGCCGCCTGATGCTGGCAAGAGGACACAATGATTCGCATGCCTCGGATGCGATTCACCGCATTCAACCACCACCAAACCGCCCGCGAGCCAATTTCCACGCCGCACGCCAAGACCAGGACCCCTTTCCTGACCCTTCGCTATTTGATCCCATTGACGAGGATCAGCATAGTGAAGTTGAAGCTGCATTTACCGGAATGCTGGACACAGCGCTACAGAACGGCATGAGCGCCATCGATGACACCCAGCTTTGCAGCATTCTGGCGGAGAACATCGACGTATTTCGCGTATCTCTCTCGGCCGGCCCACCGGCAAAAATAAGGCCTTTGAACATCGAGCTAGTTCCTGACGCAAAGCCAGTGCGCGTGAGACTGCGCAATTACTCCCAAGACCAACGACTATTCCTACAGCGCTTCGTGGACGATCTCGTAAGAACCGGCATGGCTTACGCCAACCCAACGTCTGCATGGGGCAGTGCGCCCTTGATAGTTCCAAAGCCTGGCCCAGCTCAGTTCAGATTCACCGTGGACCTGCGCCCGGTTAACAAATACACTGTTAGGCACCAATTTCCGATGCCTAACGTTAAGCAAGAACTTCTGAAGCTAGGGGGATCGAAGTTTTTTGCCACCTTCGACCTTTCCCACGGGTATTGGCAGTTCCCCCCTTCACGAACATTCTCAGGCACTACAGTCCTTCGTCATACCTGACGGTATCTTCTCACCCACGCGAGTACTGCATGGCACCACCGATGCCACAACACACCTTCAATCAGTCCTCGCTGAGATATTTCCAAAGGAGTTACGCCAATCTCTCTTATATTGGCTCGACGATATTCTTCTGCATCACAAGACCATGGAAGGACTGCTACAAGGCATCAGAAAGCTCGTCTACGTGTGCAAAGAGCACTCCATCAGACTCCATCCGAAGAAATGAATCCTCTTCGCGAATTCCATCCGATGGTGTGGAAGAATCATATCTGCATCGGGCGTGCGTTATGACCCGCGCCAACTCGATGTATAGTTGCGGATGGAGCTACCAACCAGTGGCGAACACTTGAAGCAGCTTCTTTGTGCATTGCATGGTAAAGATGAGCATACCGAATTTTCCTTACCTCATCCTTCCCCTGCACACATTCTTGGAGAAAGTCTACACGAAAGCCGGGAAGCGCACCAAAACCTCTGTTGCAAAAGTCAACTTCGCATCTCTTGACTGGTCAGAACAGGAGGCGAAAGCATTTCGTGCCTGCAAAGACGCCCTTGCCCACAGCGTCACACTGTCACACAGAGACGAAAACCAGCGACTCATTGTCTACACAGATGCCTCCGACAACATCTGGTCTGGAATACTGACGCAAGTGCTCCCGTCTGATCTCCACAAGCCCCATGCGCAGCAGCGCCACAGTCCCTTGGCATTCTGTTCAAGCCTGTTCAATGCTACGCAACTAGTCAGGTCAGTGCTAGAGAAAGAAGCTTTTGCAATACTGGCTACATTGGAGCGGATGCATTGGCTCGTAGCCACCTCAGCCGGTTTTGATCTCTACACAGACCACAACAACCTCATCTTCCTTTTCGACCCGTTGTCTATCATCCCAGATCTCAGCCTACCATCTGCCAGAAAGGTGTTACGATGGGCAGTCAAATTAAGCACCTACATCTACACTTGCTTCCACATCAAAGGCACCGACAATGTATGGGCCGATATGCTCACACGCTGGGCAGCATCACCCACTGTCAGACCCCCGAGTGAAGATCCCTGCTCCCTTTTCCAGCTCAGCAAAAGGTTTTTCCTGGCCATCGCTTGACGAAATCTTTGCCGCACAATCGTCTGACAGTTTTGCGCGTCCGCAAGGCTTACAGAAGGAAAATGGACTTTGGAGATTTAAGGATAGCGCCGTTTGGATCCCTGACAACGCCGAAGAACTGCAGCTACGCTTGTGTATCATTGCAAACACTGGTTCTTCGGGGGCACC
This sequence comes from Agarophyton chilense, assembly GCA_030374765.1. Lineage (NCBI taxonomy): Eukaryota > Rhodophyta > Florideophyceae > Gracilariales > Gracilariaceae > Agarophyton > Agarophyton chilense. Next base: position 1,346,770 of record JARGXX010000100.1, read on the forward strand.
GAGGCCGAATTCCAACTATGAAGACCCTCCGCAAACATTTTTTTTGGACGACCCAGAAGGATGACATCCGAACTTTTGTCCGAGCTTGCATTCACTGCATCTCTACTACAGGGGGTGAAAAAGTTCTTCAGCCCTTCGGACCAGCAGTTCATGGAACCGAGCCAAATGACCTTCTGCAGTTCGACTATCTGGAAATTGGACCAAGTAGAAGCGGAGAAAAATACGTTCTCATGCTGCGCGACGATCACTCTGATTACAAGTGGCTCTTTGCATTTGCAAACAAAGCAGCTGAGAATGCTGCTCTGGCCATTGTCGACTGGTGCGCTGCATTCGCTGTACCAAACGGTCTCATGTCCGACGGCCCAACGCATCTCCAAAACGAAACCATACGCCTCCTCTGCAAATCCCTGCGTGTACCGCATCACATCACTCTCCCCTACACTCCATGGAGCACCGGGGCAGTCGAGCGCTTGGGGAAAGACGTTCTACGCATATTTCGCGCTTTAACATCGGAAATGCATATGGACTTCAAGGAATGCACGGATCTGCTCCCTATTATACAAAGCATTCTGGACAACTCTTATTCGCCGCATAGGATGAACGTCGCCCCTGTAACAGCCTTTCTTGGCATGAACCCAACTCCACCAGTTTCATCGTTTCTACGAACATCTACTCCAATGACAGTCGCAGACGTCATTCGTGAGCGCTGTGTCAACATTGACAGTCTGTAGAAGGCCTGCTGTGCTTTCTATCCGTTAGTGACTTTTGAGCTGCAGAAGAACAGGCAAGCATCTCGTGGAAAAGCGTCAAAGGGAACGCTTCCGAACTTCACCGAAGGAGATTTTGTCTTTGTAGCTCGTGAAGAATTCCATGCCGGTGGGAAGCTGGCATTGCGTTGGCGTGGACCACGTCGCATCCTCAAAACAGTATCGGATTACGTGTATCAGGTCGAGGACCTACGCAACGGACTAACGGAAGACATTCATGCATGCAGGCTGAAGTGCTATCACGACAGCTCTCTGGACACTGATGCAATCATGTCCCATGTAATTACCTCAGAGACTGGTATGCCTGTGGCTCGTCTGATGAAGCTGGTCAAAACGGATGATGGAATCAAGGTTCAGCTTCGTTGGAAAGGACTCAGTTTTACAGAAGACATATTGGAACCATTGGAACGAATCAACGAAGATGTGCCAGTCATGCTCAAGCGCTTACTCAATCGCAAGAACACCGCGACTGAGCTAGCGTGTGCCGTTCGTTTGCAATTCGCTCTCTGAAAGAGGGGAGTGTAGCCGTTTGCGGCTCTGCCTGGCTGGACGGAACCCAAGGAGGACACAGGGTTCCGTTAACAGGCTTACGCGTAGGTAGTACCTGCGTAGGTTGCCGGCGTAGATAGCCTTCTAGACTAGTTGTGTCTCTCGTACGAGAGTCACAGTAGGGGAATTTAAGCACCCACACGATCCCTCCACAGTAAAGAAGAGGCATCGAACTTCATCAGTAAACAACGCAGCCAGCGTAGTTCGCCACAAAAGGGTAAGTTAGACATTCTGCTTGTAAAGGACGATCCTTCTGGATATGTGTGTTTCATAAGCACGAAGGGGGCGGACGCTGAAACCGCCACGGAGGTGTTGGTAGAATGGTTCGCAACATTCGGAGTGGCAAGGCCGTGGAAATGATATCAAGGAAACCATTTCAAGAACAATATGGTTAAATTCTTGGCTCAGAAGCTTGGAGTAGACCACCACTTTATACACATTTTTACTGCCCGTGGAGCAGTGGCTCGTTTGAAGTTGTATGCCGCGAATTGCCGAGAGCCACCCGAGCAATCTTCTCCGAGTTACAGTTTTTTTAATCCGCCTAGCATTTTGTCTTGCCACTATTCTAGTCATCATTGAACAGCGCTCCAACGAATAAGCTTTATGTGAAATACCCTCTAACGGTATTCACTGAATTACCACAGGAGTCCCCACTTTCCGCCATTCTGTGAAGTCAGGAAGAAGTATCAGTTGTCAACGACATCGAAAGCGAACGAAAGAAGGCCCTCTTGGAAATAAAGAAGTTGTAGACGGCCCTCGACGGCATCCCTTGCACCTGCGCAGGACGTGCACAGAAGCAAAGAAAATTTTCTATCGAGGGGCACAACCGTCGGACCAGTCCCAGGCATATCGACTTCACAGAAGAAGACTACGTATTGAAAGCCATTCTACAGAAACATGTTAGATCAAAAACGAGTCTTTGTGGGCAAGGACCGTTTCGGATAACAGACTGCAGGAACAGATTCAGTTGCAAAGTGAAAAACCTTCTCAATTCTCAGAAGAAACTGGTGCACTGCAGAAGGCTTAAGCGTTTCCAGAACAAAGATTTTAAAGTTTCAGAAGAGATCAAAGAACATTAATCTTATCAACAAAACGAGCTACTGGTGGTTGAAGACTTCGAAAACATTAGATGCCGCAATAATCAGGTACAGCTAGTGGTCAAGTGAACTGTGTTTTCTCAAGCCGTGGCAGATGGGGTTACTATGGAATTGCTCATCAAGGACGTACTCGAGCTTTTACAGAAGTACTTAGATGAGACGAAGAAGTCTGGGACAACGAGACAGCGCAATTTGATCTCCGCCATCAAAAAAAATTCTCCAACGAATGATTTGGCTACGGAAGACTGTTGGTGGCTACGCATCATAGTGCTTGCTAGATCGGGCATCGCTGGAAACGGCCTAGCTATACTAGGTCGTAGTCTAGAATTAATACCTTCACAACCCAAATAAGTTGGGTTATAGTAGCCCAAAGAGGCAAGAGCCTCTTTGGGCACCTGCCCGAACGTGGCATTATAAAAGCCCGGATCCGATTGAAGACACCGGAGCCGGAGGAATCCTTGGACGAACTTCCAAGGTCTTTGTGTCTATTCTCTCATGCCGCACGATAGCGCGGCGCATAGACTCTAGTATCTGTCTTGATCAACAAGGGGAACAGAAGCATATTAAATGTAAAAAAGGGCGAGAGCTAGCGCCGTCGCCCTCGTAGAGAAATTACGAATTTTCTCCAGTATCGTTGCTTTCCTCTCTGGACTTTGGTAACGCTTCTCGATATTGAGCACGAGACCTTGCTTTCGCAAAGTGCTAACGAGAAGACTGTGCTGGGAACGGATTATTTTACAGCCTTGTTGCTCAACCGAAAACAACCCTCCGCGGCCATGGGGGATCTGCCGCCTTAAAAAAGTGGAAACGCGTGCTCACTGAAACATTCTTCTTATCTGTAGCTGAATCACGTTTGTCGAGCAGATCTCGTAAAAAAGAAAACACAGATCCGCTGTCGGGGGTGATGAGAAATGGATCCCTAGGATTTTGAACGAATTCATAAAACCATGTAGATCTGGAAGCTGTGCTTCCACATTGATGGTCAAAGGCAACAGGACTAGTCTGTAGAGCATAGCACAAGAGCTTATGAGGCTATTACGCCCTTAATTTAGGCCAGCATTAAGAATAGTTAGGGTGCAATATGAAATCGGTATAGTCGATAACACAAACAAGGTGTAGAACAGAGTACACATTTGCACTGGATCGCGGTCGTTGGTTTTACAATCAAGACCTCGACTGACTTTAAGTAGCGAACAACGATACAGGTGAAACATAGACATACAAACTAAAGCACCCCAAGAGACGTAGACGGGTGCCATGTCAAGGACTAAGACAAAACAGAAGGTTGCATCATGAAGGAACCCAAAGACAAGAAATGCAAAGCCATTCAAATATGACCGGTCGTCAAGTTATTAAGCACGCAAGGATTTTGTCAGGATAGGAAAGAAAAAGAGCTGCAAATCAGAATTCACTTTGCAGATGAAATGTTGTGCGTACACTTCGATAAAAATCTATTAAACACATAGTTTTCTCTTGCTCAGAGGAAGATGATCGCATTATTCTCTTCGTTTTCGTAATTGCGTCCAATGTAGAACAAGCAGATCGCGCTTGAGCTTCAAAAGCCTTAAACCTCATTTTATCTCTCTCTGCCACTTAGAGCTCTCTTGAAGTGCGCTGGTCTAGTGGGTGTAGTGCATAAACCAAACTATCCATTCCTACATCATTGATATCTTGATTTGTGTTCTTCCGCTTTTTGTTATACTTCCGAGACTCCGATCCACCAGAAATCATGTCCACCAATTTCGCTTCCTACTCCCTCTTCTCTTTGTGCGTCATTATTTAAGTTTCTTCTTGCCAGTGGCTTTAGAATAGAGTGACCTGTCAGGAAAGAAAACGCTTACTTAATGCACGCCTTTGCGTCCGCAAACGTCGCGAAGGAATCTGGATCCCCTTGCTCAGAAGCTTCATACCTCGACACACAGGTCCCATACAAAACGTTTAAAATCCCCAACCTTTCGCATCCATTTGTCATCTATTTGAATTTGTATTTGCGTTTTATATTTCACTTTGATGCAACTTGAGTAGTATGTGAATGCTTCATGTCACGTTCGTTTAATTGTTATGCATTGAGTACTTATAATGTTATGTATTCTGTGTATGTAAAGGTAGTTGAAACATTGACATCTGGTAACTACTGTGTAATCTGTTCTACACATAAACAATCTCGTTCGATCAGTTCGACAAGTATTCTAGTGCAACACCGACTATTCTTAAAAATTATATGCGTCTAGAACAATTTAGAAGTGCTCAAAAACAATTTAAAAGTAAAAAAGAACAGAGACGGAATATAAAGTTCGTAGTAATCGGTAGCGTTTTAATGGTCAGTCGCAACACTCTAGCCAGACCCAGATCTAACCTGATCGCCAGGTCTAACTGCTCAAGTGCAAGTTGCGTTCACCCTCCAGCATTGGGGGCAAACAGATCTATGAAGTTCCTAAAACATCAAGCAGTCTGTAGTGGTGCGCACAGAACAATAAAATGTTGTTCTCACAGAACAACATTTCTTGTCCTGCACCATTTCTACATTCCGTGAGCTCTTAAAGAGATCTCGCGGGCTATTTAACAACGGAAACTCACTGTCGAGAGGTACGTTGCTCTCATCAAAACGTTAACGGTATTGTAAAGGTGTTTAATAGATTCGGCAACGTTGTTTCTAATTACTTAGAGGTCTCTAGTCGTTTCATTGTCAGCACCACATCCTGCAAAATGCAACTGGGACACTGGAGACCAAGAGTAACTTACGATTATGACTGCGTTGGGTTTCTGAAGATCTATCTTCATGGTAAACCTTTCCCAATGCTCATGGACCTCGATGTCATCCTTTTCTTGCAGTCAAAGTCTGTCTGACCTACAGACAGTGCCGCTGGATCGACAAGAGATAGAAAGTACCATTCGCAGTCTGTAACATCGAAGGAACGAAAACGAACGTTCAAAACGCGTCAAGCCGTTGCCCAGACCACGAGCTAACACAGATCTGCTCATTTTTCTTCGCAAATACTCGTCACATTCACCCTAGTTCGGGCAGGATGCATTGAGGACTGCATCGCTACGACACTCATTTACCCGATCCTCCAGAATCTAAACAATCAGAGGATGACGTTGATCACCAGCAGAGACGTAATTAGAACATCTCGGATGGTACTGTCAAGCCACGACCAGCTAGACACTCAGCTGGAGCTTGAAGCTCTTGCCAGAGTCGCACCATAGCCGATCTTGCTTTAGGACACTACAAAAGACCAGCCGATTCCCTCTCCCCATCCAGAGAGGGATGGACACTTTTTCTTGGCAGCCTGTCTCTGCTAAAACTGTCGTAAGACACGATTGCAAAGTACGAGGAGGATTCGGAAGGAAAAATGGAACGTTGATTTTGGATTGTAGTCTTTGATCTACCGGATATTTGCGCGTTCAAACGATGAACAGCTATCGATTGCATTCCATTATGCCAACATGAGCATCGCAGTGATAATTGCATTGGTTTACGACACACGTACAGCGTGTACTGGGTTACTGGGAACGATATTCGTAGCAGAGTTGGCCCTCATAAATGCTGAAGTTTTTCTATGTAACTGTTAGTTAAGACAAAGTCAGAAGTGCGGGGGCGCATCGCACAGCTCGCGCACCAGCCGCTCGAGCACGTCGAGCACGCCCAGCCAGCTGTCTGCCGTCAGCTCGCCATCGAGCTCCGTGCCGCCATTGCACACGCGCACAACGCACAGCCCCGCGCCGGGGCTCGCGCTCAGGCGCTGCGCGGCGGCGGCCGTCGCGCGGCGGCCGTCGCCCAGCAGCACCACCTTCCTCGCGCCTTTCGCGGCGCGCAGCTCTCTCTCGCAGCGGCGCACGCCGCGGCTCTCGCGAGCGACGCCGCCGAGGCGCCGCGCGCCGTCCACGGCGAGAAGGAACTTCTCGGCGTCGTCGCCCAGCGGCGCCACGCTCGTGGCGCGCCGCGCGTAGCGCACGGCCGCCAGCGAGGCGCGCGCGTCCAGCGAGATGACGGCCGCCACCAGCTTGGCGAAATCCGCCTGCTGCTTGAACTCCGCCGGCGTCAGCCGCTTGCTGCCGTCCAGCGCGAAGCAAACGCTGGGCGCGCAGCGCGCCTCGCGCGCGATTGACATCGCCGAGTCGATCTTGGCGCGCATTTGCGCGCGACTGCGGCGCAGCGGAATGGTTGATGAGGGCTCGTCGGAGGGGAACGACGCTGGCGCAAGTGAGAGGGACTCTGCGGTGGCGGGCGACGCCAGACTTGGCTCGGACGAGTACGCGTCGATGTACGCGCCGATGTACGCGCCGGGGGCGGAATCGACAAACAAAGGAACGCCAGACGACAAGGCGGCACCCGGGATGAGCCACATCTGCGCGCAGTAGCACATGAGCGCGAGTCGGAGCGCCGATTGGCGCGCAACCATTGTGGAGGTGTCGGGCGGCGGGAAGAAAGGCGCGATGCGTGCCGGGAAGCAGCTCAACAGCACCAACTTGTTCAGGTGGCGGCGGGGGTGCGGGAGGGTGCGCGATGCTGCATCGCTTTACGGCGGCGGTCTTGTTCCCCGCCCGCGGCGCGCGCCTTTGTAGCACGCTGCGCAGCCTCTGCACCCCGTGCGCACGTGCAGAGCGCGCCAACGACCTCGCCCGCGTCCAGCAAGCATGGAGAGACGGCAGCGCGGGCTCAGTGCATTGCTGCGCGCGGCAACAAGGCAGCCCCGACAGTGCGGGTTTTCGCGCCTCCGCGCCGCATTCTTCTTCTTCTTCTCTGACAGTCTTGGCTGAGGTACTCTATGACGCGGGCACACTCGACGCGTGGTGTTGCCGCACATCGTCATCATCCGAATCTCTGCTGGCTTTTTGGTGCTGTATGTATCATAGTAGCATGTCTGCTGTATTGCTCTAGCTGTCTCTCGTCATAGTATGTCTACTGCATTGATCTAGCTGTTTCTCTTCTTGTTTGCATCCGCGCACCCTTTCTGCCACTCTCTCCTACGTCTTTGCACTGTTTCCCGCTAGCTGTCTCTCGTCATAGTATGTCTACTGTATTGATCTAGCTGTTTCCCGTCTTGTTTGCATCCGAGCACCCTTTCTGCCACTCTCTCCCACGTCTTCGCACCGTTTCCCGCCAACCGCGCTCCGCAAAACATTCTGTCTCGGACGCATTCCCAGCGCGGCCCTTTTCCGCGCGTGGATGTCGTCTCACTTCCCATTCCAATCATGCGCTTTTAAACGAACGCATGCGCAGCACCGTGCAATAGAATAATAACTGACTGCATCGCGTGCCCCTCCAATCTCGATGCTAGGCAACAGCGTGCAGGGCCTCTCCAGTCGTCCTCTTCCTGTACCAGTGCCTCTCTTCGGAAGATTTGGCACACTCGAGCGCTTCGGCTGCGCGCGTCTTTTGGGAGAGAAAAGGATTCCCTTCCAACAATGGCATGAGCAGCGGGCATGAAACTGTTTTCATTGCTGCGTCCAAAGTGTTGCGGTGTATAGGATAGTTTATTACCACGCCGGCAGGCACACTTGCATCAGGCATCCACGATACACTTCTAAGTGGCATCTACATGTGTGGCACCGTAAATTTAGCTGTTTTCAGATTCGCAAACATTGAGTGCTTTAAAAACCGCTTCATCTACAACGTCCTCAGCTAATTGAAGGCCTTATACTCCGAAGATTCGGACCCTTTCTATCTCGCTCGCCACCGACAAGCGTACACATGTCAGGGTCGTCTTTGTGATTGACTTTTTCGGCTTGTCAGGAAGTGTAACACAGAAAGGTAGGAAAGAGAGTGGTCGTCCTTCTCCAGCTAGGGAGAAGCGATCGGCTCGGTCTTTATAGTCCTTGAAAGCCTGAACGGCTGCCTTGCGACTCTGGCTGGAGCTTGTCGCTCCGGCCGAGCGTTCTGCATGTCGTGGCTTGTACTGCATTGCCGTGCGACGCCGTGTGTCGTCGTGGCTTGGAAAAGCGACACAATGTGGCACGGTGCGCACACTAGCTTGTCTTTGAGAAAAATCTATGAAGTAGTAGATAAATGTATCTAACTATGTTACAGGAAGCCTTGGTCTCAGCTGTTTTAAGGAAAGTCAGCCATATTTAGTCAGATTTGTTCTTTATACCTCAAAGGCAACTTCTTTCATAATACATCGGAACCCTTTTCCTTTGAGGTGTGGCAAACCAGTTTGTCCCACATAAGTGTCCTTGACCTCGTTGGAAACATAAACACGGATCATCTTCGTCACCCCTAAGGCATTAAACAATGGAAATTGACTCTGACTACTCTCACGCCTACCCAGATCGCTAAAGAGCCTCTCAGCCGGATTAAAAGATGCTTGTGACAAGAAGAAGGCGCGAGCTACAACATTGAAAGGCATTGAGCTGGTTGTACTTTTTTTTCGTTCGCATATCTTCAAAATGATAGCCCAACTCTGGATCCTTACTTCCCGTAACCTGTCCAGCGCTTCAGCTTTCCGCACCACTGCCGCATATTCATTCTCGCTTTCGAAACACCTTTGGAAACCCAGCAATTGTTCGTGTACATCCAAAATTGTGAGAATGTGTAACAGTAGGGCTCGGCATGATTGATATATCATCCGATCAGGCCCAGAATCCTCGTCATTATTCAGTTTCCATGTTGGTGGCTATGTAGTTACTTGTCACCAGATAAATCCGGGACGCAAATCCAAGAGGTCATTGGTCTTAATCTTTAGCACCTTTCGATGGCTCTTCTTCAACCGCACCTCTCAAGAGTTATCATGCTGTTTGTTCTACTTTTTCTGGTCTTTCACGAGTGCGCAACTCGCCTACATCGAAGAACTCTTCCAGATCGTCAAAAAAGTAGGCATCGGCGTTCCACTATGTATTGTGCTCGCAAGCAATATTGTTTCAGCTTTTAGGAGAAGCGTTTCATGTAGCTCCCGAGGCTGTCCGGGGGCTCAGGGCATTGTAACCTTACGATCTGCTTGGAGCTGTTGTAGCCTCACCCGATATACGGTCATGCCTGTTTACACCAGGTGTCGTTCCGTCACGGGTTACTCCCTCGATAGGTTGGATATGTTTTATTGCATCCATTTCTGTATACCTGTATAGGGCTGTAATGCTGTCTTCCTGCACCGTCGCCCCTTAAAAGGTCGACGGATCTCGATCCCTATTCAGGTAGATCTTTCTTCACAAAAAAGTTCTCACTTTCTCATTTTGAGCCTTTCTTATTTACCTCTACACCTTTAAGGGAAGCAACTGCACGTATAGCGTCGTCAACCCGAAACGGACTAGCTCTTCTACGAAGGACTGGCCACAGCTGTCGAGCAAGACGATGTACCTCTGCACGAACAATAATGCATTCAGCAAGGTTTTGGTCCGTCACGCTTCTGCTCGCGACACGCTCGCGCAGTGAAGACAGATAAATGGCACCAAGAAACTTCGCCATGTTGCGGATGCCCCTTGACCTCCATCAGGAGTCTGGTATTGTTTTATAATGTTTTTTTGTATGATTGCCACAATTTGTAGATGCCAGCTGGTGGTGATTCGTTTTTGAATCCTTACCACCTAGGCCAGGTGGTGCGCAAATGCGTTGTACAACACAGTTCGTGAGACCCCTGTTGTTTGCAGCTGCTGGTCTGACAACCTTGCTTGAAGGTGGGTCAACACAAGGACATTTTCTTGTATGTGATGTGATTTCTGGTTGGCTGATTCTGGCAGGTACTGCAACAGCTGTCATTGCAGTGGCTGATGAGCAAGTAATATAACGGAATGGGAAAGCAGACGGTTTATGTGAGTGGGTTCGCCGTGGTCGGATGGTTCGACTGATAGTGGACGTTACTTGTACGTGTTCCTGAGTGTCCGGCTGTTAATCGAGAGTGGAGACACGCGCAGCATGGGCGCAGTAATAGGGTTTCACGTATGAAAGAGAAGAAATTTCTATCGGAGAGTCTAGAACGGTTAGATATGCACAAGAACCTCATCGGCACAATAAACGATACAATTAAGAATCGATGTGTTTTGCTACTCGTATCTCAGACACTGCTAATTTTTAGTCATTGGACCAGAAAGCTCTAACCACCTCTCGTCGGGACCACAATTTTCATGCAACAATAGGTTCATATCGTTGACTGACGGAAGAGGTAACCAGGAACGATACGCGGATGTAGGTTTTTCGTGGCAGACGTTCGGAGATACTTTTACACACTCGAGTAGCAACAAATATGCAAAAAAGACACGTGGAATTGCGTGGCAGTCTGGAAAAGGGAATATACACGACGTACAACACGTAGCAGAATGATTAGATTTTGACCAATAAGAATAGGTTGCCCAACTCACGGAGTGCAGAATGCGCCGTGTTGCCCAATTCAGAGCGCACTTCTGGCCCCATCTTCCGGACTCGAATAGGATCGTCTTCTCAACCTTCTGCGCCAATCCTCTGATTCCCATTTCACACTCCACGAGTAGTCTAGCGCCAAGTCAAAGCGCATATGCGCCAGTGTAGACGATGTGCTGAATCCAGCCGAAATTCGAAATTTTGGCGCAAAAAAACTATTGGTGAAAGAAGCACGACTCGTCAGCATCATTAGGGTACACTTCTTCTTCTCATATCTCTCACTGTCTAAAATACACCAACAGCTTCCCCAAATCAATCATTCGTAGCATTATCGAATCTTCCTTTACGAAAAACTCAGAAGTTTCGATATTTAGAAGAGTCCCGTGGATAATTCCTATTTATACTTTAAATTTTTGACAACTGTCTTATCGATTTATATCTTGAAATCCATAACCATCGTCTTATGTAAGCTATGTTTAGAACGTTTACAAACCTGTAGAAACATATACCTACGTGACGCTCAAACCATATACGGTGCAGTTCAACACGGTTTACAACCATTTACATGCAATGAAAAGGCAGAAAAACAAGACTTTCAACCAACTTCTTTTTTTTCAACAGCTCGAAAAAAGAATCAAGCCTTTTCTGCGATCTCATCACGTCCGTTCTAATGAACGTGAATCCAAAACAAGGCATGTATATCTGCTTTTGTGATACTGAGGCTCATTTACCGGTATAAGCGAGGCGAATTCATTTAAAGCATACCTCTGAAGAAATGAATAATACCAACCTGGAATCCGTGTTGCGTTTCTTACAGTTGACTGTGTCTACATTGGACAATGAGATTCACACATTCATCGTCCCAATGAATCTTTTGAGTCAACATTGAGGTGTGTTGGTTGGAATAGGATGTGTAGATGAAAGAGGCTCTTTCACAGAGAAGCCTATAGTTTACTTTGAGGACAGTCTTCGCTGGAAGTGTCTTGATAATGTCATAAATTTGTTCCAGGAGATGATGGAGCATGGAATAATAAAGCGCAAATCGTAAGTAGTGAATTCAAGGAAGAACTACATATTAGATTTAAAGAAGGACCATCGCGAGAAAGATAGCTACAGCTGCGGCTTTTGTGTTATATTGTTGGCATCATAGTTTGCTGCTGAGCGGGGTTGCGCCCGATAGTGAATAACGCAAGGAAATATAGCGCTGCACTCTTAGAACGGTATAGAAAGATGGCTGTAAAAAGCAAGATGGTTCTCTTTCTCATGGCGGCAGAGCTTCATAACACTTTCGATGCATCTGAAATATTAGAAAAGTACTGTCTCCGTCATAGCGTAGAAAATAGTCGCAGACAGGATGGAGAGAAGATCAGGTTGAATAAGATGCTCGGAAGCGTTTTAAAACGATCCGATATGAAGATGAAGGGGAGCATTTCGGCACGAGGAAGAAAGGAAACGAAAAGACTCCAGGATATTTATTCATTTCTCAGAGATGAAGGAACGATGGATGCAGGAACTCACCCGAAGAACCTGAACTACTCTGTCTCAGCTGCGAAAGTAGTGCAAGGAGCTCAAAACCAGAGCTACTCTGCCGCCACTGCGACTGAACCGCAAGCAGCGCAAGCAGCTCACGCAGCGCAAGGGGCGCAAGCAGCGCAAGGGGCGCAAGAAGCGAAACACGTACAGAATGCAATTCTTAAGTGCCTGTCTGATAATATGGAGAGGTTTAATGACTACGGAGAGGAAGAAGACTTCTGGATTCCGAACATGAGCCGAAACGGTAGGTCGAATGACATGAACGCATGATCTGAGCTAAGAAAAGTTAAGAATAGGCTTGAAAAGAAGGTGCGGAATCTAAATGCTGGCCTCTATCCTGTCCGAAGTTCCAAATATCAACGACGAGTATTTTTCCTGGACAGCTTTACGGCTGTCCAATACGTGATTGATGGCGTTCTGCAACGCATCCTTGTGGATTTCATCCATATATCAGATGCATGCCACTGCATGTCCGGATGAGATTTCACTCAATAAGAACCATGCCGGAAGTTGTGTGAAGGGTGCAGGAAATGTGGAGAGCGAAGAAGTAAGCAAGCTCTTACACAAACCGGGATGCGATAGATTAACGAAATGTACTATGACACCAATTCATGTGTCATTGCTTCGTTCGCTCACGCATGTGGGTACAGATGAGCTCATCTTCAAAGGCCAAGGTAGTGATGTCATTGACATTGTTGAATCCATCGCAATAGGAGAAAGGTATGTGTATGGGGCGCATCTCTTCAGAATAGTGCGGAAACCGATAATGTGCAAAGACCAAATTGTGACTGGGCGGCTCCGGGGCGCGAGTCATATGCGACCTAAACGATGCCAGTCAAGCCTAAACTTCGGTCTTTCCCGTTTTCATACGGTGCGGGATGTGATCGTAGACTTCCAGCATAACAATCCACCTTCCTATTTGAGCGAGAGGGACATTGAAAAGCGTTTTGACAAAATTAGGAGCTCTATGGCAACGCGATACGGCATGTGGAACGATTAAACGCAGTCAAGACTCCCGGAAGACTTCATGGACTGGGATTCCCTACAGGAGAAGTGCATTCTTTAGAAAAATTTGCCATTCTCTGATGTTTTGGGTTGTGACGTGATGGTCGAGGTGTCCCAAAGAAGCACAAATTCGAATACCACAGATGAATTCAGTCCTGGTATTGAGGCCATTTCCAATACTCGTCTGATAGATAGCGAAATCATGGACGGCGGTACACATCATACTCTCCAGAAAAAAGAACAGGACAGTGGTGTATCTGACATAGTAAGAGACGTGAGTGAGGAACTGGTTGAGTCAAAAGAAGCAGGAGACACGGGACAGAAAGACGTAACAAACGTGGAACAGAAAGACGTAGAAGACGTGGGAGGAACAGAAAATGAATTGCACGACGTAGGAATCGTCAAAAAAGAGATGGCTACAACATGGTAACATGAAGGTGCTCCTAATTCCCGCTTGAATATGGAAACGTTAGGCACCCCCGAAACATGCGTAGGTAGTTAACTACTTTCCCCTGACTCTTCAACACTCCTAATTAGATTTAAAACACGCAAAATGTCGCATAATATCCCATTATTGGCCTCGGAGGCGGCATTTGGTATAACAAATGAGGAGGGAAACGATGAAGCTGGGAGCGAGGACACAACTATGAGCATCATTGATCGATTCCTGTTTTTAGACGAGCAGGAAGAGGTACCGTTCGACTTGTTTAGGGTGGGAATACTCGAGGTAGAGAAGAAGGTCTCCGAATGTTTGAAAAAGAACAAGGAGCCGGAGCGCACCAATTGGAATAAATAAATAGCTTTTGAGGACAAACTTGATGGCGTTGAAAACAGCCATGACTATATCGATGCATGCTTCAAAGCAGCGGTGATGGCGTATATTCAGAGCCTTTCCCTGTACCCTCCTGGTTCCAATGTTTTGAAACATGTTCAATACACTGTTGACTGTATGGGATATTACCTATATACTAGACTTTCTATCTATATCGGGGATAACAGGGAAGACAAGGATGAGAATGTTGTAGCTGGAGATCACCGGGTTCTCCGGAAAAATATACAAAAATGCGGGAAGTACAATTCCAAACCCCTCGACGGTTCTTACCTTCTTTCTCACCATGAAGACGGTCAGTTATACAGCAAATTGGGGGGTAGATCGTACGTTGCGGACTTCACTGGAGCGAAAAACACCCACAGATCTGCATAAAGCTGTGCTGCTAAGCGCTTTGCGCCTAAAGTGCGGTCGGAAGCTATCTTCACATAAATCATTGTCTACAGACCTCCTTCAGAGATACGCACCGGTATATTGAGAACGAATACAAGAAGGAGACAATTACGGTGGCAGAAAAACTTCTTGATTTGTACCTCTGAGGTTGTCGTACATAAACCAGACGGGCCAGTGAGCTGAACTATCCGGTTTATTGGAGCAAGCCATAAAAGGCTGAGTCGTGGTCCGTATACTGTACTCTGCCAATCGATACTGGGAAACACAGTTACATGTCACTTCAAATACAAACAGCAGACCAACGACAGAATAAACCTTTTCGAAAAGAGACATTTAGGAGATCAAAATCCAATTCGTCATGCGATAGTTTTACTTTAAATCCATTTCTAAGAACGAAGACTTGACTATAGAGTAGAATCCTCGAGGGTAAAGATATAAAGAATCTCCGAGTCCCGCTCTCTGAAGAAGTACACTGAGAGGTAGCTCTCTGAGCCTGTGCGCAAGCAAAAAGTATGATCATAGATGAAATGTAGCTATATTAGCATATATCACGGTAGAGAAAAGAATAAGGATAACACATGGATGAAGAAACCTCAAAAAAATGGATGTAAAATAGAAAAAAAGTAAAGAAACTGTCAAATGTGTAAATTCTGAAAGCAGAAAATCAAGAGAATGCCATAAGAATGTGCAGTATGCAAGAACAATTCCGTTGGCAGAAAAACAACAATAAATTTCGTGGGTGAAAACTCTCTATTCATAGACTTAAACCTAAAAAGTTCGGTGGCTACTCAATGTAGAGAAAACGACTGGAACACTTTTTGAATATTCTTAAGGAGTTAAGACACGTGGAGGACCAGTCTTTGTTACCCTTCTCATGGCTTCGTAAACCAACGAAGATGGTAACGAGCATTGCTCGGAGCTATAGGAGAACGCAACGCAGTTGACTCCACATATTGAGATGCAGGTCCAAGTTGACCTCATCCAAGTAGGTCCAACTAAATGATCTAACTTTAATAAATTAATATGGTGCACACTTTACAGATCATACACGTGGCCGACTCACTGTCAGAGTGCCACGGCGATCCTCACACAAGTCCAACAATCAATGTTCCACAAACAAATGTCCATCAATCATCGCGTACCACGTGGCTACAGAACCACTTGCCAATGCCACTTTTCCAGGTTTCCTCCTCCTCCAAAAGTAACCCAAAATTAGAAGTGGAATCATAACTGATACCACGTCACCTTCACAAAGATCTACCAGATACAAATCAAGCTTGCGCCTCCCATACTGGCTCACGTTGCTTTACAGGTTTAGGGACAGAGGCACCTCCGATTTGCGTCATGATTCCATCGGACTCGGGTGAGGCAGGACTGAAATCGCTGTCCTGGCTGTTCAATGAGCTGGAGGTCACCACTGCCATCTTCGACTTCAAATCATCGTGATCAGCCTGACGAGCGTCACAAAATGACGAAAAACATTGTGCACGCCAAATTGCGGCAGCGATGAGAAGCATAGTTTTGTCTACCGCATCCACAATTATTTAAATCAGATGATCATGGGCTTTTTGGGATTGCTGCAAGAGCGAAGATGAAGCTGAAGCATCTTCCGATGACATTGCTATCATTTTTCATCCAGAGTATCAACAAGGGTAGTAACAGTATCTGTTGGCGTTCTTTGAAACGATTCAGTACATAAATCGGCCAAAACGTCGTTTGACACAGAACGACGTATGTTCAAAACGCTTGGAAGTAGATTGTCACGTTCGTACACAATGGCAGTTGTAATATAAATCTTTGCGCTCTCGAAGATAGTGCGCAGTTGACTTTCGGAAAGGCCCAAAACGCAGAATCACCACAGGTGTAACATTCAATGGCGGATTTGTACATCGTGCACGAAGGGCTTCAAAGGATGAGAAATCGACCGAGTTTTGCTACAACTATTTTTCTGATTTGAAGAGGCAAGTCTCGACTGGGTTCTTTTTTTTGCGAGGCGTTAGGGGCGAGCCAAGGAATGAGGTGCTCGAAGTGCCACTGATGAATGCTCTTATTCATTTTCTTGGGACGGTGGGGGCAGATCGTCATTTATCGGGGCAATTTCTGCGCTTGCGAGGCAAACGAACAAACGAAGGGGATGCACAATTACATTATACACACTGACGAATTTCACATTGTGCAGCTGTTTGTCCGTCTCGGTTCTCCTCGCGTCGCGATCTCGCTGAAACACAGGGAATGGGCACGGAGTAACTCCGCGATGATGCGGATGCCCCCAGACCTCTGTCAAAAGTCTGGTATTCTTAAAATATTTTTTCTTGCGTGACTGCCACCTATGATTTGTAGGTGGCAGCTGGCGATGATTCGTTTCGAAGCATCACTATCCAGGACTGGATGGTACGCAAATACGTCGCATCGAGTAGTTCGCGAAAGATCTATCGGTTGCTGCTGCTGGTCTGACCGCCTTGCTTCAAGGTGGGTCGACAACAGCTCTTCTCCATCTGGGGCTGAAACCTTTGAGTTTCATAGGATGAGAGCCGTCAACCAGATCAATTCTGAGGATGGTGCTTATTGTTCGATAACTATACCACGGTGCGGGGGCCAAATACACTGGTACTGACACTGTACACACAGCGCATGGCCTTGTTAGACGATTCAGTGCTTGAGTTTATTGTTGTGGTTACGCAGACTCAAGGACGGCTGCCGCAGCTGCGCAGCCCTTCTTATAGGCCTCCAGCTGGGTTACAGCTTGGTCACAGAACTGCTTTTCATAGTTCTGTTCGGTTTGTCTGTTCCCAAAATTTGGGTTCTACAAACTCCTGGAAAATTGTGTTTCTAGTGATCACTGCTCAGATAGGGCAGACTCTATCCTAAACTACATTTCTGTTCCTTCTGAACGTTTGGGCGCGTTCTTCTAACAGGCCTTTCAATTTTCCGGCATGCAAAGGTGAATGACAGCTTTCATATCAGAGTCCATTGCTTCCCCACCGCTGGCAGGATAAAACATATTCTTCATGCCTTGAAAGTCCAGTTTCTCATTCTGAAAGCGAATGACCGTAGTTCTGAAGGCGATGGAGAACAAATATAGCTGAACTGCTATCAGTTCATGAGTAAAGAGCACGTGGCTGAATGGAAGTCACTGGATTGTGTTCTGCATCGGTAGTGGAGAAGAGCGCAAGCAGATCGATGGTGATCAATTCATGAACGAAAAGGACACGGCCTCACGAGAGTCACTGGATTGTGATCGGGTCACACGATGTTTGAAAACACTCTCACATGTCCCAAGACTGACTTTGGATCATGAAAGAATCATTTTCAGAGTTCCATAGGGAAAGGTTTTCCTTTAAGACAATTATCGCAACAAGCGTTCCCGTTCTCAGGTTGCCTCGGTAGACCACCCTCAAGGTGATCATGGGTGAAACTGCATTTAGCCTTCGTTACAGATATTGTTCGTAGAACAATAAAAACATTTGTTTTGGTGTTGATACTGTAGAAGATTTGGTCTATTAATGATTTTGCACGGATTATATTTGAAAATAGAATGTCTTGGACATCTCGAGAAAATAAAAAATGGGGCTTTGCTTGACACCAACAACTGCACTTTTTTTTTTTAATATGTGCATAGTGATGAGCCCGGTTTTTCACAGAACCCTACCCAAATTTTTTACATGCACATCCGGGCGGCACGGCATTCATTCTACTCATACACTTAAATACGAATTAGAAAACCATAAAAAAAAAGATCCATACAAAAAAGAACAAGATGAAAACTACATCATATATGTTTTATCCTGTATATGGCAAAATCTTCAACATAGGACTTCAAATTTTGACAAACATAAAAGGGTCTGGGATCTGTCTATGGTTGCCCTCTGGTAATAAAAAAAACCAAGCCACAAAAGACTTCATTGTTGCTTAAAACTAAACAAGATATCTGCTGTACAGAGTCTACTTGTGGAAAAGAACTCATCTCAATGGATCGTGAGAACGGAAGTGGTTCCAAGCGACCTCACCCGAATTCTAGTGAGGCAAATAAGAGACGGCGAGTTTTAGAAGAAGAAAACCCAATCCCAGAAATTCAATTGAGGTCGTCTGACACTCCATTCCCTTCCACGGCTGTTCCAAGCACGGCGGGTAACTCTCAAAGAGTAAACAAAGGGTCCATTTCGTTCTTGCTCAATGAAGAGCCAATTCCTAGCTTTAGTCTCCCTTCTCACGGAGGAATGGCGGGCCCGAGCAGTGGAATTTCTCCTTGGACAAGAATGACAGTGTCAGGTAAAGAACTCTCATCTCGAAGAGAAATGACTGGACAAAGAAGTGGACTACCTTCTCAGCTAGAAGGGACGGGGAGAAGGAGCGGCTGCCCCTCCGCTATTGCATCCATCTCACAGGACACAAATGAGCACATTCCTCAAAACAGAAGGGGGTCTAAGTACAGCTGTCGCAGTTGTGAGTATGAAACGACTCAGCCAAGCTTCTTGAAAAGACATGAAGTGTCTCATCTGCCATATGAGTCGCGCAGATTTGCTTGTGAAACTTGTGGTGTAAGGTTTGCGCGGAAGGTCGGTCTAGTCCAACACAAGGTTATTCATGATCGGAATAGAGAGCGCTTCAGGTGCGATAAGTGCAATGAAACATTTGTGCAAAAAAAGAATCTGCTGTATCACATCCGGCGAGCCCATCCACAATCGAAGTACACATGCCATCAATGCCAGAAAAGTTTCCTTCAAGAACAACAATTGGAGAGTCACAAGCTTATGCATCACTCAAGCGGGTTTGCGTGCGATCATTGCGGAAAAGCTTTTTCGGAAAGGCGTTTCTTGTACAACCACATGCGTTTGCATGATCTGCAGAAGAGCTATCCCTGCGATCAGTGCATGAAATCGTTCCCGGAAAGACATCTCCTTGAGTCGCATAAGTCCTGTCACGATCTGCACAACAGACCCAGTTTTCCGTGTGAGCAGTGTGGCAAGTCTTTTGCAACAAATGGAAACATGAGAAGACATCGCAGAGACTCTTGCAAACATCGATCGAACACACCAGGCTCTTGAGAATGTCACGTTTTTCGGCTTCTTTTGATTACTAGTTGTGAACGCATTCGAATGATCTACGATAAAAGAATTGCTTGTATGTACTACTGTGACAAATGTGTCAAACTCGGCCAGTGTGTAAATTTTGAACCTTCAACTTTCCCTGATGACAAGGAAACCCCTCCAATCAGGCTATGAAGCACAAGCCGTCAACTAGTTTTTGCTGTGAAGTTTTTGCTACTTCACACGCTCAAGCACACGAGAATTGCTTTTAAGAAGATTTAGCTCAGGTTGGTGAGCACCCATCCCTGTGCTTGAATAGGGTCGTCAATACTTTTGATTCTAAAGAATTAATAGATCTCCTCCTCGTGTTGAAATATTATTGATAAACATACGAGCTAAAAAGATTTTGGGTTTCTTAAAACATTTCAACATCGATTTTGCAGATACTATTAGAATTGATAAACATCCTAAAAATATTTTCACATGGTTGAATTCATTAATAATTTGTATTTGGAAATATATCTTTCGCGACACGTTTTCGATTCATGACATTGATATTGGATGTTTTCCATGGGATAGAGCAACTTTTTTCTTTTCTACTTCAGATTAATGAACATACTGTTCGATTTTCACCTTTTGAATGCTTCGGTTCGTTGGGAAAACTCCAGAAAATGAATTCTGCTAATGCGGGGTGCAACGGAGCACAGGAGATGCGCTTTTCTTGGTCTACTTTACAGATAATTCACTTCGTTGTTACACCCAAGGATATGCGGGAAATTGACCTTTTTCGCAAGGCGTATTTGTGATTGGGCTTTTGTAAAGCCAGAAGTCATAGTCATACCGATTGTCCAAGAAGTCAGTTTCATTTAGTCAGTTATAAAAACGAGCTTAATGCTTCAATATCTAATTGCCGCAAAAGCTAGAATACTTTTACACCTTTTTGCTTTAAGATGTAGGAGCCATTTGTCCCAAGTCATTATCCTTCAGCGCGTTGGCGACAAATACGCGGAGGATCTCTGTCCTTTCTTAAGTACTTGAAAGCAACAATTGTGCTTGGTCTCCTTCTTTTCGGGCTGGATCGCAGAAAATTTTTTTGGCAAGAGCACATCAACCTTGAGCTGACAAAGCCACTCTGGCAACTGGGTTAGACGGTACCTGGCTAGTCAGTTCTCGTTTCTTGTTCATTTCTTTCAAATACATCACAGCTGCCTCTCACTCTCTCCGCCCGCGCCATAAAAATGTCTCTCGCTTCTCACAGTGAAAAGGCCCGAATACAACCTGTAGGTTCGAAAACTTGTCTGCATCGTCGGTATGCAATTATCCATCAAGCTTACTGGCTTTCTTCGCTACAGCCCAGTGGAGAACAAGTTCAAGTTCGGCCCTTTCGATGTCGGAGCAATCAAAGAACCCAAACGCAATTTTTGATGTCCAAAACTCCCAAGATGTAAGAAAGTTAAACGCGGCGGGTTTCGTGCTTTTTGCGGTTCGGATGAGAATCTTCGTCCGGGGAGGGAGTTGATGTCGCCACTTTTGGGCCGGCTCTCCTCCGAATCGCACCGAGACGAGTCTGGGAACAGTCTGGCCGCTGTATTTCAAGCGTCTTCGGATGATATTTGCACAGGCGCAGAAACCGCGTTCTTCATCTGCATTAAGAAAACTCGGTGTAGTAGCCAAAGCTCGTACCTCAAAAGCTTCGTTCGCATCAGGAGAAGTGAAAACATAGTTGAAAGTAGAGGTTTACCGTAAGCGAAGGCAGCAGAGTTTTATACAGTTAACGGAGCAACCTTAGAGTCCGAGTGTGGCAACGTGAGGGGAGGGGCCGAGATTCGATCTCGGGCTTTCAAAAAAGGTGGTACAATAAAAGGGGTAGGACAAGCAACACTCGGCGGTGCTAGAAACGATACGTTTACTACGCGGCGGTAGTTCTCGGCTGAGGCTCCCTTCTTTTCGCTGCCGTGCTCGCAGACCATACGACTTAAGTAGACTGTAGACCGCAGATAACCGGGCATATCTAACTATGGCAACATCTGTGAAACACTACAGTACAGATCTATCCGGTGTGTAGGCTATTCGGGTTGCATACGATCATTATCGATACAGTATATTATACCATAAAAGATGCGCATCGGTTTTTGCTACCTTCCACACAGGACCTTACACACTGATTCCTTCTTGTAGATTCAGCAACCGGTAGATTTGCCTGAACCAGTGAACAGCGCCTTAGACAAATCGATAGATATCTTGCCATTGAACATCATTAGTTTCAATGGTGTGGCTACTGGACAATCTACTTGGTCAGTGGACCGGCGTAGCTACAGTTTTCAGGTATCAAAAACATGCGGTCGATCTTCTTAGTCTCAAACTCATACTTTATGACGCTAACGTCGGCGCAAATCGATCAATCGGTAGCATCATGGCAAGAAGATAACGTCGCATAGAGATATTGGGAATCATCTACGATCTAGAGGCTGACATGTATCCCTAGTAGCTTCTTGTACGTTTCCTTCAACACTTGCCCTTCGTCAATGGCTTCACCAGCCGCCAAAGTCTCAGCTAAACCAATCGATTTTGACTGGACGGTGCGACTTGTGTGCACTCCATAAAATAACATGAAAGACAGAGTCTTCGCGGATTTCACCTAGCAACAGTCCAGATACAAATCCCAGTTGCCCGTATTCAGATACGCGGCTTGCATCTGAAAAAACAACGAGCGATGGCGCATATTGCTTCAGTTGAAGGGGTCTACAATAGCTGACTGTCGTGTCTCTCTTCTTCAGACCTTTCAAGATATTTACCTGTGTCACAAGATCCTTGACAAAGGGTAACGGTACCTTCTGTTGTATAAAACTGGCATCATGTGCACAAAATGGCGAAGGCCCAATTCCAAGCCATCCAATAGAGCTGTTGAGGGAGCGGAAACTTGCTAGTTCTATGGTTGTAAGTGTGTGTTTTGGCTCCTTACGCCCCACTCGACTGATTACTGGAAGCTCGAAGCACTGCAGCTTGTCGTCTCCGTGTATCGTGATGCCAAATTCTTCTTTCTGAGTGACTTCCAGGCCATAGAACTGAATACTACCAGGTCCATACACCACAGTTCCGCGTTTGTAGTCATCCTTCACCCTGTTAATAACTTGCGTGAGTCTATGCCTTGGTGCTGCAAACAGTATGTCATCGACTACCTTGACAGCTAAGGTCAGGAGTTCACTTCTTGACCTCTTATAAAACAGCTGGAGCACATACACCAACTGTAGAAACCCACCATCACGTAGAAAGATGTCGGTGATTTCCTGCCGTTTCGCTCCGGCATTCACTAAGCCATAAGCAGCTGAAAGGAATAGCCAATAGAGCCTTCTCCTCGTAGTGCACTCACGTGGCGGGATAACCTACATATCTCTTTGAGCCTCCGTCTGCAAAAAGGCGCTCTTGAAATCTATCTTCGCGATAGTCCACTTAAAAATGGTGGCGAGGGAGCACAGAATGCGAATAACAACGGGGAGACAGGTTGCGGAGTCTGTCTTCAATGTGTGCTTCTTACTGTCTTTGTTGCAATGCACTGCAATTCTGGCCTTCATTGTGAGACTTCCGTCATCGCACTTTTTCACTTCGAAGAACACGTGGCTTGTGATCACGTTCGAGTTCTGGGGTACGTCGGAACGGGTGTCTCTCCATCAAACCCATTTGTCTAAAGACCAAACGGTAAAATTATACCTACCCAATAAACTGCGCACAGCTGTCTACACGTTTACCTCTGATGCCCACCGGTGGAGATGCTCTTAGCGCTCGGTTGACATACTTGCAGGAGGAATTTTTGCAACAACGACGTCCCTATTTCTATATTTCAGCACTACATTATAACGCACTGGTAGTCTTGCTCTTGTGCGAGCTGCATCGTGTGGGTGGTGAACTCATCCCCGTTGAGATTGTCTCTTTTTAATTTTTTGGTGTGCATAAGATTGCTATGCTCTCCGCCCCACTTTGCCCGCAGCAATGAATACAGTTTCATGTCCGCTGCTCATGCCATTGTTGGAAGAAAATCATTTTCTCTCCCAAAAGACTGGCGCAGCCGAAACGCTCGTGTGTGCCACGGGCCCCCCAATTTTTCCGAAGAGAGGCACTGTTGCAGGAAGAGGACGATTGGAGAGGCTCTGTACGCCGTCGCCTACCATCGAGATAGGTAGGCACGCGATGCAACGAGTTGTTATTCTATTGAAAAGTGCTTGCGCATTCTTTCGTTCAAAAGCGCATGATTGGAATGGGAAGTGAGACGACATCCACGCGCGGAAAAGGGCCGCGCTGGGAATGCGTCCGAGACAAAATGTTTTGCGGAGCGCGGTTGGCGGGAAACGGTGCGAAGACGTGGGAGAGAGTGGCAGAAAGGGTGCTCGGATGCAAACAAGACGGGAAACAGCTAGATCAATACAGTAGACATACTATGACGAGAGACAGCTAGCGGGAAACAGTGCAAAGACGTAGGAGAGAGTGGCAGAAAGGGTGCGCGGATGCAAACAAGAAGAGAAACAGCTAGATCAATGCAGTAGACATACTATGACGAGAGACAGCTAGAGCAATACAGCAGACATGCTACTATGATACATACAGCACCAAAAAGCCAGCAGAGATTCGGATGATGACGATGTGCGGCAACACCACGCGTCGAGTGTGCCCGCGTCATAGAGTACCTCAGCCAAGACTGTCAGAGAAGAAGAAGAAGAATGCGGCGCGGAGGCGCGAAAACCCGCACTGTCGGGGCTGCCTTGTTGCCGCGCGCAGCAATGCACTGAGCCCGCGCTGCCGTCTCTCCATGCTTGCTGGACGCGGGCGAGGTCGTTGGCGCGCTCTGCACGTGCGCACGGGGTGCAGAGGCTGCGCAGCGTGCTACAAAGGCGCGCGCCGCGGGCGGGGAACAAGACCGCCGCCGTAAAGCGATGCAGCATCGCGCACCCTCCCGCACCCCCGCCGCCACCTGAACAAGTTGGTGCTGTTGAGCTGCTTCCCGGCACGCATCGCGCCTTTCTTCCCGCCGCCCGACACCTCCACAATGGTTGCGCGCCAATCGGCGCTCCGACTCGCGCTCATGTGCTACTGCGCGCAGATGTGGCTCATCCCGGGTGCCGCCTTGTCGTCTGGCGTTCCTTTGTTTGTCGATTCCGCCCCCGGCGCGTACATCGGCGCGTACATCGACGCGTACTCGTCCGAGCCAAGTCTGGCGTCGCCCGCCACCGCAGAGTCCCTCTCACTTGCGCCAGCGTCGTTCCCCTCCGACGAGCCCTCATCAACCATTCCGCTGCGCCGCAGTCGCGCGCAAATGCGCGCCAAGATCGACTCGGCGATGTCAATCGCGCGCGAGGCGCGCTGCGCGCCCAGCGTTTGCTTCGCGCTGGACGGCAGCAAGCGGCTGACGCCGGCGGAGTTCAAGCAGCAGGCGGATTTCGCCAAGCTGGTGGCGGCCGTCATCTCGCTGGACGCGCGCGCCTCGCTGGCGGCCGTGCGCTACGCGCGGCGCGCCACGAGCGTGGCGCCGCTGGGCGACGACGCCGAGAAGTTCCTTCTCGCCGTGGACGGCGCGCGGCGCCTCGGCGGCGTCGCTCGCGAGAGCCGCGGCGTGCGCCGCTGCGAGAGAGAGCTGCGCGCCGCGAAAGGCGCGAGGAAGGTGGTGCTGCTGGGCGACGGCCGCCGCGCGACGGCCGCCGCCGCGCAGCGCCTGAGCGCGAGCCCCGGCGCGGGGCTGTGCGTTGTGCGCGTGTGCAATGGCGGCACGGAGCTCGATGGCGAGCTGACGGCAGACAGCTGGCTGGGCGTGCTCGACGTGCTCGAGCGGCTGGTGCGCGAGCTGTGCGATGCGCCCCCGCACTTCTGACTTTGTCTTAACTAACAGTTACATAGAAAAACTTCAGCATTTATGAGGGCCAACTCTGCTACGAATATCTTTCCCAGTAACCCAGTACACGCTGTACGTGTGTTGTAAACCAATGCAATTATCACTGCGATGCTCATGTTGGCATAATGGAATGCAATCGATAGCTGTTCATCGTTTGAACGCGCAAATGTCCCATAAAAAAAGAAGACCACAATCCAAAATCAATAATCCAGTCTTCTTCCAGTATTCTCCTCGTAGTTTTCAATCATGTTTTGCGACGGTGAGAAACACGGCGCAGTATAACGATCGTTTCCAGAAGCAAGGAAGCACATGTCTTCACACTGGCAGTTCCAGTACTAGTGTACCGAGTATGTTCTTCTCTCTCATGAGCGATATGTGCTTTGCGGCCTCTTCTAGAGAGAAAGTTCTGAGCGTTAACCCCAATCGGCGCGATAGTTTTTTTTTTGAGAATGTAGTCCCACTCCAAAAGAACAGAAACATCAGCATATACAGGAAATCCTTAAACGACACAAACAACCACCAGAAGGACGAAATTTGAAGGAAACGAAATCCAACTATCACCAGGTCAAGAGCTGAAAAGCTCCGACAACAGCTTATCGAGAGCTATTTCAAACTTTCGGATATAGTGAATTTATGTTACATCAGGCTCAAGCTCTGCCGCCATACGCAACTCAAATTAAGGCACGTATCACAGTGCATGGAAACAATAATAGCGAAAAAGAGGTCCTCAAAAACTGCGACCTGCCCATTAGTAGGCATTCGCATGTTACTGTCTTTTGCAACTACTTCCCGTTGGACACTAGCAAATATTGACTTTAAAAGCGCGTTTTTGCAAACTGCAGGACATCGTGACGTCTATATGGTTACATCACGAGAGTGCAAGACACGCTTTCAGATTTAATGGCTGCCTTTGGCAGCTGCATACGGGTTAGCAAACGCAGGAGCTAAGTAGCAGCAGTTGAGTGACAACGTATTACGTATACTCGGCTTTTTACAACTTGTGTATGTACTACAGTTGATTTATTAGAGACCCAAGGGCAGCTAGCTGTAGTCGCTTTTAAATATGTGGATGAAATCATGTTCTGCGGGGAAAGTAAGAAAGTGTCTGAAGTGATGCAATATTTTTTGAAGAACTATCAACTTGGCAAACTCTTATGTGGACCAGCCCACATACACTTTTATGGAATAATGGTGACACATTACCATGAAAAATTAAGGGTCAGCAGGCTCCTTCACTCAGCTGCACTAGGAGAAAGACCAGGGTATGCCTTTGAACAGCACTGAACTTAAGGCGTACCGATTCTCTCAACAGTTCTATGGGGTGGCTTGGCATCGCTGCCTCACCATTTTGCGCCTTTGTTGCCAGCTTTCTACAGTAAAAAGGGCCAAGTTCTCTTGTGAAAGACATGGTGTCTCAGATAAATCATCAGAATAGCATGGAGAAACAAGGAACATCAGTCAGGGTTTCGAGATCGACTGAAAGCAAGAAGTTCCATGCTACTCTAGTAGCATTTTCTGACGCCAGTCGCACATCTGATTATGGACAACTAGGATTTGTGGCAGGGTTATTGTTTGGAAATCCGGAACTGGACTGTGGAGTTCGCACAAATCGCGTCGACCCGTAAAATCTTTTGATTCTGCTGAAACAGTAGCAGCTGGGCGAGCCAATGACTAAGAAAAAATATTGAAAAGGGATTTTCAATATCTTTTGGAAATTCAACTAGGTTTTTGGATTGTAGTGGACTCTAAAAACTTGTACAAAACACTCTATACATGTAGACACGCTACTGATAGGTATATTGGAGGCGATGTTTCTTTCATTCGACGTAAGTTTGAAACTGGTAATATAGATTGAATGGTTTGGATTCCTGGAATAATCAACTTTGCAGAACCAATGACTGAGACCGCTAGTCCCATATCATCAAGCTTCGAGTTTCAACTGTTCAAAAGTGTAGTCTCTACTGCCTTCTTCAGGCCTTTTCTAATGCTTCAAACACATAAACAGGGTAACTGGAACTCTTAAGAAGGATGAGCATGTGATGCAGATACTAGCTAGGGGATGATTCTAGCGGGTAGTTGCAGGTGAGCAAGTCATGCTACCGAACTGCAAATGCAGACACCTGTACATGTGTAGACGCGCCGTGATTGGATAGTTGCACTATCAATACGCAAATGCAAACACTGTAGTTGTGTGCAGTGCAACTCTTAGAATTGCCTATGCTCACACTGTGCTCTGGCTTACAGCAGTGCCTCAGCCTGCATGTCTTAGTTTATGTTGACCGTTTGTGTCCTCACGCAAGGCGAAGCGAGTTTCCACAACATATGCCACGTGTGAGACACGCGAGCTCTGTCGCACAATGTGCACTGTCTAAATAAACTGGGCTGCGCCGGCGTCGAGGACACTCGACCGCCGGCGGCAACTTGCCTTAAAAGGCAACATGAAATCCTACTGTTATCAATATGGTAGCATCGCCCGGGGTTTCGGCCCGGGCGCGCACGCTTCGTCTCCATCAACGGCTTGCGTAGTACAAAGTGCGTTGTGGCTATACTTGGTGCGGTTCGCTCAGTGAAAGGCTCGCTCGGTCTGTAGACCAGTTTTGGCTTGGAGAGAGATTGTAGCCAAACAAGGTGTGTATAACGTTTTCTTGCTTTACTTTGCGCGCGCTTCACTTTTCTTTGCGAGGTGATACAGGCTATGAAGATGCAACGGGATCTGTGTTTTCTATGGAAACTATGGAATGAAGAAAAACTATGGAGTAGGAAACAAGTTGAATTGAACACCGAACGTTTGACGTTCACGTTCATCAACAAGAGAGCTCTCATATTTTATAAATTGGGAATCTGCTGCGTTTCTCTCTTTGACTATAGGAATAATGCTCTCTACTCTTGCAGCGGTGCTGGCTTCCGCAGGTTCTTGATCGCGCTTCTGGCCGATATCCTAAATTTACTGGACGCTTTGCACTTTGGGCCTACGACTCTTTCCTCGCAAGAATCACGGTTTTGGCTTACGTCTTTCTTGGATCGCCCACCCGGCTTCTACTTTCTTTTCTGTTTCGCCATCGACACCAAGTCTCTACCGGTTTTGAGCCTCGGACGTAACGCTTTCTGCAGTTGCCCTCACGGAAATTGCGCTTAGAAAACGGCGTTGTCAGCCTTTTGCAAATTTCGGCTTGCGCCCTCGCGCCTCCTTGATTCTCAACCACAAGCTGCATTGTCCGTTTTCTGGCTTGTTGCCGCTGCGCTCAATGATTGGCTGAAAACTCAAAAGGTGTAAGATACCTTTCAAGAGATCCATCAACTTAGATAATATCTCTTACGGCAGGGGCAGAAAAGTCACTTCTTTTTGTGATGACTTCATGAATTTGTGAGCTCCGCGATCTCCACGAGTAGTGGCAAGGAAGATTTGCTGGACGAGAGGTCGGAAGCCGCTGGGATTCTCATCCACAGGGGCGAAGATTGAACTACTAAGAAGTGTCACACCTTTGGAGAAGAAAACACTTTCGAAGGATTCCTACAAAAAACAGGGTACCTGAGGCAGTCTGAAGTTTAACCTACCACAGTGTCTATTCGTTCTTGCTTAGGCACTCAAAGCAAAAAGAAGAGAACGGAACAATATCTCATTTTAAGAGAATAAGTACCTACCGACATCGGTTGTGGGAAGTTGCCTCAAGAGGTCGGATTGTCGTGGTGCGGGGTTAGCTGCTTAGTTGCGGGGACCCGTACTTCGTCGATCGCCTAGCTCCCGGGTCTGGGCTAGGGTCACCTTAAGGTAACACACTCTCTCCCCCCGTAGAGGACGGGTGAAGAAGAAGAAGAAGAAGAAGGAGAAGTGCTTCACACGTTTACCAAAGAAGTTGCGGAATCCTTTCCCGCCTAAGTAGGTCGATCCCCTATCCCCGCTCGTCAGACATGTCGGGTACACAAGAAAGCCTGCTTGGGAAACTCCCAAAGTTAAAGGTACCCACCGACTACATCTTGTGGCGTCGTCGCCTTTTGGCTTTTCTCCGCCGTGACGACCCTTTCCTGACTGGTTTGGACCCTCGCCCCGAAGGGTTCAATCTCAACAACCGCACGATGAGGTCTTGGTTCGAGAAGTCCGTCAAGGCCAAGAGCACCATCACATTGTGCCTTGGTGATTCAGCCCTTGCTCTTGTCCGCACCGTTGTCGACGATGACGACCAAACGGCGAAAAATTTGTGGGATGAACTCCAGCGGGTGTACACAACAACAAATACCCAAGCTGTTCAAAACATCCGCCACCGCTTGGACTCCCTTGTCTACAAAGAAAACGACTGGAACCAGCATGTGTCAAAGTTCTTGGGAATCGTTGGAGAGCTTGCAACCTTCGACGAAGAGCTTTCTGACAAAGAAAAAGTTTCCAAACTCATCCGGAGTCTTCCCAACTCCTTTGCTCCATTAGCCATGATGTAAAACCTCACTGACGCTGGCTTTGACTCAATTGTAAACGCTGTGGAAGCGGAAGGTGCTCGTCGGAAGAACCCTCATAATCCTCAACACACACAGTCGGCAACACTATCGACACAGCCAAAGGCTAATACCGCAAACAAAGGTACGCGAGGCAACCGACGGAAAAGATCATCAATCACCAAGAACCGAAACGTGGATTGCTATTACTGCGGAAAGAAAGGTCACTTTGCAAGGGACTGTTATAAACGCAAACGTGATCTTACAAATAAGCAGAGCAACAACGGTGGTAGTGAAAACCCGCATCAAAACAGAAGCGGGAACAGTTCTCACAATAGCGGTCAACAACGTAGCCAAGGTAATGGAAGCCGCCGCCAATCTAATTGGAAATCACGCTTTGCCCCAAGGGAAGGAGAGAAAGACCAGACACACAACTACGGATCTTACGTGGTGCAGAGGCATAATGATCCTCCACCTTCACCTCCATTCAACTGTTCCATGGCCAATTTCAAGAGCAAAATAGCTCTACTCTCTCAACACAAAATCGACACCGCATACATTGATTCTGGGGCCACACACAATTTCTTCCACTCTAGAAAATCGTTCGTTCGATATGAGAAAATTCCTATCGAAACTGTACAAGTCGCTTCTAGTACAGCACGGCTCGTAGGAAAAGGTCACATCTGGATTCCACTCAACGAAGGAAAAATTATTGAAGCATACCATGCTCCTTCCTTTCAGTCCAACATTCTCTCAGTGGGTACACTTAGTGTAGACTATATGGTGACATTCACATCTTCGTTGAGACCATTCAATGGCTGCTTCATCATGGATCCGAGACGAAACAACGAAGTAATCTGGGAACCGAGATAAGCCACGGACTTTACGTAATGAACCTCAAGGAAGAAGAACAGACACAAGCCATGGTGGTGGATGCCTTCAATAACAATCAAGATCTCGCTCGAGAATGGCACGCACGCACAGGCCACTTACATCCAGACCGCTACCAACAACTGGCCAAAACTCTTAAGTCCGTCCCTTTCTTCCCACGAAAAACCCTGGATACACTAAACTGTGTTCCTTGTATCACTGGAAAAATGAAACGACACCCGGTAACCAGGAGATCTCGATCTGTATCTACATTAAAGCCACTTGAATTAATCCACATGGATATCTCAGGGAAGGTTACTCCATCACTTTCGGGTGCAATCTATGCGCTGGCCATCTTGGATGATTGGACCTCCAAGTCTGATGTTTACTTTCTAAAAGACAAGACTAGCACAACGGTTCTCAAACATCTGGATTGGTACAAGCGGAGATCAGAGTTAGAGTTGAACAACTCTTGTCGCCTCAAGAATATTCGTCTGGACGGGGCAGGCGAACACAAGAGCACAGCGTTGGATAACTTTTGTTTCGATAACGGTATCAACATGGACTACTCCCCCGCTTACGCCTTACAGAGCAACGGAGCGGCTGAAAGATTGATCCAAGAGCATTGGACGAGGACGCGCGTATTACTGTTCGCCAGCAAGCTTCCGTTTTCATTTTGGGCTGAAGCTATGAACCACGCAAACTGGCTCAGGAATCGTGCGCTTTCCTCACGCATACAAGGTCGGATACCAATGCTGGAGTGGGATCAAAATGTCAAAGTGGACTTCACAAATGTCCCCACCTTTGGACAACCTGGATACGCTTTCATATACCGCTCGAAGACGGCTGCGAATAAGAAGTTTCTTCCACGCTCCGTATTCGCTCACTTCCTCGGAATGCAGAGTGATGTGACACTCCTTCGGATTTTCGTACCGGAAAAGATTTCGGTTATTACTTGTCGAACTTTGGACTTCAAGTTACTGAACTCTTCGCCTCTTCCAAGTCTTACTTCATTATTAGAAGGGATCTCGAGACAGCAAGAAATCGAGGAATCCACCACAACTCAATACAATGATGAGAGTCCAGATCTCGAGGAACACATGGTCACCGCGTTCACTGTAACATCGCACAACTTCCCGAACGTATGGGTCTCCAAGAAAACTGTAGAAGACCCCCATGTTCCAAGCAGTTTCAAAGATGCTTGCAAGGATCCTGGTTGGTGCGATGCAATCGACCGTGAAATGAACGCACTCACTCGACGAAACACTTGGGAACTAATTCCGCGAGAGCTCTGGATGAAACCAGTCCCCTACACCTGGGTATTCAAAGAAAAAATGCTAGATGGTATCGGTAAAAAGTTTCTGAAGAAGGCACGCTGTTGTCTACGGGGAGACAAACAGAAGCCCTTCGTAGACTTCGACCCGCATAAAAACTATGCTCCTGTCGCCTGTCATGAGTCTCTTCGGATTCTCTTGGCCTTCGCCGCCGCCCACAACTTAATTCTGGAAGGAGCAGACATATCAAACGCATATCTCTATGGCAAGTTGGACATTCCCATCATCATGGAACAACCAACAACTTCCACAGGTATTCAGGAAAAGCCAGGATACGTCTGCAAACTTCTAAATTCCTTATACGGAGCAGTGCAGGCAGGCATCATATGGGGTTCTCTCTTCTCGGAAACACTACTCTCTTGGAAGTTCGTCACATCTAACCTTGACACACGGATCTTTCTCTTCCAAGAAGACACCCGCTATCTTCTGCTCGCAGTTATTGTGGACGACTGCGCATTCGCAGCAAACGATGAAAGCCTGCTCAAACATTTCAAGAGCAAACTAGCCGCAACGTTCGACGTCAAACTCTATGGCGACTTAAAGTGCTTCATAGGTTGGAATGTTGAAAGATCAGTTTCTGGAATCAAAGTTATACAGTATGGGTACGCCGTGCAACTCTTGAAAAAGTTCAACATGGAACACGCAAATGGCGTTGGTTCCCCTTTTCCCTCCTCTGCGGATTTTTCCTCTACCACTGCAAACGATGTTACTTTATCCACAACGAAACACGCAGAATATAGGTCAGGAATTGGTGGTCTTTTGTACTTGGCTGTTTCAACTAGACCAGACCTTTCCTTTTGCGTCTCTGCCTTATCAAGGCACCTCCATAACCCATCAGAGAGACATTATGCTCTACTGAAGAGATTATTTCGGTATGTGGCTGGGACCCTGGAATATGGTCTTCATTTTCCTTCCAACACACCCATAACTCCCTCTTCACTAATCGCGTATGCTGACGCCGATTGGGGTGGTTGTATTGAGACACGAAAATCTACTACTGGATATATAATCGTCGTCAACAACGCACCGATAATGTGGAAATCGAAGCGACAAACAGTCATAGCCCTGTCTTCTACTGAAGCGGAATATGTCGCTCTTTCTACATGTGCAAAAGACATCTCCTGGATAAGGAAGTTGTTTTGGGAATTCGCACATCAGCGGCCATGGAGCGAAGATGTATGGTTCGAGGCAACCAAAGTTCTACTGGACAGCTCGGCCACTGTATCATTAACAACGAACCCGAAGATTTCGGGAAGAAACAAACACATAGATATGAAAATGCATCATGTGCGAGACTTGAACCAAGAAGAGGTAATCAAGCTCGAACGCATACCCAGACTTTATCAAGTTGCAGATATCCTGACGAAAAGTGCGTCCCTCCGTGATTTGAGGAGGATGGTCAGTCTGATATCGTTGAACTCATTCTAAGTTTGTTCACAGAAGTTGAGCGTCTTTTACTTACCCTTGTTTTTGTTTTGTTTTGTTTTTGTTCAGGTTTTGAAGATTTGATACTACTGTGTTTCCCTGCGTTCTTTTGTAATCAGTTCGTCACAATCCTTCTCCATTTTCCCGAACAAGACGTTTGTTTTTTTCCCCATAGGGTTTTACTTCGTCTACGGTTTTAGAAGTTTACTGGTGTGGCAATTTTCATGAATATGTATTGTTCTTTGTTATTTTCTGTTGTTTGTTTACTCAAACAATTAAGCGTGTGAAACTTGATTGCCACTAAACCTTAGTATGCTGAAAGACGGTACTAAGAAGAGACTTCTTGATGTGAAGATGTCTTGCCTCTTTAAGTTTGATGATGCGAGTTGATTATGGGAAATCCTCGCCGTAGTGTGCTGAAGTCTGTAGAGCTTCGCCTTGAGGGGTGGTGTTGACCGTTTGTGTCCTCACGCAAGGCGAAGCGAGTTTCCACAACATATGCCACGTGTGAGACACGCGAGCTCTGTCGCACAATGTGCACTGTCTAAATAAACTGGGCTGCGCCGGCGTCGAGGACACTCGACCGCCGGCGGCAACTTGCCTTAAAAGGCAACATGAAATCCTACTGTTATCAATAGTTTACAGTCCGTTTGGTTTTTATTCTTATTCCTGGTTACTTCAAGCCTACTGTAAGAGCCATATCCCTAAAAGTAGGAAGAGGACACAAGTAGAAGATATATTCTCTCGAGAGTACCAGCCCAGAATCGGGCACAAAAAAAACTCAAACGGAAACCACAAAAAAGGCGTTATGATAAAATGGTTAGCATATGTGTTAGCAGACAGAACAAAAGATATAAACGTAAGATAAAATCAAATAAACTCTTATAATGCCAACAGCACAATTTAAAAGCTAAATGTATATATAGCAACGGTTTTACAACAAACTTTTTGCCAAAAACTCAATGACAAAACATTTTATAATACATTCAAAGCATTTTAGCTTCAAAACATTATATATCGCATATACACCACCAAAAATCAGTTTTGTTGTAATCAACACGTTCTATCGCGTTTTGAGGCTGTCGGCCGCAGTTACGCACATTTAATTAGCACTGACTTTGCAAAATGTTTTGCAGACGGCGAAGTTCTTAAAACACCTAATGGGATAGACAAAAGCGGAAAAACATTTGACGTTGACGAGTGATGCACATAATATGTCAGACGCGGGGACTCTCAAAAGTTTCAAGAAAAGGTGAATCGTCGTTATTGGAGGTTGCTTTCGTGTAGAAATTGACGACTCGCAATTACGAATAGGATTCTTTTACATTTGAATATTCAATGGTCGTTATCTTAGTCGTTGAGAATATATGCAAGACAGAAAAGAATCCATAGTCACCCCGAATACCATGAGAGAAGCGAATGTCAATTACTCTCAAACAAAAGCCTTAATGGCCGTAGAATGTGAGCCTCACGCCGTCTTCCGCAGTT
The DNA here is from genome assembly GCA_030374765.1 of Agarophyton chilense. Taxonomy (NCBI): domain Eukaryota; phylum Rhodophyta; class Florideophyceae; order Gracilariales; family Gracilariaceae; genus Agarophyton; species Agarophyton chilense. The sequence continues at coordinate 1,381,680 of JARGXX010000100.1, forward strand.
TTTGTTACAACAGAAGGTGCTTTACAGTTAACCGACAGTTATATGTGCTCAAAAATAAACAACGTAATCGCAGACAAGAGCGACCCTAAATTCCTAGCATAGGAAAGAAAGACGAAAAGTCGACGGTAAAGAAATCACAAAATGTGCTTGGGGATAGTTTGAGAGCCTTAGGAAGGAAGAGTTCATTGGAGCCGACAAGAGTTGGCCGTAAATAGACAATTCGGAGGAAGGCTGACTCGAAAATTAGTACACAAAAAGCTAGTCTATAAAAGGTCTCACACGGCACAAAACGTTGCATCGGGTGCTGAATTTGTGGTTGTAAATTATTTTGTGTACAGCGCTATCTCTAAAGAATATGCTTTTAGTTGAGTGCAACTGTAAGGCGTTTTTGCGTCGCTTGCAACGGAATAGGAGGAAAGGTCGTCAGTATCTCTAGTTACGCCTCCCACGTATCACAACTGTACAGAAAGCGGGACGCGTTCTACTCGTGTGTTGTAAACGCCTCACATGTACGGTGCCACAAACGCAGTGCGCTTTTTCTTCGCGCACATCTTTCGCCTGGTTGCGGTTTTTTTGTAGTACAGCAGGCCGGCGCCTCCAGTCTTTTACTGCCTTTTCTCTGTCCCTTTCTCTGTTCTGGTGACCTCCTCAGTGTACAACGACGGCGAAGAGAGCTATTCCAGATGTGCACCAATCCTGTCCCAGGTACATTCCCCAGCAGGGTGAATTGGAACAGCTTTTTCAAAAATTCCTCATACATAATTGAAAATTGCATATTAGGTACATTGCTGTATAGTAGTTTTAATTTTCGGTGACACTCTGCAAGGGTTGAGCGACATTATGCTCCTATTGATAGAAGGAATTGGATTTGATTTGTAATTTTTAGAAATATATGTTTACAGAACCAAAATCATCATTTGGCAACTTCTTGCTCTATACGGTCGACAAACCAATATGTTCAGCAATACTTTGATGAGAAAAGAATCTTAAGGGGGGTTGTTGGCGTTAAAAATTTGATGAAGAGCTTACTAAAAGCCACTTACAATAACTATGACTTTCAAAAGATGGAATTGTATAACAACAGCTCTCGGAGATCCATTTCCTTTTACTACACTACAATAATACTGTTGCCTCGTAAAAAAAGATAGAAATAAAAATATGACGAAATTGTTCCAAATTACCCTTGTCTGGACGGGTACAACTGAACATACACACAAAGAACAAGTTTGACTGTATAAAAATGAATTTGTTTTGAAAGGGATGGATATTTCGGTGGCCAATAGCAAGAAATGCAGTACTGACGGCAATGGTCGAGGCGTTTTACGGTTTCTAATTGGACAGAACCAGAGAGTTGAAACGTTTGGAGTTTCTTCGCTGCCCAAATGCTGGACACGTAGCGCTCACCATTAGTGTACAAGATATCCGATCTTGAGTTAACCATCGGGACGACAAAACAGAAATTTTGCAGCTCCCTCAAACGTTGAGCGTGCCGAAAGGGCTGGCAGGGTGTTGCTCATTCAACGGTGCGTCGCTTGAATCACCGTGGAAGAGAATGGCGCAGAAGCCGGGGCTGTAAAGACGCACGTGAAGGGTGACGAGCGGAATGATTGAAGATATGTAACACAAGAACCGAGCGACGAGTGCCACATAAACAGTAAGACACCCGTCTATTGGACAATTAGACTGATTTGAGTCCACACTGTAAGCATTCGTGCTGAATTATATATTTTTTGACTTGAAGCAGTAAAGACTCTGTTTCACATTTTCGAAAAGTTATCAGCTTGATGGGATTTGTACAAGGTGGAAGAATAGAACTAAAGCAACATGATGACATAAAACATAAGTATATTCAACAGGTAAGTGGTCAAAGTACTACGTTGGCATAGAGAATCTTTTGATGGGCGCAAAAACACACTGGATCAGGGCCACCCTCAAAAAGAATCAATTTCGAACAGTTGCTTACGGTGCTAGAGACAAGAGCTACAGAAGTGACGGAATGCTGAGCAGCACGAGAGCACTTCTACGGTGAACTGTAATGCAAATCTCGGCGGTCCCCTCTCTGTGCGCCAACGCGTTGTCATACTTTACGAGGAGGGGGGACGATGGAGAGGAACCAAGAAACGGCCCGGCATCATCAAAAATAACCAAGTCAGTAGCAGGGATCGAAGCTACAGTCACTAGCTCAAATAAATCCACTTGTACTGTTCCTCGAGAATCTATTCGTAATTCACCGCCAGCCACTGGAAGAGAGTGCACTTGCTTCAACCACGCTGAAGATGTGTGCATTGATTGTGCATCTCAAACAAGTCTTTGATGCTCTGATGCGGCAGGCGGGCGACAGCAAAGCCGTTCCCACGGCGCCGAGTTTTCATGCGAAACTGTCAGCCGAGCTACGCATCGCCACTTACCGACCGCAACTGCCAGCGCAGCACCAATTCACCTACCCCGCAAACACCTTGTCAAAGCACTTACTTCTCGAAAGACACCGAGGATGGTCTCGAGGCTGTCGTCAGCAGCCCGCTGTGTCTTTGGAAACGCAGATATTGCCACCTTTCCTCAAGAACATCACCGTCCCTTCCCCCGCCACGGTTGCATCGCTACGCGTCGCGCCCACCTTCTTTCTTGGTCGCCCGCCCGCGTGCCCCATTGCCGAAGTTCAAGTGCGCATCCCGCGCCTACCATCCGAAACCCATCCGCTATGTCCGGCGAGCTCCTTTCCAAGCCGCGCTCGTTCCGCTCCTTGCGCAATGCCATCAACCCGGTTATTGTATTGCTCCTCGCCATAATCGCGCTCCTCCTTCTTCTTCTCTTCCAACCGCCGCCATTCATCGTGGAGCGTTCCATTCAGGTGCCGCCCGATTCCTCAATTCAGCAAGAACAACCGCAGCCGCAACCGCCCTCCCTCGCCGAAGAGCCCAAGCCGGAGCACAAGCGCTCCAACGACCATACGCCATCGCTGGCGCACACCCGCAGCGATTGGCAGTACGGCGACGTCGCCGACGTGTGTAAGCCCATCTTCGAAAAGCTTGCGCACAATGGTTTCCTGTGCGGGATGCACGAACGCCCCGGCAGCTGCACCATACCGGACGACTGGCGCGACTACACGGCCCGCGGCGTGTGGATGTTTTCTCAGTTTGCGCAGGACGTTTACGTGTTCGTTAAGCATTTTACACGCCTCAAGCGCCGCGGCGTGTATCTCGACATTGCGTCAAACCAGCCGATCCGACTGTCCAATACATACTTTTTCGACCGCTGCCTCGGCTGGCGCGGCATTTGCGTCGAGGCCAATGAACAGTATTATGAACCGACCTTCCGCGAGCGCTCCTGTCAGCTGGTTCCGACGTGTGCCGGCAGCACGGAGGGAGAGGTCGTGCAGTTCAGGCTGCGCGGCGAGATCGGTGGCGTGGTGGGGGATTCGTACAAATTTGGCAACTCTTCGAAGGGAAACATCGTAGAGAAGAGATGCACCACCGCCCAAACTGTGCTTGATCGCACAGCTATTTCTCACGTGGATTTCATGAGCTTGGATGTTGAGGGCCACGAACTGCAGGTTCTTAAAGGCATCGACTTTGAGCGCACTCGCATCGATATAATGACCATCGAGGTCACGCCGAGTTTTGAGGAGGTCAAAAAATTGCTCCTGGGCTTCGGTTACGAGAGGCACTTGGTGGGCGATGAGAGTGAAAAGTCATCCGTCGGGAAGACTTTCTTGGGGCTCGATGCCATCTTCGTTCGGAAGGGTGTGCGTTTTGGACATCCCGAGTGAGATGAGTCATTGTGATACAAAAGGTAGCATTCTGAACAAACGCAACGCAGAAAGCGTTTAATCGCGCAACCGCTTTTACGCCTGCTCTTCTATCTCGGAGAAGTTTGGTCATTCTCGGTGAGCTGATCTCAGGAGAAAAGAGGAGACAACTCAACTTGCAAAGCCTTTGCGGTTCATTCACGCATGTAGATGACTTGTCACGCTGAATATATGTATCTCTCCATGCCATTAGTTTCAAAACACAGTTTTATTTGTCTAAATACAGTGCGTTTCAAAAATATATCCTTTGACAAAAACTGCGCGAAAAAGACGTTTCATGTACTGTAGAGCACATTTTACACCAAATAAAACCAAACAAGTCCAAAACACTTTTTCAAAAGTATATCCTTTATACAATCATTAGCTCTATTATGGCTCGTGGCCCGCCTCTTACACATTCTGAACAGCTACAAATCATGGAATTAGTGGGTCAGGGTATGATTCCAACAGATATAGCGCGAAAACTCAAGCGCAGCCAAAACACAATCAGCAACTTCATAAAAAAACCCCGTTACATACAGAACAAAGCGTCCAACTGTCCGACCTACGTCAATTTCTCCAGCCAATTAAGCGAGAAATATACCAAAACAAAAGTCTAAGAAAAAGTGGTTTAATAGTCTTAAGATGACGGTGATGGTATGATTTTCACTCTCCTGAACTCAATCCTACCATAAACATCCAGATAATGTTGGCCCGAATGGTGTATGAGCAATGAAAACAATTTGGTACAGTTTTTTAATTGAAATTCTGTATTAAAGATTGCTGGGAAAAGACTAACATTAATCCTATCACTCTTTTAATAGAATCATTGCCGAAGCGCTTTATAAGCGTTATTCAGACTAAAGAAGCTAAAATAAGCTACTGAAGTCGCGTTAGAATAAGAATAATGCAATAAAGGTTATGTTTTTGAAACAGTATTGTTACTTAAAATTGTTTTCCATACTGATTTTGTTCGCTTTACTGTAGCCCAAACGTCGATTTTTGGAAATTTTGGGCATGGATATGATTTTGTCACATATTTTCTGTTTTCGTCGCCAAGGTTTACATAGATGACATTTCTTTTTGTCTTTTCTACATTTTTGACAGGCGAATAACTCCAATTTGAAATGAAGGACTACAAATCCGCCAGGGCGCCCAAAATGATCGCACTGGACCATCACTAAACCATCGCGCTTCCACTACTAGTGTCTATGATTCCGAAGAATTGGCCCCACATAAGGCCAACCTGACTTCATATGAGGCCAATTTTTCTCTTAGAAAGTAGCTGAAATACATTAAGGATTTAAAATTTTCAAATTTAGAGCGTTAAAGAAGTTTTTGAGTCTTCGACAGAAATAAAAACCACTCATCCTTATCATTGACGAAAAGACTCAGAAACTTGGACAAACATAGTTTTAAACTTTTTCTTTAAAACGATATATTTATGGTGTAGTAAACTTATGTAGACGCAAGAATGACAGAAACAAAATATTTTAGCCTCAAGCGATCCTGGAGAAAAGGTCAAAAGTTTATATCTCGTTAAATCATCTAGTGTTGCATACTGCGAAGGTAGATGCCAAGGAAGGCAGAGGGCTCATTAATAAGTTACAGTTATGTAGAACTTGTAGATCTTACTTGTTGTGAAAGTAAAAAGAAATTAAAATAGGCCTTATATGAGGCCATAGGTCCAATGAACACTAGAGCTCTTACGTAAAACACGCTTTGACAAGTTGGTTTATATTACCTACTCGCACCCTACTTGTGGACGCCATTTTCTGGGCTGCTAATGGCGCGGGTGGTGACAGACCCAGTAGAACGAAATGCCAGGGGGTACCAGACTACAACCGTAGACAAAACGACAAAGGCCGGCGGAAACGGCCAACCAGTAAAGGCCCAGGGAGCACTAACAAACGATACAACCACTCCGAAGAACACCTACGAGCGCCCGCAAGCCATTGCAGGGCTGCACTCGTAGTGGGGAAAGGTTGATGCTAAAGACGGCGGGAGACCAAGCCGCCAAGGAAAGTGAAACGGGGAAGCAGGACAGAGAGAGAAACGGTTGATGGCAAAAGAGGCCCGGACAGGGCTGAGAGAAGTGAGGGTGCCCCAGCAGCTTCTGGGGAAAAGTGGTCTCTCCCCCCAGAGTTGGCGCCGACGCGCTCGGCTCGGGGGTTTATATAGACGATCAGAATATTGCATAAACTCCACTTATGCATAAGACAAAGCCCAAAAGCTACACCCATAGCCTTGAATTTGGGACGTCTTCTAGTAGACCTCCCTAGGAAAGGCTCTGTCTATTCTGATGACGTCTATATAATACGTGGTTAGAATCTGGAATCACCAGTTCCACCGTTTCATCCAAACATGAATCCTACAACCTTGATTCGAGAGATGACCTGACGACGATACCGACTCATCCAGCCGCGAGCCGGTATACGCGCTGGTGTTGGACCTTGAAGCCGAAGAATTGGACAGTGAAGTGGACCAGAGCGTCACCCATGCGTCCGTGGAAGCGTTCGTACACCAGTTCCAACTGGTCGTGGACGACGGTATGGCTGGCCACCCTCAACCTGACAACGCGTTCGAAGTCGACGCAGTGCGTTGCGGCGACGCAGCCTGCTTGGGCGACGCAGCGCGGTTGGGCAGACGACGCTGTGAGAGGGACGGAGGCGGTGGAGGCGAAGGCCGCGAAGGCGGAGGCCATGGAGGCGGACAACAAAGAGGCGGAAGAGGCTGTTGGGGCGCAGACAAGGGAGGGGGTTCATGCGCGCTGCGACGGCAGAGCGACGATGGGGCGCTTAACGAAGCGTGGCAGGTTGGTGATGCGGGCGCAAGGGTGGCCGAAAGCTGCGACGACAGCGGGGAGCCAGACGGTGCTGGGGGGAGGCGGTGGCCGAGGAAGAAGGGGCAAACGGAGGAAGACGGAGATGGCGCCGCGGACGGTCGCGGCGCCTTCTTGGGTGATGGAGACCGGTAAGGGCGTCTGGCCGGTTTTGGAACGGGGTGGTGTGTTTTGAAGCGAATCTCAATCTCGAGATTCGCTTCCACTTCCACCATCCCAACTGGCCGTTCCACACCAACCAATCATCGGTGTGGAAGTCCCAGGTGCAGGGACAGGGGGATTGCTCCGGTCCACAGGACAGGTACCGGAAGACATCCCCCTGTCTTTGCTGGGCGGTTACAGAATAGACACAGCCAAGTTCTCTGCTGCCAACGAAATACATTTTCAGGCACTGCTGAAGTTGTAGTCGAGTAGATCCATTAGAGCACTAAGACACAGCCCTGGTACTCTTGGTAATCATGAAACAGGCACAGCGTGGTTTGCTGCTCCCAAAAGAAAACAATATCGTGCCCATCCCAAAGTTGTATTCATGTAGTAAAACCCCGAGCACAGCCCGAAGATTTAGTTATGTAGCGCAATCAGTGAGCACAGCCCACTGTATTGCATCGCATAAGAGCACAAGGACACAGCACTTGATCTCTTGCTAACAGAAGCAGCCAAGTTTTCTGGATAACTCAACGACATTTTTTCTTTGACAATAATTCAACAAAGGAGACAACATCGCTACAAAAACGAGATATGCTTGTTTGGGTACAAGATAAGGTTCTGTATTGAAAATCAAAGAAAAGAAATGAATTGTGTTAGAGTCTGAATCCACGGCTGTACCCATCGGAATTCAGTGTATTTTTGTTTTTATGAAAGATCTAAAACCAAAAATTATGATCTAAATTCAAAGATTATGATCTAAATTCAATAGATTATGCTTAGCCAGAACTTGAAATAGTGAACGTTAATAAAAAATCATTACCAGTTTTACTCAAAGTTTGAGGAACAATTAAGTTTAATTAGCAGTTCAGCCGTGGATCTGTACCACTGCGTGACGAAAGATTGCAGGATGTCCGATCTGTACCGCTACGTGACGAAAGATTGTAGGCCGCTTACACCCTTACGTCACGCAGCGTACCTGCGACGCTCTCTCCTACATGCATAAAACAGTGCAGCACTACCAATCTAGACCACGAAAATTAAACGCGCACAAGCTTTTTATGAGCTCACTGCGACTTTTTTAATATCTTGTAGGGTCTCCGTTTGTGTGAATGGCAGCTAGAAGACGTTTCTAAAGGCCGTTATATAACTTAAGGAGGTAATCATTGTCCAAGTTCTTCCCAATCTCTATCATGATAGCCTTCAGCTGTTCCACTGGTTCTAACTGTTTATATCTAGCGTACACTTTACGAGCCATCTGCCCTCAAACATTCTCTATTATATTTAGATCAGACGAATTTTCTGGCCACGGTAGAAGAGCAACACGCTTCTGTACTAGCCATTTACGCGTAAGGTTTGCGGTGTGAATTGATGCATTCTCCTGTTGAAAAAAAAAGATATACAATTCTCCAAACGTTTCAGGAACAAGCTGCAACAACCCCTGTTCCAAAGTGTTGCAATACATTACGGCAATCTGTTTTCCATGAAAAAAGATTAGCTTGGACACCCCATGAATTGAACTAGCTCCTCATACCATGAAAGATCCACCTCCATTTAGACTGGTAAAAAAAGACGAGGTTCTTTGTTTAACTCGTGCCAATAATATGCCAATCCGTCCGGCCCATCCAGGTTGAACTTCATGATAAAGCCGGGTGATTACAAGATTCATGTCGGAGAAAGATCTAACCTCTTTTTCAGATTATAAACTGTTGAAGACAGTTACGTGTGGTGCTCGGTATCTAAATTTGATGAATCTTCGTAAAAAAAAACCTCACATGCTGTCAGGTGTAATATGCAGATCGCTCTGTGACATACATCGCGCGTAGTAAAAGGAATAGTTGATCGATAACGAACAGGCAAGAACTAAATACAGTCAACAAGAATTCAAGAAATCAAACCAGACGATAGCTTGTTTTCTCTTGGTCCGTAGGCAGACGCAGCTAGGCTCCCACCATCCACGACACGTTTGTGCGTGGAACCACTTCGTAAAATGATAAATCTTGGCTATGAAACAATTACATTCTGTGTTTCAAACAGCAAACGAAGTGTTTTAATCTCAGTAAAATTTTATAACTGCAAGCATACAGTAGTTACGATTGTGGTTTACTAATTGCTCGTCATAGGTTTTCTCTTTTCGTGAACAGTAATGAGACGCTTTAATATAGATTTGTACGGGTTCTTCAACAGCTCAACCGGCATGGTCTCCCACACATCACCAATTTGATGGGCCATCTCCTTCACAGTGTTAAGCTGCCTGTGTTCTGCGTATACACGCTCGGCCGGCCAGGTCTAGACATTCCCAATTATGTTCAGGTCCGGACTTTTGGCAGGCCAGTCCAAAACTTCTACATTCTTCTCTTTTAACCAGTTTATGGTCGCATTTGCACGATGAGTACTAGCTCCATTGTGCACAAAGATCCAATTCTCTCCCACAGGGCAGAAGAAAAAGATAAAAGATCATTTCCAAGGGTTTCAAAATAGAGTTTTGCATTTATTGTGCCATCAAACACGACAATATTTCCACTACCATAATAAGATACAACGGCCCAAATCATCACTGAATTTCCTCCTTGCACCCTTCGCGAGAAAATTTCTAATTCCTTCCTCAAATTTTAACAACGAGCAGCAAGGCCGTCCGGACCATCAAGGTTAAAATTTCTTGTCAGAGAAAAAACCATTTTTCACTGAATAGCTTCCCATAAGAGCATCTCTTTTGCCCATTTTATACGATTATTTTCGTTTTTTGGGTCATATAAATACCTCTCTTTATGATGTTATACTTCAGATATGGAACGCCTTTTAGAAATTGCTGCACCGTCTGCACCCCAATTCTAAGGCACGTCGACCATGTCAAAATGGGTTTAATCATTAAGTTGGGACCAGCTCCTGTGTCGAGAACAGATAATTAACCAACCATAAGTTGGTCCGACAGTCCAAGATAAGCGTAAATCTTAAAGTAATGCTTCGCCATCACTAAAGCCCGATCCGGGATACGCTTATTGCGGGATCATATTCATGAACGACGCATGACACCAGAGTGTGTAGAGCTCGCGTCTGAGTCTGCAACCTGCCTCGAGAGCACTCTAACTGGAGAGCGAGGCAGGAGCGTCTTGGGCGCCGAATGTTTCAACTCTGAGGGCGCCCCTACCGTGGAGGAGACTCCCAAAGCTAGTTTTTCAAAGGCGCTGGAGAGGAATTTCCTCCGTCTGAGGTATGCGATACCTCCGTTTCAAGAGCTTTGCAGTTCACCGAGGACTATTTCGAAGCCGTTACCAGTTGGGGGGTTTGAGAAATCAAAACCGGTAAAAAGAGCGACGTAACCTGCTGATAGGTCAAAATCGGCACATGAGCGCGTTCTTCATCGGTCAAGGATTCATATGCATTGATAATATTCGATGTATCTTCTACCCAGAATGTACAGTTCTTTGAAAAATGACCGCGATAATAGCAAATGTGGCATATTATCGTGGACAAATCGATTGGTGGAAGGCTGTCCATCCGACGTTGCGGATTATTGTTATCCCGCCGTCGGGGTCGATTTAACCTCTTTGTCCATTCGCTCGGGAGAGCTTCGCTGCCTGAACGGGATTTCTAGTAGTGTACAGTGTCGGGTCTTCCTCAAAGGATACTGAGGTAGACGGAAACTCCGTAGTAAGGCAATAATGGCGACCGTCGCTCTGTGCGAAATGCACATTATCCGCGTTGCGGTCTTCCGGGGAACGGCGTACCAAAGAAAGTGATGGTGAACTCTCCATATGGAGTGCCTTATAGATTCGAACTCTGTGACCCCGCTTGGCCCTGAAAGCGTCTTCTTTATCTTGAGAAAATTGAAAAAGTTTTACGTAGGAGATCTTTCGATTGAATTCCCGAGGAAGGATCTCGAGGGTTTGTATAGCGGGGTCTAAGCCATTCAAAAAACGTAGTGCATCGTTCCAAAGAAGAATAGACATTACCACAACGGCAGAGAGCCTTATTCAAATGAGTTGAATACAGCGTTTCCGATCCTCCGGACTTCTCTTTCGTATCACGCAACGCCAGTATTGCATATGGTATAGGATTTATAGTAGCATATGACCTGAGTAAGTAATGAACCGCTTCGTGCTAACATCTAACTGCTCCATCCGAGACTCGCGAAGTACCGCGGACAGCAGTGAGCTGATCTGCAGTCAATACTATTAGAAACGACCATTGGGCCATGAAAGACCGCGCTTCACTCAAACAGGGTATATCGGCCTCCGTTTCGTGACGGAGGCCGATATAGTCGGTTTACGGGCCCAGAAATCTAGCATCAAGATTGGGTCTTCACCACTGAAAATGTGTTTCTTCAGCGTGGGGTCCATTCGCTTAATGCAATCTTTAACGCGGCCTGTCTCACGGCTAGTACGATCCAACGATGAATCGTCGAGTCGATAGTATCGATATGACAGAAGTTGCGGATAAAGCGGATTCGGAGCCTTCATATCCTTGAGCCCAATGTGCTTTCTGCCGTTTTCACGGGAAGTAATGGCTCCATGAGTGGCATATGTCTTTTTAGACCTAGTAAGTTCATTACGAAGACTCCCATATCCCGCGTGGGACGAAGCAGACGACGATGACCACAAACTATCGGAATCTGAATCAGACGAATCCAGATTGTTATCAAAACGCTTCTGGTGTTTTGGACGAGTCTTTTTCGAAGAACAGTGGGCAATATCTCTTAGACGGGCACCTGCTTCCGCTTTGGCGGCGAATTCTTCGTCAGTGCGAAACGTAGCTTCAATTGTCAGGATGCGGCCATCCAAACGTTGGAACATTGTTAATTATGCGAGCAATCCTATCTGTTACAGTATCATATCTATCTTTTCGGGCCATTCACAAAGCCGTAGGTAGCAAATTCAGTAGTTTGAATTAGTAGATTGATAGCTGTCTCTGGCCTTGCAAGAGAACCACAATCATGGCTGTTAGATCAGACCCAACGAGAGCGAACAAGGCGCAGTCGTCTGGAACGCGACCCACGCCGTTGCAGTCGACAGTTCCTCGCTGCAGTAAAATACAAGATAAAAGCCTGCTCTCCTTGGCAGACCTTGGAGAGCGGGAGGGAGCTTTGGGAGTAGTCTTCCAAGGGCTTTGCGCCTTCTCTTTTGGCCTGACCCCACTGCGCGCGTAGGATCTCGTCCCCCGTAGCGCTCGCGAGCAACAAACATCTTCTTCAAAGCCTCGAAACGAGTAGCCACATTGGACAAAAGCATAGTACGGGCTCCAAAACGTTCCAGAATGGAATTGATATCCTTACGCATGATTTGTTACTCAATACTCACAACCCTTATCTGGGATTCGTCTAAACGAGCTCTAAGAAACTGGATATCCTTCATGTGCTCTGTGTTAGAGAAATATAAGACCTGAATATGGGCTTTAAACTCATGGCATTTATCTAACATAAGATTCGATCGGGTATAATCCTCAGCAGCCACACCAACTAGGGTAGCTGGAACATCTGAAGGATTCTGCCGTTCGGGGGACGCAGTGGTTCCTACATGAGATTCTGTAGGCGCTATCCTTGATGGACGTTTACCACTCTTCTTAAAGTCATGAAGATATCCTTGCGAGTGGCCAACCATTATAATAAATCAACAGATGAACCAACGGTAATCAAACTGAGCAAAGCAAATCCAAACAAAAACAAAAGTGATCCATTTCGGAAAAAACAGCAGAAATCGATATCACACAACCAATCTAGCCAACCTGTAACATACAATTAACAAAACCCGTTCAAAGACGGGAGACCAAATGTAGATCTATGACCAACGACGGGAAGTGCTCTATGGGACATTCAAAACCCACTCTCGAAGAGAGGCAGAACAGAGGCAAGAGCCCTTGTGACTACACAGATGTGGGCGTAGCTCCACGTGAATTTTAAGTAAACCTACGAATCTGAAAGAACAAGGCAGCAAGGAGTCCAAGGATGACGGCGGTGTGTCATCCAAAGGGAAATTGGCCGGAGACTCGTGTTGAGCAAGAACTGTAACACGCAAAAGAATACCCAATACTGGGGCGTCGGTTTTGCCTGGTCAGTGAAAGAAACATAGTAAATAACAAAACATAAAACGTAAAGACCAATGGTTTGTATGTATCACAGTCCTATCCTTAATGGGACCGGTTGGATAGCACAGTCATACTCACGGAAGCTTCTCCAAGAACGAGGTTGTGAAGGAGCGATGAGAACGGTTGAGCCCTGTAAGCCACCGGGCCCTGAGGTCTCTTTCAGGCGACACATGGACGGGTCGACCTTACGTGGACTCATGTATACTATTAATTTATTTTAATTAGTGTTATACATTAGCGTTACAGTGCCGGGGATATCTCAGCGCCTCGCCAGTCCTATTTACTTGACTCGAGTGACGCTTCTCCCTTAGAGTACGGTAGGCACCGTTAGGATACTTAAAAAGCCCTCTTTGGTATATTAGGTCCACCCTTTGGTCTTTAAACCATATTTTCCGTAGCTCCAACCGATAGGACTACGCAGTAAACGCCAGCTTATTGCACCAAGTACTCTGCGAGTGCCGCCGTCAAGGATTCGAACCTTACGACCCGCTCTACCACGCTATTACCGGCCGAGACTCGTACGCTGACTCAACAGTCATTGTGTTACAGAGGTAAAGCTCTCCCTCAAGCAAACCAGGTCACTGCTGAACACGGGTTGACTTTACAAAGTAGGAGGCAGTCGTGAGCTTGCCTCTACTAAACACTGTTATACAGAATGGCTGTGTGGAAGTATATAAATATATGGATTGCCACACGTGAGCTGTGCCACTCCTGGTAGTGTACGCAAATGCAAAAGTGTACTAAACTATAAATAATATTCTGTAATTAAGATCCCACCATTTCAGGTCCACAGTACATCCCATACTCATATCGTGAGCCCTTCGTCGTTAGGAGATAATCATAAGTCATGAAACGCATCATCTCTATCAGAGCCACTAAGGTGCATTGCAATACACATATTGTCTCTAACTCAAAGGAGATCCCTGGTAATACCCTCCTACTATATTTACTACTCTGTCAGGGCTCGGCCGCCTCAGTTTTCAGCTCGATCCCTTTCATGTTCCAAACCAGACATTACCATCGCTGTGCGTTAATACGACCCATGCGGAGCCAAATGTAGACGCACTGGTATCAAATGTGGTCTTGTGGAGTGGAAAACGGCTTTCTGACGGCGTTGAACAATTCTCAACCGGCTCTGATTTCACGTTTCTTGCTCATTTCAAATACAATCTCAATACTAGCTTTTTTTCCTAACCCTACAGTAAAACCAACAACAGACAAATACGGAAACCGCTCCGTTCTCTATTGGAGGTTCTTGGCATGGTACTTTGGTGTCTTCGTAGCAGTAATGCCATGTATTCCCTATGCCCTATCTTTTGAAACCATTCCATCTACTTCGAGCGACTGGTTAAAACTGGGAATTAGTGTATTGTGCGACATAATGCGGTCAAATTTCATACCACTGGCGCGGATAGAGTGGTCATCGGCGTCCGAAATTGCATCATCCACCAACATTTTGTCCCAAGAGCGACCGTTAAAAGCGAAATATTTGCACGGCGTGTTTGGCGTCATCGATTGCGAACAATTGCTATCTTCCTAACCAGAAGAGAGCCGGGTACAGAATGCGTTTTTTAATGGGTTTACGAAAGGAGTTGAAGTGGAAACCCCTCTTCGTTTGGAACTTTCACGGAGAACTAAGTCACGCTGCTAAGAGCGTGGCACGATTCCAAAATTTCCGGCGTTTTTTGTCTCTACTGGCCTCCACTTTCAAAAGAAATGACTACAAATGGGTTTTCTTTGTTGGGTGACAGCGCATTTGCTTGTAACATGACTGTTAAAAATGGAAGATTAGTGCGATTGCGCAAAGCGAACGAAAAATACGTGTCAATGTCTATTGAAAAAGACGCAATAGATATGATTTTGCACAAAATTTACACGTCTAGAATACAAACTGCAGAATGTGGGTTCGAGCACTCTGAACTTCTTTTACACTACTAACGCACTTACTTCCAGCTGATCCATGGCATTGTCTTCGCATTATCGCAAAGTTCTGTCATCTCATAAATTCTAGGTCTCGAACAATTGGCCACAACCATATTTGGACTGTACATCCTTTGTACTAGTGTGTGAATGAGAGGCAAACGCACGAAATGGGTTAGCCATAGGATACGATGCATTAGGGTAATGAGTTTCTTGTACGTTTTTTTGCGTTTGAAGAAATCGTGGGCCGCAGGAAGGCTGCCAATTCCTGGCTAACTATGTTTAAAAGACCTGCCGTTGTTGGAGTTACTGTATCCGTCTGAGATATGTAGATGAGGTTACCTAATGAAAGCATTCTGAAGGACATTGTTTTCATGTACCGGACGGCATGTATATGTTTGCGCTCCAAAGGTAAGTCAATCTGACGTTTCTGTTTTTTTACTGCTCTTGATGGTTGCAACGAAGTTGTCTCCTGTAATTTGATGTCTTGATTATTTAGTTCTCAATCTAACCTTCTACTGCGAGCGCCAACTACCTTATGCTTGTCATGAGAACGCTGGTGGTTTTCTGTAGTAGAGTTCTTGCTGTTGTCTGATTTCCTTAGTGCTTCGAAAGCGCATTGAACTGTATATCACAATATATGACTTTGGCTCGTCGCTCCTGTGGGTGGAACGTTAGGATCTTCCGGACGTTTACGGATGTAGGCAACTTTGTCCAATTTTGTATTCGAGATTCTTTGGACTACGTGTAGGGCGCTCATTCTTTGCGGCCTTCTGGTTGAAATCGGCTTTGACAAGCTCCCAGTCCTCCTTTGAATTCGGTTCATAATGGGATACTGTGTCGAGTAGGAGGTCGACGTATCCCGTCCAATGATGTAGGGCACCCACCCAGAAGTCAGCGTTTTGTTTTTTAGATGATGATGGGAGCGACATTAAGGCGTCATCTGGTTTACCGGTTTTGTTGCAAATAAGAGATAATCTGTAGAATTGAGGGCGTCGCGCTTTCACAGGATGTGAAACCGTTGCGTTGGCCTGTGGTATGTGTTTTGCAGCAGATGTGGCATCAAAACTCCATTAGGCTTTGGAACGATACATCTGTGCAGATGAAACGCATGGTGGCCAATTTTTCTTTGTATCTCACACTCAACTCACTCATACCTACTCTGGTACTAAAGGTAATGTTACAGAACATCACTTCGTCTCTTTGTCACTATTATCTTGCTCTGATGACCCCGTTCAATGTCCCTGATTTGTAATCTAGGGTTTGTACTATTTGGAGAATAGACTGCTGCCAGAGTTAAGTAGTATATAAGTCGAATATCGAACACCCCTAACTAAACTCTAGCCAGAGTTAGAGACTTTTTGTTCAACCCCCAAACATTCCTTATTCCTCCATCAGATCGCCCTTTTCAGTCTGAGATTACATGAATCCTGCCAGTCATACTATCGGCGAGTTGGAGGAATGTGACACAGGTTTCTCATGTTGTCTTCCTGAAAATTGGGTCCTGATCCAAAGTATTCAGCTTCCGTGTAACGATATATATCAGCCTGCAACGGCCGATTTACAGAGTCTGTATCAAAGCCATCTAGATACTGTTTAGTAGAGAAATCGTAGACTGCAAGCCAGATTATTTCTAAATCGTCTACCATGTTTTACAGTAGTTCAGTTGAGGTGTAACAACACTTCCTGGTGTGTAGACGCCCGGAGGATTGGCCTCACCTGAGGCCAGTTCTATTTTCCAAAAAAATGGTAAAAATCGCTGGTTTTCATACTGCAGTGGCGTATTCTATTTTCTAAGTGAAACACTAATTTTCTAACTATGTTCAACCTGCTATAAAGTACATTCTTTAGAGTGTTGTCTTCAGTAACATCAGTTCAATGGTTTCACGACCGCTCGGAGCCTGATAATCACAGGGTTAAAATCCCACTGAGTTCAGTGTAACTCGAAAACTCTTACCGGAGCTCGACTAATTCTAAAACTTGTTATGGTTTAAGAACGCATTTGCGTCTTCTTGAAAAGCAGACAGAATAAACTGACATCCACTAAACGGTTAGTTTCGTGGGAGACCATAATATGTCTTGCAAGTTGAATAACGCGGATTGAATTAGTAAGTGGCTTAAGGTAATTTGAACTTGTGTTATATGCTTTTAAAAAATGCATTTATAAAGCATTAAAAACGCATGTTGCCACACGAACATAAATTCTTTTGATTAAATGTTACTCGAAACGTGATGAATGTCACGCATATGATCTATAAAAAATCACGACCGGGTTTACAGTGATATATATAAACATCCATATAATTGAACTTTTTACATTCTGAACCATTAAATTTTGATTTGTAAGTAGTTTTGCAGAATTTGAATCGTCCTTGATATGCTTGAGACATCAAAGAACCATATAGTTTCCTTCCTTTTCGATTGGTTTTCATTAAATGAATGCCTGTATCAGCCATATATGGGTTTTCTATTTTTTCTTCCTCCTTACATTTTCTTTTCATAGTTCGAATAGCATCTCAGTTGTTATCTAGTAACCCTTCTGCAAGATTAAAATATAAATTATGCGTTGTAAAATTGAATGTGTTCCCGTATGCCTCCTTGTAAAAATTCCAAGCATCAATCACGCACAATGAAACCAAAAAAGGAATCACTTTAAACTACCGTTCTTTCACTTCGAACTTCTTTTGCATATTCAGAACATCTTGACGTGACATATTGTGCCTATCAATTCTTGAACAACAAGAATAGTACTTCTCGCAAACCTCTGGAATAGCAAAAGAAAGCGGAAATCTCTTTGTTATTCCATCAGTTGTCCTCCATTTTTAACGAAAAAACAATTCAGGCAGTTCTGCGACGATGGACACGTGCTGGCCTCGTGCCGTCATCATGAGTTCGAAAAGATGGCTCATAAGAAACCTTCTGGTGGCTGTTTTTAAAAACCCAACAAATCCCATATCTCCTTTTAAAAGTTCTTCAGCTGTTTCAACAGATGCCAAATATGAATCGGCATAAAAGATTTGATCAGTTTCGAACCGATTCTCAACAAATTTCATTGAAATGGCTGTTTCGTGCGAATGTTTCGATGCAAATGGCTGTACATCTGATTGAGTAGCTTCCATCGTGATTAGTATTTTGAGAATATTACCACTTCCTCCACAACATTCTGTCTTTAATTCAGAACCATTTTCAGTTTTCCTATCAAGAACACTGGAGTGTGGAAGTACAATTTCAACCCAATTCCCTCCGCGTCCATACCAACGTGACATAATTTCGTCCACGCACAAAGTGCGTAATGGAGATACGAAAGCTTTTCGATGGTCATTTATAGCTTTCAAAAACTCAAAAACACATGAAGACCTGCATTCTTCTGATTTTTGATCGTTTTCAGAGCCATTGAAAACGATAATTTCCGTATATGTTCAAACCGATTGCATAACATGATCTTTCCGAGCTGCAGAGATTCAATATATTTATAAAACTTGTATTTAGACCAAAATGATCTTCTTTGGAAAACTAAATCCGTGTCATTAACATCATCAAACCGATAAACGTCAAAATTTCATCTCTTTTAGTCTGCTTAAGGTCTTTTCCATCCAGCCGGGAGTTTATAGATCGAACTATTTTTTAGAAATGAGCTACAGGAAACACCCACATGAAGAAATAGTATGGAGAAAGTCCCGAGGGTGCGTGAATTGCGGAGATAGAATCTCCAAACGGTCCCGTGACTTTTCATTGATGAATTTAAACTGGACCATTCAGAGTCAATGATCCATTTTCTGTTGTCCATTTTCTCTAACGAAATTTCTCAAAGCATTCTCGTGTGTCACTTTTTGTCACGATAGGCCTCGGTTCTGCCTTCACTTCGACCAGGAAAGCTTGATAGATTCAATGCGTGACAGTCATCGACATCCGTTATGAAGAGCAACGTCCTCCAGGGAGGTTTTTGGGGACTTAAGTTTTTTCCGGAGCCTCCGGCGTGCAACCTCGTTATGAGTAGGAGTAATCCGCTTTCACGGCGACACCCGGAACGCCGGTGATGCACCGGCGGGACCGGGTGCCATACACGTGGCCGCAGCGCCCGCGCGACACGTGGCCGCCAGATTGGCCCCTTTTGTTAGACCGACATTTAGCTATTTAGGATAGACTTTATTTATTGTATTCTACGGTGACTACAGTACTTAGGCCGCCGGCCTCGCGGCCGCCGGTCCAGTAAAGTCTCCCCAACAAGGGTGATCTTGGTCTTCCAGATCTTGGCTCTGGGTCGAACCGCCTGCGCGGATATACAACTCCTTACGGAGGGATTTCCCGTGGTGCACGGCTTCCCAACCCCCTTGGACGTTCAAGCAGCCTTCGTGTGTTGGGTATCTATTCCCACTTTCGTGGTTCCGCCCGTGTATACGGTTTGCTACACCCGGCAGTGCCGGCTATTCCCGAGTCCCCTCTTGCGACTCGTGGTCAACCTCGCCCTCTTGCCTCCGTTCCCATTTGCCTTCCCTTTTCCTCCCCTTCATTGGGCAATTCCCGCTCTTGCGGCTCGCACTGACACCTGTCGTGCTCGCCACTCTCGTGGGTTTTGCCTCCTCAGAGGATACGCAAGCACCGCATTACGTGGATATTCTCGGCTTCTTTCAGCCTCCCTGCGCCCGTCGCGACGGTTCGGCTCCGGCTTACACCCGGCATTGCGCGCCGATCCCTGGGAGGGCTCTACCGCGCCGGTTACCACGTGAGAGGAAGATCCGGACGTCTTCGTGGGTTTTCCCCCTTGGGGGCATTGTCCTACACGTTACAGTAGGCTGCTCTTGACTGTTCGAAACGTGGTCAGTAACACCAGCACCACCCATTTCCACATATGAATTGAGGGCTTTTTGAGCAGTTGCATGAACAGTGACATGATCTCCGCCTTTCTCATAGCTAAATTTAAGATTGCAAACTTTATTGCGACTAGGTAGCTCGAATTTTTTGGTGACGAAAGTGTGTCTCTGATTTTTTCTGACAACAACGTCAACTTTTGTAACACTTCCGCAGACCAGTTTCTTCTTTCATTGCATGCCAAAAAAGTGTATACAGTCGCTCTCTGATGTGACGAGACGCGCTCGGGTATTTACTCTGTTTCCTGCAACACGTCAGGGATCCATAGGTGATGACATATTGGATAAATTATGAATGAATGGAGTAACGATTTTGTGTTTTTTACAGTTTGTGAACGATCGTTCGCAATCTTGGAGGTTAACGCCAGAAAAAAAGAGATTGTTGACAAAGTCTAGGTTCAAACATTTAAGGAAATTCAAAAAATGTACAAAATTATCGATGTTGTAATTTTGGTCTCATATGAGGCCAGTGGTCGTATACACAATAGACAGTGTAACGTATAGTTTACGAGTTATTACTTCAGAAAAAGAACAAAGTGCTTGCCTCCACACTCGGGGGGAATAACTCGGACTTTCGACGACATTTCTAAGGACTTTTCCAAAAACAAAGCTTTTTGGCTTCTATCACTGTATTTTCGCGCATTTGTGGAGATCACATAATATTGGGGATGAGCATTTGGACTTCTTCAAGATATCTTGAAAGAGAAATGGTATTTGTGGGTACCGTAAGGCGTAGAGTGTTCCAGCATTGCATAAACACACGTCTACGGAATGACAGCAGGACCTGCACTCTGTATTTCACCTCTGGCGTCGAAAGCCATGATGGTGTATTAGAAAAAATAATATAGTTCTTATAATTTTATTGGTTATTACGCTGCTTTACACGCTGCTAGCAGAAATTAGAGTAACCTGAAACCACAAAGTAGTAATTTGCGAGTAGTAATGCGTTTCAGCTCCGTTTTGGAGGTTTCATATCTCTGTAGAAAGAGCTATAATGTCTCCCAGTTCTCTCTCGGCCGAC
This sequence comes from Agarophyton chilense, assembly GCA_030374765.1. Lineage (NCBI taxonomy): Eukaryota > Rhodophyta > Florideophyceae > Gracilariales > Gracilariaceae > Agarophyton > Agarophyton chilense. The sequence goes on from JARGXX010000100.1 coordinate 1,402,340, forward strand.
TCCAACCAACAATTAACACCCTAAAACATTATTTTCCTTTGGCTTCGAGCCCTTAAACTTTTTCAAAAGGTGAGGCGTTTGCCGCCCGAGGTTCAGTGAGGTGCCTGCTGCTGGAACAGCAACCCCATACATTATAAGAAACCTGTGAAGCGTTTGTTGCAGTACGGGGGTCGAGTAAGGCGGCAGTCGCGAGTCGGAGCATCCCTTGTCAGCCCACGGCACTGATTGAAGCGCTCAAGGCGTATGCAGAAGACGTTCTGTGTGTATTAACGGTACTGAGTCTGTCTAGAGAGCCCTTAAGGATTAAAAAGCCTGTGACGGTTGTAAAGAATTTGGGGCAATCTGGGATTTAGTATGGGACTAGAAACTGCCGCAAGTGGTGCCGCGTAACCTTTACCGCAAAGAGCCAGCGTCAGGTATAGGGTGAAGCATATCCTTTTGTTATTACCTCTCCTCGGGAAGCTTTGTAGGAATTGTACACGATTGCTTCTGGATAACGCAGAAGTTGGAAGTGTGAAGAAATCGTTACACATCCGGTGTGTCTGACCGGAATCCAGAGTGTCTGACCTCTAGTGACTATTGACATCAGTCTTTGCTTGCGTTGGTTTAAGAAGTTTATTTCAAAACGTTTATATCTCATTTCATGTACCTGGGGCATTTAGTAACGGAAAAGGCTTTAATACGCCGAAGTTTACTGTAACGTCTAGCCCACAGCGTCACACCAAAGATGGCGCCCACAGTATTCATCGTTACTCCAAGCAGTCAGTTTTCTTCTTTTCCTGAATGAGACATTTTGTTGTTTGGCCTTCGTCAGTGAACGATTGTTTGTCGGTAGTTGGTTCCGACTATGGAAAGTGCGTCAACTCCTCGCCCACAAATCCTGCGGAGATAGTTTACATCATGATCTGAATCTGGCCTGTTTGTTAACTTTTCGCTTAGATGTATGACGAAACGTCATGCAGAAGGTGCAGAGGCTCTACCGTCATGGCGTTCTCAACAAATTATTGTTCTTGCTTTGGTTCATGCACGTGATAGAAAGCATATCGCCTGATTGGTTGTTCACAGTTTAAATCCAACACCCCCAAATGCTGCCCATCTCGTTAACGCGACATAGTTCTGTTATTCAGTAAGGACCTCTCAAAATATTTATGCCCATCCCCTATGTCCCTCTCATCGGTAGAGACAAAGCACCATTTCCATATAGCGATGGTTCATAGTTCATCCTCTTCATGCCACTAGACGACTACGCGGCCCGCGCTACATGCTCCCCAAACCTTCAGAGAACACTCGTTTTTTGCGCTTCGTTCTCCTGCCACCTTTTTCTTTTCTCAGGCTATGAAAGCTTTTAATGTCATTCACCCATATGCCTGTGATTCTAAGTTGTCCCCTTCTCACCCTTCGTCCAAATCGAAACGATGCCCCAATGTTTTTGGTCACCTGAAAACATGCATTCCCAAAGTTTTTGTCAAGCGAAACGTCCTGCTCTTCGGCGCCTTCGTTCTTGTCGCCGTTGTGCTTGTATCGCCGTTAGTGTCTCTGAAGGAATTTGCAACTCGAACAAGATGCCTACTCCACCGCGACCATTCTACCGTCGTGTTGTCCATGGATTCAGAAGCATTGGAACGTTTTCCCACAAACTGGTCACTACCACCACACATTCACACCACCTACAAGATGAGTCGCGACAACCCGGAGGTGCAAGTCATTCTGAAGCGAGACTGGACGCGTCCGCATATATTTTTGCATTACGCGCGACCGCATCCACTCGACCGCACCACTGCAGAGCTCTTCATTTTTGCCAATGGAGTCACGCTGGGTGATTTCAATCGCAATATCACAGTGGTCGGTTGTCTTGTCGGTCAAGATGTTTATCCATCCGAAGTGCTCAGGAGCGATATTTTCTCATGTCAAGTTCCGCTGCCCATTCAATCAGGCAGTCTTATCTCCCTCGTTATACATCACAGCGACGAGATCCACCACCAAGTGCAGCAGGGCGTGAGACTCGCTCCACATCTCAACGCTAGCATTGAAGAGAATGATCTGGTTTCACTGTCGAATGATACGCATCTTCACCTCGACCAAACACACGACACCTTAATGTATGTCAGCTCTGAACAACGATACGAAGGGCTTGCAGATGATTGGGATCCAGATGCTGATGACAGTCCCCCCCGATACGAAGTGTGTCTCGGAACACAAATCAAGCCTTTCACCAAATATCTTGATGATTGGATTGCGTACTACACGCGAATGGGAGTGGATATGGTGTACGTTGCGGACAACGACGCTCCAGTTGATCTTTCTAAGAAGTACCAAGGCAGAGACGATGTGCAGGTGTTGTACTGGCCTTGGCGTCGGTCCCAAGTGCAAGGACTCTCTTACATCACCATTGCGGCACGGCCACGCTGTGAATGGATAATGATAGCTGATGTTGATGAGCTTCCAATGCTTGGGATCGGAGAGAACAATGAACTCGCTGGGAAGCAGGCACTGAGGGGATACTTGAGACGTCACCTACGCAGTGATTACAAGCAGTTTCATTTCCCATATTTGGTCATGCGAAGCTCTGGGCTTGTGAGAACGCCACCAGATCCGTTGCCAGAAGTGTATGTAAACATAGCCGATAACCAGCCGCAGAATGGCAAGTCCGTCGCTCGAACTGATCATTGGTGGAGATTTACAACTATACATATGTTTGGAGGGATACCCATCGCAGTAGCTCCAGTGGATTGGAATGCTTCCCGCAAGTACTACCCTCTTGGCAAGGACGATCAACCGATCACAGTACATTTCGCGCAACGCGCGTTCGAGGATATGATTCTGAAACAGAAATATGGTTCCGCTGCCACTGATGGCGCACCTGGCCCAAACCTGGACCTCGAACTTCCTTCCGAAATACCTGGTTGGGTCACAAAGATCGACGATAGCAAACCTTACTCCTACTTTCGGGACATGTATCGTGCCATCATGAAGCATCCATTCGAACTGAAGCAAACCCTCGTTAGAAGGTCTGAGGGAAAGAGATGTACGGCCAGACTTCACTCCGACAGTGAAAGACGGGGTATGATAGAAGAGAGATATAGATGTGGCTATGGAATGCAATATTGAATGCAATGGCCGAGAAGCCGTCGAAAACATGGACTCTTTCAGTATTAGAATGGAATGCGACATTGAGTGCAAATGGCTGAGAAGCTATTTACCGCACCCACCGGTTCACTTTATTTGGTTGACTCTTAGAACTCGGAGACAGAGAACGGAAGGATAGGACCGCGATAAAGACTAAAGGATTCTATTACACTTATTTTATCGCTTTTTGATAGTGGCGCTTTATGATCTAGACTGAAAAAATGAAACTGTAGGACGTGTTTGTTAGTTCAATTCCGTCTGGAGATAACCCCCCCCCCCCCCCCCCCCCCCCTTTTAGGAGCACATCATCTTTCACCACCCGTATGTGGCTTGTGTCGTAAAGACATACTTGCATTCCTCCTCAAAATTTGCCATTTTGCAAACAATGCAGTGTCGTGTACATTCCATCCCCTTACTTTTCTGAATTTGGACGCCGGCATTGCGTGACTCTGGCATACACGAGTTTGATTGCGTGAGGCGGCCCATAGCGGTGCCATTGGCGGTTGCATGATACATGTTGGCTACAAGGGATGGGGTCCTTCCCTTCTCTGATGGGACGAGTTGTTTCTCTTCCCACCTTAAATTTACATTTATATTTATACTCCTGCTGACGGTTGACAACAACCTCAACCTCTGAATTTGTCTGCCCCAGAGCTGCTCTCTGAGAGCTGGGAACCGATCATGGCAAGGATGACGTGTAGTCAAGTATAGTAGTAAGTGTAAAGGTAATGTAGGATTATCTCTCAAAAAAACCCTGCTTACGGGTTCTCAAGGTGGAAAGCGTGACCATACTATACAAAGAGAGATGTGCACAGTGTCCTCGCTGTACACTGTTCATGAAAGTGGAACTGGTAATTGAGGAGATGCCCGTCACACCAAACCTTGTTTTCATCTTGCAATCCCACTTTTACCTTGAAACTTGTCCAAAAACAATTCAACAGTAGTTAAAATGTTTTAATTTCTTCTTTACTACAACAAAGACAGTGCTGTACGCTTCAAAAACATATCCCTCTCAAAATACCCGCTAAAATTCGTCTTGTGTACAGTAGACCGTATTGTTTCCCAAATATAGCCTCCCAGTCCGAAACACTGCTTCAAAAACATATCTATTAAAACACATACAGCTCCATAATACTGACACTACGCCTACAATGCCGTGAAAAAGCAACAAGGACTCATCAAACAAAGTACTCGGAAGATTGTCTCAAAAAATGAAGTATGCAGATGCGATCATGATTGGATGAATACTTAACACCCAGTTTGTGAGTCAACATGGCTTTTTTTACTATTGTTTAGGAACTTACACAGTATGTAAGAAACGGAATATCTTCGGCTTCCTATGAAACATCGTAATCTACTCAATTCAAATTCGCTGATTTCAAAATATGGCATCAATTAGTATATGGGATCACCAGTTTGCTGCAACGTCGGTCTGAAAAACCAAGATATACTGCGAAGTACATCGATAAAAGTTTTCAAAAATTAAACTATTAGAAAGTATGAAGAGTTTTTCAGATTGACATTTGACTCTTCAAAAAGCATTAGATGGTGTAATAGAAAAGTAAAAGCCGGCGACAATTGCGCCAATACCATCGCTGTAGAATAAAGCCATCGTAGGTGGATTTTCAGTCAGATCTTCGCTTCTCCTTTTTTTGAGGTGTAAACATTACCTGCATATTCTTCTGAACTTCAGTTTTAGACGGAGTATCGAATCAATCGCAATGTAACACAAATAAATTTTCTTTTATTACAGATGCGCTCATCATCAATGACTTATCAGCCACTCTTCGATCAAAACATCCTGCAATGTTTTTTTGTGTTTTCCCATTTCGATAGAGATATCTTTTTGCTTTACACCGAAACGAGCCCATCCAGGTTCCAAAGTAGCCCACTTCCATTCAGACATATCAATCCCTTAAAGTTTTTCTTCATCCTTCATTGATAAAACATGTATACCTTTGCTCTAAATTAGCTGGTCTGCCAGCGCAACTGCTCGACCAAAGGCAGTTTTTTTTCGACCCGTTCTGTGCTGAAAGTGCTCTTTGTGTTGCGAGAGGCGGCCTTCAGATGTATAACTTCTATAACATTTTTCACATCCTTTTCCAACATACGCATCGGACTCGGAACGGGTGTTATTCTGTGTCTGGCCGTCAGACTCTTGACTCTGTTGAACTGCAATAACAAATCGGTACGTTTCTCTTCCATCTCTTATAACTGGCCGGGATAAGATTCGATTTATGATAGATTGTGATAGGACCTTAAATCCTGTTTCTCGGCCGATGGTTTTCGTAGTGCCGCGATTAACGGAGATTTGTAGCTCAATCGATGTACATTTTTGTATAGAATCTTTCAATGTCACCATACCTTGAACCTCCAATGGCGCACAGACCCCCATACTTCCAAACTGACACCTTCTTCCTACTCCACGACCAAAGTACCGAAAAACCCTTACACTTACTTTCCCAATGTCTGGAGACCAACCCTCGTAGCAGAATTTATTGTTCCTACGGCAAGCCATTTTTATCATTTCCCTTAAGAAAGTTTCAATTTAATAAGTTCTGGTGTCCTCTGCTTATTCTTATAAGTTCTGCAGCTGTATTATATAGACACCTCCTGCTCTGAGGGTAAATACAAGAGCTGAAGATGTTGTGACATCTGTGCCTTCCGCTACAATCTTGTATACATGCCGTTTTGCAATTCCAAAGTGGGCATCAACAAGCGATTTTTCATCTTGCGTTTTAGTGTGCATGAATTATTTTAGAGATAGTTCATTTGCTCGAGCAATAAATGGAAGTATCATTGGTAGTGTAGCATTTTGATAACATGCAACATTATCACATAGTACAATAACCTCGGTAACTGTGGATATATCCTTCTTTGAACGCATCATCTCAGCCTCTAAAATGGATGCCACATCCATAACATCTTCTTTCGAGATTCTTTGTACAATGTGATCATAAAAGAGCATAGAAAAATGCTCCGGTCCAGTGTATACATTTTCAGAATCATAAATAGGCGGAAGATGAAATACGAAAATGCCATACCAGCTTATTCCCTTCTTTCCAAATAAATCAATCGTCTTTTCGCGAAAGTCAATCGGTTCATATTTTATTTTATAGTTTGCCAACAGAATGAGTCTGTGATGTAGTCTCTTGATTACAATCTTTTTAATTTCTTTTTCCAAAGCAGTTTGTCGGGCCTTAACGCGGTGCAAATGCGCGTAGTACTTGATAAAATTGAGTCGAACTTCACCTAGAAACAATAGTGCGTCATCACGGTTGGGAGGGACATTAGTCTTTAAACTGTCCAGCACTGCAAGAGGAGCTAGACATTCACAGCACTGTACATCTCTCGCCAGATGTTCGCTTCCATGTATTTTTGTTTCTCATAGTGCAAAGATACTGTCATGAAAGCCTTCCAAATCACAATTGATGTGTGATCCCAAAACATTCTCTTCTCAAAATACTCAAGACATTCAACTTGAGTATGAAGCACAAGCCTTTTACCAGCCGGAACGAATAACTCCACAAGTCAAAACAAATCTCTCACGCTGTTCTTAATGAATGAACCAACAATGTAATCGACCACAGATTATCGTTTAGAATCACGAGCACTCAACGCAGTGCACATCTCCAGAAATAAATAACGGCCGAGAAAGTCTTCATTTCTATCTTTACAGGCCTTCATAGAATCAGAAAACATCACAATTTGTTTCTTCTTTCTCGTTTCAGTGGGTATAATACACTCTCTACTGTCCACAAGGACACTTTTGTACCACATGAGGCGGCTACAAAAATTTTCGGAATCGTCGGAGAGTCTCTGTTTTGAAACGGGCCAATCCTTGACGTTTAGTATTGGTTGGAATTAGCTGGATAGACTTGATCAAAAACACAAAATATGATCTTTGTTAATACGGCTTAGCATGTTGTCAGGATTGAAAACATGGCGTTCTAAGTTAGTACTGTCTTTCAAGATGATGGTAAATTTTGTTGTAAGTGTGTAGGACCAAGCGTGGCCAACCTGTTTACATGTTGTCAATGTTTTCGGATTGGTTCGATCTGAAATAAAATCCAAATTAAGATTACACCAAATCGTCATCAAACAACAGGTGTAATCATATTTATGCAACAAAACGTTTAGCTTGCGTGAGAATTTGAAATAATGCTAGTGCTACTTTATGGTGGTCGTAATTTTAAGGTTTCCTTGAATAGGTCACAACGCTAACGCTAAACGGTTGTTATTATAGAGCTTACAAATATTAATCTCCCTTATAATGATTGTCATCAGTATGAGGGGGGGCCCCTTCGCGCCAAATCTCCCTACACGTCTGCCCCGTGGCACGCAAATGCATGAGAGGGGGCCCCTTCGCGCCAAATCTCCCTACACGTCTGACCCGTGGCACGCAAATGCACTCCCACCCAATAATTATCGAGTGCACTTTGCTACAGTGCTGTGCGCCGCCCAAGTGCCGACCAATCAGAATACGTTACGGCACCTCCGACCCTCAGGCTCCAAAACAGCATATATGGTGCACTGATGAACCGGGTCAGACAACTCGGCTCTTGACCCTAACCACAAAAAAAACATCCAAATTTCAGGCATGGGCCACAGCACTCTATGACAAGAGACTGAGTGCTGTGACTGCCCTGGGACCTAGGCAAGGCCGAGCTCGTGTGCAGGCCGCTATCGTAGTAACCCACTGAGTACCACGGATCTGGGAAAAGTCAGGTGCTGCGTGGAACACTGATCGTTTGACAACGATTCAGTCAGAAAGTCTTGAGGGGTTCCCAGACCTTATACCAGCAGACCTTGCTGTGCAGGTTCTGGGGCTGGCCGCCGTGTCGTACCTCTGAGGGCTGGAAAGCGCTTGCTCTACTGCGTGTCAGGGAGTATTGCCGTGATTAATAGAAAACCCATCCCAACAACCGGACGCGGGTTAAAGGGCATACGGCCTGAAAACCAGCTAGGCACACTTCGTCTGTCACTTTTCAACAGAAGTGTGTCGAGAGTCCCTGTGCTGCGCATGAGTTGCATTGGGTAATATATAAGTCTTGCAGCGTTTTTTAATTAAGACAGCTGCATGCAACCATCCCCAGTGGTGGGTGCAAAGCAACAAACTGCAACCAAAGATCAAAAATTTTTCTTGACACGGTTTAGTTGTGTTTGTTTTTTATATTACATAAACTTTGTCGTAGATTCGAAGAGCTAGCACAAGCTCAAAATAAAATGAATAAAGAAGAAGAAGAGAGACAAAACTATGGAGGCGTGAGATGGAGACGAAGAAGAAGAGGTTCTGGAGAAAACAGAGGCGCGACAATCGCAGGAGTGGAACGACCCGAAAGAGTAACGGTTACTGTCGAAGATGCTCCAGATGAAGTACAAGTAAACGAAACTGGTCAGCATGTGCAAGATCCAGTCGTCGTCGCGGATTTGAACGAAGATGAAATCATAACAGCTCCAACAATCATCGGTGGATCACTTCCAAGTACCACGAGAAGCACTGAAAACCATCCTCGGGCTAATGTCGAAGAAGAGATGCCTGCTCCGATGGAAGTTGAAGAAGATGAAATCACTCCAGCTCCCGCACCATCCGCTGAGTCAGAGCTTCAGCAGGTTCCTACTTTTGCTATTCATTCAGACAGAAGAACAACCATCGCTCCAAGAGCTTGATTCGACCGTCACGCTTTTTGCCGGACGTCGAGATCGTGGATTGTATTGCGTTTACTACGTATGGGATTCCGATGCTGCTCAAGCATGGATTGATCCAGCCACTCGTGCAAACATTCCTGAGTTTGAGACGTTGTCCACCGTAGGAACCCGCAGATGCAGAAGATGCGGTGAGTTTTCACACACCTATGGTTCGTGTCCGTACGAAGACTGGACGTTACGAATTCATAGTTGCAAGTGGTGTGGGTGTGTGCTTTTAGGAAAAGAGGTACATGGAGTCTGTTGTGGCATGAAACGAAATTCAGGATGGGGGGTCACATTTCGTAGACGCCATACTAATGAAGAAATACGAAGCATATACCGTTCACGAGCATTCCAATCGAACTCCTTAAACTTGAATACGCTTTTTGCCACCACTCAAGCGTTTATGGACATGTCCTATGTCACAGGATGTGGCCCTTCGTTTCTCAGACTAGAAGGAACTGCAGCACTCGCTCTCCCGGCACACAGGCAGAGCAGCACGCGGTATAGTTTTCTTTGGGGCGCAGGGCCTCCTTCTCTGGATCCTGCTCACTATACGCGAGCAAACCTGCGAGCGTTTATCCAAGACATCACCGTGAAACACATGGTTCCGAGACTTTACGAGGTGATTCAGCCCAAACCTGATGTGGTGCGAGAGCGGTATCGAGCGATGCTGACAACGGAGCAAATGCAGGAACAAGAAGAAAATACGGTTGACGTAAGCTCGCAAGCTGCGAACGAGGGATTGATAGTGCGCGGATATGAGGGCACCAGAACTGCAACAGTGTCTGGTGACAACGTAGGTGCAGATCCGATGTCCGAAGATGCTCCTGGAGCTGGACCATCCATGATGAGCACATTCGTAGTCGATCCAGGCGGTCTGTACCATGTCGAGGCCCAGGTGCCTCAGTTGACTGAGGGCACAGTTACGGAAGAACACGCAGCTATCACAGGCGACACGGAGCAAGCAGGAGCTGCAGTAAACTCAAACAGCAACCCCCGAGTGCGGTATAAATTGCTGAAGCCGTCTTCTATGCTAGCAGAGAGAGGTACATTACATTTCCCCTTCTGTACCCGTATGGCGACGAGCACAAACCGTTTGACCTGCGTTTGTATCTGAAAGCACGAAATGGTACGCAAGAAAGCTTAGGGCTCGGTTTCGATCAGTGGAATCTTCAGAAGCTTACTTGGGCACAAAATGCAAAGCGTCGACTGTATTCAGATAACTTTTTTGCTTAATAGTGGTCCATTAATGCAAATGTTGTGGTTGCTTCGCACACAAACGAACATTGAAGACATGCGACTTCAATACCTAGAGCGGCAGCAGCAAGCACGCATAGTTCAAGAGACGGAAATCGTTCAAGCGCAAAAACAATCGTCTGGCGGAATGACTGACGCGCAATTCAGGCTTATGGGACGCATTTTGCTTCCTGATGACTCAGTGAACTCTTCTAAGTACTGGAAAAGTAAACGACAGGATGTGCAAGCGATTGTGGCAAGAAAAGGAACCCCTTCGCTATCATTCATCACCGTCACAATGAACGTATGGCGAGCGGATGTGAAGCGTTTAGGCATTGATACGACTCATCGGAGTGCTTTCACAGCACCAGCTAATCGTCCACGCCCGTTTGACCGCCCAGACTTGATTGCCAGAGTTTACAACCAGTACATCAACGATAGATTGTGAAAGACCTCGAAAAGAATTCAGAACAGTTATTTTGGTCCAAGTGCTTGGGACTTGCAGCAAAGCTGGAGTTTCAAGAACGAAACGTACCGCACCATCACATCCTGCTATGGTTAGAAGGAGTTGTAATAGAAGACGTAGATGCCATTGACAGTCTGATTCGAGCCGAAGTACCAAGTCCAGGGGAAGATGACGAACTGCGCGCCCTCGTTTTATCTATGCACCGCCACCGCCACTCTTCATATTGTCGTAATCGTAATCGTGCAGGTCGTTGCCGATTTGGGTACGATAGCACAATGATTGTCCAAGAAACATACATCGAAGAAGGAACAAACCCTGTTGTTTACCGAAGAAGAAATGAAGAAGATCTCAAAATCGTGCCATACAATCCTACTCTCACTAAGAAGTACCGCTCACACATCAATGTAGAGCGCACGCAGGGTGGAGGAGCGGTAGCGTACCTCATGAAGTATGCTTTTAAGCAGCCCAAAGCACAAGAAGTTGCTCTGAATGTTAGCAACCAGAATGAATCGGGTACAGATACCCAACAACCAGCTGTGGTGCAGAATGAAATCCGTGCCTACATGCGGGCACGTGTGGTGGGTGCCGTGAATGCTGCTTGGCGAATCTTTGAGTTTCGTCACGTCTCCATTCTGCCCACTGTGGAGCGACTTCCAATACATTTGGAGGGAGAGAGAACTTTTGTTCTTCGCAGCCCTAATGACATTCACACGGCTTCACAGCCATCAACACTGGAACGGTACTTTCAGAGACCTGAGACATATGCCAGTCTTGATTACCTCTCCTACTATGAAAAGGTGCGCCTGTATCGAACCCTCCCAACTAGTGTACTCAATCAGTTTGATGGAGACAGTACTCAAGTGCCGAGAGACGATTGTGATCCGTCGATGTATGTCGTGGAGAGGTCAGAAGAGAATCAGTGCGTCGCCAGAATTCGAGCCGTCGTTCCTGCCGAAATAGAGCTTTTTTCACTGCGTTTATTACTTATGAATCGCGCCTCAAGTTCTTACGAAGATGCGAGGACCATTGACGGACAGCAGCTTTCCACATTTCGGGAAGCAGCGATCGCAAGCGGGCTGCTCAGTGACGGTACCGAGTTTGCCATTGCGTTTGAAGAGGCAGTTCAAATATACAGCACTTCATCTGAACTGCGGCGGTTGGTAGTTACGCTGTATCAGCAAGGCGCAGATGCAGAGAAAATGATTGTTGATCACTGGGAGGCGCTGTGCAGCGATACTCACGCCGGGGATGAACAACAGCGAAAGCTGGAAATGTATCAACGCATTATTAGCATATCTGACCACCATGGAGGTCGTTTACTCCGTGAGCATAGCTTCTTTGTTCAATATATCCAGCAAAATGAGGAACAAACTGAGACTGATCGTGCAGTAGTCACTCGCCAATTAAGAGTGGTGCGAAATGCAAGCACACTGCAATCCAGGTATAATACATTGAAACCAACACAAAAACACGTCCTGGATACGATTGTGAATGCTTTAGAACTCCGACAGCAATCCGATCAAGATCGTCTGACCACTCCTGGAAACGTTTTCTTTATACAAGGATCTGCAGGCACTGGAAAGACGTATATGTTGAATTTGTTGCGGGATATATGTGAATCAAAAGGAATGCTAGTTGAATTGACAGCTACAACGGGAATCGCTGCATCCCTTTACGAGGGAGGTCGCACATTCCACAGTCTGATTGGTTTGGGTGTGGGAGATAAAGACAGTACTACTACACAACTTTCACTGTTGTCCAAGTACGGTCCTCGTTCTCAACGAGCGGAACTTTTGAGCAATCTACAGCTACTCGTACTTGAAGAGGTTTCGATGCTCTCCAGAAGTTTGTTTGAGCTCATGGACGTGCTACTCAAAGACTTGCGAAGTTCTCAAACACAAACGCAACCGCCATGTTTCGGTGGACTGTCTATAGTGTTCGCTGGCGACTACTCACAGTTGCTTCCTGTTGTGCCTCAGTCGTACATGGAGCCTGAGGCGGGTGGGAACGTTCGAAGAGTGTATACAAACATTTTGAACGAGCTGCCATGGAAAAGCAATCTCTGGACAGATTCCTCTGTGCAAGTTCTTTATCTCACAGAACAAGTTCGCCAAGAACATGATCCGGGGTTTGCGGCTTTTTGCCTGCCGTTGCGCACAACACCATCTCGAGTACTATACCACCTCCACTGCAGTCTACTGGAGTGATGCAAACCGCATATACGTTTGTGTGGAAGTGGGTCACGACGCGGCGCAAAGAAGATGTAGATCTCAGCAAAATGATAATTGCATCCACAAATCATTTGGTGGATGAACACAATACTGCTGCCCTGAATCTTTTTCCGGGTGAGCAAATCACTTTGCAATCCGCAACTACAGTACAGCCATTTCGAGCGCAGACTGCCGAGTCGGATATTTCGGACACTATTGTGCCTGAGTTTGCCTATGAATATGCTCCTACTGGTGTCCCTCCACACAACCTGTGCCTCAAAATTGGTGTTCCTGTGATGGTTATTCGAAACGTTCTGCATCCAGTGTTGGTAAATGGAAAAATGTTTGTCGTAGTTCGTGAGGATCAGTTTACGATGCATGTGGCAAGGTTCAACGAAAACGGTCAAGTAATCGAGTCACAAGTGCTGCATCGCATTGATTTTGAGTTTTCCTTTGCAGACATTTCTATATGATTCGAAGACAGTTCCCCATTCGACTTGCATTTGCCGCAACAGTTCACAAAGGACAGGGCAAAACTCTGAACGGTTTTGTTGTTGATGTGCGATCAAATTTCTTCTGTGCAGGTCAGCTGTATGTGGCGCTGTCACGAGTGCGAAGGAACGAGCATGTGTTGTTACTGCACGACTCTAGCCTTACGCCTGACAATCCACAGACGATACATCCGATGCCAGTTCCACTAATCAATCCAGTGCTTTCTGAGGCTATAGAGTTTTGCAATCCTCACCCCACTACGTAGATATGCATCAGTGCTCAAACACTCAGCCAAAAAAATGTAATGCTTTTCTATTTGTTTGCGTGTACACCTGTTTTGATCTTCAAACTTTTTCCCATTCCGGATTAGAGACGCACGGAGCCATAAAAAGCCAAATCACCAAGATAGTTTGAAACCAATGCATTCTCGTGCTACAAAGAGATATCCGGCGCCACTGTGCGTGCCGCGGCCGCTGCTAAGGCGCGCAGCGCCGCTAGCGGCCGTCAAGTTGCAAAGTCCGTCACTTGAAATCTACACTGCAAGTTATAGTATTGGCGGCAGTTCAAACGGAAATATGTGCGTGCTGCGGCCGCTGCTAAGGTGCGCAGCGCCGCTAGCGGCCATCAAGTTGCAAAGTACTTGCCTGTACGTCGCTAGCGGCCGCCAAGTTGCATTGTCCGTCACTTTAAGTCTACACTGGAAGTAATAGTATTGGCGGCAGTTCAAAAGGAAATATGTGCGTGCCGCGGCCGCTGCTAAGGCGCGCAGCGCCACTAGCGTCCGTCAAGTTGCGAAGTCCGTGCCTGTACGTCGGCACTGCAAGTTACAGTTTCGGAGGCAGTTTGAACGGCATAATATGCTACAACTGCGCCAATGCTTTTAAAATAAAATGTCCTTAACCAAGCTCACCATACATTTCAGAGCTCGTTTCACGATGTATCTTTAATATATCGTGCACCAGCTAATGCTAAACGGCACAGCGCTTCTAGTAGCCGATAACCTGCTTTGATCCATCACTGTACGTCGACACTGTCAATAATAGAATCTTCAGCAAGCTTGGCCTTATATCTCTGCAAAACGCTACGCTTAGAGCTACAAACGCTACTAAAAGCTCAAGCATAGTATAATAAGCTTCATAGAAACGAAATAGTCGAGAAGAACGACCGCGGCGCGCAGCGCCGCCTGCGGGCGAAGGCCGCTTTCTCTTGTTTATATTTAAGAATTGTCGACAAAAAGTTCTCTTTAAGATCGCGATTCGGTTTACAAACTTATTGTTACTACGAGGTCTCAATCAACTACACCAACACGTGTCGAATGGTCTCGTTGCGCCGCTTGCAGCGTGCACAACATACAGGGCTTGGCGAAAGCCGCGGCCTAAAAATCTCGGACTCGAACCTCAAACCTCAAATGCTAACGTTTGACATGCGTGACAGAACCACGCTGGCACTGCCCAATCACAACCGGACAAGATCAATGGCTACAAGTTGCCAGCAATGCGTTACCCCGTGGATGTGAACTCGAGCCACCTCAGTACTGTATGCCGCGTACACTACCTATAATATCTTACAGGCCCCCGGTTTGCTCTCCCATACCCTCGCGAGGACGGTCAGCCGTGCTGCACAATGTCTTCCAACATATTGGTTCCGCTCGTAGCTGTCTTCCTGTCCATTGCCTTTGCCAAGCCACGCCAATCTTGTGGCAGCAGTGTCGAATGCCCGCTTGATTAATACTGCAAGTATCCGTCCCCCACATACGACAGCTCCTTCGAAAACGCCCAGGATGCTGCCATATGTGTTCCGCAACTGCCGGAAGGTTCCAACTGCTCAATTTCGGAAGCCTTCAATTGTGAGGATGGATCCATCTGCCGCTCCCTTGGTGGTTTCAACCCGTCGAAGACGATCTGTGTTCGTCAGCTTCCTTCTGGTGCCAGCTGCGCGCTATATGAAGTTGAACCCTGTCAGAGAGGTCTCGCATGCGAATTTGAACCCACGTGCCGTCCGTTCACCTTCGGGTTTGCCGGGGACTTCTGTCAATTTAGTCGCCAGTGCCAACTGCAAAATGGTTTCTACTGTCGTTCCAGCATAAACGAATGCGTCGCCAGGAAACCACCTGGGGGAGTGTGCGAAGTCGAACAGTTTAGCTTTGAATGCCAGGGCTTCTGTGCCAGCTCCGATAGAATTGGCGTGAAGCCGGGCGTCTGTCAGCGACTTCAAACCGCGGGAGAAAAGTGTAGCGAACACAAGCATTGCGCGACCATAGCCATAGACCCTCCATACCGACCATCCCGCAGCGTCGATTTTGTCTGTAACAAACCTACGGGAACCACCGGTACCTGTGTCCTCCAGACCAATCTCATCCGCGACTTGGGAGCTCCTTGCGATCCTACTAACGATATGTGCTATGCTGGAGAAGGACTAAGCTGTCGTCACGAAGGCACCCATTTCAAGTGCGTTCAACGTCCAACGACCCCTAGCACTCTCGGTCATCCTTGCACGCCCAACTCTCCACTGAGTAGCTGTCCGCCTGACGATGATGGTAATCCTCGCGAGTGTCGTCGCGCTTTGACTGACGATAAGGAATTCCGGGGATCATTTGCATGTAGAATCCGTCGTCAGATCGTACCACTTGGTAATCCTTGCAATAATGAAGGGTTTGCCGTATGTTCACCAGGTTCCGTTTGTATGGAACCTCTGGGAGTTGAGCAACCAACGGCTCGCTATCCACCGCCTGCGTTGCGCACCTGCATGAAGGTTATTCCGATTGGTGCCCCATGCCCAGATCAGTTGCGCTTCAAATGCGAGGAAGGATCTTTCTGCGTGGATGGCACTTGTCAGCGAGCGAATTCCCCCCCAACCGTTCCCATTGAGTTCACGTATTTCAATGGGGACTGTTCTGAACTATCCTGTCCACCTGGGACAGAATGTTCTGCGGATTCTGACGATCCTAACAGTGCCAAAGTCTGCAGACTACCGGCGAAAGAAGTGAAATCATGGAGACCATGCTTTCGATCAGCCCAGTTTCGACTCGTAAGTTTTCCTGCTTTTAATTTTTGCACGTACCAGACCTTCTTTTACTAACAGGTATGTAATTGAGAGCAATGATCACACAGGAGTGCAAGGATGGATTACAATGTTCTCGAAACTATCTCGGTGAAGGTATAAGGCTTTGCCGACCGAAGCGGGGAATAGGAGGTATATGTGATGATGACGATTCATGTATTGGAGACCTGAAGTGTGATCCGTCTCCTAGAGAGCAGCCTTTCAAAAGAGGATGCTTTGACCCCTCTCTTTCCCTCAATATTGGAGACTCATGCAATCCGTATCCTTCACCAAAAGAACCGAGGTGTGTGACCCATGTCTTCAGAGACCCGAGTTATCAGAACGAATGGGTCCGTTACCCTCTTGCATGCTTGCCTAAGAATGGTTCAAACGTGTGTCAGAGACCCGTGAGTTTATTCCGACAGTGCTCGTCGAAAGAAAACATTGCATGCCAAACAAAAGACCTGGTAAGTAGTGAACAGTATTCGGGTACTAAGACAGTTCTAGGTCGAGCTAGTCGAGAAGTGTAGCGGAGGTACACGGTAGTCGGGTGACTTCCAGTAGCATCGTGCTGTGTTTAGATAAATGTTCTTAACTACTGCTATGTAATACATGTAGACACACTTTAGCGGTTGCCATGTAATATCTATTCTCTCGTGCATATTACATGTAGTTCCATGTCATTCATATTCCTCCCTTTTTGGTTATCCGAAGTGCTTCTCAGAGCTCTTCGTCTCAGATAATTCATCGAAGTCGATATTCAGTCTTCCAGTAAACAGTGTTAGCTGTAGAGCATCAGTCAGACAGCTATCTTTCTTCGTTAGAGGATCGGCTAAGTTAACAGATCCAGGTATCCATGAGATTGATTCCACACTGCCAGTCTCGAACTCAAAGCGGATGCTGCTAACGTCTCCCCTGATTGACTTGTCTATGGACTTTTTCTGCGTAGACATCGAAGTAAACAAGTCTTTGGAGTCGACAAGGATTCGTAGCTTAATTTCCATGTCCAGTAGTTCTCGATAGGCGTTCCTGACATTCTTCCCTTCATCTATTCCTTCCCCTGCCGCGAGTATCTCAGCAGCTGGCACGCTTTTCACCGGGCGTTTTGCCTTGTGCGACATCCATGAGACGACATGATAGATGGCATTCTTAGTCATCTTGCCGATCAATAGCCCTGTGATTATTCCCAGTTGTCCAACATCGTCGATGCGAGATGCATCAGAAAAGACGAGGATACTGAGCTCGTAGTTAGCCTTGTCAGTTGGCCGTGGGTATGCAATGACGGTGCCTAGCTTCTTAAGCTTTCTGACCGTATTGATCTGTTCGATCATGTGACTCACACATATGTCTGGTGCCTTCTGTTGGAGGTAGCTACTGTAGAACGAGCAAAGTGGTGAAGCAGCTGTTCCAATCCAGCTTAAAGAGCTGTTGATCGACGCGAAGGCAGCCTTTTCGATTTTGTTTAGGCTTTCAGCATACTCTTTCCTTCTGGGGCGTGATATCGGATACTCCATGACAGCTTCCAGTTTATCTTCTGCGTTGGTCTCTATGGTGAAGTCACTGTTCTGTATCGTATTTATGCCAAAGAACCTGAGCTTTCCAGGACCATTGTTGACTACTCCAAACTTGAACTTATGGTTGAAGGCATCTATGAACTTCTTTGCCCGGTCTCCTTCACCTGCCACCTTGAGGTCATCTACGATCTTGGCCACTATCAGCACTAGCCTTCCATTCTCTTTCTTATAGAAGAGCTGCGGGATGTACGCAGACT
The DNA here is from genome assembly GCA_030374765.1 of Agarophyton chilense. Lineage (NCBI taxonomy): Eukaryota > Rhodophyta > Florideophyceae > Gracilariales > Gracilariaceae > Agarophyton > Agarophyton chilense. Next base: position 1,420,371 of record JARGXX010000100.1, read on the forward strand.
GCGATAGACCGATTTGGCGCATGACTGTGTCTGACGCGTTCTGCCACTTCGCGTTCGCATTGACTAGTCCGTAGGCAGCGGCCAATAGTAACCAGACATGAGTAGACCTCATTCTACTTTCTTTGGGCGGCCGAACGTAGACGTCTCTCTGTGCCTCTCCCGTCTGAAGAAAAGCAGCAGTTACATCGGCCTTGTGTAGCGTCCATCCGTGAAGCGACGCTATCGATTCCAGTATGCGCAGGCCTGTGGGCGGACACGTTGCACAGTCCTTGCTGAGCTCGTCCTTCATGTTGTCTTCATTCCCGTGCGGTGCGATGCGAGCTTTGAGTTTCAGTGACCCATCATCGTTGTGTTTGATCTTATAGAGGGTATGACTGCTTATTATATTAGCACGGGGCGGCACAAGCCGGCAAAACACTGGCTTGGCAGTTTTGAGAAAGCTGTCCTCTTCCTTTTTGTATGCATTGTACATTGGATATTGATCAAATCCTTGTGCCTGATGCTGAAGGAATGGCTTGTTGCCAAAGTGATCGAGCATCGATTTGAGTACGGCATCTTCTTGGCTAACCACTGCCAGTGGCTTAGCGATTTGGCTGGAGTTGGCAGGCAGGCTGTCCGTGTAGTTCCAGACTTCTTTAGTCATGTCAAGCACTTCAGTCCCACCATCGTCGTAGTGTAGATTTACATGCCCATCATCAGCTGCCGAGTGCACAGTCCCTGAGTAAAAAGTGTTATCTAGAGGCCAGAAGACTTCTACCCTGTCGCCAATATTGGCGTTGTTCCCACAGTCGTCGCCATCAAAATTGGCGTCGAGGATATCAGACTCTTCATTTTCTTGTGTGTGTTCATGCACATCACTGATTGTCTTCAGTTCATCAATGTCGTTTGCTTTGCTGATGGCATCAAGGCCATCTTGAACGAGCTTTGAGAAGCTGGTGTCCGGGAGTGACAGTCTAGTGTCTTCAAAGGCAGCTGTAATCTCGCTGCCACCTTTGCCTGGTACAGTGACCGAGCGACCAAGTTTGTTGACAGATGTCACTGTCTTCGGCGTGGACCAATGACCTCTCTTCTCTGTGTCCTTTTTGAGAAACACCTCTACCGTATCACCGGTTGAGAAGGGTGCTTCCTTGATCGATTTGGAGTTGATAATGCGAGCTAACTTCCTGCGAGCAATGAACTGGTCTCTGGCTTCAATGATTTCTGCAGGAACGGTGGTATCGGTAGGTTTGTTTGCGACTGGTTTCGTGAAGCCCTTTGCTAACTCGAATGCCGATAGTTGGTCGTTGCCATACAGGTCATTAGATATGGTCACTGCTTTGTATGCTGCGAGGACAGGGTCAAAGGAGTCTCCAGCTTCAGATTTGAGTCGAAGATACACGCTCCTTATGATCATGTGCTTGGACTCGATCGCGTTTTTAGCATGACGGCGTGGTGCAACGGAGTGCAGGGGTATTGCGATCGAGTCACAATAATCTTTGAATGCTCCGACCATAAAGGCCTTGTCTCCTCGAATAGCATCTGGGTACCAGAAGGCAGACACCCAGCTGGCTTCAAATCCAATGACAGCTTCGCGAAGAGCCGTAGATGACACAACATAGGCCGCCGAATACCCCGACACCAAGTCCATACAGTGCATCAAGCACAGTTGATCCAAGAACAGATGATCAACACAGACTACATCATTAAATGACTGGGATAGTGTGCTTATGGAGACTTTGCGTGTAGGCGGAGGTACTGCAGTTGATCGGCAGGCCGTGCAACTTGCCACGATTTCAGCAACATACCTTGCAACAGCATGGTTCCACAGACCGTTGCGCTGTAGCAAGAGCTTGAAGTCGCTGAAGCATGCATGTCCGCAGACATGCTTATGGACCTTGTCCACAATAGCCTTCACATCGGACCAAGGTGACTTCTCAAGTGTCACTGCCGATAGACAATACAACGTCGAGCCGAGGTACTTCGTTGACGAGGTGAACCTGTCAACAGGTATGTAACTAAGGAACCCAACATCTATGATGGAGATGGAATCGGGCTCGCCGGCGGAGTCGAAGCATAGTGCATTACGTCCGAGATGCACAATGTTAGCTTTGCGGGTGACATTGCGCCCGATCACCCATTGCGAGGAGCCTTCAAGGACTAGGTGGGTGATTTTGATGATCGTGCCATTGTCGGAGGTGGCCTTAAGTACAACTGAGCCAAGAATTCCTCTTTGAGGACTTGCGTGTTGGCGAGTGCCATACTGCCATCGAGTGTGTCCATCCAATGAGTCGGGAATCTTGTCCAGAGCTCCATCAACAGTAACACCAAGTTCTTGAGACAAGAGTCGTAACTCGACTTGGCCAATCGCCGAGTAAGGCGCACCGTCGTCTACGAGAGGACCAAGCTTGTCGGGAACAGAGCCGACATTAACGTTCGCTGTAGAGCAGACAAGGGTGGCCGAGTTGAAAGAAACCGTCTTGTAGCCATCAGTTGTGACCTTTGTGCCACTGCTAGAACCATAACGACCAGGTTTCGATGAAACGGGTGCATCAAAGCTGCGAACATGGGGTGGTAGAGACCCGTCAGGGTTGTGGTTTCTCTTCCAGTGGCCGTACTTGCCGCACGTGTCGCAAGGATACTTCATCGTTGGCGACATACCCCTCGAGCGACCACGGTCATGACGGTTGGAGTTGCGAGGCGGAATCTGGGCAGCACTCGCCGAGAGAGGTTGAGATTTTGGCGAACCTGTGGCAGCATTGTGAACATCGTCACACTGCCGGAGCACTGAGGCTATTTTCTCGTACTTCACTGTGTTCAGGTAGTCCGTTGTCGTGGCTTCCGATGTCAACGTACTGTCCGTTGAAGCCGCCGCCAACACGGAGACACGCTGTCCGTTCTCAACCGCCGAGTTTGCCAACAGCATGAACGCGGTGAGAGCTTCAGGAAGCTTGGCAGTTCCTGATTGAGCATTAAACTTTGATGCCTGAGCGTCGAATCTGAGTTCGAAATTCTTGAAGGATTCATTCGTGGCACGCTTAACTTGAAGCAGACCAATAAAGTTAGCATAGACTTCACTGACAACCGAGAGGGAATCTCGCTTGTATATAGCCTTAACTATCGATTCTGCACCCGTATCCGAGGCCACGTCGGTATCTGGGATTGCAGAGCACAAGTCTCTCGCTCTACCGTACAGTTGAGACTTTAACATAATCCCGCGCAAGGCTACCGGGATCTTATTGGAGTTGGAGTCTGGTAGCGTATTGTGAAACGCAGTCCAGAGCGAGACTGATTTAGCATAGTCTTCTTGGTTTCCTTTGCCATCCGTCCAGGGAACGTTCTTGATATCCCATGAGAACCTTGGACGGTTAGGAGTAGTTGAAGAACCAGGTGCTGGGCCCATTACTAAGTAGTGAACAGTATTCGGGTACTAAGACAGTTCTAGGTCGAGCTAGTCGAGAAGTGTAGCGGAGGTACACGGTAGTCGGGTGACTTCCAGTAGCATCGTGCTGTGTTTAGATAAATGTTCTTAACTACTGCTATGTAATACATGTAGACACACTTTAGCGGTTGCCATGTAATATCTATTCTCTCGTGCATATTACATGTAGTTCCATGTCATTCATACCTGGTCTGCAGTGAACACAATGTCTGTGTGCCAGCATCTGAAGTCTAGCCAGTGGGGAAAGTTCGTCCTGGAACTACACATTGGTATTTGACTGAATTCTTATGAACAAATTGGAGAACAATTAAGAACGGCAGTGACTTCATTTATCCCTTTATAGTTTGAATGGTCCGATGTCGAGCGAATTCGAAGCGATCATTGCATCTGCTTAAAGTACGGTTGGTGATAGGTTGCGGACTGTGTGACAACGAACGATCATCAGTCACCTTAAGCTGATTTGTTTTTCTGTGGCAGTCGTCCGCTTTGTTTCTCTTGTTTGTTTGATTTTGTTTTGATAGCACTTTCGCCAACCACGCGCCACCCATCGGAGTAGCGCTCTGTTACAAAGTTTATTGCGGGCAGCAAGTTCGGCTTGCTGCCCGATGAGTGTGATGTCTTGCCACCCTACATTACCAATAAACACGATCTTCAGCTGGTCCTTCTCAACACCGAAGATGAACCTGATAGCACGTAAGGGAAATCGATAAACGAAGTCTATTACAACAATCAAGTCTTTATTGCTCTTCTATCGTTTCCTCCTGTCTCCGAGTTCCTCTGGACAAGCAAAAGCAAAGCGCGCACGCCTTCTTATAGAGTCACAGCAGTCCTCTCGCGCTCGTTAAATAATTAGACCATCTGTTCATAGTCTGAACTGACAGACCTCTCCATAAACGTTGAGAAATAATTATGCTATCGTTTCTTGTCAAGTAAATAAACTGAGACAGTACTGTGCGCGTTGTTCATGGCTCCTCGGAAATTTGCATTAAATGTCGCATTCCATGCTACAACTGACAGAGTAAGTGTCATTAATATCTTCTCGGCTATTGCATTCAATACTAGCGTCTACACTCCCGTAGGATTGGCCTCACCTGAGGCCAGCTTGGCCTCATATGAGGCCAAAATTTCTCTTAAAAAGTAACTGAAATTCATTCAAGATATGAATTTTCAAGTTTAGAGCAGAAAGGAAGAAAACAAAAATAAAAACCATACATCTTTATCGTTGAGAAAAAGCCTCGGGAATCTATTTAAACAGAGCTTTAATGCTCTTCTTTAAAACGATATACTTCTGGTGTAGCATACTTAAGTAGTCGCAAAAAAACAACATCCAAATATTTTTGGCCTCAAACTATCCAAAAAAAACATGTTGAAAGGAAATATCTCTTTCAATCATCTAGTAATGCATACTTCAAATCTTGAGGCCATCAAAGGAAGAGTGTTTGGCAATATGTTCCAGTTATGCAGAGCTTGTAGATTGCATTTATTGCTTTATTACAAAGAAATAAAAAATGGCCTCATATGAGGCCAATTGACCTCACGTAAGGCCATCGGTCGTATAGGCACTAGATTTCACACATAAAACTGACGCAGTACTGTAGCCTGTTTACGGCTCTGCAAATATTGAGCATTCTCGACGAAGGACTTGCGTAGTTATCCATACGTACCTGTCCTCAATGGATTTTCAGATATTGCATTCATAGCGCGCATACTTAGTAAATTGCAATTGATATTATCGACTTGATAATGGCAAGTAGCTCTTCATATATCAATTAAAGCTTAGAATTCTAAAGGATTCAAGGAAATGACTACCCTTGGTAACACCGTCTGGTAGAAGTAAGTGGTCCTTCCCACACTGAAACATGTGAACCACCCATTTGTGTACGATCGCCTCCTATCCTTTACAAGTTCATCGCGACAAACTTAGGCCTGAAGAGTGAAGCGAGTATGGTGCTGAGCGCTGACGATTTCAACAGTTCCAACTCTAGTGGCAGCACAGTTGTTCTGAGTTCCAGGACTTACGATAGACGACAGAAGAGCACCAGGAACAGCTGCACCATCGGACTTCTTTCTCAGAGACACCTTCAGTGTCACGCTACCCTCTTGCTCACTTCCATGCCATCCAGCGAGAGCAGTCACCGAAGTAGAACCGGTCCATTTTTCGTCCGCTCGGGCAGCACCAACGTCCACAACGATAGTTTCCCTGCCTCCGAAGCTGGTATCATCACCGCTGAAGTCGAGATACTCGTTATCCGGGTTGCATTTCCATCCAACATTTCCGTTTAAGAAGCGAGTGCTGGTATCAAGATCGGACTGGGTGGAGCCCCAGGAGTATTCCAGAACCAATTCGACGAGCGGCAGATGAGTGTTGGCGATAATGAACGAGTCTTCCAGCATCTTACAGGCGAAACCACCTTCAGGTGGGGAACAAGGTGCCACGGCACAAACACCTTGGGTGACAGCGTGATTGCATTCACTCTCGGCATTGGCGCGGTTTGCATTGCAACGATTGGGGCACATATCAACCGTGATTATTGCACTGGCGCAAGCTGCCATGGCAATGAGAACGACGGATACAAAGAAAGCCTTCATTGTAGTTCGATGATAAATAGTAAGGTTGAATGAGGTGGTTCTTGTGGGAAGAAGATTGTGGAGACCTTGGTCGAATCGAGACTCTTTTATACCACCTTGGTCCAGGACGGGGTGCCGAAGCATATGGGCTCCGAGTAAGAGATCAGTGCGGCTTAGCTGTGTGCTGAAGCTGACGCAGAGCAACACGAAGGGTGACAATGAAAGAGTTCGTATTATTTTCAAAATGCCTTGCAATCAGTTCCAAGCATGTTCTTTCCCAACATTCTTGTTTCATTGTGAGGGATTGGGATTCTTTGCATCAGAGATAAAACAACGCTTACCATTGATGATGCTTGGCGGGTTTGTTACCTCAACACTTCTTATTTTATTGTCTCCTTATGTTCAAAACTTCCTTGTGGTGCCCCGTTGCCGGATTGTATTGCATTGTGCTCAGGTGATGATCATTTCGTTAAACGGAAGGAGGAGCCTAAATATGAAGGCAGGACTGAAACAGAAGCAAACATGCTTTGCATGTTCCAGGGAAAAAGGAATAAAACAGCTGGTTTCCGGAGTATTGAGGATTTGGTTTTTATATATTAAACTTTCCAAAATGCGTGCAGAGCCCGACATGAAATCATTCGAAGGGTCTCGAAGCTTTCAGACCCATGGACAGCGCTCCTATTACCTGGCCTAAAGTTCCCCCAAAATTCTCAAGTGGATCGCAGATGTCGTACAGTGCGTAAGCAATTCCTCATTGTTTGGGATGGGGCAATGTGCCTTGGGGTTTACAGAAGAAGAACTCGCAACGAAATGTCAGGACACCCCTGTTGTTCTAAAAATAAACTGCCATGCCCAAATCCGATGTATTGACTCTCATTTTGGCTTTTGTGTGTATGACGGGATTGGTACTGTCAACAAGACTCTGAACAGCGGGGACAATAATGTGATGACAAGGTGCTACAGAAAGACATACACTACAAATGCTAATACCCAGAGGTTATTTAGTACAAACTATGTACAAAGCAAAGCAGATACTACGTGAAGAGTCGAGCAGCACACAATCGGCCATGAAGTTGATAATATACGTCAACATGCTGTTGGCAAGACGATGGCGAAACGGTATAGGAAAATGGATATAAAAGGGGAAGCCAGAAGTAGGTAGAGAGAAGAAGAGGAACGAGAAGGTTCTAATATATATATTTGATATTTGGAGACGAAGCTAAGTCTCCGGGCGCCTCTGTGCTCTATCCTGTGTCTGTAGAGTAGAGCTCTGTCATCTTTCTTTCACCAACCAACAATGTCGCTTCAGAAGCTTCCCACAACAGGACAGTACTGCACTTTCTGAATTCCCCTTGTTGAGCCATATGTCTACACATTAGATCCCCGCTGTTCTTGTCCGGGAGCTAGGTATTGAATGGTATTTAACAACTCCTCACCAATCCTCTCTGTCCTGTTCGCAAAAAGAGTGGGAACTCGAAGATTTCCGTGCTGTGGTAGGTGATCAGTTAGGGGTTTGTATGGAGGCGCTTTTGCAAATGGGCCGACTTTTAGAAACAGGACGTTCCGCAGGCCCTGCCATCTATCGTCTTTAGAAATTCAATTCTTTAGGGCGATATATATTAAACAAAACTGCCCAAGAAGCCTCTCTTGCGTAATCCCTTGCTTTCACCCAAAACGGCTTCAAAAGCTTTTACCGAGTGATGAAAAGGAAATTCGATCAATTCTCTGAAGCCAACAGCGTCTACATGGGTTATGCCACAACGAATTTTATGCAGCATCCATGTCGACGATTTTGCACGGCGTGGAATGAGATGCTGTGGGAGGTCCATGAATGCTCAGTTTGTTCTATTTGTGGATTGAAAATCACACTCATCAACAATGCTCATTGGTATACTTGAAATTTCCCTTTTTGCATGCAGCTATGATCGCGCTCCCTTCCGACCGAAGCTGGAGATTGTAAGATTTGTGTGTTGTTGGCCCAGATCGTATTAACAACACGAATCTGAAAGAAACGCAATATCCTACCGCACCTGAAATGTAATGCAGAAAGCTATTGGTGAATTGATTTCGTGAAACATCCGCAGCTTTCCATGTGGGCCTCTAATGTGCTCCTAGGACAACAAAAGAGTCGAGAAAGACAACAATCAGCGTACTTTCATATTTGACTCTCTTGTCTCGAAAGACACCAACATTTTTTATCGTTGCCGTCAATTCACGTCTATGTGTAAAATCGTAGAGCATATGCTTTAGTTGGTGCATTCTGCAGCTCGTATTCATCTAAGAGTCTCACTGTCGTATTGTTTCATCGATACAGCATCAGTAACTGGCTTTCGTGACGACTACTTAAGGTTGTAAATTGCAACTACTCCTCCGGTTCTGAGATATTCACCGGGCTTTCTATTCGCTAAAACCTTTCAACTACTCGGCCATTAAGTTCACCAAGATGAAGGTTTTCTACACTTTCCTCTTTGTGGCGATGCTTGGATCTGCTCTTGCGCAGCATGTGAGCAACCACATTTGTCAGAACCGCTGCAACGCCGATCGCACCCTCTCAGTCCGAGAGTGCAACCATCCTGCCACTCGCACCCTCTGCGAGTTGAAGGAATGCGACACAGGTTTCTCGTGCTCTCTTCCTGAAAACTCGTTCCTGATCCCCAATATTCAACTTCCGCTTCTTGAAATGGTGGTCGAGTACGTATGGTCTCCCGAACAACGAGATCTGGATACCAGCACCAGATTCTTGGAGGCCAATGTTGGATTCTCGTGCAACAATCCATCCCCGTATGTCGGATTTGGTGGAGATAACACGAGTCATGGAGGCAGCGAAGTGGTCGTGATCGACTTTGAAAGCGCCCGGGAAGCTGGCTTATGGGAAACCACCACCTCCATCTCAGCCCGTGCTGGATGGTTTGACTCTGACAACCAAGGCACAGCTCAAATGAAGATTTCCCTGCGTAGAAAGAGTGATGGCGGTGTAGCTGGAGGTGCTACACTGTCTACACGCATCAATCCGGGCACTCAGGATGATTGCTCGTCTACGAATGTGGCTGAAGTGAAGATCGTGCGCGGTGCGCTCCATACCAGAGTGTTGCTTGAAATTGCGTAAGCAGGAATTGTGATGTGTGTTTCCCTTTCTGAGCGCATTCGTTTGACTTTGCAATTAATAAATATGCCTTCACGTGATACATATTTAGGCCAAAGGTAACCGTCCAGTCGCCAAAAATTTGACAACTGGCTGTCTTTGACAAAACACCAGACCCAGGTCCTGTTGAAGCCATCCTTCTCTTCTATTTCGGGTGGATACCGTGCTCTGTGTCCAGGTTTACTTCCAAAATTCTCGAGACAAACATGCTCAAGCTTTTCCGAGCATTTCAGAATGCCCGAATATACGCAACGCAAAACTGCACGTAGAAAACAATGTGCAGAGAAGACTGCAACAAAAAGAAGCACCACAGAACGCTCTCCGATTTCTGAAAGACGGTAAATCAGTGTCAAACATCCTGAACATATGTAATCTATCTTCTACTTTCTTCTACAGCATTCGTTGAGCCCCTAAACAAACAATACCAGATACTCATACAAATTACTGTCGAAAAACTGTGACTAATTCTGTCACAGAAACACATATCACAGAAACAGACATAACCGTAATTGTTGAGCAGCGCAAAGCTCAGATTTCGTCAAAGCCGGAACAGGTATACTGTTCCCAGTGTAGTATTAGTAAAATAGACCGCGCGCGATGGCCAAAACATAGAAAAAAAGGGCAAGAGACAACGACCGAAAGGCACAACACCGAGTCACTGTGGCATAACTACGGTTTCTGACTTGGTGATTACTCCGGTCAAACGCGCCGTAAAAACAACCCGACATTGCAGAAGGTCGGCTTTTTGATTACTCCGGGCGACCGCGCCCTGTAATAACGGGTGAAGGGAACACTATGAGTGGCGAGTACTCCGAGTGACCTATTCTCAACCAACGCGCGCGCAGTAGCGATTAACGCATCGAAGTAAAGATTCTCAACAAACACTGTATCCCGAGAAACTCTTTGCAGGTCGCCCAACAATTTTGACGGCAATGGAGAGTTCTAATCTGGTTAGTCGGGCTGATTATTCTGCACAACGTGGGTTTGTTTTCGATATTAAGTGTGCAAAGCAACACATCAGGCAAATAGCAAACGATAGCCGGAACACCTACAAAAACAGCATTCTGTCTGGTGAGGCCTGCCTTATTTTCGTGCACTTTATCGAGAATGAACATACAGAAAAGCAGAGAACCACGTCCATAAGTATTTTGCAGGGGAAAACAAAGATCACATTTGCACCCTAGCTAGTATCATAAACAGAAAATGCAGAAAGAAAACACAGGTTTTTTTGACCACCCAAACCGGGGGTGTAATCTCTATGAAACCGTCGTTTATGCAACAAATGCAAAAGTGCATAAGAATCCTTACATCCTCTAAATCCAAATTAAGAAGGCGACGTCAAAACCTGTAGAACAACCGCGCGCATGTAACCTCCCTATTGAATGCGTTGGCGTAAGGTACAGTTTCTTTTCAGTTCTTTGCCACAGCAAAAAGAAGGTGATTCCGCGTTGGAAGCTTTACAAAGCAGAGACCCACAACACAAAAATTTCATATGTACTACTGCAGATGATCTTTATTGACTAACTTTCAGGTTGAAGCAAACTTTCGTGCTCCGAAAAATTGTTCATGACGATGCAAGTGATGCCGAATCTCGGTGGCCACTTAAATGTCTTTTGTCGAAAACCAGTTGATAAAAGTGCATAGGTCTGGTTCTCTTAGACGAATCCAGTTCTCAAATTGGATATGAAGGGACTCTGTACTGTCAAGCATAAAGTATTATTGTCATTGAATTCAACATACAGATAATACGCCTTTCTTCTCACGACCTTGTGACTCACACATCAATAAAAAATTCAAAGAAATATCGACGGTGGTCAGAGATATGTTGCTGAAGACAGAGCATTAAAGCGACTCAAATATGGCATTCAATTAAAAGCATGACAACGCAGGTTTTGGATAACTTTCCTCACAAGTTGTGAACAAAATCGTCGTATACATCAAAATGTAGCCCATGCGCTTTCAATTATTCGATATGTTGCGTAAAACGGATTTATTGCAACATGATTAGATATTGTTGTAGAAACCTCGAAGAGGTTCTAGAATGCAACTGGAAACTGCTTTATGTTATAGACTTTTGTAGAAGCCTCTAAAACCTTCTCTTACAATTTATGTAGAAAATGCAAGAACGATCTTAGAACAAAATGATATGCGTCTAGAACAGTTTAGAAGTGTTTCAAAGCAATACAAAAAAACAGAAAAACAGAGACTGAGTTGTAGCGCACGCCACCCACCACAATTAGGATAGCAGCCAAAGGACACACAAGCATTTTGAGTAGTGTCCCATTTCGGGACACAGTAGACACCCACGATAAGTATTTAAGACTGCTCTAAGTTACATCTCAGTAAACGGGGGATCGAACCCACAACACTACAACTTGCTTTTTCGTTGACGCCAACCGCTGCGGCAACAGCACAATGAGCACTGTTTCAACCGTAACGATTGACGTTTTCGATGTTCAACACCTTTCGGTCGATCAACGAAACAATGTCAGCACCCAATACGCAACCAAACGCGTCAGCTGGCAGCGATTTGCCCCTCGGACATCCGATCTTCGTCTCGACATCCGTCAGTCACCCGCGACTTACCCGCACCGATGCCGCCTCCATCCAAAACTTTCGCACCAGTATCATCAATACGCAACTGAAATCCAGGCTCGAGCACTAAAGCTGGCTGTTTTAGACTCCAACACCACACAACCAGTACGTCCGATTAATCTTGTGTATTGTGTGGAACCCGAATGGTTAGATTCTACGGTTAAGCTTGATTTCATCGATGATGTAGAGTGTGGTATTCCACTGAAAACTGTAGAGTTCTCGATGCAGTTGGTCTCCACAGAAATAGCCGCGAAGAGCGAGTGTCACCTTGCGAGCGACGGTTCTTAGATAAGAAGAAAGTGTGCGGAAAGCAGCCATTTGTGCCTGAACAATGGGGATGGTACGTTTATTCACGATGCGGATGTCCACATGCCGCGGTACGTAAAACACACGAGATCGGCTCGACAACCCTTGTGACAACAAAAATAACCAGGTAACAGTAGAGAAAACAACAAAGAAACAACACACACACACACACACAGAAAGCTGTAGAAAAAGGGAGGTAAACGCCCAACAGTAGAAGGTATCCTCGGAACAAGAGCTATAGCTCAGAACGGTTAAGAACTGATACTATAGGTGCCTCTTTTTGGTGAACCACTTTAGGATTTCTAGGACTCACCAAGATGGTGTTTAGGTTGGTTGGTTCTTGGTTGGCCTTTCGCCGTCCTCCCCGGGGCCTTGCGCCCTTTAACGTGCCAAGAGGAAAAGAAAGTACTGTACAGTAAGTCATACGCGTGGAGTGCCTCTACACAAGTATCTAAATAATACCAAATAAAACATTTGGGGACGGCACCTTACAGTGTACACTAAATACAATACTTCTTAATTAAATTTCTCCTGTCCAAACCTTTCCATGAAGTAATTCTTCTCATAACTTCTCTTAATTGAATATAGCCCAAAAAATAGCTTATGAATGCCGTATCGCGACTTCCTAGTATTTCGATCGGTCGAACTCAGGTGCATCTAGAATGCTACACATTCCTCCCGTTAAGGGCAGAGCCCCCGCGACGCATTGTCAATAAAAGCGATCGCAGCACGCTTCTCGGACATTCCGATTCTTCTTTTCGTATCACAACCTTGTGTTTTCCCAATCCACCTTACGATCATCTCGCTAGTCCATCCTTCAAGCTTTTCTTGTATCCCACATCTCTCGATGAGCAAACTTCCGTCTTACGTGGTCAATCCACCCACGTCCTATGAATATCTCGGCAACCCTCCGATTCAGCAGACTTCTGCAACATTTAGAGGTTCCGCTCCCATATACCGAAATGCCATTTTGCAGCAACCGGCTTCCAGTCCTGGTCCTGCAAACCTTTCCTCCACAGCAACTGTTCTGCAACCTGCGTCCTCTTCCGTACAGAGGTTCCCACATTACGCGGACTTCTTCGGCCGAGACCCCCTGCAGTACTCTGCATTATACGCGTGAGCACCTTGGTTTTTCCCTGCGGCGGTTGGCGACGAAGCTCTGATGAATCAGTATGTGGCCGCCGGTCGCCTTTCCAATGGTATCCCATGGCATAAGTTGTTTACAACAGATTGGCTGAGCCATTGCGCCCTTCCAATCACGCCGACTGGACATACACGAGCCAATTGCTCCAAATGCAGACGCACTCGTTGACGAGATGCAAGAAACCGATCACGACGAAGAGCCAGAAGAAATCATCCTCGAGGATCCCGCTTTTGGTGAGAACGACGGCATAGAGCTAGTGTTCCCTGCAGCGATGAAGAGCGCTGTGCCTGAGCCTGTTCGACGCGCAGTGGTTTCCCACGATGCCAAGCTTGGCAATTTGAGGCAGTTCCACGAAAACGCTGGGATTCCTTCCCACTTTGTTCAAGGAAATCGATAGTAGATGCTAAATATCTTGCGCTCCTCGATGGGTATCAACTCGGATAACCCAAACCTCTAACTTTCTTGCCTGAGGGCACTGTAACAAACCGACTAGCGATATTCTTGAGATAATAAAATAAAACGCTTTGATCTTCTGCCACTTCTTTGCTTCTTCTTCTTTCTGCGAGGCTTCTCCTCTTTTTGCTTCACTTCTAACTTTTTGGGGACGTCCACTTCATTCTTCCTCCTCCTGGAGCTACTTCATACTTCTGTAGGGATCAGATTCGATCAGGCTCCCCTGACACAACCAAACCGACTAGAGCGTCATCAGTATTGTCTGGGACTTTCAGTCTAGCACTTCGGCAGTACGCGAGCACGTAGTATCGTGGTAGATTGCGTATCGGCTCCCATGTATCGTCTTCGGGTTGATACACATACCAACGCACTTTAAACAGTAAACTGTTGTCCTCTGAATGCCATCCGTGATCTAGAATGCGTTCGATGATGTATTCCATCCGCTCAGTTGCGGACTTCTCAGTCGGGGTGACACTCCTGTCAACAGGTTCCGTAACGTTCGCTGTAGCGTTTGGAATCTTGTCATCACGTTCTGTCGTCTCATCTACCTCCGGGGTTCTCAAAGCCAGTCGTCTGGTTTCCCTATGTCAATACGGTTTGGCCGGTGCTTCCAACTTTCTTGTCGGCTTTTCCGAACATAACGGCGAAAACGCGACTTCAGTTGCCACTGTACGCCTTAAGCTTGCCCCGTTGGGCTTATTCTCTCCCGGATTTAAGATGTCTGGGTGTTCTGGGGGTCGCCCCAAATGCTCGGTATCCGCCGCAAATGGGTCAGCCTATACAGTCATATTGTCTCCATGTGGCGTCTCCACAACTGCGGTGTCCCTTATGGACTTCTTCTTTTCTTGAGACCTGCTGCGCTCCTCAGGGAGATTTAGGCTCTTCAATCCGTTTTGCGGAATTGGCTTGCTGATCTCAGCTTCGGTTCCTTCTGATTCTTCTCCAAACGGCGATTCTATTCTGTCATCAGGACTCCCTGTAGAGCCTTCACGACTTCTGATACGTGAAGTTTCATCCTCAATTTCTTTGGCGTCCACCGCGTGGTCTGAGAGAAGGACTGCAGTTCGCTGCGTGCTCACAGTGCGGGTCGCCATGTCTTCTCTCACTGCTACAGTGGGAGCTATAACTATGTCATGGGCGGACGCGCCGTGTGTCGCAGAACTGTTGTTCAGCCCTGTACGTCGGATTTCCGAACTTTTTTCACCACGTGGCAGTTTTGGAATTATTTTGCCCTGCGGCGGTATGTCCGCAAGCTCCGGCACAACTAGTGGCTGTGGTGGCTCCTGCACCTCAATATCTCCATGGGTGGATTCTTCTCGTTGTACGTCAGATTCTCGATCTGGCACACCAACTACTTGATCGCGAGAAATGAGCTCCACCTCAGTACCTCTTCGTATTACCACGGTGTATTCGTCGAACTCGACAACTTCATGCGGTCCTGTAGCGATTGGTGCTAACTTATGACGGTGTTTACGTTCTTTGTCCTCCCCGGTCTTCTGGCCATCTTTCGTTTCCATTCTCACGAAAGCATGTCCTCCGACTCGGATGTCCGGGAGTACCCGTCGCATTCACGCGTCGTAATTACGCTTGTAGCGCGCTTGGGCCATTCCCATCTCTTTTGCAGCCTGTGTAATGCGTTTGCGCAACTCATTTCTCCATCGTAGGTGAAACTGAGCCGGCGTCGGCATTGACTCTTCTTCGGTTCTGTCCGAATCTACCTCGATTGGAAAAGCCGCTGGGCGGCGAGATATTACCAATTCAAAGGGTGTTAGCTTCGTCATCGAATGTTATTGCGTGTTGTACGCGTAGCAAATCGTGTCTGTATACAGATCTCACTCCTTCGGATGTTCCCCGATGTAGCGCCTAATGGTGACGAGTAGGGTACGGTTGTACCGTTCCACCTGACCGTTACATTGCGGATGATACGTCGTGGTGAACACGTTCTTAACTCCAAGTATCCTTCATACGTCTTGAACGAAGCGTGCAACGAATTGCTTGCCATTATCTGAGGGCAGAGTATCCGGTGGTTCGTAGTAATAAACCCCATGGTGGATACACGCTCGTGCTATCACAGAAGTAGTAATCCGTTTCCGCGGAACCGTCTTAACCAGCGTAGAGAATATATCCCTTATTACCAAAAGTTATATGTTTCCCCGCTTCGAGCGGATCAATCCCCCAAGTATGCCAATACTGATATACTGTAGAGGTGCGATTGCTGGGAACAGCTTCAGTGGCTTCTTCTTTTTCCAGAGCTTCACTCTATTCCCCGTGCACGTTACGCACATCTTAGCTGTGGCATGACAATCAATTGCCAAAGTTGGCCAATAAAAGTCCCTTCTGATGGTTAGATACAGCTTCGTACCTTCTGGATGACCAGACATTTGCGAATAATGTGCCAAAAGCAGTACTATGCTCTTGAGAGCGTGTGGTGTCAAGATTTTCTCATACGATTCAACAGTTCGAACAAAGAATCCTCGATCGTCGAGACGAAAAGGCAAAATCTCCCCCCCCCCGTTAAGACGAGAGCGGATAGCTGCGCAGAAGGCATCTGCGACTTTTTCACGTAATAGCTCTTCAAGAAAGATTCGTTTGAGTTGATCTTCTGGATCTGTGTCCGTAGTCTGGGCTAGCAGTAATTCCATTTGATAATCCTCTTCTTCTAGATCTTCTAGTTCTTCTTCTTTCGTTCTCGAATTTTCAGTTACCAAACATGGTATCTCATCATCGATTTCCAATTGGGTTTCTCCCAAGGTCTCGAGTCGCAATAACGCGTCAGAGTTTACGTTTGAAGTTCCTTTTTGCAGTTTATTGTGAAATCAAATTCTGAAAGGTGCAGACGCCATCGCATTAAGCGTCCAGACAGGTCGGTAATCGAAATGAGCCATCTGAGGAATGAATGATCGGTATTGACCGTAAAGTGAGCCCCCTGTAGGTAAGGTCTGAGGGTCGAAAGAGCCCAAACCATAGCAAGGCATTCCATTTTTGACACAGAGTAGTTCTTTTCTGCCTGGTGCAGTGTTCTCGACCAGTATCCAATAGGGTGTCGTATGCCGTCTTCGTGCGTTTGAAAAAGGGCACACCCTACCTGATACTCGCTATCGTCCGTGTCGACGGAGTAAGGAAGATCAGTTTTTGGAAGAGACAACACAGGAGCTGTGGTCAGCACGTGTTTTAGCTTTCCAAGAGCTTCCGTTTCGATGTCCGAGGGAATATTTCAATTGCGTCTGCAATCGCGGAGGTTTGAACTCACGAATCGCAGCGGTCTGAACTTCTTCCACTTCCAGTTTCCCTGGCTTTATCTGTGTCACAGGTATTTCAATTGGTCTGTGAACCATTCACATTTCTTGATCTTCAAGGTAATTCCAGCTTACTGTAACTTCTCGAGGATTCCCTCAACATTCCCGAAATTGTCTTCCATATTCTTACTGAAAAGGATGATGTCATCCAAGTAGACAAGGCATGTTTTCCAATTATACTGTGATAATATTAGATCTATGACACGTTCAAAAGTCGCAGAGGCTTTGGTCAAACCAAATGGAATTCGCTTACAGCGATAGAGTTTTGCGTGACACGCAAATGTAGTCTTATCTTGGTCCTCTGGGGCGACTGGTATCTGCCAGTATCCCGAATTTGCGTCAGGCGTAGTAAAAACATTGCCTTCTCCAAGAATATCGATTCATTCATCCATACGCGGTAATGGGTACGTATCCCTCACAGTTACTACATTCAGTTTTCTGAAGTCAACGCAAAAGCGTAGAGAACTATATCCTTTGAGAACAAGGACCACTGAGGATGCCCAAACTGATTGAGCTGGCTCAATGATTCCCTTCTCCAACATGGATTCCACGTGTTCTTGCTCGATCTGACGATTTGGCGGGCCTGTCCGATACGGTAATTGAGGGATGGGTCCTGTACTCCGTACAACGTCAATATGGTGTTCTGTAGCCGCGATCTGTCCAATGTGTCCACTCCGCATGTGAAAACCTCAGCAGCAATCTGCGCAATCTTCCTTTATACTCCTTAAAAACGTGTTCCATCTTCACGCCCTCGAGTTCTTCTTCCATCTCTTTTTGGGAGATATTCTCTTCCTTCATGTTTTTCATGTTCTCGACCGCTTCTGTGGCTGTCGACTTCTGCTCGGCTGTGGGCGTTACTCTTAAGACGTCTGTCGTCATAATGTGTGTCGGTATCACAACTGAAGGTTGTGGCAGTGCCATGCCCAAGAGCTGATGCTTGTGTGAGCAACGCTCTTCAGAGCCAGCATTGCTCACCAATAACCTTAAAGGGATCTTCGGGCTCACTTGTGCAATGCCGTTAGTGACTAGCAATTCACTGGTGTGGTACAGTGCCGAGTTCGGCTGAATAACGATAAGTCCGTGCTTCTCAGTAACGACTGCTACCGATGTTTGACTTTTTGGTGGTATCACCGTTAGTTTACACACTAGAATCTTCGCAGATGTTCTGCCCAGTGGGGATTCGTATTCGAATGGCGGTGGTAATCGTGCAAATGATGCGGATCGCCGCAGAGGTCTGCGCACGATTGGCACTGTAGAGCCATCGTCCAGTTTCACTTCCCGATTCTTCGAACGAATCGATTCGAAAAACTTGTCACAGTAGTCAAAACCCAGCACAACTGGTGCAGCCAATGTGCTACACACAATAAATGTTAACATGAAAACATGATTTCCCAAGCGAACGACAAGTCGTATTGTTCCATTAGACTTTATCGGTCTCTTGTTCGCACCACGGATATCCGGTATCTGTGCCTGTTGTATTTGAGATCGCTCGTCTTTGCGCAGTTCAGACAGCCTGATAAAGTTCGGGCCTGAACCCGTATCCAAAACAGCGAGTCTTCCCGATAACAGCGCTTGAGAATAGCCGACGTCGGCATAGACCTTGTAGTTCCTTCGGGCCATAATCATGACGTGACTGGTCCTCCTACTTGGCCACACATATCGTCTCCAAGGACATTTAAAGATTCAGTCAAACTGTATATAGTTTCCGAAATACGAAGATCTTCCTGGTCTCAGTAGGACCTTCGGTTTAAATTACCGGGAGCGGGGCAATGTCCGTACCCCGATCAGTATGGTGGGTTTGAATCCACCCAACCCCCTGTGAGCGCTCTCAATTAATTTCCCGATGAAGTGGGTTTCCACCTCGCCGCATCGGCGTTCCTCTGTACTTCTGGGGCTGAACACTGTGATCTTCCAGAGTTCTGAGCTCTCGCATGAGTTCTGCGTACCATATCCGCAAGTCCCCAAGCTTTGGCCTTCCAATATGATTGTCACGGTACACGGGTTCGTTCTGGCTCCGGGAGAGCTTCATAGTTCGAAACAACTCGATGAATCTGTTTAAAGGGCCAAGTGCACTCTGATGACAAATGATGTCTACCAAAGCACCCATAACATATCAGGCCGTCCCTGTTCAACCTCAGCTGTGGCTGTTCTGTAACACAGGTATCCAGCCAACAAGGTCTCTAAGAAGTAAATCCATCCGCTGGCGGTACCATCGGACTCCTTCTGTAAGGATAACGGCGTGTCTCCAGAGCCAATATATCATCTTTCACATGGGAATCAGTTGATGGAAAATCAGTAGTAGGCACTGACCCCCCTGTATCATCCAGATAACTAATTGCGTCTTCTCCAGTATAGTTGGCATCATGAGGCCTAAACGTCGAAACGCGTGATTCCTCTGGCGACTCCAGATGAAAAACCTTGCCTCGCTTGATAGAGCGTTTTACATCCCTGTTAGCAACGGGTTATGTCCCTAAACGACGTGTTCCACCTCCGCGACGAGGGCGAACTGCTTCACCTTTAGCCTGTGCATACTGCACAAATTCCAGAAAACTGATTCTCGAGTGATTCTCCCGATGACGGGCTACCAATGACTTGGTAGTCGGCTCGAGTCCATCGACAAAGAGTTTCATCTTCTCGTCCGTAGAATGGACATTTCCACAGCGTGTAGCTGCATTATTTACTCTTGAACTGTATTCAACCTCCTTTTCTCCAGGCTTCTGGGTAATATCTCTGAGATTCAGAATAGCTTCACGAATCGCATTAGACGTTGCGTGACTACGCAGCAAGTACTGCAGGGTTTGGGCCCAACTGGTGACTCCACCTTCATCGACGGAAAGTGAATCACTCACGGCACAGTATTGCTCCAATTCAAATCCAACCAATAGTGTGGATGTGCCACGAATGCTTGAGCTTCACTCATCCCCAGCCTATCGGCTTCGGCTACAAAGTGATTGAGAAATTCAAATATAAGAATGGGATCCTTCCCAGAAAAAGTAAGAATATGGAGGCCAATCTTCAAACGCTTAATGTGATCTCTCACTTTGGCTGTCTCGCGACCTGTTCGCTTCCCCTTTCGGACCTTCAGCCGACACACACGATAATTTGTAATCTTCCTGTAAAGCGGGTTCGTACACGAAAGCGGTTTCACATTTTTGTAGAGCGGTCCCTTCTCGCGGGACAGTAGTGAGCTACCAATTCTTTTCTTTCTCGAACGGCGAGTGTACTCCTCGCTCGAGGTATCATCAAAAGATGAAATTCCGTTCTCGGAATCGTCCGTATTCGAACTTTCGGAATCCGTATGATCGGAAACATATCCGTCTCCATCGGTGTCATGTCTTCTTGCGAGTTTTCTCGATTTAGAGCGTCTTGACGACAACTTCTGTACCTTCGACTTCTTTAGGTCTTTCTTGCATGTCCGCTCATCAGCAACGGTGAGTCTCACATCCTCTACTTCAGGATGAGGAATTTGCAACAATGCATTAACCGCAGTCTCCAATCGCTCTTAGCGAGGGTTTACACGTGAAAGAACCTCTTTAGCAGTAGCCGGTATAGCTGATAAGGCCCCTGTGGCATTTTCTTGGTCTTCGAGCAATTTATTTAGATCTTCTCGGATTGTCCAAACAGTCTCGGCCATCCGATTCATTTCTAGATTTTGATTCTCCAGAGCCGTGTGCTCTCTTCTAACGTCTCTCATGACGATTTTAACAAGCTTACTTGACCTTCCATCTCCTCTAGACGGATCTTCTGCGTCGCAGATTCGGCACGGAGTTGCTGTTATTCAGCTTGCAAGGCTGCACCTTCCGTGATATCATGTGTAGATGAGATAGTAGCGTCGAGATCGATCGTTGTCTGAACCTCCGAAGGTGCAGCTGCGCCTCCTGTCGATTTCGACTTCTTCTTCGCCTGACGATATAAGCGGTTGCCGGCCTCTGTAGAGGTGGCTAAGCGTGGTGCCGCGTACTCACTTCTATCCGAATCCGGTCAGCTTCTTGTCTGCATGGCGGCAGATTATACCTGGCAATCCAGATAACACATGCGGACGACGCATACAAAATTTCTCAATGAAAACAATATATATCGCGATCGATACAACCAATACCGACAGCGATAGAAACTTTTAGCAAATAGAACCAAAAAACAGTAAAGATTCAGAACTAATATTCGGGTTGACCGACGACGGTGGCGACGGCTAGATGCGGTTCCAAATGTCTTCTGAAAATGTAGATTCCGTGATGATGATTCAAGCTTCAGTTCACTGATCTCAGTACAGCGCACGGAAATCCAACTAGAATCAATTGAACGTGCGTAACACGATATATGCAGTCAAAGCGACCAATATTCCACACACAGGTGTACTTCTTTCTAATTTGGGAGACCAATTTATGTGGTATTCCACTAGAGACTGTAGAGGTCTCGGTGCAGTGGGTATCCACAGAAATAACCGCAAAAAGCGAGTGTCGCCTTTTGAGAGACGGTTCTTAGATAAGAAGAAAGTGTGCGGAAAGCAGCCACTTGTGCCTGAACAATGGGGATGGTACGTTTATTCACGAGGCGGATTTCCACATGCCGCGGTACGTAAAACACACGAGATCGGCTCGACAACCCTTGTGACAACAAAACTAACCAGGTAACAGTAGAGAAAACAACAAAGAAACAACACACACACACACACACAGAAAGCTGTAGAAAAAGGGAGGTAAACGCCCAACAGTAGAAGGTATCCTCGGAACAAGAGCTATAGATCAGAACGGTTAAGAACTGATACTATAGGTGCCTCTTTTTGGTGAACCACTTTAGGATTTCTAGGACTCACCAAGATGGTGTTTAGGTTGGTTGGTTCTTGGTTGGCCTTTCGCCGTCCTCCCCGGGGCCTTGCGCCCTTTAACGTGCCAAGAGGAAAAGAAAGTACTGTACAGTAAGTCATACGCGTGGAGTGCCTCTACACAAGTATCTAAATAATACCAAATAAAACATTTGAGGATGGCACCTCACAGTGTACACTAAATACAATACTTCTTTATTAAATTTCTCCTGTCCAAACTTTCCCATGAATTAATTCTTCTCATAACTTCTTTTAATCGAGTATAGCCCAAACAATAGCTTATGAATACCGTATCGCGACATCGTTGTATTTCGATCGGTCGAACTCAGATGCATCCAGAATGCTACATAGAGAATGTGGAAAATCTTACGGACATTGCTCTTCGAGCGTGCTTTGAGTCTAAATCAAAAGAGCGCAGAGAAGTTCTCACGACTTCTGCTCTGGCTGGGCTAGTAGACAAGAATTTGAAGATGGATATGTCAGACAGGTCTGCCCGATCCAGAATGGAATCCCTTCTCACTTCATACATATCAATCTTGCGTAGACATGGGTTGAGTTGGGTAGTCACGTCCAACTAGAGGACGGCCTTATCGCACATTATATGTGCAGTAAGGCCCAAATCGCTTCGTATACGATTGGAGACGGACGTTCAATTTGCGTATGCAGATCTCAGGAAGATTTTTCGTGATTTCATGCAACACGCCCTCCGTGTGTCAGATGCGTTTGTGATGAACGATACAGTACCAGTTCCAAGCACGAAGCATGGTTATCGGAAATCAGAATCGCCTAGACCCAGCAAGCTACCCGAAACGGACTACTTGCAGATGGAACGGAAGGAGAACACGTCGAGGGAGGCGAAGTCGAAACGCTCCGCCCTACCATGCTCCTTCGATCCATGCAAACAGCAATGACTCCTGCTTTGGATTGACGACTGCACCAAGTCTGCAAATGAGCAGACGAAGGCCATGAAATCCGAGCTTGGTGCCCTCAAGAACGCTGACGGTCCAGCACGTTCTACAAGTTCCCAGAAACAGAAGCCATGTAACAGTTCTGGCGCCATAAAGTCTCATGGTAACGCAGTAAATCTACTACAGGACCCTCATGAATCCAATTAAGATGCCCCATCCTGTATTCTCACCGTGTCAGACGGCAGCTCGTTCCTACAGGCTACCAGAGGGTGCGATAATGGAAGTGGGGACAGCATTGTTTCCCCTGGTTTCGCCGAGCGAGCTGCCCTTCAGGGATGGATAGAATCAAGTCAATCGTACGCGTGCACCTCAAAGTGGATCTCAGGAGAGGAGCTCAGCCTCAGACATTCTAGTTTTCACGGACATGGAAAGTTCCATGCACAGTATTCCAACTTGTCTCTGGAAGCCTTGCCCTGGCCAACATCACCTACCTCATTTCCGATGATGACCTCTCCTTTGAGGAGCTTCTGAATGGCTTGGCTGTGATACAAAACCTTCGGGTGGACACATAGACTTTGCTTGACAACAATCGCAGCCAACTGGATGAAACTGATTGCTCGAGAGTAGGAAACACAACAATACGCCCCAATGGCGGTTACGTCAGTCGACTCATGAACTCAGAAGAACCCACAAGCAGTAGCGATGACTCCAGCTCCAGGATACGCTTTGACCCGAACAGACCCCGCGCGAATTACCACGTCGAGCGTTCTGAGGATGACCCATTCCCAGACCCATCTTTGCTTGAACCAATTGACTCTGAACAGCATGCGGACGTCGTGAAAGCGATCAATGCAATCATATCCGCCGCTCTATCAAGTGGAATGCCAGCATCTCAGGTAACTTCTCTGCAAGGCTTCGTACAGGACCACGTTGACAATTTTCGCACCTCGTTATCAGCTGGTCCATCGGCAAAACTCAAACCGCTAAAGATTGACCTCACACCCAATGCAACCCTTATTTGCGTCAAACTGCGGAATTACTCCCAAGAACATATTCAATTCTTGGACTAATTTGTAGGAAACGTTGTAAAAGCTGGAATGATGTATTTCAACCCAAGCGCAGCAGGGGCCTCTGCCCCACTCCTCGTCCCCGAACTAAGTCCAGCAGATTTTCGCTTCACTGTAGACTTGCGTCCTGTGAACAAGTACACCGTTCGGCATCAATTCCCGATGCCCAACGTCGAACAGGAGCCTTGTAAGCTGGCGGGCTCCCGTTATTTCGCTACATTTGACCGCTCACACGGATATTGGCAGCTTCCTCTCGCCGAGAGCTCTCAACCTCTCCAGTCGTTCATCACCCCGGATGGGGTATTCACTTAAACAAGAGTGCTACATGGCACTACACATGCAACCACGCATATGCAGTCTGCCCTGGCCGAAGTCATTTCCGAATGTCTTCGACCTCATCTACTGTAATGGCTTGATGATATACTCCTTCACCATGCCACCATTGAAGGCCTTTTCAACTGCATCCGCTCTCTGTTAGGGTTGTTTTCTGAGCGACAGATGAAGCTGTACCCTGCCAAATGCACCCTTTTTGCAACTTCCATCAGGTGGTGTGGGAGGATCATATCTGCTGATGGTGTCAAGTGCGACCCTCGACTGCTCAACGGCCTCCTTCCCGTAGAACCTCCATCGAGCGGCGCCCACTTACAAAAATTTCTTTGCGCGTTGCGGTGCATGAAAACTGGTATCCCCAATTTTTCCAATCTCATTGACTCACTGCATCACTTCATGGAAAATGTGTACCACCAAGCCGGCAAACGCACACCTCGAGCAGTAGCCCGAATTGACTTACGTACCTTCGGATGGGGAGAAGTCGAATTGCAAGCGTTTGCAGCCTGCAAAGTGGCTCTGGCGAAACTGGTGACATTGTCTCATCGTTGCAACAATCAGCGCTTGTGCATTTTCACTGATGCATCGGAAAGCGTCTAGTCAGTAATTGTTACGCAGGTACCCTACGATGATTTGAGCCTGCCACACGCGTGTCAACGCCATAGTCCAATTGCATTCTGTTCCGGCCGGATCAACAGAACTCAACTTGGCTGGTCCATTCTTGAAAAGGAAGCTTACGCAGTTTTTGCAATACTGGACTGCATGCACCAGCTGATAGCAACCCCCAATGGTTCTGACCATTTCATAGATCATATCAACCTAATTTTTCTTTTGGATCCACTTGCAGACCCATCTGACCTGTCTCAGACTTCAGTCCGAAAGATCCCTAGATGGGCCATACGTCTTAGCATGTACGACTACACCTGCTTCTACATAAAGGGCACGGACAATGTCTGGGCAGGCCTACTGGGAAAATGGTCAGCCCCAGGCACAGTATGACGATTGGTGAGAATCGCCGAGCTTCCATCCTCTTCCACTGAAGACTTCGAGTGCCCATCGCAGAAGAAGATCTTCACAACACAGGAAGCAAACCGTGACTCCCGACCGCATGACCTACAAGTGAAACACGATCTTTGGAGGAGCTCGAGCACGGACGCCATATGGATACCCGAAAATGCAGGGGACCTGCATCTTCGTCAGTGCATCATCGCTCATACTGGACCCACTGGTCATTGCGGCCGCAAAGCTACACTACGTGTACTACAGCAACACTTTTTTTGGTCCACCGTGACAGCTGATGTTGCTAACTTCTTTCAGGCCTGTAATCAATGCCTCTCAACAGTTGGCGGTGAAAAGTCCCACGCCCTTTCTGTCCTGCCTTCCACGATACAGCGCCAAACGATCTTGTTCAGTTTGAGTTTTTGGAAATAGGGCCGAGCCGCACTGGTGAGAAACACCTCCTACTACTCCGGGATGACCACTGTGAGTACAAATGGCTTTTTCCATTTCCAAACACTTCAGCCGACAACGCAGCGCACGCTCTCATCGATTAGTGTGCCGCTTTTGCTGTCTCGCACGGGTCCATGTCAGACGGTCCAACACACTTCCGAAATGACACATTTCGTTTGGTCTCAAAAGGCCTCAAAGTCCCACATCATTTCACCATACCATATACTCCTTGGAGCAACGGTGGCGTCGAGCGCTTGGGCAAGAAGGTACATCGTGTTTCCCGCGCTATTGTGTCTGAACTGCGCATGGACATGAAAGAATGGCCTGATCTAGTTCCTCTCGTTCTGAGTGCTCTGAACAGTACATTATCTCCACATTGCCGCAATGTCCGACCCGTCACAGCTTTCACTGGACTGAAACCAACAAAACCCATTTACACCGGTCTACTGACATCCACGGAAACAACAGTGATTCTTGCAGAGGCAGCTGCCGAACGCTTGCTCAACACCAATTCCTTGAAGCAAGCTGTAGCTGAATTGAACCCTCTGATAGAGTCCACGCTGCCGAACAACCGGGAAAAATCCCACACATGCGCGTCCAGAGGGAAACTTGAAAATTTTGATGTTGGTGACTTTGTCTTGGTCGCACGTGACGACTTTCATGCAGGCGCAAAACTTGCGCTCTGCTGGGGAGGTCCACGCAGAGTGGTGAGAGCGCTTTCAGACTATGTTCTTCAGGTTGATGACTTACGGATCAACACTGTAGAAATCATTCATGGCAGCAGGCTGGAATTCTACAGAGACGCCTCTTTAAAAACTGGAACTATTCTTCCGCATGTTCTCGCTTCGGAAACTGGCATGCCTATAGCGCGCTTCCGGAAAATTGTCGAAACCGCAGATGGTTTGAAGGTACGCGTGCGATGGAAAGGACTTCCAAGCAATGAAGACACTTTGGAATCGACAGAACAAATCAACGAAGACGTTCCAGTCATGGTTTCTGGGTTGTTGACGCGGAACAACTGTCCTGCAGACCTTGTGGAAAAAGTTCGTGACAAAATTTCTCTCGGAAAGAGGGGAGTGTAGCGCACGCAACCCACCACAATTAGGATAGCACCCAAAGTACACACAAGCGTTGTGGGTAGCGTCCCAATCCGGGACTCAGTGGACAGCCACGACGAGTTTTTAAGACTGTTCTAAGTTATATCTCAGTAAACGGGGGATCGAACCCATAACCCTACAACTTGCTTTTTCGTTGACGCCAACCGCTGCGGCAACAGTACATGAGTCGAGGAAAACAATCTCATCTCAACACTTCACAGAATTAATCGCGCTTGAAGGTTCTTTGATCTATCATTATTCATGGGCTTAAACTACGTACAGAACTAGTCTACTAACAATG
Organism: Agarophyton chilense; assembly: GCA_030374765.1. Classification (NCBI taxonomy): domain Eukaryota; phylum Rhodophyta; class Florideophyceae; order Gracilariales; family Gracilariaceae; genus Agarophyton; species Agarophyton chilense. The sequence continues at coordinate 1,447,264 of JARGXX010000100.1, forward strand.
CGGAAAAGAATATTAAAACGAGAAGAGAAGCCTCACCAGGAAAAGTGACTCTAAATGGAGCAAAATAACGAATCGTTCAAAACTGCAGAAAATCGAACAGTGTATTACATAAACGTGAGAATTCAGATAGCCAAAAAACGAAAATCGTACTGTAAAGGTCCAAACTGTAACTGATTTATCATTTGCTTTCATTGACTACAGTGACAGCTCGCTAGGCTCTTACTAAAATGCGTTGCAATAGTCAGACTACGCACACGGACGACACATTCCACATGCCTGTAGCCGAGACCGTACATGGACAAGCTGCCCGCTGGTTCAGTCCCGAGTAAACTGAGCTAGAGCTTCCTCGACACAGGATATGGTCCCTACGCTACAACTCGAATAACCTGTCCCCTTCTTGTCCACATTATGACCCTCTATCTCGTCTTATTCCCCCATTGAAACGCAACGCACTTGCTTCTTTCTCCCTCCTGTACTCTCTTGTTCAACCCCTACGCTTTCCACTTTCCATTTCCCACCACGGAGCCTCAAATTCTTCGCACCCATTGCTACAAGCGTCGATAGGATCAAAGTACCGATCGCCATCTTCTGGAACATCTTCTCAGATTAACCCATCTCACAGAATCCGATACTTCCCAAGCAACAGACACCACACAGCACAATACATCAATCAACATGGATAACAAATTTCATGTACCCAAGTTAAAAGGCAACAATCCAGTCTTCTGGACAATGACGCTTGAGTCCAGCGCAACAACCATGGATGTACTCGATCACCTTACCACCAACCTCGATCAACCCGACAACCCTGCCCAGACTCAGCAGTTTAACAAAAACAAGCACACTTTACGCGCTCTTATTCTCTCCAGCGATCCGCCAAGAATATTGAATCTTCTGAATGTTGAAATCGACCCGACTCCCAAAGATCTGCTAACAGCGATTATGTATCACCTACGAACAAACACAAAGAACGACCACAAATACCTAGAATCTGAAGCGGAAAATCTACACCTCACTTTCAACATGTCCATCGACGACTACGTTGAAGAAAACCATTCGCAACGTGCACGAATAATCACAGCATAATACCCAAATGTCTTCAACGATTCCACTTATGTTGAATTGCTCATCGACGGGCTACGATTCCACCAAGACACTATAGAAATCGGCCGCCAGCTACTGGCTATCAACCATGACACTATCAAAGACTTTCTCCACAACTGTAATCGACTCAAATCGTATAACATGGTCACTCCAACCCCTCCATGCTCTACTATTTATGCGACAGCCGCAATCCCCAACACACGCGAAGCCTTCTATCCTGAAGCCATAGTACCACGCAGAGGGTCTTACACAGCAAACGCACCATTCCTGCCGCAAAGATATGCTCGAATCCAAGCACCAGCCAGGCCCTGCTCATTTCCCCAACAATTCATAAGATTCCCTCCCAACCATACATCCGAACAATGCCGAGACATTCACCACTCAAACTTCAACCGCATTCCACCAAACGCCAAGGCAAAACCACCCGCATTTCGTGTGAACCAAGCATTTTCCGCCCAACCCAACGCCGTACCACCCTACCCACATTTCCCTTTACAACCATTCGCTCTTTTCCAGCCACCGCATTATGCATATGCCGCACGACCAGGCGATGTCAAAAAAAGGGAACCACTTCGCGAGGAACACATCAACAACAACGTAGAAGGCACGTTTATCCTTGACTCCGCCGCGCACCCCACTCATATACGTTCACCTCCCCCATCTTTGCCTGCAGCACAACAACCAGTCTTTACACTCACTGCCGCTAACCACACAACCCCGTGTACCCATTCCGGCCCCATACAGATCCACCTGCACCCTAAGCACCCCACACTCCGCGTAAACTGCGTCGCAACTAAATCGCTTCATTTTAACCTCTTGTCTGTCCGCGACACAGCTCGTCCATTTGAAGCCATTCTTTACATACCACACTCTAGATATATACTCAATCTGCACAACCCCCTCAAACCGTTCCTTATTGTCACTGATCGCTGGCGTAAACCTGCATACATACTACACTCACAGGTCTCCTCTCCCCCTCAGCGTGCCCTCGGGGCTCGCACAGTACCTCCCTGCAGTCACAAACCAAAGACGCGCTTACGAAAGCAACCACCCAAAGCGAAACAACCCACACTTATATTCCGACAAACCCCAGGACTCTCTTCCAAATCACGACCACTTCCATTAAGCGCCCCACGTCTCCAACACATTCAGCCCCCCAGCACCACACCCCCCCTTAGTCCCCACGCCCACACCTTCTTCCAATGACATGTCGTACTGAACCACATAAACCTCAACAAATTCCAACGCATGGCCAAAACCACCACTCTCCCGATCCTCCCCACATCCCTCAAAAACCCACACCCCCAGATTACCGGCTCCACATGCCCTCCCGCCAAACAGACCCCCCATCCTCACAAACCTACGAAGCACGAATACCCCTCGGCTCCTTTATCAGCAGTGACACTTGTGAACCATTCAAACCCCCGTCACGGCACGGCAACATCCACTTCGTCACTTACATAGACGTCAAGAGCCGGTTCCTCATCGCCTTCTTTATCCTCGACCGCTCATCAGTCCAACAAACAACCTCGATGGCCATTTCCTTCATAACAAAACAACACCAACACACTCCTACCATCCACCGAACCGACAACGCCAAGGAATTCCCAAGCAACAAAACGAACAATTTCGACAACTCCTTTGGGCTCCACTTTCGGTCAAACACCCCGCATCAACCATAAGAAAACTCCATAGCCGAACGTATTAAGCCCACAATTGGCACCGCCATACGCTCAGCCTTACACCATTCAAACCTGGACCATTTCTTCTGAGAAGACGCTATGAAGGACGTCATATATAAGTACAACATCACAATCTACGACACCACCGTTACATCTCCATTCCAATCCTGGTACAATCAAGCCCCTCAAATACCGAAACTCTTTGTCTTCGAACAGCTGGGCAGTATCCCGAATCACCAGCACCACAAGAAGAACCTCGAAGCGCATGCAGATCCAGCACGTTTTATGCACAATATATCACCGACCCACATATTTGCACTGAACCTCCGCACCAAAAACTACCAACACCTTCGAGCAATCGACTTTCAACAATACTACCACCAGCTTGACCCCATCTATCACAAAACCCACGCCTTTCATTCTGCCGCCCATATCAGACAACAGGCGCCGCTCACCGTAGATCCCAACACCCCACCAACGACATCCATTCCACATGCACACCAATACCCGGACTTCACACACTGGGCAGCAGCGCACGATACAGAACTAGATACCCTTGGTAACACTGGAACAATTGAATGGACCTCCGATTCGGAATTGCCCCCATACCAAACTCATTCCACTGAAAATGACATACAAGTACAAACGCACCGACACCGGCCATATCGATTGATACCGTGCTTGCTGCACAGTCCCGGGGGACAGAATTAAACCCCTTTCGTACATTTTGACCCGAACAAAGTAACCACCTACACCGCGGAACGCCCCTCTATCCGCACGATATTATGTCTGGCTGCCACTAACAACCTGGTTATGGAACAGTTTGACATTTCATCTGCGTTCTTACATGAAAATTACCACAACACCTCCGTCATATATGGCCGTCAACTCCCGCACTTTAACGGATCGTTCAAGCACTCATGTAGCGGCGGCGAACTCATCCGGAACCTCTACAGCACACCCTCTGCATCACACATCTACTTAGAGAGTCTCTCTCAAGTTCTTTTATCCCAAGGGTACACTCAAACACACAGTGATTTTGCCTCTTCCTCAAACGAACCAGTGCAGGATACATTTTCATCTCTATCACAATCGACGATTTTTTCGTGGCATTCCCATCCAGAACTCCAATCGACGACCTCTACACCGAGTTACTAACACGATATAACATCAGACTCCTCGGCGAATCCAAACTGTTTCTGAATTGGTCTGTTCGGAGATACCCGGACGGGTCTCTACACATTGAATAACCCCACAAAATCCGGAGCATCCTCCACAAACACAAGTTACACCAGTGCAACCCGAAACCTACACCTTCTGTCGACACTTCAACCACTAATTTGGACAAACTATCCATTACACTTTCCCCCGAGAACGCCCAAAAATTGAAGCAAACAGTCGCAGAACTCCAGTATATTGCGGACTCTACGCGCCCCGATATCGTCCATGCAGTCAGCCGGTTAGCCGCAGCCATGCACGCTCCCAAACAGAAAAACTGGGGCCAGGTCCGATATCTCCTCAACTACTTGCGGGGTACAGAAACACACGGCATATTCTACAATCATTCTCCATATCAGCCTCTGGTTTCCTACGCGGACGCTGGGTTTGCAAACTCACATGACCGGAAATCGTACAGCGCCATTGTACATCTCCTCAATTCCAGCCCGATTATGTGGCAATCAACCAAAGAGCAAATCGTAGCTCTTTACACACGCAAAGCCGAGTATGTAGCTGCTTTCTCTGCAGCTCAACAGACTCTCTGGCTGTCACGAACCCTTATCGATCTCGGTGTTGTCCCTCCACAACCAACCAAACTACTCGTCGAAAATATGTTCGCTATTCAGGTTGCTAAGAACACCGCCCCCACCAAGCGACGGAAGTACATAGATCTACGCTTCCATCACCTCCAACACCTTGTGAGACAACAGCGCATCTCCATAGAACACGTACCGAACTCCGCCAAGCTCGACGACCTCTTAAAAAAGCGGCTGAAGAAGCCCCAATTATTCAAGCTTGTCACCAAACTCAACATCAATTCCCGGCCCCGAGAGGCCTCTCATCAGCTTACTGGGAACTATCAGACCGCCCAACCTTCTCACGCTTATGAGAGACCTCGCTTCAGCCAGACCGCACACACGGACGACACGTGCTACATGCATGTAGCCGAGACCGTACATAGACAAGCCGCCCGTTGGCGCAGTCCCGAGTAAACTGAGCTTGAGCTTCCTCGTCACAGCACTTAAGTAATTTTTGCAAGGAAATAATAATTTTTGACAACAACAATTCAATCTTTAATACGAAAGTATAGTGTTTTAAAATACCACTCGATGGCATCCAAACGACTTAACCAAAAAATAATAAGTCCCAGTCAACTTAACTTCAGTCCCCAGAAACTAATCCTAGACCAAAAACCAATTCCGTTCTAACCACCAGGTCCACTACTACTATTTAAACTAATCTTCATCTCTTAATATAAGTTTCAAGCTCTAAGTTGATATTCTAATAAATAGTTTTCTGGTATATAGATTTTTTTCAGTAAACTGATTCCAAGTGTCAAACTTCTGCGAGTATATTGAACAATTGTGACGATCTGACTTTAACATTAAAATTTTGCGGCCTAATTTTCAATATGATGGTCTAGACCCTAAGCCTCATCTAGAAACGGTACGTTGTAAAATTTGTATGTAGTGGTTGAAACCGCCCAGAATGACTGACACTGGACCAAAGATAATTTAGTAAGCGCTTGGTGTAATATGTGTGGTTAAATACATCCCTTCAAATGATTATCGCTTTGCCAACGTCCTCGGCATTTACTTTTCTGGTCGGAGAAGAGAACATAAAGCTTGTCGGTAGTCGCCCTGCCGTATCGAAACATGTGTTGAGTACTTGCGAACAGAATCTTTAGACGTTCGACGGCTATACGGAGACTTACCCGAAACCAGGCCGTTTGGTAAGGAAGAAGAACATCTGCTTTGCCCAACTTCCTCCTCTTAACCAATTTTTTCACAAAAGCCGCCAACAACTACGGCCCTATCGTGAAGAATTCGCCACGGCCGAGTTTTTTAATCTCAATATTGGGCTTGCCGGAACGTGGCCACTATTAGGTTAGCTACAGAATGGCGACGTCCGATACTTTTAACTGTCATAAATCTTCTAGTCTGAGTTACCCGTCAAACAACAGCAACAATCTAATCCCAAGATCTGGATCCCCGTGTTGTAAAAAAATGTAGTGCAAATTCGTAAACAACTAGAGCCATACATACGCTGAAATGATGGTTAGTGCGTGATGCCGTCCATTTCTGTATGCTTCCATTTTCCAATACCAATTTACCACTGAATTAGGGGAGAAAAACTTTTAACACTGATTTATCGTGAGTTACCTCACCTGACTTTAATTGCCGGTTACCGAATAGATCAATGAAATAACTCGTGAACAATTAATCAACTTCTTTTGCGTTTCTAAATCCATGGCGAGTGATTGGTTGTTGCGCTAGCCCCTCCCTGAAATAACCGATATTCTAAACCGTATCCTTGCGACTTTGCAGCTTTTACCCGTTTATGATATAGATCAAAAAGCCTTTGCTGGTTCATCGGCGGGATTCTGCCAACTAGGACATAAAATAATCCGTTATTAGATCACAAACAAGTACTAAGGCGGCAACGCGTCTGCGAATCCGGTTAAAGCTTCGCTTACTGCTACGTTCCTTTAGCAAAGCTCCAAGGAGCTATTGATTTTCAATAAACGTAATAACCCGTGTTGGACAATTATTCAGATTTCTAAGAAGCCAACCCAACCAAAGAACGACTTCCTCGCCTTCTCGAAGGTTTATCGGTTGTTTTTTTTCATCTTTGTCGTATTTCAATTCTTCACTTCTGTTGTCCATAACATTCAATGTATTATAATCTGTCACAGATTTGTAAGGGATCTTGGCACTCGGTATATACTATTCCTTCACCAATTAAGCTTGCGTCTGTACAAATAGTTGTTTTGTTGAAGGACGTAGCCATATTTTTCCGTATCAACCGTGCTAATTCTAAAATTAAGTCCCGCTTCTTACGGGTAATCACATCGCCGCCAACATCATCTCTGGTCGGGGACGTAACGATATTTATTGTCTTCCTAAGACTGAAAAAAGGGCTTCTTAAAAGAATAAGCAACGCCCATTTTCCAAAGTTGCTGTGTACTTTTTGCACTTACTATGTCTTCATTTTCAGCAAATACTTTGTAACTGTTATCAGCTTTCTCATTTTTTCTCGCTTTGGCACCAGTATGCCATCTTTTCCGACTTCAATTCCCAAGACTTCTGTACTTTCTTCTTCCGCAGGACATGACATTTTGTAGCCTGTGAAGGCAAAGAGCTACGCTCAGACTCCTTTATCACGGCTCGCAGATTTTTTTGCGACATCTCTTTGCTTGTTCCAAACGAAAAGTAATCGTTCAAATAAGCTCCAAATTTATATTCGCCAACGGAAATTGAATCCGCTACCCAATCGTCTATGGAAAGCTTAGCGCGAGGCAAGATTTCTAAATCAATTTTCTGAGCCACAAAGACAGAGTGTGACCACCCCATTAGCATTGAAAGAATGACGGGGATTATTTTTTTCCGTTTGACTTCGATGGGTGGCAAACCAGAATACGTGTTCATCCATCCCGGTAATCTCATTCGATGATATTGGTTGTCCATGTCTGAATTTCCAACATAAAGCGTTCGTTCTGCCGAGATGTGTAATCTCGCGAGATGTCATGGGTAAGGAAGCTCGATTTTTGGTGGATCAATAAACTGAAGATTAGCGTTCCGGGCGTCGATTATGAGCCTTTGTTTGCCCTCTTTTTTAGGGACCTCAAAAACATCATTCACAACTTTCGGTTTTCCTTCCCTCAGATGTACTAACCCGCCGTCCATCAGTTTCCTAATCAGTGCACTGTAATCTTTCGCCTTCACTCCACAAAACGGCTTCTTGGCTCCCTTCACCTCTTCATCTTCTCGAATAGTTTTCCTATTCATATATAGTAGCTGTATATCCCCAGGTAGTAATGATATAATATCATTCGAGGCCGCCAGACCATTTTCTGGCGATGATACCCTGTCAGGATTCAGCCAGACCAATTGATGTGGGTCACTGTATTCGAACGTAGAATCAACCTCTCCTACGGACTCCTCCGCAACGAAATAAATTCCGCGAAATCGGTCCTCCCCAATCCCTTGGAAGACTTGTCTCGCAAGGCTTTGGACATCGTTTCTCTCTTGTACCGATAGAAAGGGGTAGACATGCCAGGCATACAAGCAATAAAGCCCACTTCGAAGTCCCTCAAGTATACTTAAAATTTTATTCTTGCGTCTCTACAGTTGTTGTTGTCCTGTATTTGCTTTCTTTGTATCCTCGTCTTTATATCGGAAGCATTTTCAATACGAAGTACGTCCCGCATGTCAACCGAATTAGAAACTGTCGTTGTAGTTGTCCTTGTTTTTATATCGATTTTCGTTACCATCTCCTTGCATGTGCAAGGCAGATTTATCCTTCTAAAACTCCTTACGAGGTTTTGCCAAATTGTGAAGCTTCTGCTTCATTGATTGGCTCATCAAATCTTCGCGCTCTTCTTTGGGTTCTCCGGTCGCTTCCAATTTGCCAGTCTTATCAAGTATTGTCACTGCCGCCAACCGACGAATTGCCAACTCCACTGCAAACCAATTTTTAGCGCGCATATCGCCCAACGAATTCTGAAGGCAGTCAATAACCTGATGAAACGTTGCAGCTTCCCACCGGTTCCGAATGCTCGTCAAATGACGTGCTTAAACTCACGCATAGATTGTCGGATATTTCGTAAAATGCCCCTTCTACTTCTCAGCTCATGAAAACTTTGTTCTCCGCGATCTTTTCTTTGTCTGAGTCTATATTAAGGACGTCGTCATTTTCTCGAGAAGTCTTGAAAAAGATGTGAATCACATTATACACACTTTGGAAAGAACGATAAAGCCTGATAATAAGCTGAAATAATCAATGTTTTTTCCTCGCTGTCTCGAAAGTATGGCTACTCCATCACGTCATCGACAAGAACGGTGTTTTCGTGAATAAAGCAAAGATTGGAAGAATTCAAAGAGCACGGACACCTTCAACGATCACTGAACTGAGGTCATTTACTGGTCTAGCTGGGTACTATCGTCAATTTATAAAAACCTTCGCTGACACTTCAGCTGTGCTTCAAAATGCTACATCCGAAAATAAGAAGGTGACGTGAGCAAATTATATTCTGGAAGCCTTTTGTGAGTTGGAAAGCTAACCGAACTACCAATTTTGTCATTTCCCAAAAATCGAGAAACCATTCGTTGTAGAAACGGATGCTTCAAGTGTTTCGTTGGCAGACGTCTTATCGCAGAAAAAGAAAGAGGGTGAAATCCACCGATTGTAATTTTCTAGTCGTGCAATGCCTACAGCGGAAAGAAATTAAAATTATTCTGCCTCTGAACGGAGAGATTTAGAAGGCATATTTGCGCTGAAGAATTTCAGGATTTATCTTCTGTCATTCACCTCTATCCCTTTCAAAGTTGTTAACGATTCTATGCCACTTTGATATGCTTTCTAGAAACGCGACAAAGATGAGCGTCTACCTAAATGGTTGACTTTCCCGCGGAGTATGACTTCGGGATAGTTTCCCGAGCTGGAAAAGACAAGGACGCAGCAGACTATCTTTCGAGAAGTGACCATGAAGAACAGATCAGGTCTCACGAAGGCGAAGGGGACCCGTGTGTCTCACTGCAGACTTCGATCAGTACTCTAAACTTGAACCGTTGTATGCAAGCATTTCTCGCTACCTTGGTCTGGTGCCGTTGAATGAACTCGATGCCTCTGATACTCAAACCGTGAGACGGAATGAAAAACAATTCCTTGTGTGGGGAGGAAAACTTGTTCGATGATCCGCAAATGGCCTACGAGTTGTACTAGATCTCATTCAGAGAGGGGATATTCTGCGGTGTTTTCATGATGTCATTTGACACTTGGGTTTGAAAGCTACAAAAAGGTTCATCATCGAAAGGTTTTGGTGGCGAAATAGGTATCGGGAGGTCGGCGAATACGCGAAAAGTTGTGATGCTTGTCAGAGGATTGCTGCGCTTCCCTGATACTACAGCAATTTTTGCAACCGGTTTCTTTTCTCTTTGATATGTTTCCAATTGACTTTTCAAAACCATTTCAGAAGAATAAGTCTGGAAATCGATTTTTCTTGGTCTGTGTTGAGCATCTCACTGGTCGGCCGACTGCTGCACCAACAGAGGACTCAACATGAGAAACTGTTTGGGATTTCGTGAAGAAGGGAATCGTCTCTTCTTTTGGCCTTTTTCGTATCTTAGTGTCGGACAATGCAACTTGTTTAAATTCGCGGTCACTCACATTGTTCATGGAATAAACAAGAATCATATTGAGAACGAAGCTATCCTACGCACCAATGTCCAACGGTCGGGCACAAAGAATGGTTGGTATACTTGAAAAAGCTCTTGTATAGAATTTTTTGGCCAATTTTCAACTTAGGATTAAGTGTTGTCCTCATTTCTGTATGGTAACAGACTTAGAAACCTTGAATGTAGCATGTCACCCTTCGAGTTAGGTAACAGAGTGAAACACAGTATGTCATCGCAAGACTCTTGAAAAACGGTGCGTTTTGGGCATTCATCCGATACGTTCAGGACTATTTAAAAACTTTGGCGGTATGAAACTCTCGGTCCGGGCGCACGAAATTAAGAGTCACTAAGGATATACCGGAGAAGATAAAAAGATTTCATAATGAAGACCAGGTTCTCGGAGCAAAGCGCAAATCACTGCATGCAACAGTCAAGTGGGCAGCTTTCTTTTCGAAATTATATGGACCGTGTTGTGTTGTTCGAGCAGATCATCCCAGGTATACTGTAGTCTAACATCATAACCGATAAAATCGTCAAGGCATTCATGCACGTCTTTTCAAACCCTATAATTCACAACCACTGGATGCTTAGCACTTAATATATATCCGCTACGCAGCAAAAGTTCAGTGTGCGGCCATGTGGGTTCTGAAATTTGTACAGTGTTCCGGTATTGCTGTACCACACATGTATGGAGTTCCAGCAGGGTCTGCACTTTTTATTCCATCGCCGGCGTCGAAAACCACAATGCCGCATTACGGAAAAAAATCTAGTTGTGAAATTTCTATTGGTTGATGTGCCGCTTTAAAGTCGGCTACCAGCGACTAGAGTAACCTAAAAGCACATAGTAGTATCTATCGAGTAGTAATGCGTTATAGCTCAATTCTGGAGGTTCGGAATCTTCATAAAAGAAGCTTTAATGTCTCCAAAGTCTTTCTCGAACAACAATAACCAACATTTGACGCCCATAAAAATTGTTTTCTCTTGGCTCCGAGCCCTCCAAAAATTTCAAAAGATGAGGCGTCCACCGCCTGGGGTTTAGTGAAATGACTGCAGCTGTGAGAGAAAATCTAAACATTATAAAAACTCTGGGTCGTATGACGCAGTGCAGGGGACCAGTGAGGCGTTAATCGCTGAACGAAGCACCCCCTCTCAGCTCACTGTACCGGTTGAAGTGCCCTCGGTCATGGACAGGAGACGGTCCATGTGTACCAACGGTCCGGGCTCTGCCTAGAAAACCTTCACAGAATGGGAAGCCTGTAACGGCTGGAAAGACGTGGTCGAGATCTGATATCTACCACTAGACGGCTATTGTTAGTGTAGTGCTTTAAACGTTACAAATAGCGAGGAGTGTGACCGAGAAGCACATTATAGAAACGATCGAGTAGTAATGCGTGTCAGCTCTATTGTGGAGGTCTTAAATCTCTATAAAAGAAGTTCTGATGTCTCAACGTTCTCTCTTGGATGTTGGTTAACAGAATTTGGTACACAAAAAGATTTTATCTCTTACACTTTGAGCCCTTCATCTTTATCAAAACGTGAGGCATCCACTGCCTGGGGTTCACTGAGACCACTGTTGCTGGAAGAGAAATCCTGACCATATTAAAAGTCTGTAAGGAGTGCGCCGCAAGGTAAAAGACCAATGAAGCATGATTCGCTTTATCGAGCACCCACCGTCAGCCCACTGTATCCGTTAAAGTGCATTAAGCGTAAACTGAAGACGGTCTGTGTGTATCAACATATCTGAGTCTATATGGAAAGTCTTAAGGGAGAGACAAGCCTTTTGCGGCTGGGAAGACTTAGTAACCATCCGGTGTCTATCAATCAATGATATTTTGGCGTAAATAGTTCGGCGGTTTTTTCGCAAAAGCCTGCTTAAGGTGTAGATAAAAAGCATGTTTTTTCTCTTTGCAGAGTGTTGTAAAGATTTCACACGGCTGCTTTTGGGTAACGCCCAAATGAAAAGGCTGAAAATTGTTACGCATAAGCAATGCCTCATCGAAAGCCAGAAAGTTTGACCCAATACTGTGCCAGAATGATATTTTTCTTGAGTGGTTGAAAACAACGGTTTGCTTAATCTACATTGTTTCTTTTAAAATAAGAATCAATAATCCAAATGCGACAAAAATCCCAATTTCCCTATACTGTTAAAAAAACACATTCAAACTAAATAAGATTATTGTTTCTTAACTTAAATGAAAACACTTCATTTCTGCTCTATTTTAAATAGATTTTTTATAATGCTATTTTCTAGTGATTACTGACATAAGTCTTTGGTTGCATTGCTTTAAGAAAATTAAGAAGATCAACTCGGCATACTTATATTTCATTCATCTATCTCGGCCAATTAGCAACGGAAAAGGCTAATGTTCGCCGATGTTTACTGTAACGTCGGGCCCACAGCGTCATACCCAAAAATGGCGCCCACAAACTGCTCTGCTACTCATGTTGTGCTGGAACAGTTTTTCGCGAGTAGATACTGTAATATGCAACTGGTAATACACGTGTGTTCTACGTAAGCTGTTATGAGTTGATATAATTGCCTGGAAGGAACTATTTGTTGGAATTGTATATTGACCTTTTTATTGATTTTTTGTTTAGAATTTGGACTTGCTGGAATATAGTGATGCAGAATAACGTAGGCTTTTATTGTTGGACTATTCGGTGTAACTGCTAAGTACTATAACTACCTAATGCAGTACGCCTACTTTATATCTCAAAAGTCTATATAAGCGCTTCTGGAGTCGCAACGGCACTCTCTTCCTCCCTTGCTAAGTGCAGATCGGAAAGAGTGCCCAGAAGTGCCTCCCCGACAGAAGCACCTGTTGATAAAAGAATTGAATCCTTTTAATTTAATTACTTGCATCATTGCACCATCAAAGTAATTAGTAAGTTAAATACATACAAACCTGAAAACCCAATTGCTACATAAGCTCTGGTTGATTCCCCGTGTACCGTCGTTTTGCACGTGTCATGGTGTCCACCTACTCACATGAAGTGCACTGTGAAAGGACGGCCGTCAGCCGCCGCCGCCGGACTCCCTCGCGGGGTCAAGCGGTGTCGATCGATATTCCTACAAGCTCTACTTCATATGAGTCATATCGAAAATCGAGTTCAGGTAACGGGATGTGAGACAGTACCAAATCAATCCTGAGCCGTAGGCGCGGGACCGATCTTGCTGTCGAGTGGCCCGTTATCACGCAAGGTTTTGGATTTATCGTACGAAAAAAGGCCCGATTACATATCACACTTAAACCAGTGTGATAAACAAGAACAGCTCAGATATAGGAACAGGTACAATATAGATTTCATTTTTCTATCATCATATTTCGGGCAAAATTCACCCCTCGCTCCTGGTGAAAACGTATACTCAGCTGCTCATGACAGCTAATTAGGGGTATTTGAGTTGTATAATTTCTTTCACAACGTCCGGAGACCTTTTCTCACCATTTTCCTCCTCATCCCCTATTGCTCCACTCTCAACAGCCAAAGTTCCTTTTGCAAGCAGAGTAGCAGATGCACCCAGGCCTACGCCCTGCGACGCCGCCCACATCCCGTGTAATGCACGCGCTTTCAGCACCTTACCTGTATTCAGAGCTTTTTTTAAACTGTCAATGTCCATTCCTAGGCCAGCTACTGCGTTTCTGGCCACTGGCTCTGACTTGTTCAGTTTTCTGTTGGCCATCAAAGAAAACTCGGTACGTTTGCTTTTTCCAGTCAGCTGTATCGCGCTGCTCAATGCGTCAGTCGTTGAATAATGGCGAATGTCGTTACATCTTCCGGAATGAGAATGCTGTGGCGTCAGCTTCTGCGTAGTGGCACAAAAGTGCCCAAATCAGCGGAAATCTGTGCGACGACGATTGGGTAGATAATTAATATCGCTACCGTGTGCGAGATGTACTGCCGGAATCCCCCGTGGGAATTACACCCCACACTACGGGTGGAACGGAGGGCTCTGTCTCTGAGTCTGCCTCCCCCAGGGAGCAAGGCTTCGAACACCTTGAGAGCACTTCCCGTCGCCGGGTTTTGCTCCACAAGTGGTCTCCCGACTTAGAATCCGTTCTCGGACTTTTGGGTTGGTCATACACGTGTTGGAATATCTCTTGGAAGAGGAAGCACCGTCATGAAGATTTTTTGTAGTGGTCCCCTTTGGAAAGGGTGGAATTGGTTTTTATTTTTGTTTCGTGTTACATCATCCATTCTCCGGGAATCTCGTGATCGAATTTCATCGTTACCCCGAATCGTCGGTGTCGTGTCTGCAGCATGTCGCCGCCTACCCCTGGTTCCAGGACTGGATCGAACCGTCAAGCGAATTCAGTGCCCCTGGCCCCGCCTAGGTCGAGGAGCTCAATTCCCGAAGATCGGAACGATTCTGGTATCGATCCGGACACTCGGAGAGCACCCTCAGTGGTTTCAGGTCCTCGAGAGGTCGTGGCTGTGGGCCCAGCTCCAGTGGTGGAGACCCCCTCAGCAGCACCCCGAAGTCGGGCCGACCCTGAATTACAGCGCCTGGAGACTCGAATCGATATCGCCAACGTGGCTCACGTCGAGCTCCTTCAGGAGGTTACTACCCTCCGCCGCAAGGTGGAGGACGCCCAGGTGCGGGGAGTCGCCGATGACCTTCGTACCCTGAGGAGGGATGTGAACTCCCTTTTGGAAAGCTTTGGTACCCCTGGGGTCTTTGTCCAGGAGTACCAGAGCCTCGTGGAGGAACACCGCGTGCAAGCGGAACGCTTCCGAGCTCGGCTGGACACCCTCGAGGCCATTATCCGTATGGACGGAGACACAGAAGCCTCGAAGGATAAACCAGACGTTTCGGAAGACGAAGAACACCGCTCCGCTAAACGGGACTGCCGCAAGTCCAAGAAGAGGGTTCACCTCCAAGAGGATTTATCGGATTCCGATCCCAATCGCTCGTCATCGAGTTCGTCGTCCGAATCTTCGGATAGTGAAGAAGGACGCCGGTCATCCCGGGCGACTCGGTCGAAGGCTACTTACACCTCTCAAGGGGCAATCCGTACCCGGAAGAAGGGTAGGAAACACCTTGGATTAAGGGAGCTGAAGCCGACAAATCCTCTCTATCGGAAGCTGCTATCGTACCGCTATTACCGGTTGGATAACCCTTCGGGAAATTGAACATCCCGCAGAACGGGTAAGGTCAAGGACTACATCAAAAGACTGAGCATCACCCTACAGAAGAGGGAGTTCACAGGAACAGACCCAATTCTGGTGCTCGATTTCCTTGCGAGGTTCGTCCAGGAGGCTGACATCCTCGGTATGAGTGAAGCGCAAGCGTGTCTTGCATTACCCTATTTCTTAAAGGGGATGGCTGAAGACCAGTTCAACTCCGTCCGTGGATCATCCCGAGCCTCGGAAAGAGGAGTCACGTGCTGGCCCGAAGCGGTGCTGTACCTCTTGAGGTCATACGCTACTGGAAATGCGATTCAGGAAGCAATCCTTGCATTAAGGGATACGCGGCAGAAGCCGATGGAAACCGAAACGGTGTATTCAACTCGCTTGAATAAAGCGTTTCACCGATGCGGGAATGTATTACCCGCCTACGAGAGATGCACCATGTTTGTGGATGGTTTGGACCCCTCGATAAGGGCATTGGTTGCCCGACATCGGGAAGAGAAGCGCAAGCTGACCTACTTGGAACTGGTTCAGTACGCCCAGGGTGAGGGAGATCCTCTCCATGCCCGGCAGAACCGAAAGAGTCGGCCGACACATGCACTCCTCGCCGATGGAGGTAACTCGTCTTTGTCACTCGCAGGAGGCCCTGCCCCTGTGGGGGTCAATGATAACATTCATTTCATGGGAAGTAACCCCGAATCTATGGGTACGTCTGAGTTGCCGTCGACATCTGCTCCGACTACGGATGAAGACCCTGCGCTCTTTACCCAAGGACGGAGGGTGCCAGCCGCATCGCTACCTTTTGCGAATACCGCTGCTCGGTTCTCTCGCCCGGGATGGAGGGATACAGCACCACGTCGCGTGGATTCACGTCCACAACCGAACCCGGCAGAGCTGATTTGCTATTTGTGTTACCTCCGTGGTCACAAAGCACCAGACTGCACATTTCCCCTGCGGGAGGGTTCAAGAATTATCGCTCAGTACGAGGCTCTGACCCCTGAGGAGAAAGCTCGGGTCCCGAGTAGGTCCTTTGAGGAACAAAGGATACTCCGAGCTCACCTTGCTGACAGGGATACAGAACTTGTACCCGCGAACGGGGAACAACCGGTCCCCTTCGAGGCAGCTGCACCGAATTCGGTGGGGTCCGCTTCGAAAAACTAAACTTGGGAGTCTCCCCTGCGGGAGGGGCGTCTTCTAAGCCGGAGTTGAAGACGCCCGAGGCGCTCCAGCTTCGCTCCCGAGCTGTGACTATCCTTTCAAGGAGAACGGCTGACACCGACGTTAACTCGGGATACTTTAGTGTCCTCCGTCGCCTGTGGATACGGTCCCGTAATCTCCGTATTCCGGATCGAGTTATGGTAATGGCCAAGCGGAATTATAAAGTATTCGCCGACTTCGACCTGTCCAACCAGTTTATGGTTCGTCAAATATCTGTCCTGGATACAGGAGCCGCTCCTAACTTAATTCATGTTGAATTGTTACCCTCGCTGCTCCGGGTTCAAGTTCGTACCGGTCCACGTTTGGATATCGCCGATGCGAACAACAACCCGCTACGGACACTGGGTACAATTTCCCTCATGGTGAGGTTAGGCTCCTATCTCGTTCAGCTAGAGTTTATTGTATGCAAGTCACTTGCAGTACCAGTCATACTGGGTTGTGACTTTTGCGACCGCTTCGTGGAAGCCATCCGTCCTCGGAATAGAACTGTGGAACTCGAAGACGGGTCTACGATCCCAATCGTTCGTAAACCCTTACAGGGAGCAGCGCTAACACGCGTTCCTCTCCCTGTCGCGCAGGAATCTGTGCAGAAGGACCCGGTGTCTACACGGGTAAAGGTTGGGAAGTCAGTGGCTATCCCGCCAGAAACCCAGGTTTGGGTCACAGTTGTTACCAAGCAAATTGGTGTGCATGTGGTACAACCGAACCCGTCTCTGTATACGCGGCGTCAACTCGCCCTTGCGAATGGGGTTGTCTCCGTGGAACCGGATAAACCTTTCCAGGTTCTGGTAGCCAACTTTGGAAAGACAACGCAGCATTTGGTCAAACACCAGATCCTGGGTTCTGTTCTTCCACACCCGCATGCGGTCGTACCTACAAAGATCTCTATCGCAGAGGTCCTTGGTGTGGCGGACCCTAAGGAGGGGGAGGACACTGCCGAAATCGCGGAAGACGGTGAGCATACGACTGCAGCTCCACACGCTGAACACTTTAAACCTCAGGAGGTTACGGCCCCTATCACAGGAGCAGACCAGACGGATCCTGGTCAGGAATTGGAGAAATGGGATCTCAACCATGTACCCGCATCTCATCGGGAGAAGCTGAGGCACATGCTTCGTGAATTTACCCCCATGTGGGATGGTTCCCTTGAAACTATTGGGACTACAGAACACCGCATCGACTTGTTACCGAACACTCGGCCTATTGCCCAACACCCTTACAGGGCTGGACCGAAAGCTTGGGAAGAGGAGAAATCTCAGGTGGAGAAGATGCTTCAAGCGGGCGTAATTGAACCTGCCCAGTCCGCTTGGGCCTCACCAGTGGTGTTAGTTCCGAAACCGGATGGATCGTGGCGTTTCTGCATCGATTACAGACGCCTGAACGAGGTAACCATTAAGGACGTGTACCCGATCCCTCGGATGGACGAATACATCGACTCCCTTGGGAGCGCTACTGTTTTCTCTACCCTCGACGCCAATTCGGGCTACTGGCAAGTCCCTATTAGGGAGGAGGATCGAGACAAAACGGCTTCCGTGTGTCATCAAGGACTTTTCCGATTCCGGAGGATGCCTTTTGGGTTGACAAATGCCCGCGCAACGTTTCAACGGGCGATAGACATTCTGTTGGCTCCCTTCAAGTGGAGGACGTGTCTAGTGTATTTATACGACATTATTGTCTTCTCCAATAACCTGGATGACCACCTCGAACACGTCAGGGACGTAATGAAGATACTCCGCGACGCGGGAATCACCTTTAAACTCACGAAGTGCGAGTTTTTCACGGATTCGGTTAAGTATCTGGGTCATATCATCCGTCACGGACAGCTTCCAATCGATGAAGTACGACTGAAATCCTTGAAGGAAGCAAAACACCCAAAAACTCAAACGGAGTTGCGATCCTTCTTAGGTCTGTGTAACGTGTATCGCCGATTCGTCCCGAACTTTGCGGATATTGCCACCCCCCTCAACAGGCTCCTGACGAAGGGACAACCAGTTGAACTGGAACCTTTTGGCGACGCGGAATCGTCTGCCTTCACGGCACTGGTGAATGCCGTAACATCACCGCCAATCTTGGCTCTACCCAATCCTGGGCTCCCTTACGAAGTGGACACCGATGCTAGTGCAAACCAAGTAGGGTGTGCACTGTTCCAATCCTCTGAGGATGGTGAACGTCACCCTATTGGGTACTGGTCACGTTCCCTGAATGTCCATGAAAGGAACCACTCGGTCTCCGAGAAAGAATGTTTAGCCGTTGTGTGGGCCTTAGCTACACTTCGCCCCTATCTGATGGGTACTCGTTTCAAAGTCCATACGGACCACGCATGCTTGCGTTGGCTCCTGGAGATCTCCGAACCCTCGGGCCGCCTTATGCGCTGGCGTCTCCGACTGTCGGAATTCGACTTTGAGATCCTGTACAAGAAAGGGAAGCTGAACACTTAGGCTGATGCATTATCCTGCTTGGGAACCACAGCGGAAACGGAACCCTACGAGGACGATGACATCCCATGTTTTATGGTATCGGACCTTGAGGGAGGAGCTCAACCGCTGACGGATGATGTTTGTGACGATATACTCGTCAACGAGAGTCTGGATTCGCCGACCGGCTCTTTTATACCTATCTCTCCAGAGGAGATGATACTCCAGCAACAGCTCGACCCATTCTGTACACGGATTCGGGCTCGCCTCAACGGAGGATTTCAGTTACCTTTCGAGGACGACGATCAGGGTTACCTAATCAGGACAGTCGGACCTCGCCCGAGGATAGTGGTGCCGCACACCCTACAACAGAGGGTATTAGACCTCACTCACTATGTGAAGGTTGGCGCCCACCCCGGGGGAAGAAAACTGTACCTCACGTTGAGAAGGGACTTTTACTGGCCGGCAATGGCATTCGATTGTTACGCCGTCAGACGGGCCTGCGCCAATTGCGCCAAGAATGACGTCAAACTTCGGAAGCACTCTAAGAAGTTGACGCTGTTCCCGGCACGGGCTCCACTCGAATTCGTGGCCATAGACATCCTAGGGGAGTTTATCAGGACGCCCCGAGGTCATCGGTATCTGCTTGTCATTTCTGACAGATTCTCTAAGCTAACGAGAACTGTGCCGCTGAAGCGGATCACCGCCGCTACCGTCGCGCAAGCGTTCGTGACCCATTGGGTGTTCGTATATGGACCGCCGGTGCAGTTGTTATCCGACAACGGAGGGCAATTCGCATCAAAGTTCTTTCAGGATGTATGTCGAATCCTTGATGTAAGGAATTTATTTGTTACTACGTATCACCCTCAGGGGAATGGCTAGGTTGAGAGGTTTAACCGCACGATACTCAACGCTTTGAGATCGTATGTTGCCGATCACCCCGAAAATTGGGACTTGTACACAGACGCTATCACGTATGCATACAACACCCAGGTACATCGGGTTACATCGTTATCCCCATTCGAACTGGTACTGTCGAGGACACCGCCGCCGGTCGCCATCGAGGCTCAACCGACGCTGTCAACGTACCCGTCACCGGGATTGTACCGAGAAGCCTGCAAGGAATGGCTTACGAAGATGGTGCCGATAGCCCGGAAAGCAATGGACAAAGCTCAACGCGCCTACAAGAAGGACTTTGACAATCGGGTTCGCAAACCTCTACCTCAGGTGGAGCCCGACGACTTCGTCTTCCTTCGAAAGGAATACTACAATCCTGGAAAGGAACGTAGGCACAAGCTTTCGCCAATTGTGGACGGACCCTATCGGGTGGTTTCTGTAGACCCGGACACGGTGGTATTGGATATCGCTAACCGCCACGATTGGATCTCCAGGGACCGCATCACACGAGCGCCCAACCCAAATGTGGAAGTGGTGTCAGCACCAACGCCCTCCACAGGGGATGATTCAACGAAAGTTAACCCGTCAGGCGGAGATTCGAACACCCGCCCCGTTATACTTCCGCACCCGGAACGTGGTTTAACCGACCTACCAGAAACTTCGGATACTACCGAACCTGGGCCCGCTCCCTCAAGGGCCCATTCAACGAACTCTTACAGAGTTACTGCCCCACCGGAGGTAATCAAGCCTCCTGGCTCTCCGCCTGAGGAGGGGGAGGAGGACTTAGTTCCTTCGCAGGACGATGTTTCGGCGTCAGCCAGTCGCCTTAACAGGGAATCTAGTTCTCACAGTGAGACGGCGAGCCCGACCGAGCCAGCGACAGAGAAGTCACAACCCCGGCGTATGGGTAGCGACATCACCGCCGACCCAGCCGAGCACGACGTCAGAAAAGATGACGAAACCCCGCCTAGGGAGAGTCGTGTGGAGAACTTCGCACCCGGAACGCCTACAGAGCCGACGATCACCCGCCGCCGCGGACGAGACACTGAGGTGTCGCACACTCAAACACCGCTTTCTCGGGAACGAGCTGTGTCAGCGAACCCGCACGGAGAAGATCTCGACGACGAGGTTGACCAAATTTGGCTCTCCGTTATGGAATGGGAATAGGAACTCCTATGGAGACCCTGGAACCCTCAGGAATGGGAAAGAAATGAGTGAGACCCGTCGGGGACAGCGCAGGAGAGTGCTAGCGCGTGTCGAAAGCGCCACCTCACATCCGCATATGCAGATTTTCCCGCACAAGGAACGGGCACCCCACACGGGGCGCCCACGCATTTGTGTGGCACACGTCGAATGGCACCGAGCCAATCAAAAGGCTCTGACGACCAACCGTCGCGCAAACCGCCTCCGTCGCACGGCGCGTTTCACGGGAGCAACCCTCGTCCCCGTAGCTCGGGTTGACGTTGAAGTCTTACCCCCCTGAGATTGGAGACGCTACCGCGTCGCAGTTTCTCAACCGTCACGGAATCTAAGAACACCGTTGTTATTGGGAAGATCTCTGCTTTAAGAATAACTCAAAACTGGGCCGTGTTGACTCCGTAGACGGAAGTTACAACGTAGCCCACAGGCCACTCGGCGCCGTTTGGACGAAGTGCGGAGACCCGCTCGCAACACCGAAAAGAACCCACCGGGGTGTGTCTAGACTTTACGTTGATACCCTCAAGGGAACTAGAGCGTTCCAAGATGGAAGAGAAGCCCGAACAGGGAAAAGTGTACCTGCAGGAATTCGTTATCGATCGCATCGTGCGTCACATCTACACCCCCGAGGGAGAAGTTCGCTACCAAGTCCGATGGTACGGATTCTCGCCTGATGAGGATACAGTGGAACCCATTGAGCACCTTCCGAGGTCTAAGGTTTTATCCTATCACCGACGCGCTCGGGTAACCTTGCCTCCAAATCTGGATCGTGCCCAAGTCGGGTAAGCCACCACGGGAACTGGTGTGGATGGGACCTCGAAGTGAAGAAAATGTTGGACCTCTGAAGAGGAATTGAGGAGAGTATCCGAAGAACACGTATTGAGAGGGAATGTCTACTGGCCCTCGGCCTAGCGCCGTTAACCGGGGAACACAGCACCAGTTATCGGGACAGTTTATGATGAAAAAGGAAAAGAAGACCCACGAAGTGGAGAAGAAGATTAGGAAGAAGATTGGACCCTAGAAAAGGAAGAAGATGAAGAAGATCCTAAGAAGGAATGAAGAAGATGAAGTAGAAGTTAAGATCCTAGGAAGGAAGAAGAAAAGAAGTTATGCAAATATCAGAAGTTTACTATTGTCGCCAAGCTATGGACTCTACATTTGCCCGAAGGCGGAACTACGGAAAGCCCGAGGAGGGACCCGCCCCACCGTTGGGATTCTGACCCTGATGGTACGCCGAGGCGAAAGCCAACATCTGGCTCACATCCGTCATACCCGGGAGAATAGAAATGCCTGCGTTCACGAGGCCTTGTCGCACACTATCCGCTTGCGGAGTGGCAACCGGCGCCTGCGCAAGGGTGTCACACCCCACCCGGGGGGAGCAGATGGACCGCCACCGGATGCATTCGCCGCCGCAGCTGAGGTCGTTCCCACTGGTTGGAAGGGTGCAGATGGCTCCACAGGCAGTACTCCACTAGGAGCTGGCATGTCGTTATCCAACACTGGATCGTCCAGGTCTACTGGAGGCTCGTACTCGTAATCGTCGGTATAAATGAACCCCGTCGGGTGTCCCACCGGCATCGGTCGAGGCAAGTCCATCAGCGCCCGTGCTTGCGCCACGCTGATGCGAACCCCTTCGAAGGGATTGTAATAGACCCAGTTACCGGAGCCCGGATCGTACCGGCCAGGAGACTTGTCTCGCGCGGGTCCTTCCCCTGCGGGCTGATTTTCCACTGGAACTCGATCCCATTGGGTGTTGTCGATCACGTCCAAGATTGGATACAGGTCTTGCACGTGGCTGACCAAACCCAACGCTGGGACAAGGTCGATCTGAAGGGATGATGGTTCGTAGCATCGGAGGAATATACCAGATATGGAAATGGTCATGAGCATCCCAGAGGAGGTGCGCCGCTACGCGAACTGCCCACTCGGCTGCAACGAGGACCCAGTATCCCGAGTTCGGGTCGTGCATCAAACGAGACCCGATATAGTAGAGGCACGGGGGCAGTTCAGCAAAGCACCCTCGGGGGACCTCGACCTTACTCCACCAAGCTGGAAGGTGCACGAATCGCCCAACCTTCGCCGTGTTATGGGTACGCTCCATTTCCACGTGAGGATACGGGACAAGGAACCCGAAACGGGAGCGCGAGCGGCGCTCGAAGCGCACGCGTCGATCGAACCCATACTGGGGAAACTGCCGTTGAAGGTACCTGAATTCAGCCCGAAGGATGGGACGACTCCATTGGAGCATATCTTCTCGGAGAGGAAAACCCGGTCCGCGGAACTCAGCTTCGGGAAAGGCTGCCAGGTTATCCCCGTAGGAGACCTCACCGTACGTGCGGTAATAGGCGACATCGAACCCGTACTCCGGGGGAACCAGATGGTCAAAGCGTGACCTCTCCAATCGCTGGTAGGCCAGAGCCGCCATCGCTGCGCGCGCCTTGTCCAGGGACTCCCCGCAACCGCGGTATAGATACTGAGGCTCTATGGCTACCCGCGCCCTCCAATCGGGAGAACGTACAACCTCGACAGGTAGGCCAACCGGCAATAAGCCGTTCTCCACGTAGGAGTCGATGAGCTCATCGTCACGAACCGCGGTCGGATGGAACCACGGAGCGCGGGAATATATCACCGGACCGGTAAGGGGATTCCACCTTCGAAAGGATCCGTTTGAGATCCAACCTCTGGAGTTTGCTACCAGGGGCATCGCATGAGCGGAGTTCCACGCCACCGCTTTAATGTCCAAATCCTCCTGAGGATGTCGGTTGCTCGCCGAGGCGGGAGGTTCGGTACCTAACGGAGCCGCATCAAAACCGGAGAAATATCCACCCTGTTGGGGAGGTTCGTTGTCCGCCGGCGCGGAGACCGACGGCCCCAAGAGTGGGTTGATGACGTATGGGTTCATTCCCTTGAGAGGGCTGGTTGAGACTGCTGTTGCGAGAAGTTGCTAATCGCCGAAGGTCGGAGGAGTAGAAGAAAGTTGTACCGATGTGCCGGTTTTATGGCGATCCTCAGAAGTGGTGAAGGACCCCATTGGGAGAGAAGTATATATAGTGACCGGAAAGCGAGACACCCGCGGCTCGGAATGTTCTTCCTCGTCTTAAGGAGGGGGAGATGTAGAACAACGCCCAGTTAGGGGATACTTGAAGATGCAACTCATAGAATGAGGGTTGAACCCTCCGAGGGTTATGACTATGATCCCCTCTAAGGTGTGCTGAGGTGGCACTGTTTTCTGGTTAGAGTTCGCCTATGAAGGGAAGATTCGGATGGCCCATGGTTGGATTGGCCCCGCTATACACGTGGCTTAATTTCGGCACCGATTTTCGGATATTTGTTAGAACGTTGGACTTTTGGGCCCTGACAGTGGGATCTCCACGTGTATGGCCCTGAGCAGGTGTGCACTACTGTAATTTGTAGAGTTTAGTTAGTGGGCCCTACTTAGGGAGGCGAGATCTGGCAGTCCGAAGCTCAGAGTAAATAGGAACCAAGGTTGGTCTTCGATACCTTTAGAGGTTCTTCGTCGCCATCGTTTCGGCCTTACAACCCGGAACGGGCTCAGGTTAGCAACGCCTGCGTAGAGACACGACTCCACTTGGAGAGTGCCCACGTTTGGGTTCCGTGCAACCATCGCCTTGGGACCGCTCAGACGACCTGCGTGCACGATACCCCATGGGGGTTCTGCTTACTTGTTGCGTGCTTTTTGTGTTTCCTTTCGAGGACAGGTTTTCGCCCCTGTATTGGGTTTCTTTTGTTGTTTCGCCTCTTTTCTGGTTCTCGGGTCCGGTGCCTGTTAGTGCCCGACCCTCGCCCCGTTTTTCCTCTTCGCCGGATTTTCCCCCATTCTTTGGGATACCCAGACCCATTCCCGACCCAACGGTTTCTACCCCTCACCTCCGTCGGTGCTGCCGGAATCCCCCGTGGGAGTTACACCCCACACTACGGGTGGAACGGAGGGCTCTGTCTCTGAGTCTGCCTCCCCCAGGGAGCAAGGCTTCGAACACCTTGAGAGCACATCCCGTCGCCGGGTTTTGCTCCACATCTTGCCCTTACGGGATTTCGGAGGTTGAAGAATTTTCCCGGGCTTGACGCGCTGCCTCGCCGTCTCAGTAAGATTGAGCTCCACAGCGAGGGTAGACACCTCGTTCTTGAAGAACTTGATGTCGGCGAGTTGATCTTTGGTCCAGCCACGGCGGCGCATCCTGATGCGGTCCTGCAGTACCGTGTCCTTGAACTTGTCCACGACCCGGTTGAGAAAGAATTTAGCGAGGTCCTTCTCCCTGAGAACTTCCGATGCGTTTTTCTGATCCAACGCAGTGATTATCTTGACTATGAAGTCCGTGACACCACCAGCAGGATCGTCTCCGTTTGCGACGTATGCGACGAACGCCAGAGCAGCGTCGATACGTTTGGAGAGATCCTTCGGAGCCTTGGTAGAGGCGTTGTCGAACCAAGCATGGACGGACTCCACAGTCGCCTCCTCGACAGAGTTGGCGTCTTGGATCTCACCCATGATACACAGTGCATGCAACGTCGCAGGATCCAGGCAATTCTTGATAGAGGCGACGTGCATCTGCTCATCATCGTTGCGGTCTTGGTTTATATCGTCGACCTTAGCCTTGTACGCCACATAGTTGTAGGACAATGCCCACAAGGAGGAAAACCTACGAAGACGTCCGGATCTTCCTCTCACGAGGTAACCGGCGCGGTAGAGCCCTCCCAGGGATTGGCGCGCAATGCCGGGTGTAAGCCGGAGCCGAACCGTCGCGACGGGCGCAGGGAGGCTGAAAGAAGCCGAGAATATCCGCCGAAGCGGTGCTTGCGTATCCTCTGAGGAGGCAAAACCCACGAGAGTGGCGAGCACGACAGGTGTCAGTGCGAGCCGCAAGAGCGGGAGTAGCCCAATGAAGGGGAGGAAAAGGGAAGGAAAATGGGAACGGAGGCAAGAGGGCGAGGTTGACCACGAGTCGCAAGAGGGGACTCGGGAATAGCCGGCATTGCCGGGTGTAGCAAACTGTATACACGGGCGGAACCACGAAAGCGGGAATAGATACCCAGCACACGAAGGCTGCTTGAACGTCCAAGGGGGTTGGGAAGCCGTCCACCACGGGAAATTCCTCCGTAAGGAGCTGTATATCCGCGCAGGCGGTTCGACCCAGAGCCAAGATCTGGAAGACCAAGATCACCCTTGTTGGGGAGACTTTACTGGACCGGCGGCCGCGAGGCCGGCGGCCTAAGTACTGTAGTCACCGTAGAATAGAATAAATAAAGTCTATCCTAAATAGCTAAATGTCCGTCTACAAAGGGGCCAATCTGGCGGCCACGTGTCGCGCGGGCGCTGCGGCCACGTGTATGGCACCCGGTTTCGCCGGTGCATCACCGGCGTTCCGGCAACGCCGTGAAAACGGATTACTCCTACTCATAACGAGGTTGCACGCCGGAGGCTCCGGAAAAAACTTAAGTCCCCAAAAACCTCCCTGGAGGACGTTGCTCTTCATATCCCCCCCCTTAAGACAGGGCGAACACCTCGAAGAGGAAGTCGGCATTGCAGCTCGTCATGATAAGAGCGCGTCCGACACCGGGTCTCCGGAAACCAACACACCTTCACCAAGGATCCCACGCACGCCCTCCGCCTCCGATTCCCACCACAGCACACCAACGCGCACTATGTCCAACCCCGATCGTCATAACACATCCGCGACTCCCGCCCTTGGCGGTTCCACCGGCTTCCGGTCCGCGCCCCACCCTGGGGATGTTACCAACCGAACTCCGGCCGTAAACCTCGCGTACGAAGACCGCTGTATTGGCGCCCGCTTTCGCGGACAGGCGGACCCACCGCAGTGGCCGACCTACGACGCCCTTGTGGGTGCAAATCCGAGAACTCGGCATGGCTCCGCGATGTTGCGGTATGCGCCTTGGTTTCACCCATTGGCTGTCCACGACGAGGATTGATCCAGTCCTACACCGATAATTTGGAGATGCTCCCGGGCGACCTGCCCGGCGTGGTGACCATGTCCTGGGATTGGCGTAATCGTATCGCCATCCCGGTACACCACATACTCCGCCGACGCGGTGTATCCTCTGCGGAGGCTCAGGCCGCGCTCGTGCGGATCGGTTATCTCAGGCACCATCGGGCGCCTTTCGAGTTCCCGATACCGCCAGAGGTCGAATTCGACGTCCACCTTTACCGCACTCGCGGGGAAATGTCGTACTGTGACCGTCTAAACGGATTGGAAACCCTCGCTTGGAGGGGCACACCGATCGCTCGGCAAGAAGCCCTTTGCTGGGTACGACCGATTCTTCGGGCAGAGTTCCGCTACCAACCGCGGCAGTCGCGCTCGAACTTCGTTCAGAACTTCATCCGCGATGAGCGGCGTTGGCGGGCCCGGACCGGGTATTTCGTACCGTACCAGAACACGGAGATTGAGCGCATCGCGCCTGCTCACCGACGTGGTCGGTACGTCAGTCTCCCAGACTGGTGGTCCTCCTTGGAGGCGTGCTGGGGTTGCTTCATTGAGCTGCCCCCAGTCTTCACCTATGTAGGGTCGTCGTTCTTGAACGATCCCCAGTCGGGGTGGTGGTTCGTCGTGGTAAGCGAATGGGCCGTCCGCACTGCGGCTTTTATCCTCGCTGAGGCGTACGACCAATACCGATTGTGGTACGTGCCACCGCGTGTGCGGGCTGCGATCCGCCGTTTGGACATGCGCATCCCCCTCGGGGGCGAGGCGAACGAAGAAGAGATGCTGGGCCTCCTCGACTTTGTGGAGGGGGTCCAGTGGGATGAGGTCCCGCTGGAGAACTCCCAACGCATTCAACCGCGTCGCAGGTCTGGCCCCGGACTCGGGAGGAATACAGCGCTAGCGGGGTATTTCATCTACTTCGACCCCTGGGATTACCACGAGAGCAGCTGCGAGGAAGCGGAAGCCAACCGGCATGCGCCGCGTGAAGTCCCGGCCGACCACCCGCGAGGGTATGTCGACTCGAGTGACTATTACCGCGACTATGCGGATGGTGACCCGATGGTCGACAACGAACCGGAGGATCTGGGTTATGCTCCGATGGAGGGTGACGAGTCCGGCGAGGCCGGTGAGGAGTCCGTTGAATACGGTGGTGCGGCTCCACCCGGGGCTGCTGATGCCGTGCGAACGGATTCCTATCCGACTCCATCGGTGGCGGGCCCGCCCGCAACTGTCGCTGACGCGGGGCGGGGCGAGGTCATCGCGCGCTTCCTTCGGGAGGTGGGGCTTCGCCCTTCCGAGATCTCGGGTGATGTGGCCGCCATGCGGGATGCCTTAGCCAACCGCCTGGGCGGGGGTCCACCTCGTGCGGAGGAATGACCGGAGCTTCCGGTAGAATGTAGGGCGGCGCCACTAGGGCGCCCTTGCCAGTAGTGAGAAATAAACGAAGAGGGTCGCCTTTCCGACGCCCTTTCCCAAGTCCACTTCTTTCTTTCCGGGGTACCGGCCTTCAACCGGAGTTCCGGCAATGCAGGGAACCAGTCTAGCTGGGAGTTCCGTGTTTAACGGTGGGCGCTTCGCGCGCGGACCAGGTAACTGGCACGACCACCAACGACGTTGGGATAGGGTGAGCGGTTGCTTCCTTCCCCGCGTTGGGGCATGGACGGAGATGGCGCGTGGCGCCACCAGCCATTCCATTCCGTGTTCACGGTTTATCCCTCTTGGGCGTTTACCAGCGTGGCTGGGAGTGCGGTCCCCGCAAGGCGGTGGTATCGCATTACCGCGGAGCGCGGGAGGTGCTCGATGGGCTCCGGGGTGTCCCACTCCGGCCCGTATCCGTACCAGCGGGTCCGGTACTGGAGCACCCCGTGCCCATCGTAGCTATGTCCGACGATTCGGTCGAGGACGTACTCCTGCACGTAAACTTGCCGGCCTTGCCGGGTGGTGGTGACCCGAGCCTCAGCGCTGCGTGGTGCTGGGCTCGTTGTCACCTGTTCCGGGTCACCCGGTTTGTCATTCCGCTCTGCGGTTGTTGCCGGGTTGCCGGGGCTGCCGTACCGCTTCGGGGAAGTTGCCGGCGCGGCCGGGTTGTGTTTCCGCTGAGCGGTAGGGGCTTCCCTGAAGTCCGCTCTTACCGCGAGTTGGCGGGGGTCCTTCCGTCTTGGTGACGGTTCGCGGGAGGCCTCCGCTTGATTTGCAGCATGCGGCGTTCCCATTGGTGGGCAGTTTCCGCTGTGCGGTGCGCCGTGGGCGGTGATTGGTTCACCGTCCCGGCAATCCGCCTCCGCGGGGTGGCTGTCAGCCAATGACCGGGATGCCGGGTGCCCATTGGTCCGATCTCCCGCCCGGGTCACGTGACCTTGAGGACGAGTGGTCGGGCCGTCGCGGACGGTTGGCTCCGATTGTTCGGCAAAGAAGGCGGTTTTCGACTTGTCGTTGCGCCCCTTTTGCCCCATGGGGTTCGTACCGTTCTCAACGGAGTGGCTCGCTAGACCTGCTTGCGCAGCGCCCGCCGGAGTACCGGTATCGACCGAAACGCTAGGTGTGTGACCGCGAATGTGCGGGGAGCCCTCAGTTGCTCCCACGCGATGCGGAGCGTCCGTAGGGTCTCGCTTCCCGGCTTCGGGTCTTCGAGCGCCTTGGTCCCCCTTTCGGGGTTGCGTGGCGGTCGGGTTGACCGCCGCGTCCCGCGGGAGCGGATTGGCGTCCGGCGACGGTGCCGGTTGCCCGCTCGGGGGCCTTGCCCGGGGTGTCCGGTTAAACTTCCGTTGCGACAGCGATGCTTCCGTGATTGAGCGGGTCCCCTCCCCCTCCTTAGACGGAGCGACGGGTGATGGTGGGCTAACCGCATGGCGGGTATAAATACCGCTGCGCGGCGCCCGTAAAGGTAGCTGGCCGCGAGGGCCAGGTGTTTCCGGCATTGCCGGTGGTTCCGATAGAGTCGGTATATCGGAGAGACCCCGTGAGGGGTGCGGTACCACGGCGGGGCGTGGTGCCACCATTGTACCCGTGGTATCCGAGGCCGTTTCGACGGGGGCTGATGCGTTTTCCGCCTGCGGTGGTGGGGCGGCTACGATGCGGTCTTGTGAAAGACGTTCGTGGTCGCCGTTCTTGTCCACCACAACGATGCCGGGGAGGGAGAACACGACCCGGAACGGACCTTCAGTGACAGGCGAGAGCTTGTGACGCTTGTCGGTCCGGGGGTTGTAGTACTCCCGGCGAACGAACACGTAGGTTCCCGGCTTGGGCGGTGCCGGTAGTGGTCCGCGTAAGCGGTTATCAAAATCCCGCTTGTAGGCGGCCTGGGCACGTTCCATGGACTTCCGGGCGACCGGTACGAGCTTGGTAATCCAGTTCTTCCACTTGAGGCGGTATTGACCCACGGATGGGAAAGAGTTGACCCTGTGTTGGGGTTCGACCGCCACTGGCGGGGGTGTCCTGGAGAGCACAAGCTCGAAGGGAGTCAGACCGGTTGTCCGGTGAACCTGCGTGTTGTAGGCGTAGGTGATAGCATCAGAATAAATGTCCCACGTCATTGGGTGATCGGATACGTAGGAGCGTAGCGACGCGAGTAGGGTGCGGTTGAAGCGTTCCACCTGCCCGTTTGTTTGCGGGTGGTAGGTGGTAGAAAACAGGTTCTTGACGTCGAGGATGCGGCAGACGTCCTGGAAGAACTTAGAGGCGAACTGCTTACCGTTATCGCATAGAACCTCTATCGGAGGGCCATAAACGAACGCCCAGTGCGTAACGAAGGCGTTAGCAACCGTGAAAGCGGTGATCTTCCGTAAAGGTACGGTGCGCACCAGCTTCGAAAAGCGGTCAGTGATAACCAAGAGGAACTTGTTTCCCTTGCGCGTCTTGAGTAGAGGCCCGAGAATGTCGATTGCGACAAACTCGAGGGGCGCCCATGCGGGGAAAAGCTTCATCCGTTTGGAGTGCTTCCGGAGTTTCACCCGGTTCTTTGCGCATTGGGTGCCGAACTGCACCGTAGCGTAGCAATCCACCGCCAAAGCGTGCCAATAAAAGTCCCTTCGCAGGGTTAGATAAAGTTTTCTCCCACCGGAGTGTCCTCCGAGGGTCGGGTAGTGTGAGAGGTGGAGCACCCTGGTTTGCAGGGTGTGCGGGACCACGATCTGGGATCGGTGGTCCACCGTCCGTACGAGGTACCCGATGTCGTTTACCTCGAACGGGAGGTCCTCTCCACCGTTTAGGCGGGCCCGTATGCGCGTGCAGAACGGGTCGCCGAACTGTTCTCGGATCATCTCCTCGGTGGAGATGGGTACAAAGGTCCCGGGTACGGGTGTTTCATTCTCGCGCGCTGCGAGTAGCTCATCCATTTCCATGGTGTCTTCCCCGGTTTCGGGCCAATCCGACTCCGTCGGTGTTTCCCCTTCCAAGGTAAAGCACGGGATCTCGTCGACCTCCGGGTCGGCAAGTGCTTCACCTGTGGTAGGTAATCGAGAGAGGGCGTCTGCTTGGGTGTTCTGGACACCCTTTTTGTAGACGACCTCGAAGTCGAGTTCCGCTAAGCGGAGGCGCCACCGCATTAAGCGGCCAGAAGGATCTGCGATGTTCAGCAGCCACCTCAGCGAGGCATGGTCCGTGTACACGGTGAAATGAACGCCCATGAGGTATGGGCGCAGAGTGGATAGCGCCCAGACCACTGCGAGGCACTCCTTCTCGGAGACCGAGTAGTTGCACTCGTGGACGTTCAGCGTGCGGGACCAATAGCCAATTGGTTTGCGTTCCCCCTCGGGGGTGGTTTGGAACAGTGCGCCGCCCACCTGGTGGTCGCTGGCGTCGGTGTCGATGGAGTAGGGAAGCCCAGGTTTGGGCAAGGATAGGATGGGAGCTGTCGTAACTGCCTTAATCAAGGAGCGAAAAGATTCCGACTTATCGGTGGTAAATGGCGCAAGCTTTGGTGGTTGGCCCTTCTGCAGTAGCGCGTTTAGCGGAGCGGCGATATCCGAGAAACTTGGTATAAACCGTCGATAGACGTTGACCAGACCTAAAACGGATCGGAGCTCCGTTTGAGTACGGGGCTCCTTCGCCTCACTGAGGGACTTGATACGAACTTGTTCGATCATTAACCGTCCTGGACGGATGACGTGCCCGAGATACTTCACCGTGTCGGTGAAGAACTCGCACTTCCTCAACTTGAGGGTTATTCCTGCGTCTCGCAGTACGGTCATCACGTCCCGCACGTGGGTCAGGTGATCGTCCAGGTTTCTGGATAAGACAATGATGTCGTCCAAGTAGACAAGGCACGTGCGCCACTTGAAACGCGACATCAGTATGTCTATTGCCCTTTAAAAGGTGGCCGGTGCATTTGTTAAACCAAACGGCATCCGCTTGAAGCGGTAGGAACCCGAGTGGCAAACAAACGCGGTTTCGTCTCGGTCCTCTTCCCGGACTGGGACTTGCCAGTAGCCCCAGTTAGCATCCAGAGCCGTAAACACGGTAGCGTCCCCGAGCGAGTCTATACACTCGTCCATGCGCGGAATCGGGTAGGTGTCCCTCACGGTGACGGCATTGAGGCGGCGGTAGTCAACGCAAAACAGCCACGTGCCGTCAGCCTTGAGAGCCAGCACCACCGGTGAAGCCCAAGGAGATTGGGCGGGCTCGATGACTCCAGCACGGAGCATCTTGTCCACCTGAAATTATTCCTCCTCCCGAGGTTTCGGTCCCGCCCTGTAAGGGGGTTGTGCAACCGGACGTGCGTCCGGTAGCAGGTCTATCCGATGTTCGGTTGTATTGATCTCACCCAGTGAGCCGTCCCACATTGTGGTAAACTCTCGTAGCATTCCGCGTAAGCGGTCCCGGTGTGAGACCGGTACATGACTCAGGTCCAGGTCCTCGAGGGCCTTGATCGGGTCTATCTTATCGTAGCTCGTAGTCTGTGCCCTGGTGTCAGGTGTGTGAACCGACGAGGTCGGAAATGCATCCGTCTTGACGGTTTTATCGAGCGCCAACTGCTGTGCCTCCCCGGAGGTTTCTGCACCGGATACCGGGAGACCATCCTTGGTAGAGGGAGTTATTCCGAGTACTTCGGCAGCCGTCACCTTTGTAGGGAGCATCGCGAGCGGGTGCGGCGTCACAGACCCAATTACATGGTTCTTTGCCAGCGTCTGGGGAGCCTTTCCCAGATTGGCAACCAACACCCTGAAGGGGGAATTCCGCGTGACTTGCACGATTCCGTTCGCAACGGTTAACTGAAATTTCTCGTACAACGAGGGCAAGGGCTGAACAACCCGAAGACCGTGTTGACGGGAATTGACTGAAACCATAACCTGGCTCTCCGGGGGTATGGTGTCTGACGGGGCAACGCGTAGCTTCGTAGAATCCCGGTTCGCCGGTGTGGGTTCCTGCGCAGCAGGTAGAGGAACGTGTTTCCTCGATGCCCGCTTCAGCGGTTGACGAACAATGGGGACGGTCGATCTGTCCTCAAGTTCCACCTGCTTAAGGCGTGGGCGGATGGCGTCGACAAACCTGTCGCAGTAGTCACATCCCAGTATAACTGGCGCGGCCAGCGAGCGGCACACAATAAAAGTTAGTTTAACCACAATCCGCCCTAGCCTAACGACCAGGTCGATCACACCAGCCGTTTTCAACGGGTTGTTATTGGCGTCTGTGACGTCGGGTACCGTTTCAGAACGGATGAGTGACCGCAATGGCGGGGGTAAACCCGATTCCACAATAAAGTTCGGCCCAGCACCTGTATCCAGGACAGTGAGATGTCTCACCATAAACTGCGTGTGCAGACCAAGGTCAGCGTAAACCTTGTAGTTACGCTTGGCCATTACCAAGACTCTATCCGGGATCCGGTTATTTCTAATCCGTATCCACGGTCGACGCAAAACACCGAGGTGTTTAGAGTCCGCGTCTGCGGTGTCCTTCCTTGTCAGGATTTTCACCGGGGAGCGAGGCATCGGCGCCTCGGGCGTCCTCAGCCTCAACTCTGAGGACGCCTCTCCCGAAGGGGAGACTCCCTCTATTCTTTTCCCTGTACAGGGTCCTGGTCGGGCGAAGGCCCGACTTCCTCGGCAACGAGTGCATGATTCCGTTGCACGGTAGCTACCGCAGGAGCGGGTTGAGATCCACCAGCGTGGTTTGGCGCTGGTGCAGCGCGTGCCGGCTGAGCCGGTTTGTACCGAGAATTCGGAGTGTGAGCCAATGCATTGGGGAAGTCCGTCTTCGCGCGGAGATATGACGTGAGTGGCACGGAGCCCTTCTCATGCGGGGAGAGGGCTTCGTAATTATCCACCACTTGCGCCATATCGCGTAGCGATAAAAGGCATTGCGGGGAGGTGTGCCCGCGCTCGTAGCACAAGTGGCACACCAACGTCACTCCCGCGTTTCGCGGTACGGCATTCCGAGCATCGGTGTATCTTCCGGGTTCCCGGTTCCCAACCCATCCAGGGCGCTGACTTCGTGTCATTCCGTTCGAGTACGGCATACGGGGGGCCGGAGTGCGGCGGTCATTAAGATAAAAGACCTGCCCGTTCTCCGTGTCCCTTGCGGTTGAGTCAACCGAGCCATCCGTCGTAGACGGTTATTCCGTTGTCGGAATAGATAAACCATCGTGATGGATGACATTCATATTGTCATAACCCTGTTTGGGGATGCCATCCGTCGCAAATGACGGTGAAGAAGAGTCCGACTCAAGCAGAAATGCCTTAGCGGCCTTCGACCGGGTTCCCGGATTGCGTGCACGTAGTGCATCTCCCTCTGCGCGGGCAAACTGTACGAGTTCAAGGTAGGTCACCTTCGGCTCTTGTTCCCTGTAACGGGCGACAAGAGTCTTGATGGCTGGATCCAAGCCATCAATGAACATCGTACAGCGTTCCCCAGTGGGGTATACATTACCACAACTGTGGAAAGCCTTATTCAGGCGTACCGAGTAATCGGTCTCGAGCTCGCCGGAGCGTTGTCGAGTGTCTCGCAAAGCGAGTATTGCCGCTTGTATCGCGGAGTTGGTTGCGTAGGAACGCAGGAGGTACTGCACGGCCTCGGGCCAGCAGGTCACACCTCCTTCGGAGGCTCGCGACGAGCCCCGAACCGACAAAAACTGATCTTCAGCGACACCCCGTAGAAAGTAGGGTAGCGCCACGTAGGCTTGCCCTTCGTTCATTCCGAGTATATCGGCTTCCGCGACAAAGCGGTGTAGGAAATCCAAGACCAGAATTGGATCATCCCCAGTAAACGACTGGTTACGAAGTGAAAGCTGAATCCGCTTGATGCAGTCTTTCACATTACCCGTGTCACGTGGTGTCCGACCTAAAGAGGAATCTTCTAGCCGGTAATACCGGTAGGACAGGAGTGTCCTGTACAGAGAGTTGGTGGGCTTCAAGGGTTTGAGGCCCGGATGTCGCCGACCCTTGGGGCGCGACCGAATGGCCCCGTAGGTGGCAGAGGACCGCTTTGAGCGGGAAGAGCGCCCATAACGATCCTGTGGGTCATCGCTCACCGACGAATCGGAACTCTCCGAGTAACTCGGTTTACCGTCCGACTCAGATGATGAGTCGGACGGGTGTCCGTGCTTACGGTTAGAATCCCGGTTCTTCCGGCTCTTCCGGTTCCGCGACTGGGTCTCTCGATGAGAGAGAACCGGTCTAGCCGCGTTCGCGGGCGAGGTTACCGTCCTCTCGACCGACTCAAGTCGGCTTCGGAGACGCTCGAAGCGATTCTCCATACCTTCTGCGAAGGAAGACGGAGCGCCAGAACACTTGAGTAGTGTATTGACGTCCGACCGCAATACGCGGATATCCTCGGCTAACTCACTTGGAGGGGGGTTAGCGAGGCTTCCTCGTAAAGAGGTGAACTCCCTCGAGAGGGTATTGTGAGCAGCCCGCAGGGAGCGGAGCTGCTCTTCCAAGCGTACAATTCGCGCTTGGTCGACCAACCGCGGAGGCGGAGAAACCACCGTTGCGACGGTCGTTAACCCGGAATCGGGCTGCGGGTCTTCAGTGCCGGTGACCGGTATCTCCCGGGAATCCGGTGTTGGAGCCAGGGCCTGTGGAACATCAGTGCCACTGGCATCACCGCTTAGGCGGGAACGGCTGCGTGTTGCAGGAAGCTCCATGCTAGGCGGTTTCCTTGGCATTGGCCAAACCGTCTCGACGGAAGAATAGAAAGCAAACCGGTGAGACCGGAGAAAACCCGTTAAACGGAAAACAACCTCAGAGAGGACACAAGCGGTCTTGACTTCTAAGTCGGGAGACCAATTTGTAGGACAATGCCCCGAAGGGGGAAAACCTACGAAGACGTCCGGATCTTCTTCTCACGAGGTAACCGGCGCGGTAGAGCCCTCCCAGGGATCGGCGCGCAATGCCGGGTGTAAGCCGGAGCCGAACCGTCGCGACGGGCGCAGGGAGGCTGAAAGAAGCCGAGAATATCCGCCGAAGCGGTGCTTGCGTATCCTCTGAGGAGGCAAAACCCACGAGAGTGGCGAGCACGACAGGTGTCAGTGCGAGCCGCAAGAGCGGGAGTTGCCCAATGAAGGGGAGGAAAAGGGAAGGAAAATGGGAACGGAGGCAAGAGGGCGAGGTTGACCACGAGTCGCAAGAGGGGACTCGGGAATAGCCGGCACTGCCGGGTGTAGCAAACTGTATACACGGGCGGAACCACGAAAGTGGGAATAGATACCCAACACACGAAGGCTGCTTGAACGTCGAAGGGGGTTGGGAAGCCGTCCACCACGGTAAATTCCTCCGTAAGGAGCTGTATATCCGCGCAGGCGGTTCGACCCAGAGCCAAGATATGGAAGACCAAGATCACCCTTGTTGGGGAGACTTTACTGGACCGGCGGCCGCGAGGCCAGCGGCCTAAGTACTGTAGTCACCGTAGAATAGAATAAATAAAGTCTATCCTAAATAGCTAAATGTCCGTCTACAAAGGGGCCAATCTGGCGGCCACGTGTCGCGCGGGCGCTGCGGCCACGTGTATGGCACCCGGTTTTGCCGGTGCATCACCGGCGTTCCGGCAACGCCGTGAAAACGGATTACTTCTACTCATAACGAGGTTGCACGCCAGAGGCTCCGGAAAATACTTATGTCCCCAAAAACCTCCCTGGAGGACGTTGCTCTTCAATAGTCAACCTCGAACTTGATGAGCGAAGGTCGGTTCACGAGCTTCAACAAGGGCGGCTGAACAACAGACAAGAGACCATAGTTGGAAGCCATCTTGAACCGGGTTAACCTTCAACAAACAAACTGCTAAACTTGTTGCGATTCGAAATCAAAGCGCTTTGTTGACGAGTGTAGCGGATTGAGGTTGCAAGAAGGTTGAACGAAGGTTTCACGAAGGTTGAGTGACTGAGGTGACTAGAGAAGAGAGGGAGGCGAGGTTGAGGTAGAAGAGCAGAGCGAGTTGAGCGGGCGCACCCAAGAATCCGACGATCGATGTCCTGATTCCCTCGTCAGAGGTCCGGCGAGTGCCGGTCCTCCTTTTATCTGGGACGAAGTCAGGGTGTGCCCGGCGAAGCCGTAGTCATCCAAACTATAGTGCTCACTACGTCGGGACTAAAAGTAGAATAACTAGAACGGTTACAGACAGTACGTAAACATCAATTCGGAAGATCTAAAAAACCCTAAGTAGAAAGTATGTACAACAGGATCCAAGTAGAAAAGATGCACACCCTGACCACTCACATCTCGATTCTTAAAGGCAGTACGTAACGGTCATTGGACAGCGAGTCGACCTACTGTCCAGTACAGAACTGTAAAGGATGAATTACAAAACAAAAAGCAGTTGCGCAACATTCGCTGCAGAAGAGTAGGAAAGTTGACGAAGAAGAAAGGCGGACTGCATGAATGAGCTCAGTGTACCAGTGTGCACAGTGAGCGCGAAGAGGCTCGCCCTCTGCCGTTAGTAACCACGCATCCTAGACCCGCACGCTACTTTTTGGTGACCAAGACAGAAGGCCGCCATCCGCCCCCATTCCAATGCAACACATTTCATCCGTGTGGCCGCAGCCCAGCTCATCCACGGACGTTCCACTTAACTCTTACGAGATTCTCACATCGCTGCTGTTCCATTTTTCAACCCCAATATGTCACGACGACCATCTTTGCAACTTAAGAGAACCCATCCCCTAGCCCTCATGTATGCTTGCGGATTGGTTATTCGCTGCTTCGCCTGTACCACATCCGCAGCATACCGTCCTTGAACCCCGCACAATATGGTCTCAACCTGTTCACCACCCGCCGTAGAGACCATGGCACACGCCAAACTGGCAGATCGCCGATGAGCGTGTGCCTGCATGGCGCCACTGCCGTTGCTCGTAGAATGTTGCCAAGCACGGATCGACTGGGCCGCGTGTCGCTCGTGGGTAGCTCTACCACCACCCGTTCGCTAAAGCCGCCCCACATCACCACCCTGTCGCAGGCAACAGCAGAGGCGGCCCCGTTGTCAACTCGCGTGGTATCTTCCAGTACGAGTGGTTGGAAACGGTTCATAATGGCTGACATTGCCTTTCCTGCATCGCTGGGTTGCGGTCTTACGGTTATGCTGGCTGCAAACGTGGTTTTGAAACACCAGCTTCGCTACGGAAACGAGAGGCGTTCTGGAACGGCGTGCTGCACTCATGTGTGAAGCTGCTCTGCCACTGTTCTGTAACTTTTCTGGAAAAAGAGGTATGGGGTTTCTTTTGCGGTCTACGGCATTCCATGAGAAAGGCAGGGTTCCATGTCCACTTCCATGTCTTCTTACGAGCGCATATATCGTCGGTTTCATCTGGATGAGCTTCAAACACAGGACTCATACCAGTGGCCAACTTGCTCTTTGTTGATATATTCTCAAGTGCATCAGACACCGTCATGTCACAGCAGAGGTCTACATCTTTCGAGTGTTGGGGGTTCTAATGCATGTCACTTTGCGACTTGTAGTTTCTCAGACTGAATTCGAAACACTCGTAGAGTTCTTCTTCGATGATGTCTATTGAACTTGACCTTTGTTCGAAGACAGGGCTCCTCCTGGTTTGCCCCTCCGATGAAAATGGCAATCGTTCATGGCAGTCGTGGTATGCACAGAGCTGGTTCCGGCGCACTTGTGTCAGGGTCTCATCAAAATCTGCAGGCTTAGGCTCGTGCATCGGAGCAACAGAGCATAGCACTCGAAATCAACACGATGAACTTCTGAGAAAGTTCATTTGTCTTTCGCGATCATGAAGTTCAAGAGGTCGGAGAATTGACATGGGCGATGAACGACATATGAGGGATAATACAAAGTGAAAAACAGATTAAACTTTGAAACCATAGAGATCTTCTTGTCAAGCTGCACCGTCAGTGGTTTTCCGTCGAAAGAATATTCAAGTTCATAAGCAGAACTAAACTTAACAATAAAAAACGGAAAGAAGACTCGAAGGCAATCCCAAGCACTATTCGGGGGCCCAACAAAAAAAGACCAGAGTTTCTACGGGCGCTTGTAACATTTCGAACCGCAAGTGGCTTTCGGGCGATGACGAGCCAGCAGCCACTTGCGTTGTGACGAAGTCTTTTTTTGTAGCGATGAGGTGGCGCAGCTGTGGCAAATCGGGTACCAGATGTTGCATGACGACCCGATGATGTGATTACTGGGGACAGCGCTCATGGCCTTGGCGGTGTCACCAAACCCTTCTTCTGGCGTTGTTCTCGCGTCGGCGTCGTACTCGTAACCGAAGCGAGGACATGATCGGCGACCGGCGAGGCCAATGCGCACAACAGCTTTCCAAATCTCTCAATCGAATGCAGAACACCTCGCTTCGACTAAGAATCTGTACATGTATCCGTAGATGCGCCCATTATTTCTGCGGCAGCCTTTTACTTCCTTCTTTTGCCCACCACTCACAGAGGTCTATTTGCCCTCAGTTCCATTAGTTCATGAGAGGAGGAATGTATTCAATCAAAGAAAGAAACCAAAACCTAAAATGAACCAAAGCCTAGCGTGATAATATAACTCACAGGCCATACAGTACGAGAGGTTGGCTGAGTAGCCGGGAATGTGTATCGAAGTAGTGATTTTAACAAGAGTATAAGACGGAGAACGTATTTGAGCTTCAGAATGTGGTAGGAAATGAATACATGTCTAGTTTCAGAATACTCATTCAACGAAAAGCTTTCGATTAGTTTGTGAGAGAGCTACGAATGAAAAGTAAGAACGAAATGTGTTACCGTGGAGCACAGTTTCCAGATGTACTCGGTCCTAACAGAGTGCATATATTGAAATGAAAATCTGAGGTAAAAGATGATAACCACAAGCCAGCAGGACATGTTTTGGTGTTTTTGTAGAACAAAATTATACAAGAAGATGGATACATGTACAAACCGGGAAGTATACTGGTCATGTTCATCTAACGAACAATAACACAATTCCTGGAAACACAGAATGTAGATTGGAAGAATAGCATCAACTCAGAGCAAAGAACCCGCAGACAAAACCAACTGAGATGACAGTCAAAGAATGATTTGGCGAAGAACTGAATCCCTCGGAGCAGGGCGTACTTAAAAGGTCATGACTCACTGGAGATATAAGAGAACTGGATAGCCTAAGAGTATCCCTATCCCTGATCTGAAGGATCAGCAGAAAAACGGAATAGGAGTTTAGCAAACCAGATTCGCATGCAACATGTATTCTTGAATGTTCATGAAACCAAGATCCACCTCCCAAAAGCATTCATCATAACCCTTTCAAAACATAACGGTGGTTCATCGAACGCAGATGAAAGCCAATGCTCATATTTCGAACTCTAGTGACAACCTGAACCGGAAATCAACGGGAAGTTGGCGTGGAGAAACACGTAGATTGTTAAACGAGAAGAAACTCAGAGACATAGAATCGTGAAGATAGTTGTACGTCAATGGTATTCCTTGTACAATACACTTCCACTGAAAAATAATTTGCATAGATTAAAGCAGCCCAGAATGAAAATTTTGCAAAGCTATCGATGTGGACTTTTAGGTCTTGGTTTCGTGTACAGCCTTCAGCTGTTTGGAAAAAGATAGCAAAGAATGTAGGGAATGAAGATGTCTCTGTTTGCCATCACACGGAAAGAAACTAAGTAGTTGCGAAAAAGAGGTGTTCAAAACAAATGCATCAAAAACAACGTTGGATATGCATAGTTGGACGTATAAAGTGCTCTACGCTTCGGAGTCGCAACGAGATCGTGAGTTCATGATAGTGGTGGCGGAGATGAATTGAAAATCACATTGAGTTCGAAATTCCAACAGTACCAGAACATTATAGCACAGATGTGAAGCTCCATAAGAAGAGAGTTAGTTCTCAATCAACAGACCGTGATGTAGGAAAATATACCTTGATACTTGAAAGATCATTCCAAGAATCGATCCAGGGGCAGCCCAAGGATATAGGGATGCAGCAGTACGTTCTGTGCCTCCACAGAGAAGATAAAGCAGCAGTCTTGGAGAAGTAAGAGAATAGGGCAGCTGTTGGCGTACGCGCCCGTGTAGGAAATCGTAGAAGCTTAACTTCTTGGTTCGTGTTTCCATTGAAACGCGAGAGAGTTTTGGATAGGAATTCTAAAAAACTTCCAGGTTTCAAAAGAAAGTGCATCCCGCGAAAGCTGTAGATATCATAGGTCTCACCAAGTTTTCGGAGAAGATAAATATGTGAGAGAGAACTTTGTGGTGTTGGTTTCGTAAGGTAATATGAATTCTTTAGTGCATAAACAAATTAGGTTCGTTTCTCTTTTCTCTTGTTCTTCTACACGATCTGTTCTATGACCGATATCTGGTTCAACAACACAGATACTCGCTCTATCGAAAGTCCACGGAACACTTGTCCTTCTCTTTGATAACCTGTCGAAATTATCTGTCCTTGCTCGCCCTTTTTCAAGGTTTTTGTTGCCCATTGAATCAGGCAAAGGAGATTGTTCTCCCCTAAAAACGCATGCTCAAAGAAGAGAAAATTTTTCCCGTAGTACACAAAGACCTCGTTTTCCTCGGATCCGTGAAAGTGTGCGGCACAAGAGCAAGCGGATCTAGTGTTCTCATGCAACTGACGCATAACACTGCAGCTGTATCTGGTTATGTACTGGTCATTAGCTTTTTCATCAAGAGGTCGTGCCCATGCTTTAACAATGTCATGTTTCTCAATCTCCAAAGTAATTGTGGCTCTGGATGCTACGGAATCGCCCAAAACTTTTCCACTTCTTTCATAGTAGCTCCGTAACAGCCTTAGGATGCTATGATTGATAGATTTTGAAAGAGAAGAATACTTGAAATATTTCTGAGGGTGACAGATTGTAAATCCTTTGACTTCGGGAGCTGAGCGTCTTCGCATACGACTCTGTCTTTAACGTACACTAGCTTCAAGAAGAGGAAGATAAAGGCCATATCTATGACAGTAAAGTTTCACCGCCTCCTTCAGCTTCTCTTTCTCGAAGACAGACGCAGCAAACCTGTACGTAAAGTTATACTCCATTGGGACACTAGCGCAAGAGGTCCACAAGATCTGACAGATTCCTCAAGGTGCAGGAGAAGATGATATACATATTTGTAGAGGAGGTGTCTTTCTGGTTTGTACTGGAAGTAAGATTGCACAAAGTGGTGGGAAAATCAGCGAGCAAGCAACTATATGGTAGCTACGTCCTTTTTGGGCAAAATCCACTGGGAAAGAATTTGGAAGAGATCCACGAAAACCTTCCTTCCCGTCCAAACATTCGACGGAAGAATGCCTTCAAGGACTACACGAGGTTCAATTGAATTACCTTTGCTTTCCATTCTGTTGCTTTCCAGCTCTTGCGGTGTTCCAGATCTCTTCGGCATTTGATTCGATTATCAAAACAACGACCTGCGTTTAGCAACCTCTCAATCAGTGTTTTAAGATTGTTTTTGTTTTGCAGGGCGAACATCGGAAAAATTATCTTTGTCTTCTCACAGAGCCAAATGGATACCATGTCTGGGACAACGTTCTCAAACAAAAGATGCATAGTGTCAATTGGAAAACTTCTGCATGAACAGATGAGTGGCATACGCTCTATCAAAGAGCTAATAAAAGCAGATTGAACCCCGACATCTTTACATCGGAGATTAAGTTCGAGCATTGTCAAGTGCTCAGAATGA
The DNA here is from genome assembly GCA_030374765.1 of Agarophyton chilense. Classification (NCBI taxonomy): domain Eukaryota; phylum Rhodophyta; class Florideophyceae; order Gracilariales; family Gracilariaceae; genus Agarophyton; species Agarophyton chilense. The sequence goes on from JARGXX010000100.1 coordinate 1,490,309, forward strand.
TTCTGTAAGTCTTTCACTGACATAAGAAACTTCCCTGGGTCACAAGTAGACAATAACCTTGGATTCCATAACTTCTTTTTTGAATGCGGATAATTTATCAGTTGACAAAGATAGAAAAATGTCGTCCTTTACCATTTGCGGACGACCAAGCTCTGCCACTGCCTCTTGTATAATCTTCCCAGAAACAAGGTCGTCCAAGTGTCTCTTTGACGTGTTCTGGGTTTTGCTTGTTTCCAACGCATCCTGAAAGTAACAAAACAGCACAGGACCCCATACATTACTCATTACTTGGGCGCGAAGACGATCACATATCGTAATATAGCAGTATTGCGACACAGGTGCTGGATGCACTAGACACCGTTTATGTTGACAAGAATGTTCTGTTCGGTGATCAGTAGTATCTTTCTCTTCATGGCCTTTTGAAAAGAGTGACAGGAGTTCAAACTGTAAGAATGGCTCTCGAACTAAGGTCTTTCGCAATCCGTCCCAAGATTCAAAAGAAGCATCTCGATCACGCAACATATCAATCATCATGGAAACAGTAGTTCTTCAATGTTTGAAAGCAAAAGACACGACGAAAGAATGATTCTCCATAACCTCAAGGAGCGGTTATTCTGGAAAGCTTTACATGGCATTTCTATCGTCTGATTGGTTTTGTAAAGGAAAGATTTAATTGTCTTTGACGTTATCTGACCTTTCCAACTCTAGGGCTTCGATGATTGGCACACTTCCTAACCTATATGATTCCGAACGTATGGAGCACGAGTATGATGAACTCTGGTTGGGCACTACAAAATCTATTGAACTGCATGGCTGCGGCATTTCTTCCAGATGGCACTTCTGAGTATCAAAGCGTGATCTTCGGAGCTTGCTAATGTGCCCCTGTTCGAATTGTTTTGTAGTCGAACGGTTCAAACTGTCCTCAGCAATCTGAGCCGGAGACGTTAATGAAGTGCGAGAGGAACTCAAACTGTTTTCAGAATAAGAGGTAGATGTGCAGATACTAGCTTTCTGTGGTGTTGGAATCGCTCGTGGCGCTCGGCGGTTCAAATGGAACTCCTGTCGAAGGGATTCGCGGTATTTCCTGAAAGCGGTCAGGCGACTAATGACTTTTCCGAAATTACACGGACAGTGACTTAGCTTTGAGCAACAGTAGCCAGTAGAAAACATTTTTTCACTATTTGGAACGTCTGGAACGGTGATGAGATAATAGGGTCAATGCGCGATTGAAAAGAAAATGTAATAGAGTTCATTTACATAGCGTGCACGAGCACGCAATTGAAAGTCGAGAAACTATCCCACTTTTCGTTTCCGTGATTTTAGTGTAGTCGTGACTTGCACTTTTTAGTTCGGTAGTACTTCTCTACAGTTGATTTCTATGATTTTGTCGTCAAATCCTCGAATTCCACCAAACCCGAAAGTATGTATCTCACTAGGGATATCAGCAGATTTCTATTTAGACTTCCTACCTTTCTCCACTCATTTTCATTCTTCTTTTTAGCACCAAGCGACGTGAATTTCTAAATCATTCTCACGGAAATGGACGCCGAGGAAAAGTTTACGTCGGAGAGGCGTTAGAACAAGCGATTGAATATTCGAACTCCCACTCACAATCTGGAGAAGAAGCCATCTCACATCGGCCTTGCTCCAGAAGAGCCTATTCGTATCGTGTGCTGAAGGCGGCCGGTGTGGAGCTTGAAGCGCCTGATGTTCTCCATCGATACTATGGAAAGTACACTCTGCAAGAGATGAAGCACCTGTTCTCTAAGAAGAAGCATGAACTTCAAACCGAGTTGGGGCGTATGATGGGAGCACTCGCTGGTCGATTCGAGCATCTGCACACAACGAAATGCCTGTGGGGTGCTCATGAAGCAATCGAGACAAAGCTGGTTAACAAAAAGTCCACCACGGTGAGGTCTAAACGAGACCGCCTTAGAGAGAAAGACATCAGGGATGGTATCGAAGCGGAACCCTGTGCGCGTGATATTGAGAAGAGAGGAACAAACAGAACACGAGTGGAACGAATGATTGCTGCTCGAAAGGAGAAATCTCAGCATCGCAGAAACTCTTCCAGCATGCATTTGAACTTGTTGAATAAGGCTGAGTCCTCTTCGTCGCACGGAGAGCATTAAAGTTTCGTTGTTTCATTTCCGCGTCATGAAGTTACGGAGGAGTAGACGTATGTACAACTTGGAAGGAGGCGCCGTCTTGAGAAACCCATTCGTGATGATCGATCTATGCAACGGCAGAGACGTAAATGGCACAAGCAGACAAGAAATTATTGGTGTCGCCAACTTGAGAGTTCAAATTTAATCTCTCTTTCTATGTCAGATCGATATGAGCTTGGAGGTAATCAAAGTTTGTCTGAGAACTCCAGTGATGTAGGCACATATGATGAAAATCAGTCCTCGGTTGGAGAAATTGTAACTTTTAAGACGCCTATCAATACTGTGAGAAAAAGTATTAGTGCTTAGGGGAAAGAACACCACAACACCGGAACAAGCGATGCAGTTCTTCAAGAGGATGATATCATCGAAAAAGCGCCTGAGATAAAGAAGGTAAAGCCTTCCATGAAGAAGCCAACAGCTTCCATGCTAAGAGCTGCTACAACTGAAGATAAATCAAGCAAGATATTGCTGACAGAAACACATAATATCAAATTGTGAATGATATAGGTAGGTTTCCGCAGTGATTCAATTTGAACTCAAAGACTTCTCGATAATGCACTGCAGTATAACCATTACGGGAGGTCTGGAAAAGGGCTTTTTGGCAGGTTTTTACTCTTCCATGGAGTTTTAATTATCATTAAGCTTACCCGGTCAGCTTTTGTTGTTAACATATGAAATTTCTACGGTGTACTCCAAGCTCCTTGTGCATTGTGGTCGGCATTCATTTCTTCGCAACACCGTAATTCGTTATAGGCGAACAAAATTATTGAATGGCTCCATTGGTACAAGAGCGAATATGACTGATCTTCTTGAAAAGAACTGAAGCAGCAATTGCCTAATGTCGTGATAGGGTCAATCACTGGCGGCGTATCCATCAAATTGCAGTTCGTATCGCGAAGGAGCACCAACGCCAGGCTGAATCGAAACCCATCCACGCCCATTTCATGCGCCCTGTACGAAACAATGTCACAGAAAAGGTTTCGCATAAAACCTATCGTTATAATTTAGCGTGTTTCTACACCCGAGTTATTTACAAGCGTCTTATCGTTATCTTCCGTAATGTAGTACGTCGTGGGTGCCGATTTCTCAATGCCACCAAAACCGTGTCCGACATAGTTCTAATCCACTTCAGCCGTGTGGTTGTACACCAAGTCCTGAGTGACCTCAATACCTCTGGATGGAGTGCCCTCACCATTGTTCGAAACTGTTCCTTGACTGTAGCTGCTGAGCTGCCATTCGTCCTGTACCGATTCACACGCCCATAATTTTGAGATATAGGATGGCGATCCACAATGTCTGAAAAGCTACCCGACTTGTTCACATATTCACCGCCCGTCTTGAAAAGCCTCGTCCATGAATTTCGAATATGTGAAAATCCTCCCAAGCAAGGTTGGTTTTCGCACAGCAAAGCAGTGTGCAAGTGCGCGAGGGTGTGCCGGTGTTCCGGCGTACGGCATGAGGGGGACGCGAAAAGTACAACTGTCAACCTCTGGTTGGGGCATATCGAGGGACACGAAATTTGGATATCCAAAGTGGATGATCTGCAACTTCGTTTCTTCGAAACATAGAAAAAGTGCGATCAATCCTTCACGTCAGGTTTGTTCCAGAAAAGGCACGGAAACATACAATAGCAATACCTCATGAGTTCTTATGTATCGAACACGCCGTTTCAAATTGCAAGGTGGAACACGGTGTTATTGGTCAGCAATATGGTCATCGTTGTGTATCTTGTCGAAAACGCATTCATGGTATCTGCGGTATGCCGCTTTCTTCAAACAAAAGAGAAGTAGAAGAAGGATAAGGTTCATTTAGTTTGTGCCGCAGGTGCTTCGAAAAAGAATCATTGAGCCACAGTTCACAACACGGTACACACTCGGCTAAAATCATCGAAACTGATTCGAGACTTTCCAAAAGCCCTGTTTGTGAAGTTGAACAGTACGTCTGCTTGCCGAATGATTTGGTACCGCACGGGACAAAAAGGTTCGCGATAAACATCTATCGTGTTCCAGAATATGATACAATGACAAAACTAACAGCCCGTAAGATAAAAACCCCGAAAACCTGGCTCCAGAACTCATCAAATCTCCGTACTCAAAGAACAGCGTCTCCTTCTCTTCTTCGAGCTCCCTTCATCTTCCACCGCCTTTTTTGTCCTGATGGGCTTCCTCCCCAGATGTTTTCCTGCAATCCACATCTCAGACCCAACGAGCGCAATCCTTATCTTCATATCTGAGCGCCTCACGTAGTTACATTCTCTCTCCGGTATATTTGAAAAAACACAGCCGATCAATGCCGCTCATGCTCCATCCCCTTCAACAAGGCCTCACGGAACGGGCTGGGCTTTGCATCACGGTCATTCACCGGTCACATTCTTACACCGCCCACAGTTAAGCCCTCAGCATTGTGGAATCATTCATTATGTGGCTGCACCTAGGAATACCCAGCTACTTGACATGGGGTAGCCCCGGATTCTAAGACTGAAGAAAAGAAAATTTCTAAGAATTCTAATATGAGGCAGAAGTCAGGGAGCAAGGGTAAAACATCAAATGTTAGAAAACCAGCACAGATTCCTGCAGGACTGGTCGGTATTCCGAAAAGTGTTCCAGACGCTCTCATCTCCGCTTGGGGAACGATACCGCTGCAGATCTCAGACGAAGAAGACATTGAAGGCAAAAAGCTATAGCTAGTGTGGAAGAGAGTTGTAGTTGTTGATGAGGGCTATGACCACTACAAGACTTTACTGGCATCTTCACGAAGACAACTGAGTTAAACGAATTTGAGGTCATGTTTGCTTTCACCGAACTAGTGTCGCAAGTGTTGGCTGGCGTGAAAGACTCATTTAGAGCTCCGTCAAGCTGCAATCAGGCAGCTGCCGTAGGCGACACTGGAGACAGCGAAATGGTTCGAAGACCTACTAATTTTCTCTGCAGCGACAATGGTGCGCCTTACCGATTTCCTGCGATATTGAACAAGATGCATTGTGATACCCACTTAACGAAAAACGAAATGAAAAGATACATAATAGAGTGCCGGAATCAGTCAAAGAAGGTACGTTTAAGTTCTATACTTAAAGGGAAGCCAGGTCAACACAAAACAATCGCTGGCACGAAGAAGCCCCTTCCATGTTAACACATTGGCTTCCGTTTACTTATACGTTCGATCTTTACGCAGAATCAGCCCCCACGCCGGTTTTTTATCTTCTTCGAAGGTCATGTGCCTCCCCTTCTTCCCAGTAATTTTGTCTTAGATCGCCCAAAAATAACATTTGTTGATCCTCTCGAAATCCTTCGCCAACATGCCAGTATTTCTGCTCCACAAACTCACCCGATGGTCAAAGTACTTCGTTTCTGTATTCGCCGTAAACTCAGTCTTACGAAATATGGAAGAACCGACAGTCTTTTGACCAATCTCGTCATAATCATCAAATTTGAAATTGTCTTCTCCGCTTCACAGCATTCATTTCCATCTTCAGAATACTCTCCAAATTCAAAATCAATACCTCTTTCCTTGTCCTCCTTCAATTTCAAGAGTTGGTGGGATATTTTCTTCCAGCACGCGCAGGAAGAAAGTTCAAACAACTCTATCATATATCTATGAATTCTTGTTGGCTCCTAAGAAGAACTGTCAACATTACCGGAAGTTTGACTCCAGGTTTCTTCCCAACGAGATTCCTGAACTTCTCCTTTCCAGCTGCATTGTTCAAAATGCCAAAATATTCTTCGTAATGCAAATCTTTGTACCCATCTTCAAGATGGTCTGCTCAAAATCATATCGAACCAAGCGATGAAAACTTACTGACGATTTACTGTTACGAAATACGATAAGCATGATTTGATTACGTAGTCCAACGATTCAAAGTTCGTCTGGTGCTGTTTTGTCACAATGAAAAATATAGACTTAACACCACGGCATAAACATTTTATTCCTTGCAATTGATTCTAAATACGTTTTCTGTGAGCTATACCGTAGAAAACTATTTTAGGCCCTTTACAAACTAAGAAACAAATAGCGATCAACTAATGTACAAGTCTGTCATATTCCACATATCAATATTATACGCCATTTTCATTGCAAAACAAATATTGTTTACTGAAATTCAATATATAAGAATGTATTACACAAAATATAAACAAATATGATATAACTCTCTCTGTTTAAGATGCATTCTTATTTGCGCCATTTATTAAACTGCCCATGTTTACTAACTTATGCGCCATTTTACCTTCTTGCAAATGGCGATTATTAGTTACACAAATGAACAATTCACAATTTAGGCACCAGATCTGTGCCATTAATAAATGACGAATGAGAACGCCATTTATAAACAATTCTTGACTTTTTTAATGGCGCAGAAGTTATGAGTATGTACTTCATACACGATTGTTTAGAAAAAAAGCGCCATTTCATTATTCTATCATTTTCGGAATGACATAGAAATATCATTTTGTACGCCATTCCTGACAATACCAAGCACAAAGACGCCATTTAAACGCCATTTAAAGAATTTGAGTTTTGCTAGGGCTGGAATAGAAAGAAGATTCATGGCCAGATCAGTTGCGGAGAGTGTCTCACTGAGATTTATATCTGCCGTGAATCCATTTGTAGTCCACTGGCCAATATTCTATATCCTCTGTATGTGGCGTGTGCAATAGAGTTATCTCCGAGCGTAATATGTACGACAGAATTTTCCAAATCAAATAGTATTTCTTCATTCGTGGTCATATAACTGGTTGATCTTGATTCAAGCATCCAGACATCCTTACGCAGTGGATACAGTCTCATGAATCGGACTGGAGCTGCTTTGACCTTCTTCTGGTACGATTCCTTGGCCCTGTTGGCCATCCTTGAGTGCCTGGAATTATTATTTCTGTCTTGTTTTCGGACGTTTCTAGTGTTCTCCGTAGAGTTTATTCTGTTCTCTGGATTACGAGGGTTGAGCCAACACCTTTCAGTAGTTTGCCCTTTCCATGAGCATATGTGGCAGAACGGTTTTTCGGTCTGCACTTTTTGAAGACGTTTATGCTTCGCCCTCACGGACTGCTGTCATTTGATGAGCTTTGCAGAGATTGTTTCCCAAGTGGCAAATTCGTCCAGGAGGGGTTTCAAGGCTGCAGTGATCGGTATGAGCTCTGTAGCATCTATAGAGGCGATTACGATAGCAATGTCTAGTTCTCGTGGGATACTTGTTGTAGCTTTATGGATGCACCTGAGTTCGACCGATCGAAAAACGACGAAGTTGCAATACGGAATTCATAAGCTATTGCTTGGGCTGCACTCGATTACGAGAAGTTATGAGGAGAATTACTACAGGGAAAGATTGGGACAGGAAAAATTTAATTTTGAGGTACTGTTTAGTGTACACTGTAGGGTGCCATCACCAAATATTCTATTTGGTATTATTTAGATAATTATGTAGTGGCACGCCACGTGTATGCCTTACTGTACAGTACTGGCTTTGCCTCTTGACACATTGAAAGGCGCAAGGCCCAGGCGAGGACGGCGAAGGCCAACCAACAACCACCAACAAACCAAAAACACCATCTTGGTGAGTCCTAGAAATCCTAAATTGGTTTACCACAAAGAGGAACCTAAAGTATCAGTTCTTCACCGTTCTGAGCTATAGCTCTTGTTCTGAGAATACCCTCTACTGGTGCGCATTTACCGCCCTTTTTCTACAGCTTTCTGTATGTGTGTGTGTGTGTGTGTGTGTGTGGTTTTCTCCACTGTCACCTGGTTACTTGTGTTGTCACAAGGGTTTTCGAGCCGATCTTGTGTGCATTACGTACCGCCGCATCAGGAAATCCGCATCGTCAATACACGTATTTCCCCCATTATTCAGGCACAACTGGCTGCTTTCCGCACACTCTTCTTATCTAAGAACAGTCGTTCGCAAGACGACACCCGCTCTTCGCAGTTCTTTCTGTGGATACCCACTGCACTGAGACCTCTACAGTCTTCAGTGGAATACCACATTTGTGTTCATTGCTTATCTGTTCTTTAAGATTGCACGCATAAGATTTACGTATTTCCCAATATCGTTCTTCACAGACCTGTAGCGAAGCGATTTCAGTTCTGTCATCTTCGCGAACCTTGAAGCTTCTGTCTTGGAGTCATAGAGTTCACCAAGTTTCTTCATCAGTGTGAAAGATTTTTGAACATGGCTACAAACGACAAAAAAGCTTTGTTTGGAAAAGCCCATACAATAGTCTAGCTAGCTTTCTTCTGATTTTGTAGAAATCGATCGCGTTATTTGCCGTCTTTGTACGGATTATGGTCTTAATATAACGCTATATTAATTCATTTGGCGTCACAGACTGCCTCTGTGCAATTTTTTTGTGTTGAAAAGCCCTGACCATCGTTCAAAAGATCGATACGCGCCTTTATGGCTCTAACATGGCTCGTTAGATTAGTGACAGTAACAACATTACAGGCGTACGGAAGAAGGCTAATGTACTTTCCAAGAGATCCCCTTCAAAGATAGCGACGGCGAAGATAATGATAGTAGTTTTGAGGGGCAGCAGAGTATAACGCCTGCTACCCATAACCAGTCAGTAAAATAGTACACAGTTGTTAATCGTCGAGCATAGAACTTTTTTGGGTCATTGACATTCGCCGCCTCTGCGTTCGCGTTTATAGCGATTCATAGTGAGGTTTTGATGTAAATATCAATTACTACTACACATATCCGCTTCGCGTAAAATAGTGAGAAGCCACGGCATTGTGACGCTTTCGACGTTCTGGTTTGCCTTAGAAGCGTATCGAAAAAGACCTTTCTCAATTCAGACCTCCTGCTCTGAGCAGTACTCACCTTAATATCTGATATTGATTCAGAATTGGAACACGCAAGTTCATAAAACAATAAACGAGTTTTTCCACCTGCGTTTTGCCTTTTCGCACCAATTGTCATCTAATTCGCCAATTTTTGAATATCTGGAGCCCTAAAAACCCGAGTTATGGTTTTTTGTGTAATTTTTTTACCGTACGGTGCACGTAAAGAGACCAGCTCGTCGGTCATATTGTAGACAGCGAGAAGATTTAGTGTTTATACGACCGATGGCCTCATTTGAGGTCAAATGGCCTCATATGAGGCCATTTTTTATTACTTTGTAATTAAGCAATGAATGCAATCTACAAACTCTGGATCTATGGAAGATATTGCCATAAACTATTCCTTTGATGGCCTCAAGATTTGAAGTATGCATTACTAGATGATTGAAAGAGATATTTCCTTTCGACTTCTTTTTTTGGGATCGTTTGAGACCAAAAATTTGGTTGCTGTTTTTTGCGATTATTTAATTTTACTACAAAAAAAGTATATCGTTTTGAAGAAGAGTAATAAAGCTCTGTTGGACTAGATTCCCAAATTTTTTTCTCAACGATAAATATGTATGGTTTTTATTTTTGTTTTCTTCGTTTCTGCTCTTTGTGGAGCAAAACCCGGCGACGGGAAGTGCTCTCAAGGTGTTCGAAGCCTTACTACCTGGGGGAGGCAGACTAAGAGACAGAGCCCTCCGTTCCACCCGTAGTGTGGGGTGTAACTCCCACGGGGGATTCCGGCAGTACCGACGGAGGTGAAGGGTAGAAACCGTTGGATCGGGAATGGGTATTGTAGTGCAACGCCAAGGGCGGTGGAAACACACGAAGATGTCCGAGTCTTCCTCCAAGGAGGGTAGCACGGCGACGGAGCCTCTCCGGAGTGAACACGACTAAGTCGGGGTGTAAGGCCGAGGTTCACCGGCACGCCAAGCGGGGAGAGTGCGGGAAGCTAGAAGGGAGCAGACCAGGTATGAGCTGTATTCCACGGGAGTGGGCAAGTGATAAAGGAGGGACCACCCAGTGGGGGCGATCGGGGGCATGGGCCACGAGAGCCAAAAGAAATATGTAGCAAACCCAATACTGGGGCGAGAACACGGCAGTGGTATGAAAGATATACACGCTAACAGCGGTGAGTCTCCTGTTGACGCAGGGTGGATAAGTCTACCGTTAGTAACGCGGCTTCACCTCCGTAGAGTGTGGAAGACTCGCGAAAGCGGAAAAAGACTTAGAGCCAAGAACCCTGGTTGGGGAGGTTTACTGAGTGTCAGGGCGAGATCGCCCTGGCACTATATATTGTAGACTACTGTAGAGAGCTCCCTAACCTAGTGTAATAAAGCTAAATAAATAGAGAAATATCCAGCTATGCTGTGCCAACCTGTCCTGGGCCACCCGTGGTACACGTGGGTAATTCACACCCGAATCAGGGCCACGGCGCACGGCCGCCGGTGCACTTCGCGTACAACGCGTATACACCTGGCTACGCCAGCCCGCTAGTAGCGGTACTACTCATAGATCTCACAAGTATCGCCCGAGGCGGAAAAACAACCAAGTCCTGGAAAAAGGCCCTCACGAGGGTTGCACTTCAGGTATGGGTATCCCAAAGAATGGGGGAAAATCCGGCGAGGAGGAAAACCGGGGCGAAAGTCGGGCACTAACAGGCACCGGACCCGAGAACCAGAAAAGGGGCGAAACAACAAAAGAAACCCAATACAGGGGCGAAAACCTGTCCTCGAAAGAAAACACAAAAAGCACGCAACAAGTAAGCAGAACCCCCACGGGGTATCGTGCACGCAGGTCGTCTGAGCGGTTCCAAGGGGGTGGTTGCACGGAACCCAAACGTGGGCACTCTCCAAGTGGAGTCGTGTCCCTACGCAGGCGTTGCTAGCCAGAGCCCGTTCCGGGTTGTAAGGCCGAAACGAGGGCGACGAAGAACCTCTAAAGGTATCGAAGACCAACTTTGGTTACCATTTACTCTGAGCCTCCGACTGTCAGATCTCGTCTCCCTAAGTAGGGCCCACTAACTAAACTCTACAGTAGTGCACACCTGCTCAGGGCCATACACGTGAAGATCCCACTGTCAGGGCCCAAAAGTCCAACGTTCTAACAAATATCCGAAAATCGGTGCCAAAATTAAGCCACGTGTATCACGGGGCCAATCCAACCATGGGCCATCCGAATTTTCACTTCATAGGCGAATTCTAACCAGAAAACAGTGCCACCTCAGCACACCTTAGAGGGGGATCATATTCATAACCCTCGGAGGGTTCAATCCTCATTCTTTGAGTTATATCTTCAAGTATCCCCTGACTGGGCGTTGCTCTACACTCTTAATTTGAAAAATCATATCTACAATGAATTTCAGTTACTTTTTAAGAGCACGTTTGGCCTCATATGAGGCCAAGCCTGCCTCAGGTGAGGCAAATCTTCCGGGCATGTAGGCACTAGAGCTCAGAGTTTATTGGTCACGGCCACTGCTTGAAATTGATTTCTCGCACAACAATTGGCTGGAAAATGATGAAAGTAAGACCGACCATCTCAAATATGGAGATTTTTTTAATGTTCTATAGGTTTATCGCCAATCAGCAACAGGTAAAGTTTATTCAACTGCACGAATCATTTTTATATTTACTGTGCAGACACGACTTTTACAGTATGAAACGTGAAGCATCTTGATGAATGTGTCTACGATTTAATTTGTTTAATGGTCGTGTATATTATTTTTCTCGTTCTTGAACGGGCTTAGTTATGTTTTGTTTTACTTTGATTCAAATACCTAATGGTTCTTTAGTTCTTACGTTGTCTATGCTTGTTCTATTTTGGAGTCGTACAGAGACCTAGTTGCTATACGATCGATGGCCTCATGTGAGGTCAAGTGGCTTCATATGAGGCCATTTTTTATTTCTATGAATTTAAGTCACAAATGGGATCTACACCTTCTGCATAACTGGGACATATTACCAAACACTCTTTCTTTAATTGCCTCAAGATTTAAAGTATACATTACTAGATGATTGAAAGAGATATTTCCTTTCGCAATGTTTTGTTTGGATAGTTTGAGGCCAAAAATATTTGGTGGTTGTTTTTTGACTACTTAAGTATGCTACACCAAAAGTATATCGTTTTAAAGAAGAGTAATAAAGCTCTGTTTGACTAGATACCCGAGGCTTCTCCTCAACGATAAAGATGTATAGTTTTTATTTTTGTTTTCTTCTTTTCTGCTCTAAATTTAAAAATTCCTGTCTTGAATGAATTTCAGGTACTTTTTAAGAGAAATGTTGGCCTCATATGAGGCCAAGCTGGCCTCAGGTGAGGCCAATCCTCCGGGCGTGTAGACAATAGTTGTTGAAGAGAGATACCTGTGGCGACAGCGACCAATACTGATCTTGCTACGATTCAGATACTAGTTCCCAAACTTTATACTTGGAGACAAGAAATTCGGGGGTGGCTTTGCGATGAAACTAATGCAGTATATGTCGAAATGGAGCAATTATTTGTTGATGATTATTCAAAGTGAATAACAACGGCACATTTGTGGTGGCGAAAAATTTGTGTTTGAACACAAATTTAGTTGTTCTCAATTGTATCTGATGTGTTTTTCATGCTGAAAAAGTTTGGTAAAGTTTAGCTATTACGAACATTTTTGCGTCCATGTTTTGGGTTAATGCTGAACCTTTAATCATTATTTGTTACTTCATTCCTAAAACAACACTTGCTTTAAGGTATTTTCTGTACAAATTATATCTAAATGTTTTAGATGAGCTTAGTTAAATTGTATTTGTGATGGATTTGAGATATGCAGGGGAAAGATGTGAATGGAAACTGTTCTTTTTGCGTGGTTCTTGCTGTTTGATACTCCTTTAAATACTAAGCAGTAGAGCAATGCTAAGTTTTCTAGTATGCATTCATTCAGTTACATTCAGAATAGAGGACAAACTACTACGTGCACGTATTTGTGCTTTCATTATACTTCAGAGCTTTATTTTGGGGTCTTTGAGGCTCGTTACGAAAACATGCAAAAGGGTGTAACATAATCATATAAATTAAGTCTTATGACTTCTGGTTCAGATAAATGGAAATACATTGCATTCTGTTCTATCTTGTTTTATTCTAGGTAATAAAGTTGTTAGAAATTTTGAATTATGAGTTTCATTTATTATTTCAAGGAGAAATTTTTTCTATGGTTTTGGTTTAAAAACGCTTATTCCAGACCCCTCCCAGCGCGACACATGGGTGACCACGCATTTGACCTCTAAATCAACTGACGTCATCAATTAGTGTAATTGCGCCATCATAGTTGTCGTGGCAGCGTTGCGCAGTAGAACTATCGTAGAGCGCGGGCGAAGTCAGAAAGCGGGACTAAGTCCCCCGTTCTCCTTGTGGAGCGACCATGTTCGCACTGGCCGCTCCGGGGTTTGTTTACTTGTCACGGGAGCCGGACGCGCGATCTCCGACAGCACTTCGTGTTGCCAGACGTGTCGTAGGTTGTCGATTTTAGGTTCCACAGAGCGATGTCGCGTCAAAATCATCATTGTGGAAACAATTCAAAAGAAACTACATAGAATGACTGAGTAACTACGCAAACAATCGATCACCATGCAAAAACGTAGTAGTTTTTAGAAGTCTATATAGACCAACATAGAATTAGTAAAGTAAAACTCCAGTTCTCAAACTCCCCCAAGTCTTCCTTTATTTTGAAGAATGACTCCTATTACACCTCTTCATGTCAGTCACCAACGTTCTCGATCTTAACCAAAACGCTTCTATCTAGCGAGAAGAAAAACTAAGAAAAATTTCTGGAGAGAACGAATGCCCTGACTCGGAGGAAAAAACGGATTCGAATTGTCCCATTTGGATAGTTTTTATGTAGAATGGTTCGGAACGAATTTTCAAAATGACTAATTTCTCTTTAAAGGATTTCTTTTTCTGGGACAATATCAAAAATATTATAGCCAATTCTTGAAGTGTTGGTCGCGGGAAAAAATCTCTTTTTAACCAAAACATATATTCTTTATAGTTTTAAGTGTGTTGAAGCACGAAGGTCACTGGGATTTTTTGGGGAAAACATTTAATGTAGCTGTTTTTTTCATTCAAAAGGGTCATAATTAATGTTATTCAAGCAACATCTTCCGAAATATACAGTAGTTTTGTGGTTACAGCTGAAAATGATTATCATATGCGGTAAAGGATGCGGAAGAACTGCACTTTTAGAAATTTGAAAATTGTGCGCTATGCAACCGACCTAACTTTTCAACTGAGTTTCCGACCACCCGAAATATTTCTGAGAATAAGAAATTTCTTAGTGGAAAGCACAAACTGTATGGATTGAAAGTAAAAGTTTGTGTACTACCAAATAGAATTGCACTTGGTTCTAGTTTACATCATCATGGCTCCGCTGCAGATATAGATATATTTGTTTATAATGTGAAATTTCGTACAAAAGCTCTGGAAAGAAATGATATTGAAAAACATTTTGGATTGGGATTTATTATGTATAAAATATCCTGAATAGTGAGGTGTGGTGAAGGATAAAGAATATGAGAACGCGATGAAACACATTAGAGTTTTTTCATCCAATATAAAAACCAAAATTTGGAATTCTATCTACAAGTCAAGAAGGAAAGAACAGTAAGATCTGTTCAGTCCAAATAATTGTTGAAAACTATTTTGGAAGTTTCTGTGGTTCGTGAGAAGTTTTTTCCTCTAAATATCGTTGGTTGGAAAATTTTTATGATGACGTATTCTTTCTTTGCCTTCGGGTGACTAATTCTCATGTTCTTTGGAATCCGTTGAGATCTGGAGACTTAAATTTTTATAATAGGTATAAAATTCGCCTTAACTGTATTAGCGAAGAAGTTGGAGAGAAACACACACGTACACAGAAAAAGTACGTAGAAAAACGCCATAGGCGTACGAGGGCAAAATTTGGAAATTATGGCATGGATGATGATACCATCGACCCGTGCAATACGTCACAAACTACGTAATTGAAGGTATTCAATTAAAGTGTAGGTTTTTGGGTTGTCTACGTCTACTTGTGTAGTCCATGTGATTTGCCTTGTTCAAATAATCTGTGCAACGCATCTGCACGTACTGTAGTGAGTGGTATATGCAGTGTGACTGGGTTTCTGCGCAGTTACTCGGGAACTGTCGCAGAGCCCTATTGCAAAATTTGCTTTCTGGTTGACGCCGACCGCTGCGGCAACAGCACAGCCCCTCATTTATATATTTTTATTTAAGATTCATTTATCTCTTCTTGATTCTTCATGAAGTAGGCAAGACATATGTCTTTTGATAGCTTCACTCGTTTGGGCGAGCTAGTTTAATGAAATTGCGCGCACATGTCGCCGTTATTTGTTGAATAGTGTGTGAGTGGCAATGTTTTCCATTTTCAATTTCGTGCATTTGTTCAAAGTATTCGAGTTTGTTCAAAAGGTACTCGTTGTCGGCATCTCTGCGTGGAAGCCAATGAGGGCATAAGGATCGCCCCACGTGGCCTATCATGCTCAAAGACAAGTTGTCAAG
This sequence comes from Agarophyton chilense, assembly GCA_030374765.1. Lineage (NCBI taxonomy): Eukaryota > Rhodophyta > Florideophyceae > Gracilariales > Gracilariaceae > Agarophyton > Agarophyton chilense. The sequence goes on from JARGXX010000100.1 coordinate 1,505,815, forward strand.
CCACAATTCAGATTGTTACGTCGGGTACAGTCGTATTGTTTGTGGTAGGTAGAGTTTGTACAGTGGTCCTCAATTGGGATTCGGTTTCGCAAGGTTCACAATGTCTATTTAAGTCGGGACTAGTACAGTAGGTAGATATACCGAAGGGTACGTTACCCGAACGACTTTGCCATCTCGACACTAGGAATGAGCCACCGAGCCCAGCAGGATCAACAAAGGTGCGGGACCTGCTTAATTCTCATCCGGATTTCCGTCAGAACGTCAGACGCAAGGACCCACAACAGGACAACAGGCTGTCAGATCCCTGCGGGACTTCCTTGAAACCGCTTTTGAATTGGGCTTGATACGTCCGAGAACCAGATTCCGAGCACATTCTTACATTGAAAGTCGTGGAAGGAATAGAACAATGGACCTTCTCGAATTCCTAGAACAAAGTGGTGTACGCTTCCGCGAGAGACTCCTTAATGACGACATCACCCCTGCACCCGCTGCACAAAGCGAACCCAGCTCAGCGGGACCGAGTGCTGACACAGGACCTTCCACGAGTGAGGTGCAAGCTTCTAGCTCTGACGGAAGAAGCAAATGCCCAAACTGCAAAGCAATGATTAGGGATATGGAAAATCACAATCTCAAGTGCACCCTGCTGCGATGCAACGAGACAAATTGCAAGTTTGCCACTTATATCAGGAATCAAATGAAACGGCATCTTGAAACACACAAGGAAAGGTCGGCGCGCAGGTACGTCTGTTCAGCATGCTACAGACGGTTTGTACAGAATGCTCATTTGAAAGCGCACTGGAAGATCTGTGATCGTAGAAACTTGGAACGAATTCGTAAAGAGTACACAGAACGCTTTAGGAATGAAGATCGCCTGAGAGAAGAAAAAAAAAAGAAGGATAAAGAGCGTCGCAAGGCACGCAGAACGCAGGATGGCACCAGCAAGTAGATAGTGGGACTTCGAGCCCTAATTTCCAACCTGGAATTAAGTTTCAGATGTTTTGCGCTCCTTTGCGGAGGCCGTCGCCCTTCTTAAAAAGCAGTGGCGGGCTCTACCAGCGAAATGATTTCTCGGGAAAGAACTTTGGGCCCTCTAGCAATGGAAATGTTTTTGAAGAGGGTATGCCAGATTCTCGCAGTGGTGTAGAAGGCTCATGTAGTTCTTTATCACGTGAGACTTTAAGGCAAGATCTTCTGGACCCAAGTGCCCAGAAAACCCGTTGCATCTGTGGCTTCCTGGCACAGATCTCCTGGTATTCTATTCAATAGAATTGCAAAGCAGTGCGACACCATTGGCTAAGTTTCGGCGCCCAAACCACAAATCAGCAGATAACTCGACCGAGCATCACTCAGCACCATTTGCTCAACTTCCATCACTTGTACTCGATGTTTTAAAAGAGAATCGTCCATGCACAACCTCCATCAGATTTATTCGACATCGCGTGAAAGCACGACACTTTACCAAATACAAGCAAGAAGTGATTAAAGATTTACATCGAAACTGGAAGTAAAGGCTTCCAGGCATAGCACTGATCACCAGACACTTTAAGAAGCGTGGGGAAGGGTGTCGCAAAGCTATCATAACGAAACAGTCACACATGACTTTGGACCCGATGGCGTAATGGACTCTGGATGAGGTCTGAGTGGAGCCTAGAACCCCACCTCCGACACGAGTGCTTTCCACGTGTTAGCTTCCGGTTCGCTCAGAATTTAGGAATCTGAGGCAGTAGGATTTTTTGGTTGGCCCTTTTTGTGGTAGAGCGTAGAGCGTTGGGACGAGCAGGTAGCTGGACAAAGTACGTTGTCGGGGTGGAGCGACCCTGTTCCCTTGTCCGCTCTGGGGGTTTGATTAACTGTCCCGGGAGACTGGCGCGACTCTAAGAGTGCGCGCGATCTCCGACAGCGCTCCTTTCTGTGACACGTGTCGCTGGCCGCGCACTGTACTCAGAGAAACTCCACCTCAGCGCCGCGCCTCACCATCTCAACTGCGTGAGACTGTCTAACCTCTTGGACTCTAACCGCGATTTAAGTCTCTTGACCCAAAGATTGTTAAGGCCTCATTAGAAAAACAACGCGCACGTTAACTTGTTTTCACAAATTTATTCCCGTTTTTCTACGCGTACTAAATCAAATGGGAAATGTTTCACGATCCAAGTATCGCACGCACGCTTAAAGATCACTATTGAACGCTACCTTGCGCAATATTCAAAAAGCGTTTGAGTTGCACAGTACTCCAAAGAGGCGCTAACAATATGCTTGGAAGATGATGCAACAACGCAAAGTACGTCCGGTTTTAGCGGTGTAAACCACACATGCTTAATCGTGGTAACAGTTGCGAGGCAGCAACTTGTTTCCCGCGCAACAAAGTTAAGTACCTCCGCCGTAAGGCCCAGACATGTAGGTGTCTATCCATATAAAATTTTTTGGGAGCCTCTTGGAAGCCAAGCAATTCCTTCTATTACAAATATGTAATAAAGAAGCAGAACAATGACCCATAAAATTCAATTCATCAATAACATGGGGATAAGACTGATTCTAATAAAACAGAATGTTTTTTTATTGAAGACATTGTGAATCATTGTTTGAAAAGGTGTTATTTTTCAAACAGCTATTCTCAGTCACTTGAAAATTTATTGGAATGATGAAACATAACAATGGTTCGACAAATTACAAAATTTGACACGCGTGAGCGCGAAAGATATCTTCCTCAATATTTTGATAGAGATGATATGCATATTCGCGCTCCACAGCTTGCAAGTCCTGGCGGAATGGTTTTTTGAAGCAATGGATATGGTTTTGAAACGTTTACTTCATCTTCCGTGCAACCGCAACTTACGTCGCCTACGCCGAAACACTCCGTACCACCGCCGCACACGCCGTCTGCACCGAGGCACTCCGTTCCACTGCTATTACGCTTTCTACACTGAAAAACTCAGTGCTATCGCCTCATACGCCGTGTACACAGAACACTGTGCATCACCACCGTTTACGCCGTGTACGCCCACACGTCTTCAACCGCCTCGCTGCGCCACTCGCAGCGTGCACAACAGGGAGAGAACAACAGCATTCCAAGCACTCCAGTTTGTGAAGGTGTAGGATATTTGATACAGAGACAGCCATGGGTTGCAATTTTCGTGTATCTCGAAGAGAATTTGGCCTGCTCGTGATCGCCTTCGCTTCCTACTCATCAGCAGTCGCCCGCTGATCGGGAGGGAAGTCAGAAGAAAGCCATTGCCATTAAGTTGTTCTGTTTTACATGAATTTGCGACGAAACTTGCCATCAGTGAGCGAAGCACAGTCGTCGACACCGCTCTTACGTCTGAACGATAAGGGATGTTTTGAAGGACAACCCCAAAGCAAGTATTCATCGCAATTCTTGGCGTGCGTTTTTTTTTTGACACGCTGAGGAATAGAATTGCCGGAAACGCCAAGCATAGCTGATTAGCAGATGTAGACAAGAGATCCCCACTGATTGTGGACCTTTGTACACTATATAAGATATTGTACGGCATTGGAGTGGGTTTTATAGATAGTCCTCGCTTTCCTTAACTCTTTGGAACTTGCAACCATGGGCTTCTTTAAAAGATTTTTTCTGCTCTATTTCGTCCTTCTTCTGCCTTCACTCACATCCTTCCCGGTTCGACTTGGTCCAGTTCAGAACATCAAAGAACTGTCCTACTTGACGCAGAAGTTCCACCCGAAGACTTCCAATCGCAAAATTTCATTTAGGCGAGTCTTTGATGCTTCGTCTCATACCACTTCCAAAAAGAGGATTTTCAAGAGTCTTGCAACAAGGCGTTTCATCCCGTTCGTACATGATGTTTCAACCGTTGAACGCCTCATCTCCAACCAAAATCTTCCGAAAGTTGTCCTTCGCCAAGGCCTCAACCTCGAACCATGTTCATCGGTGTCAGACTGTCGAGGGAATCGTATCTGCGTACCTCTATATTCAGAAACTGGTGTACCAGAACCTTGCGACGTTGAAGATTTCCATTGCTTTTGTCTGAGTGCTGATGCATCTTGTAATGCATCCTCCGAATGTGATGACGGCGAAGTCTGCTTTGATTTGGAAGAAAGTATAGTGCATCTATGTATATCAGAGCAGATTGCAAAAAATTTGAATGGGTCAGCTCTCAATACAGAAGATCCCGAAAACGTTTCCAGTCCAGTTGAGAACGGTATTGATGTTAATGATTCAGTGTCGGTTGAGAATGGTTTCGAACACAATACTTCTTCCGTAGATGGAACTGGTTCTGTCTTCGATTCTGGACTAAATGGTGATGTATGTTCCTCAGAATCCGATTGTGAAGGTGATCGCCTGTGTTTTCTTACATCAGCTAGTTTGTTTCCTGAATTCTGCCCATCAGAATCCTCTGATTGTTTCTGCTTTCAACCTAGTGGTGCTGACTGTGCCACAGATTCTGATTGTGATGATGGAGAAGTTTGCTTCGACGAGCCGGATACTGTACTAAATCTCTGTTATTCCAAAACATATGCATTGAAAAAGTATATATCAGCTGTGGAGAATGGCGACTCTGGACATGGTGCAAATGAATCTTATGAGCCGGAATCTACAGTTGCTGTTGGGTCTGGTGACATGGCGAGCATAGTTCCAACCTCCTCTTTTGAAATGGAGTCTATCACTCCATCTACAAAAGAGTGCAATACTCCAGATGATTGTAAGACAGGTGAGAAGTGTGTGAAAAGTGGTGAACATTTCATTTGCATTCGTCCCAAAGAACAAGAGGAAGGCAATGTCAGCTCATCAGCGTGTATCGCAGTGCATCATCTCTCTGGAATGAGACGAGGTGAAATGATGTACTCAAAGCATGTGCTTGCCAGAGTGTTATGCGATAAACACAACAATTGCGGGACACATGGGCATATAGTCATCTACAAAGGGAAGCCAATGATGATGAGCAGCTATTGTGACATTGAAAAATGTTCGCAAAACATATCAGAAGTCAATAGCCCAAAATACGTTCGTCGCAAGCTTATAGTTTCAAACTCCGATGGTCTGGTTTTCACATGTCTCGCAGCAAGGCACAACAGCAGACTTGAGGAGACACTGCTTGCTTGGGGTGTTCGTGTGGGCTTGTGAGAGAGGGGTTTATCTCTGAGAATCTAGTGTAGATTATTTGTATTTGTTCTTGGGCACATACTACTGCAATGCTTTGAAACAGATTCATTTGATTCAAAAAGAGTGGTTGCGTTTCGGTCTATTGGAAAACATGGGTAAACCGAGACGGCAGCTCGCGTCAGTGCTTTGGGACTATTCCGCAGTCCGCAAATTCGTTTCGACGACGATGTCCGTCAAAACATTCGACATGGGGCAGAACTGGTTTGACGACTTATCGACTGTGTATCTTGCGTGCTGTTCATTCGGGGTTTCTCACTGAGAGCAGATGCTATAGTTTTAACAGAAAATTTCGGAGCGGTTCCTGGCCCCGTTTTGCATGTTGACCAAAGCTAAAGTATCTGACGGTTATCTTCCCTCTTTTGGGTTTACTGCCTTGTACATCCCCTCCGCGATTGGTTTGTGGGTTTCTAAGTAGGCATATACCCTAAATTGCAGTGTCATGTACAAATTACGTCTACTGTCGATTGTCAGTGTGCAATACACGATTGCCACCTGGCACAATGCCGCCGGCGCTGCATACTAAACCACGCCCTTGCTCCACCTCGAGACACGGAGGAGAGAGGAGCAAGGGGGGAAACCTTGTGCCCGTTCCATCTTCCTCGTTTCCACCGCGCGTTCCAAGCGCATACTAGACATTAGACCGACAGCTCTCTCGCTCTGCGTACGACTGCTTCCCATAGTCAGCACAGACCACGTGCATATCCATTGTTAGCTTTGTAGTTCTTTCACGGAGTACAAGCTCAGTCATGCTGTGCCAGGTGCATATGTTAGAACTCCATCCACCAACCAATCTTTTTGTCAGCGCTACCGTAGCATTCACATGTCTTACACCCATCTGCAGTATTTGCAGACTACCAGAATACCGCGAGCCACACCCTTGGCCAACTGACGACCCCTCAAGTGCAGACCCATGCATTCCATGAATCCCTCATAGCTCGCTGGTGAACTCTTTTTTTTAAAAGCAACTCTGGGTTTTGTTGCCCGTTCTGAGAGATTCGGATATTGATAATTGGAAAAGGAATAATCCCAAAAGAAAAGGCACATCTCTGAAGCGATTGATTCTCTCCATCGGTAGCTCCCAGTTGTCCGCTGATAGCGTTTGTGGTAGTCGCTCTCACCCTTTTCTCGGCGTAAGGGTACTTTACCATATTCGAATCCGGAAGGATTTCTTTGTAGGAGTAATCATACAGAAGAAAATGAATTTGTCCTCATCTTACAAACCGTACACGTTCATGCTAGCCTGTTTTTGTGCAGAGCGTGTAACAGTAACATTACCTTTCTTCGCGCTTCCCAGAATGAGGCGAAAATGCGATCTTCACCTCCCACACTCGCCTGTAGTGACATTCTACATCAGATTTGTTGTTATAAAGTTGCGCCATCTCAACATCATTGGTGCCCCACACAGCTCTTTATCTCCAAAGCTTTGCTTTCGGATATGGTTCTCTCAAAAATGGAGGTTCTGCTCGAACCCGGACAGATCTCATCTATAATCAATGTTATCACCGATGCTCTGGTAGCAATATCTGGTTTTGGTCTTATCAGTTCTTTGAATGCATATGGCAGATGGAAGCTCTACAAAAACGGGAAAGCCGATAAGGATCTACATTTTCACGAAACCACCATCATCCCTGCTATACTGAATGCCTTTCGTCTTCGGAAGAGCTCTCGTATGGTCGCTCTCCTTTTATGCATACAGGCAATTATTTGCGCCATAATAATATCTCTAAAAGCCGTTGCTCCTATCGGAGTATCGCAGTCAAAAAAGTTTCGAGTATCTCGAAACCAAACTCTAAAGGGGGACTCGCTTTGTAATCAGATAGATCCGTCCTACCCCCTTGCTCAAATGGGAGAGGCAAAGAGGAGAATCCTTGTCCACTTTGAATCCGGTGGAGATGTGTTAAGTGTGGGAAGAACAGGAAAAAATTCTGATGCGCTTCTTTTAGAAGACAAAAATAGCAGCTACGGTCTTCCATTTGTTGTGAACGAGTTTAATAAGTCAATCAAGATCAAAGTATCCGCTCCGATTGGAGGCGTAAACATCTCTTTGGATGTTTCTCAAGTTGTGAAAAAAGATCCCAGCAGCGGTCCTACATATCAGAATGAATTTGCTGCTGTTTTCAACCGACTTCATTATCCAGACGCGTGGACTCAGTACACAGAAGGCCCGCTGTATATAATATATCTATTTCGTGGTGTTGCCAGGGAACGGTATGCGTTCATAAAATGTAGTGTACCCATATTGCAACTCCAACAAGGTCATTCAAGTCTTGTCACGGGTGCTTGTAATGTTGCGAATATCGAAAGAGATACCATCAAATCTGGAATACTTCTGACCATTTCTCCAGTGCCTCAACTTCTGCGAGATTTAGACCAGGAGTACAAAACACTCAGCATATCAAATTTAGGGCATAGATGGATCATGCTCTATGATACCGCGAAAATCCTGGGCTTGGAACCATGTGGTGACTCATATATCGCATACCTTCCGTTTTCCGAAGTTTCAGAAGTGTCTATTATTATCGTAAGTGCTCTAGGAAGCATTGCAGCGGCCTGTATGGTGGCTGCAATATTCTCATTTGGTCTCACTCGAAGAACATTCGATTGGAATGGCTCTTATGAAAGAATAATCAATCTTGCCGGAAATTCAGATTCGATTCAACTTCGTAGCTGCTGGGATATTTCCACGAATTCCAAGGCCAACGTTGTAATTACGCCCACAACAGGCCCTGAGATTGGATATACTGTCCAAGTTGTTCCTAAAGGATTTCAATGTACCCCAGTGCCGAAGGCAGAGGTGAAACTTATTAAGTAATGTCCAAAAGTTTTACACGGCACCTCATGGATTGATCAAGGTCGAGATTCTTGGCATACATGGTTTTATCGAATTTGGCGGCACTTTCTCAAACTCAAAGAGGTGTATTCTCCTTTGAGGAAAAGTACAGGGCTTTGTTTTACTCAATCAAACATCTCGTTCTCCCTGTGATGAATGATACGACGACGCACGAGGCCCTACGGCGTAGCTCTGCAAGCCACAACCCGCTAAGCGTTCGGCTGTAGCTTGAAGCTCCAGCGAGAGGCCTAGCATAGCAGATCGTGCTTCAGAAATGTATAGAATACCAGTCGAATCCCTCTCTCCCGCCAAAGAGGGACGGTCATTCCTGTGCAAGAACCTCTGTGATACACTACGCTTACCAAGTATACTTGTACGTCCAGTACTTGCAATGCCAAAAAATATATGGCAGAAAAGATCATATTTGTTGCCTTTTATGGGGCACTTTCAACAGTTAGACCACTCATAAACTAAAAGGTAACGTGTGCGCCTTAGAGGCGTTGTGCAAACCACGTGCTACGTTAGCTCGTAGTGTTGGAACTCTGCAAAAAAGCCGGTCTAAATCTTGGTGTTGATTGATCTTTCAGGGGGGATCGGAATAAATTAACCATTTTAGGCCAGATCAGCACAGTTTAGGCGAACCTCCCTAAACACAAGCCCTTGTGCACTGCTGTATCCCAATCAACCGAAGGTACACAGCCCCATGCGATCCCTTGGCTTTTGTGCATTGGATTTTGGATAAACCGATAGGAACTGTTAAAGCTACCCAGCCTCTCTGGGTAGTCAATGATCTACTGGGCAGATACTAATATGACAACCAGTCATATTCGAATTGCTTTCAATTTCTTGTGTTTGGGTTGCTTCATGATGCGAACTTCTGTTTTGTCATAGTATTTGACATGGCAACCGTTTGCGTCTCTTTGGGTGCTTCAGTTTGTGTGTCTATGTTTCGTCTGTATCTTTTTTTGCTTCTTAATGTCTATCGGTGTCTTGATTGTAAAACCAGAGAGAACGCTATTGGGCGCAACGGTAAACTCTGTTCTATAACTTGTTTGTTTTATCGATTGTACCGATTTCGGGTTGCACCCTAACTATTCTTAGTTATGAGCACAACGCTCCAGTCTAACCTGCCGTCAAGGCCTAAATTCTTTTGGGATGCAAGATCACCACCGTGAACCGACGGCAAAGGTGACCAAAAAGAATTTCGCGAAGCTGTTCGTGTATGGCAAAATTTTCGAAATGCACTACACAACCGCAACAACAAAAAAACCATACTACTTTTCAAGCTATTTGTCTAAACTTTCAATTGTTCGGCCGTGCCGAAGACCTTTGTTCTGGGATTACAAACCAGCAGTTGACTGCAAACAGAGCTGCAGAGTTGCTAGTTGGAAATGTCTATCAAAGAGATTCCTTAACTGTTGTTGGTGACGCATATCGTGCATTCAACGCTTCATGGAGTATTCGTCGTGGAAATACTGAAAGAATGAAAATTTTGAATCTAGGTCCTATGCAAAATTCAACTTTATTTCCAAAACCACAAAACTTCCAAAATGTATGAGGGCTCTCATGCTGCTATCTATTTCTTCTTTTTATGACTTTTAGAGAGTATCAGTTCCAGCAGCAGCTGCACCGGTTGATGAAGACTTTAATGAACAGTCATTTCATGATGAACTCCTAAGTACAATAACTTATTAGTCGGTTTCTTCTGTTATAAAGCAGTGTGAAAAGTCTTTACCTGCAATAGATTCTATGGATGCTCTTTCTGTTAGTTCTGCTGGAACTTAAAGTCATGGAAAAAGGAGCCACATTAGAAAAAATATCATAATGAAGATTACTTGTGACAAATGTAAAACGCATTATGGTAATTGTAAAAAAGAGGCATAAAACTGAAATATCCTTACCATCACATGTAAGGTTGTTTGACGCGCCCCCAGAATAGAAACTCAAGAAATGCTCGTGACAGATATACGTCTACCTCGGACTTTGCCTGTTATGGTAGGAAGAAGGCCAGGAAGAAAGCTTTCCGTTTCAATATGGCGACCGTTTCAATATGCTTGTTGAGAATATGTCTACTTGGACCGTGTTAGTTGATGAAAGAGCATTATATTTGACCACAGGACAAGTTGAGGTCAAACTATCTGCGTACCATGCTGTACTTCGGGCTAGCTGTAAATTGGATAAAATACCTAAAGTCATAAATGGTCAAACGCACTGAAAATATGGTACAAAAAAGAATGCTAGTCCACATCGTCGCATTTCAAATGCAACTGTTTTTACAGCCACCTCTGACAGTTTAACTCCGGTCTGCATAACCCATCCATCATGTACTGAAAGGCTCAGCTCAATGGCTAATCGGCCGAAACGTAACAAGGAAGGCCAAGACAGAGCACGTCGAAAAAAATGCTCTAGCTTTCATCATGGATGGAAGAATTGATTATATCTCCATGGTTGATCATGAGTTTTTGAGCTATGCAACTCTGGATCGCTTTATAGAAAAATAAAATGATATGTCAACCCTCGCCTGTTTTAGTGCTGTAACTCTAGAAAAAGTTTCATGGATGGAGGTCAAAAAGGGAATCAAAAAGGTTCACAAGAATGTATGTGGACACGCAAGCTTCAAGGGTATAGGCTTCTTCTAGAAAGGAACGACTTCTGGAATGAAACAACAGCCTCTCACATTTCAAAAACCATGGAAGAGTGTACTACATGTCGCTGCACCTCCGGACCACAGTCTAATACCAAGGTCTCAATCACCTCTTTATCCAAAAGCTTTAATGAGGTCGTATGCGTTGATCAATTTAATCTGGATGATATACTTCTAACGAACTTTATGGTTTTGATCTCGAGATATTCAACGGAATATATAGTTTCTTCTACTAAACTCTCGGATGCAGTATCCAGCTTTGAAGCCTGTTGGGTATCTGAGTTCTGGTAACCGGATTCGGTTCAAGACGACAGGGCATTTGAAATTGGAAAATTCAAGGAGTATGCTGACAAGATAAGTATAGAGATCCGTCAAGTTCCGCCTGGTCGACACTCGAAGAATCCGATCAAGTCGAAGCACAACATTATTGGCAGCGTTTATCTGCGACTGAAGGAAGCGGCTGGTTCGGACTTTGATCCTAAATTTGCTGTACAAAAAACAGTATCTATCTCTAATGATTTATATGATAATGAAACAATGTCTGCTTTCGAATTAGAAAGAGGTTTCACTAATCCCGTTGCTTCTACAAATTATGACTGCATGGTTCTCGAAGATGTTTTTTAAGCACGAAAATGGATGCAATCCAGTCGTATGATGGCTCTAGTTCTGCGATCTGAAGCAGTTTAAAAGATGCCTATTTCTGTTGGTGACCTTGTTGAAATCTTCCAAAATAAACAGCACAAAAAGAGGGGCAAACATTCAGTTCCTAAACGAATACTCTCTATCAACTATGATTCCAGCCCAGTCTCTGTTCCTAGAAATGCAGGACATCAATTTTACATTGCTATAGAAGACGTTCGTGCTGCCATTCCTCAGAAGAGCTTTGCGAAATATGGGCAAGACGGAATTGATGTTCTAGATGAGCTCTAACAGTAAAAAGCATATGACGTCATAACGTATGATGGACTATTGTTGAATAGTTTTACCATTCCTGGTACGATGGCACGCGATTGGAGAAACGCCGTTGCAATTCGCGAGCATGTGTCTGTGTGGGACCTGAAATTGGCAACCTACGACATGTGTGACCACACGAAATGCTGTCGGAGATCGCGCGTTCGGCTCCCGGGACAACTAAACAAACCCCGGAGTTGCCAGTGCAAACATGGTCGCTCCACATGGAGAACGGGGTACTTGGTCCCTCTTTCTGATTTTGCACGCGCTCTATGATAATTCTACTGCGCGACGCTGCCACTATATTTACAATACTTATGGGAGAAAGATTGTATGATAAAGCCATGCATTCTCCGCTACATCCGCCGATGTTTTCAATAGATGAAAATGTCTATCTCTGGCGTCGTCATGTCTCCAATTTGGTGGATTTAATGAAAACTGCTGCCGTGAAAGGAACAGATATGTCTATTAAGACTGTATATTCCTCTCTCGGGCGATAACTTTATGATTGTGGCTTTTCTCTTGCTCAGCAGTTTGTTATGGAAGAAACTCAGCTCAAAAGAGAACAGAAATATAAACAAGAAGACCAAAGTAAAGCAGTCAAGAAAATCATGAAGTTATTCGCAGACGATCCGGCACCTGCAATGGTAATCCGACTTATCAATTCTTTCCAAAAAGTCACAAGCTGCCGTCGCCAGAAGCAAAAGGATCTGCAAGCATTCGTTTCTAGTCTCTGCGACCTTGCTACGGAACATCTTGTGCACATTAGAGGAATCTTTTCGTCTCAGATGAAAGAAATTCGTGCCAGTACGTTCCTGAAAAAGCTGCTCTTCCGGAAAGCAAAGTGAGTTATGCTGTTCTGCAGTTAATTAGCGAAGTTGCCCATCGCTTGACGACAGCGAACAAGTCGAGTGATGACGTTTCCGTTCCTTCTAAGGTCCTTGCGCCGATTCAAGATGTTGCACAAAAGTTCAAAGATGCTTTGGAATCTTTGCACAAAAAAGAGAGCTTTTGGAGCCTAACGAGACTTCCTAGAAGTCTTCGTGAAAAGTGGAAGGAAATTAAGGCCACTAATTTGGATGTCGTTTCCATACTTCTATTTGGTTGGGACGATGTCGAAGATGAACCATTAGAGCCATTCGTTGTCCTGCCCAAAGTCGTTCTGTTATCCACTTTTATGATGCTGTATAAGTACTTCGTTAATGAACGATATCCACTAAGGCACCTAACCCATATCTTACTCGGAATGATTTGTCTCAGTGACTTTTAATCTCGTCTGATGTTCACGTTTGTATTTATATTGTTTACAACAGTTCGTTTTGACCTTTTTGTATTTGTATTATTTACGAGAGCATACAAAGTAATTCTATATGCTCTCGTGTGCTATCTATGTCTATAAAGATGAGGGCAGCAAGTTCATCATTGATGGACGATGGCCCTCAGCACTCTTCGTCCTGTTTCCATCTGAGTATCCTCTCCAAGAGGTTATGGGCCCAGATTTCGTCAGCCTGCAAACTCGTTCTCTCACTGATTTGTTCCTTTCGTAGTATTAACTTTGTTGATATCAGAAACTGCTTCGTCTTAATTCACGCCTTTCGTCTTTTGCAATGGAGTCCGACGGTTGGAAGATTCGTATCCTTCCCCTTGACGAAAAGCATGATTACAAACTATGAAGAATTCGTATTGATGCTGCCTGCCAGTCTAAAGGTATTGGAGAAGTTTTAATTCAGAACCGGAATCCCTTCAGTAGCGATGAAGAGAAGAAAGCCGAATGGGAGCTCAATAAGAAGAAAGCTAGCGGTTTAATTGTCTCCGCTCTTTCTGATGAAGCCTTACGTGTTATCTAAAGTGATATTGGAAACCCATGCAAAATGTTGAAGAGATTGGATGAACGATTTGCATCCACCTCAACTGCGTCTCGTATTGTCAAGATGTGCGAACTAATTAACATGAGGTATTCCGACACGAATCAGAACATGGGTCGCCACATTGACAAAATGGCTAGTGTCATTGAACAGTTGGCCTCCATGGAAACCAAACTACCTGAAGAGCTCACTGTCGCCCTTCTGGTGTCCTCTGTTACTGCTCCAGAACTAAATCCAGTGTGTGCAGCGATCAAGACACTCTCTACGGAGCAGACTACGTGGGACATTGTATCAGTTCGTTTACTGGATGAAGTACGAACATTGGGAACTCATCGTTCTGAACGAGTTGCGGCTGCAAGACCAAAGTGTGCAATATGCAGTAAAGAAAATCACACCACAAGTCGCTGCTATTTAAATCCTTTGAATCCTAAGAACAAGTTGAAATTAAATTCGGAGATATCCAGAGAAATCGGGGGTCAACAATCTGGCGAACGAACCAACCAGTAAGATGAACAGAACAACGGTAAACCCAGGAGAAATAGCATCCGTGCAGCGGTTACACGTCCACGAGCCATGGCAGCTCGTGCTCCGGATAATCTGTTGATGTTGGACTCTGGCTCAACAACCCATCTGACGTTCTCTTCAAATCACTTATCACGCAGCTACAAATGTTGTGTCCCGATCGCTCTGGGAGATGACTCGGAAATCACCGCCACTGAAAGAGGACCTAGACCTGTTACCTGGTCATATGAAGGGACCACCACATCTGTTACTCTCAGCAACACTCTTGTTTCTAACAACATAGCAATGAGTCTCCTTTCGATTCCTGCATTGACAGCCAAACGAATTGCAGTACTCTTCCTTCCAGAAGCCGCACTCATCATTGATCTGGAAGACAACCTAGGTATCATTGGAAGTGCTCCTAAACACCATGATGGGCTTTATTACATATCTGCTGACTGTTCAACTCCTTCCGAGCCGATCAGTGTTAACACATTTCCACAAATGACGGCGATGATGGCTCGTGTTTCAGGCCTAATCAATACTGAGACAGATATGGATGATGATACTTCCATTGATTTTGCAGAGGAGCAACCCGAGCTTAACGTTTCTCCTGCAGCCGTATCTTTGTGGCACAATCGCCTCGGACACACTGCAGCTAAGACAGAAGTCAAGAAGCTACTCCAACTACGAGTACTTCCCCAGACTGGAAGTGCAACATTTGACTGTCTGCTCTGTGTCCGTGGTAAATTCCGTCGAAGTTTTGGAGGCTCGTTAACATCTGCAACGAGGCCTGGCCATCTTCACACGGATATCACATTTGTTGGAACTGAATCGGAAAGCGGTCATGCATATTACATTGTAATTGTCGATGAATGTACAAGGTACCTGTTTTCTGCTGCCCTTGTCCGAAAATCGGAAGCATCAGACACTATCATAGAATTTGTGAATTGGTTCGAACGCCAATCTCGACGAACCGTTCTTTCACTGCACTCCGATGGTGGTTCTGAGTTCTCCAAAGCGCAGAAAACCTTGAAACGCAAGGGAGTTATCATCTGCACCACCTCAACCCACACACCTTCATCAAATGGATTGGCTGAACGTAATATAGCTGTTCCCATGGGACCGATACGCGCATGCCTGGAACAAGCCCATCTGCCACTTTCATACTGGAACAATGCCCTACTTCACGTAGTCTCGTGTCGAAATGTTAACATTCACAGCAGCACTGATCGTATCCCTTTGACCCATCTACTTCAAGAACCACCTCATGACGTGAAACATCTTCGCCCATTTGGTTGCCGGGCCCTTGTTGAACGAGATCCTATAAGTCGCAAGAAGATGCATCCTCGTCTTGTTGAAGGAATTAACCTTGGTCATATGCAAGGTGGTATGTACAAGATTCTAACAAGTCAAGGCACATTCACAACGAAGCATGTGCGTTTCATTGAGGATCAATTTCCTGGCTTGTCACTAATTGGAATGCTGTCTCCATCAGATCACACTCCATCCAGCCCCCAACACGGTTATGATTCAAGTGATGATGAAGATGATACAGTGGTCAACACTGCCACCCTTTCGCAACTGCCCCATCCTGAAGACACAGCTGATGATCAATGTGCCAGTCCACATTCCACGATCAGCAGCAGTGGACTGACTCATTATCCAGAAAAACCGTCGACATATGACCCTGATTTAGGTGGCTACTTGTCCGACCTTGAAACTCAGTCGGCGAATACCGCTCGAGCCCTACCAGACGAAATTAGTACATCTGATGAGCCCACTTTACGTCAGGCTCTTTCATTGCCTGAATCTGAGTACTGGACGGAAGCAATCCGAACAGAATTTGAGACCATCCGTAATCTTGGCACATACGAAGAATCCACTTCGGATCATGAACAACCTATCCCCTCTGGGTTTATCTTCCGCCTCAATCGCGATCATGAAGGTAAACCACAACGGTTTAAAGCCAGACTTGTTGCCAGAGGAAATTTTCAGACGATTGACGACAAAGACAGTCTCTATGCTCCAGTGTTGAACTTTGAAATTTTTCGCGTTATGATGGTTCTTTCTACCGCTATGCAATGGGATTGCCAGCATATTGATGTGAAAGGAGCCTTTCTACATGCTTCAATGCCCGTCGATAATCCTGTCTGGATAAAGCTCCCACAAATTCCGAATGTCAGCGAAGCAGATGGACGGATCGTCAAACTTGTCAAGTCTCTTTACGGCACCAGGGAGGCACCGCGACTATGGTACGAGAACATATCTCAATATCTTTGTTCTATTGGATTTCGAAAGCTCCAATCCGCCCCCTGTGTATTCATACATGGAACTGGTACGGATACCGTAATTGTCCTGGCTTATGTAGATGACCTCAGCACTTTCGGACGTCCCGAACGCACTGCCTGGGTGAAATCTGAGCTCTGCGCACATTATGAAGTATCGGATTTGGGCAAAACTGACCTTTACTTGGGTGTTTCTATTGCCGAAGAAACAAACAGCATCTTTCTTAATCAACGCCCACTTATCGAGAAGATTATCCGTGTTGCCCGAATGGACTCCTCCACTTCATTGTCAAACCCTTTGCCACAATCACACTGTCTTTATGATTCTATGACAATCCCATCTCAAGCAGAGGCTTTGGAAATGATGAATGTTCCCTATAAGGAAGTGCTTGGCTCGCTGTTATTTTTGAGCACACGCACGCGCCCTGATTTGGCTACAGCTGTCTCCATGTTGGTCAAGTATGCCTCTAAGCCGCTACCACAACACTGGCAATGCATGAAGAAAGTCATTCGGTACTTGATTGGTACTAAGGATTTCGGCTGGGAGATACCTCGTAATGCGTCTTCCTCGGTTACGTCGTGGTCTGACGCTGATTGGGGTCGTGACTTGGACAAGCGGCGATCGAGGGGGGGTTTCGTCATCACTATTGGAGACATTCCTGTCATTTGGAGCTCCAAGCTACAGAAGTCCACAGCTCTCTCCACGACTGAGGCTGAGTTCCACACTATCTCTGAGTGTATCAAACAAATCAGTTGGTTGAAGAACGTCATGCAGGAACTCGGATTTCCTCTTGAATATCCTGTTGTACTGTTTCAGGACAACCTTGGAGCAATTTCGTGGACGCAAACCGATTTCGGCATACGCAAAGTCAAACACATTGAACTGAGACATCATCATGTAACTGATGCTGTGGCCAATGGAGTCGTTGTTATCAAACATGTATCATCAGAGGAAAACCGGGCTGACATGTTTACAAAGTCTCTGATTGGTGATCTTTTCAATACTCATCGTACAGCTCTCCATGTTTCTCCCATAATGGTCGAGGGGGCGTCTCAGTGACTTTGAATCTCGTCTAATGTTCACGTTTGAATTTGTATTGTTTAAGACAGTTCGTTTTGACCTTTTTGTATTTGTATTATTTACGAGAGCGTACAAAGTAATTCTATATGCTCTCGTGTGCTATCTATGTCTATAAAGATGAGGGCAGCAAGTTCATCATTGATGGAAGATGGCCCTCAGCACTCTTCGTCTTGTTTCCATCTGAGTATCCCCTCCAAGAATTTGGACTCGATGTTTAAGGATAATCAGCAAAAGGCACTGCTTTTTCTAGGAGTCCCTGCTAGCTCGGCGTCAAAAGCTGATACAGCATCAGGCCCTTCGAATTCCAACCTTCAACCGAAGAAAAAGAAAAGGAACAAGAAGAACTGTTTTAAAAAACCTCGATTTTCGCTAAACGTTGCTGAGCGATCTTTTGCCTGCAGAGAGAGATCTTCTGAAGTGAACTGCTTCGACTGCAGCTCGAAGACTCATTTTCTTGGAGGCAAGGAATGCCAATCCTCCAGCTCGCTGAGTAAAAAGCGCAAACTGGAAGCTACTGTTAAGAAAGGCAAGAATGTTGGCGACGAAAGTCTTTTTCAGGGAGGCTTCAATCATTCGAAAGGCAACTAGTTTTAGTCGCTGGGTATGGACCCGACCATAAAGTTTCCATCGTCCTAGATCCGAACCCCGTGATAAACATCGGGTGTCCACAGATTCTCGGAGGAGTAGAAGCCGATGCGAAACTGGATTCTGCCTTTTAGATTTCCTTTCAGCTGAGAGAACTGGACCGAGCTCCGTTTTTTTCAGGGTTACGGTATTAACTGTGACAACGCACGGCTTTTATTTGCTATTTGGGATCTTCCAATAGTTTATATGAATGGGAACAAGACAAGAATTCCATTCTACGTGGTTGATGGAGATGGACCTTGTTGCTGGTAAACCAGATCGTTCACAAGTCCACCCTAATAGGTAAAGAGGACTTGCTCGTGATCCCGACAGGAGTCATTGGTTTGTAAAATAGGGTTCTGAACTTTTTTCTTACTCTTTTCGTTTCGTTGAAGACCCAGAAGATATCGTTCGTACAAGGCTTTTAGTCCTGGCGGTTAAGGAAACATCTATCCCATCCTCCTTCTCATGTCACAGTTCATTCTACTCGAACCGCTTTGAAAGTGTTTCGCAGGCGAATTTCTCTGAGGGAAAAATTGCAAAGAAGTTTGCATCCCAGCTCCATGGCTACACTCACTTGATATAAGACGATATGGCTGAGATTTGTCGCCGCGCAGGAAAGCTCGCACCCGTCTTGAAACAGGCACCGGAAGTGGCTCTTGCAAAATGCACTGGATGTAAAACTACTGGATGCCCTCTAGCATCTAGGAAGAATTCTTCGAGAAGGCTTCTGATATCTTTCATTCATCATGTCCAGGTTGACTTCAGGTTCATCAACGAGATGGTCACTATACCTATCTTTCATATGGTGGATTTGTCATCAAGGTTTTCAGTATCCACTTTCATGGCATCAAGGGAATGAAACCCATGGTGATCACCTTTGAACGAGACGAGACCAATCTGAACGAACCCCCTGCAGTAATCTCTGCAGACCCGGAGTTCGAGAACTCCATCTTCTGCCGACTACTTGGGGCTCATTCAATCTCGTTCGAGCCTCTTCCCGCATGTCACCATGATAAAATTGGGGTCGTGGAATCGAAGAAGGGTTGTAGCACTCTGCACTGTCGGAATGCCGATGCAAGATTTTTTTGGCTAATGAAACGCAATGACGGGTGGGTCAGCGTACGGGTCTCGACCGGTGGAAGCGTGGTAGACCGGGTCCTAAGGTTCGAATCCTTGACGGCGGCACTCCTAGAGTACTTCGTGCAATGGGCTGGCGTTTACAGTGCTCAACCGTTATCATTGATCCTTCACATATCTAGCTCCTTAGGATTCGACCGTCACGGCGAAGTCCAAATTGTCTCACAACTTCCGCGGGGTTTGGCTCTAGTCGGACCTATGGATAAACCTCCACTCTTGCCTTCGGGGTCGGAACGTCGTGATCCTCAGCGTCCCTAGTGGCCTGGACACGAGCGATGCCGTGCCCGACATGTCGGCGTCTTATGAGCATCCCGGGGGTTAGTTGTTCTCGTTACCAGTGGGCGCGACGGGGCGTCGCATCACTATCATCTTCGGGGTGCCAGTGCGTAAGAGCTGACCCTTGGCGCCAGGCTGGCAATTAATTCACCTAAGGTACTGTACATGCACCGGGGAGGGGTTCCTTGCCGCTTTTCGTATCCGTCGGTATTGCTTTAACGACCCTACGCGCGTTGTCTGCCGTGAACCACAGTGCGCGCTTTGGCTATTCGGGATCACGCCGGTCATCCTGCCCGATTCGGTTTCATCCTCCTCCCTTCCCGTGGCGGTATTCCTCCATTGGTCGCGCGCGATGCCGCCATTGCCTTATAAGCCTGTCGGATGCGGCACTATCCCTCCGGACTTCGTCGCATCCTTTGGTTTTCCTATCCGATTCCCGGCGGACCAACCTGTGGGCAGCGGCACAATGGCTTCGAACAACCAAGCGGGGAGCTCCTCTGGATACCAGGTAGCTTAAGAGCGCCCCGGGGATCGCTATGTCCATACCATCGGTTGAGATCCGCGGAAATTGCATCATGCCATTCTGCCGTCCCGTTGGTATTAGTGCCTAGATGGACATTGCGACAGTCTTGAGGAAACCTTACTGCTGGGCGCGTCGCTCGGCTCGCTACGCCGCGGGTGTCCAACAGGGTCAGGATCTGAAGCGCCGTTGGGCTTTGGATAGTACGGTTCTGGCCGATTGGAGAATGCAGTCAATGCGTCGGCGCGAGTAGCGCTTCTCCTGTGTAGGAGTCATCCATTCGGTTTTGTCCTGGGGTATGATAGACTCCTGAAGGTCAACAGATATCGGCGGCGGCGCTCTCGTTAGTGTTGAGTCGAACGGTGTTGTCACCATGGAAGCGTGCATCTGCTTGTTGTAGGTATAAACCAGTGGCTTAACGTAGTCGTCCCAGTCCAATCGGTGCTCCGAAACGTCGTGCGCCAATCGGTCCAGGCGGGTGCGGTTGAAGCGTTCGTCTTAGCCATTAGTTTGCGGGTGGTACCCCGTGGTGGTCACATGTTTGATACCTAGTGTAGCACAGACATGCGAGAAGAATTTGGATACAAATTGGCTGCCATTATCTGTAAGGAGGTAGAATGGAATGCCATATGGATATACCCAGTGGGACAAGAAGGCCGTGGCTACATCCGTGGCTGTTTTCTTTCCTGGGGGTAGGGCTCGGGCAAGTTTGGTAAACCTATCGGTTATAACCAAAACGAACCGTTTCCCATAAGACAACTTAGGCAATGGCCCAATTATATCCATTGCGAAAAATTCCATCGGACCTGTGGGGGGGAAGAGCTTCAATTTGGCCTAATGGTTGGCGTGAGACCCTCGGATCTGTGCGCACGATGCACAGTTCCGTGCGGGTTGCCATAGGTCCTGCACCATCAGTGGCAAATAGAAGAACTTACTAAGGGTCTGGTACATTCGTCGGCCTCTAGGGTGACCAGCCAAGCGGGAGAAATGGGCGAGGTATAGGAATCGCGCCCTTAGCGAAGTTGGTATCACCCGTTGGAGTGCGCTATCCAGCGGTGAGCGGCGAAATAGTAGACCAAATCGGTCGTAGTCGAACAGGCATCCTGGGGTTCCTACCAATTGGGCTCTTTGCTTGCAGTATTCGTCTTCGACCTGCTCCTGTAGGAGTTCCTCAATAGTTATAGGGAGGAGTTCTTTTTCCTCCGGGGCTATCGCATTAACCTGAGGTTGTGCCGAATTGGACGGTACTGTCTCCCAGTTCAATAGGTATACTTAGTTCTCCTTTACCTCAGGACCCTCCGAATGCACCTTACCCATAAGGGCATCTGTTTCCGTATAGTCCTGTGGTCCATCGTCTGTAAAGAGGGTGAAAATTAGGTCTTCCAATGGAGTGTCACCAGTTCCGCCGGTAATGATTCGCGACAAGACATATGCTGCTTGGTTCTTGATGCCTGGCTTATAGGTTATCTCGTAGTCATATTCTGACATCTTGAGGTGCCACCTAGCGAGGCGACTCGATGCATCGGTCATATTCAGTAACCAGCGGAGTGAATCATGGTCTATCTTAATGGTAAACCTGGTTCCCTCGAAATACGGACGGAGTGTCATACGGACCATACGATGGCCAGACATTCCTTTTCGGTCTTACTGTATTTTCGCTCCGCGCTGGTGAGCGTTCTGCTCCAGTAACCAATAGGCCGATAGTTCTTCGGTGACTCCTGTTCCTGTAGCAGTGCACAACCCACTTGGACATCAGAGGCATCTGTGTCCAGGACGAAAGGCCTATTGGGCTTTGGTAAAGCCAATATGGGTGGGTTCAGCCATTTACTCTTTAGGGTCGGAAATGCCTCGTACAGGTCGTCGGTAAGGGCTTCGAACTCCGAAGGTGTTCCCTTCTTTAGCATCGCGTTGATAGAGGCCGAGATCTTGGAAACCCCTTGGACGAACCGTCGGTAAACGTCGCACAAGCCCACGAAGGATCGTAGTTCCGTGTGAGTCCTAGGAGGCTTAGCCTGGCGAATCTCATTTTTGGTCTGTGTGGCCACCTTAAGCTTTCCTGCGAGGACGACGTGACCGACATAGTCCACTGAGGCCTGGAAGAAAGAGCATTTGCAAAGTTTTAGTGTTACTCCAGCGTCCTGTAGGATTGCTAGCACCTTCTGCATGTGGCGAAAGTGTTCCTTTACGGTCCGTGAGAAGATTATAACGTCATCCAAATAGACTAGGGCGAACTTCCATTTGAATCTGGACAGTATAATGTCCATTACCCGTTGAAAAGTGGCTGGGGCATTCTTCAAACCAAAGAGCATGCGAGTAAATCTGAACAGACCTTCATGGGTGGTAAAGGTTGTCAGTGCCCTCGCATCTTCGGCCAAAGGGATTTGCCAATATCTCGAGTTAGCTTCCAATGTGGTAAATACGACAGCTTCGCCTAAGGAATCCAGACAGTCGTCCATGCGGGGTATTGGGTACGAGTCCCTCTTGGTTACTGCGTTCAGCTTCCTGTAGTCAACACAGAACTTGACGGAGCCATATTTCTTCGCTACGAGGACAAGGGGACTTGCCCATTCGGATTGGTTTGGAGGCGCTGGCTCTTTGACTTGAGCATCGCGCATCTTGTCCATCTGGTCGGCGACAATTTCCCTACCTTTAAGGTCGGTACGGTACGGGTGCTGGAACTGTGGTCTAACATCATCCTGAAGGTCAATGCTGTCTTTAGTGGCTCTGATTGTGCCCAATCTACCTGACCACATGGCCTGGTGTTTCCTGAGGAGATCAAGTACCTGGGGCCTATAGGATTCGAATTCTGCGCCGATGGCGACCGTCCACTCCCAAGATTCGACGTCCTCGTCGGGAGTTGGCGTCGCAAGGTTATCCATTTGGGCCTCCATAATAGCCACGAGCGCGGGTAGAGTGATACCAATCACTGAGCCTTTAGGTAGCCACACAGGTTTATCTCGGAAGTTGCTGATTGTGACCAAAAAGGACCTATTGGGTTGGATGTCCATTAATCCAATGGCTATCAAGATAAGGTGCTTCAGAACCGTTCTCGGGTGATTCTGAATCTTTACGAGATCTGAGAACTGGTAATGGACCGATACATGGATTTGAGTCTTCGGGGGTATCGTTATGGCGTTTGACACGCGAACCTTGTTGGAATTCGTGTTCTCGGAGACGACCGCTCGGTTGCGGCTCGCTTTTGGCCCTGGGACGGAACCAGTTAAGGAGATGGAGGGTGCGCGGTAGAATGGGACTTTCCTAAGGCATGGATAAATGGCCTTAATGTATCGATCCATAAAGGAAGTCCCTAGGATTGCATCAGCGCCCAAGTTAGGACATACAAGGAACCACGTGTGGACTTTGAATTGTCTCAGATGGAGGTAAAGTGGTACTATCCCTTTAATGTCCATGGGTCTACCTGACGCATCGGTAATTCTGGGGATCTTCCTTGCCTGAGCGAAATCTTTCCAACCAAATGGTAGTAGCTTAGGATGGACCAAGTTGGGACCACCGCCTGTTTCCAATACGGCTGTGGTCACTCGAGAGTTGTTGGAATGAAGTCCCACGGTTACTCAAACTGTGTAATTCTCTTTCCGGAGGATACAGAGAGGTTGGTTACTGTGTTCCAATTCCAGTTCATCCTGAGTGGACCATTCTGGGTGGTTTGTACTTAGAGCTGAGGAGCTCTTTGGCTCATGAGTGTCAAATTGGTTGAGAAAGGTGCTTAAAGAAGGAGGATTTGCCTCGCGTCGACCCTCTAGAAGTTTTCCGATGGGGGTTCCATTTCTTCCCGAGGATAGGATTCTTCCACGGCGTCCTCCATAGGATCTACAATGGAGTGGACCCGTGGGGCTTTGATCGAAAAATCCGGAGGCGTGGCATAGCGTGAGCTTCCAGGGGTCCCTGTGGCTCGTTTCTGTGCCCTGTTATACATTTTTTGGGATCTCCGCACCCAGTAATTCTCTTTCCTTAGGGCTAGGAGGTTTTAGGTGCGTTCTCAGGCAGATAACTCGTACAGTCACAAGGTTGGGTCACGGAAAGGCAGAGGAAGCAAGCCCTTGAGGAGCGAACAAAAATGTTTTTGTGGGGCGAAAAGGGAGAATACTTGGGTGTGGGTGGTCCAGTGGTCGCTGTAGTTCTCTGGGAGGTATATGATAGGGTTCCGATCGGAGGAGCTCTGAAATTGACCGCGTGTACATCTCCCGAATCCGCGTAATGTAGTGAAACATCCATGTCCGACTGCGTGGAACTAACCAAATGGGCTTTGCCTGGATTACGCAATGGAGTTGCCTGTCATCTGGTTGTATCAGCGTTGCGCTTGGAGGCCCTTTAGGTTTTGCGATAACCCTCAGCGTAGTTAATGAGCCTTAAGAAGGAGTATTGTGGGTTTTCCGTGTGGTAATTGTGCACATGTGTCTGAATGGCAGGGAGCAATCCCGTGATGAAGTGAAGTTTAAGCCGTCCTTTGGAGAACAAGTTTCTACATTGCTAAGACTTCTTCCATAGGTCGTCTGCGAAAGCCGATTCAGTCATGTTGGAGCTCTCCCTAAGGGATACTACTTCCTGGTGGGCATCCAATAAAACGTCATCCGTGGTGTAAGTTTCAAAGAGGTAATGAACAACCTGAGGGTATAACCTGAGGAGCTCACGGTCTTGATCATCCACGAGGTCAGTTGTGCCAGACATCTTCGAAACCACTCGTTCACGCGCTTGTCCTGTAAGGAAAAATTGGAAATGGTACAGAGCGGCGCCCTTGTGGACACCGTTCTGATCGCAGGCCGTACGGAACAAACTGAGAAACCTAATGACATCAATGGGATCGGGACCCGAGAACTTGTCCGTAATGGTAAGTTGCACCGTTTGGCCCATTTGGCGACTCTGAGAGCCACCGAACCAGAATATTTCGCGGATCTGTCGACCAGCCGGTAATTGCGATAGTCTAGAACCTTAAGGAAAAGTTCGATTGTGGTTGTCAGTGGTCTGAGGCTTCCAACGACGGCCTCATCAACTTCTCAGTTGGTCGTTTCGGTCGAGGCCGATTCGGAATCACTCGTGTCCGAATGGTCTCTTCTTTTTCTACTTCTTTTCTTCTTTCTCCTGCGGTTGCTTCTTTTCTTTCCAGCGGAATAATGATTTAAAAGATCGATCTCTCCATCAGATCCCATGGAGCCCCGAGGTCGCTGTAACTTATATAATCCGTCAGGTGGGGCAAGCAGTCTCTCTTTTAGACGCAGAGCTTCGCTTCTGCTCCTCGCTTTTCCCTCCCTTGTATTCTCCTGATGGGCAACCTGTCTCTCATCTAGACGCAGAGCTTCTCTTCTGCTCCTAGGTTGTCCCACCATAGGGTTTTCCTGATGGTATTCCCGGCGAGGGGCGGATAACGCCGCCACTCCTGGGGGAGCAGTATAGGGTTGCCATATGGAAGCCGGATGGGTGACTTGTGGAGTGGTCCTAGAGACCGTGTTGCCTGACTGGCTGGTGACTGCTCCTTGAACGGCCTGAAAGAGGGAGTCTAAGAATAGCTCAGACTCCATGACCTTGGGGACGATTCGCGTAACGAGTTAATCCGTATACTCAGCTGTCGCCGTGGCGAGTCGCATGTTCATAATGGAATCCACATGGGCTGAGCAGAGCTCACGGAGACGGGGCCAGAGAATGTCGGCAAGTCCGGCGGGAATATTCTCTCTAACTCCTTAGGTCTTATGGGGTTCTCTTTGTGGTGTTCCTGGCCTAGAGGTGGCCCTGGTGAGCCGTTCTCGTAAACGCGCTGCCACTGTGCGTTCTCGGCGAATCCTTTCAAGGTTACCCAGGGGGGTCAGTACTTATTGCGGCTGGCTCCTCGTGCTCCTGCGGTCGCTAGCGGTATCAACCTGAGGTTCAGGCGACGTCGTCGGCGTTGCAGCGGCAGGTGTTCCTGCCGCGGGAGTCCCATGGTTGGGTCGGTTGGGTGTGTTTCCTGGATCCATCATGGCGGTTGCTTCTGTACTTTCGGTCCGTTGGGGAACTAGACCAAAGGTTAGAATCCGTGTAATTCTTCGTTCCAGTGGGCTGTACAATTGTTCCAAAGGTTTTTAAGTCGGGAGACCAAAATGTAACGCAATGACGGATTAAGTCAGCGCACGGGTCTCGATCGGTGGTAGCGTGGTAGAGCGGTCATAAGGGTCGAATCCTTGACGGCAGCACTCCCAGAGTACTTGGTGCAATGGACTGGCGTTTACTGTGTAGTCGTACAGGTTTGAGCTACGGAAACGATGGCTTGAAGACCAAAGGGTGAAACTAATATACCAAAGAGGGTTATTCAGTATCCTAACGGAGCCTACCGTTCTGTAAGGGAGAAACGTCACTCGAGCCAAGTAAATAGTACTGGGGAGGCGCTGAGATCTCCCTGGAACTGTACTGCTAATCTATTACACTATTTAGAATAAATTAATAATCTACATGAGTCCACCTGAGGTCGACTCGTACACGTGTCCCCTGCAAGATCCTTCTGGGCCCGGCGGCTTACAGGGCTTAACCGCTATCACCGCTCCTTCACAGGTGGAATAGCTTTCGAGTGGACTTCGCGGCTTTTTTATGTCTTTCCTCTGCTTTGGATTGACCAAGCGTTGTGGTGTTCCACGTAACTCCACGAGCTCTTACCGCGTCATCTTCAGCTTGGGCCAACTAAAACAACTCCAGAAATGGGGTTCTTTCATGCTTTTCTCGAAATCGAGCCACTAGAGATTTGATGTTGGGATCGAGTCCATCGATGAACAAGGTAATCTTGTCCTCTTTTGACTTGACGTTTTCACAGCGCGTGGCCATTCGGTTAAGCCTCGAGCTTTACTCAGCTTCTCCCTCACCAGGTTTCTGGGTCACATCACGAAGATCCAGGATAGCCTGTCGGATTGCGTTCGATGTCGCATAGCTGTGCAGTAAGTACTGTACTGCCTTCGGCCAGGATGTCACACCGCCTTCATTAGCGGTCAGGGATCTGCGAAGGGAACGATATTGCTCGGACGCAAAACCCGTCAAAAAATGTGGTAATGAAACCCAAGCTTGAGCTTCACTCATTTCTAAGGTGTCCGCCTATGCAACAAAACGAGTAAGGAACTCGATAACTAGAATGGGCGTTTTCCACCAAAGACTAGATCATTCAGTCCAATCTTCAACCCCCTAATGTGGTCCTTAACCTTTGCGGTTTCGCGACCCGATCGCTTCTTTCCTCCTTTCTCTAAGCGATACTACGTGTAGTCCAGGACTTTCCGATACAACGGATTCGTACAAGGGAGTGGCCTGACGCGCTTGTACTTAGGACCTTTCTTCCGTAATAGCCAAGAATACTTGTTCCTCTTCCTAGAACGGGAACTACTATGATCATCATCACTGGCATCGTTAGTGGACGTGTTCAAAAGGTCAAATTCGTCAGAACTGGAGTTTCCATCCTCCGATCCTGATGAATCATCACACGTGTCCGGCTTAGACTTTCGCTTCTTGCGACGTCTTGACTTCGATCTCCTCAATCGCTCTTCCCTCAAGGAGACTTAGTTTTCGTCTTTCACGACTTGGGTAGCAGTAGTCTGGGCATTCATTACTGCCTCCAGGCGTTCCAGACGAGGTTTACCTCGAGTGAAGAGTTCCTCCACGTCAATGGTCAGGCCCGGTAAAGCCTCCGGAGCATTACCATGCCTTTCCATTACTTGGTTCAAATCCTCTCGCAGGTTTCCCACAACTCGCGGGCATCTGGTCCCTTTCTTCTCGACGAGCGAGTACGACTTGTTCTCGGCGCAAGCGCTCTACTTCTTCGGGAATGATCGCCATGTGCAATTCCAATCCGATGATTCGCTCACGATAGGCGTTGGAATCAAATTTGAGACTAAGCACCTGAGCGCGTAAATTATTTTCTCCAACAGGTGTTACGACCTGTTGGTCTGTCGGTTCATTATGGGAACCATCGGCCTTCGTGGTTGGTTTAATATCCAGCTCCACGGGCGTGGGTACATCCGAGAGATCTCGTCTATCGGTCACCGAACGAGAGGGCGTCATCGCCTGACGGTATAGTGGCTCTCCGGCTTCTGTATATGAGGCGAGCCTCGGTCGTGGGCGTGGGTCTGAAGGATCCGGGGGACCGGGAATAGACTGGGTCTTCTTTTTTGGCATTCTGAACAATCCCAATGTTCGGCGACGAAATAATTGAGGTCTTAAATTGAAGAGGACAGCGTAGTTAACTATGGAACTCTGTAAGAGCTGGACGTGGTCCGAAACCTCTCCCGAGATCATATTCCAATCTAATTAAAGATAGGTATCGATTCCACGGTTCCATGTGCGAAACATTTGGAGTAGCCAATCACAGTGTTACTAAGTCGGAAGACTACTTGTAGTATCCGCTCTGTGGAGAGAGCAGACACCTGTGACATTGTTCGGGACTTCCGAATGGGTGCTTGCGGCTGAGGGTAAGGTGTGGTAGAGCACAACACTAGCGAACTACAATGGGTGTTTTAAGGCCCCACTCGCCAATGAGGGTGGTTGGTACTATTGAACGGACAACTACTTGTTGTAGCTTGTCCGGATCTCCGGTTAAGGAATATTAATTAAGAAGCAAGTGAGTTATGAACCCGTTTATTGTCTCCTTTACTTTGGATTCGGCGCTCCCTTCTGTGCCTTAAGCACAGTGCACAGGGGTGAGCGCCGCACATAATAATATCTAGACATAAACTTGGTTAGCCGATTAATCCTTCTACAGTACGGGATAATGCATGCCACGTGGCTACTCACTACAGTATATGCGCCGTTGCCAATCCGGTAATTCCCTACAAAGGGTCTAGTGGGATTCGCCGTGGCAGACCGATGTCCCACGTGTATCATACCACCTCGCGGACCATCTGCGGGGTGCCGCTTCATAACTTCATCCTAGGCGTTGCACTCACTTATGAGTATCATTATACTTAGCCAAAAAGAATTTCCATCGGAATTTTGACAGTGCAGAATACTACAATGCGACATCGACCTCAATCCGACAGGCTATCCTGGACCTTCGTGATGTGACCCAGAAACCTGGTAAGGGAGAAGCAGAGTACAGTTCGAGGCTTAACAGAATGGCTACGCGATGTGGAAACCTTCACTCCACGGAGGACAAGATTACCTTGTTCATCGATATACCCGATCCCAACATCAAATCTCTAGTGGCTCGATTTCGAGAGAAGCATGAAAAAAACCAATTTATGGAGTTGGTTCGGTTTGTGCAAGCTGAAGGTGACGCATTAAGATCTCGCGGAGTTACGCGGATTACAATAGCGCTTGGTGCATCCAAAGCACAGGAAAGACGCAAAAAAGCAGCGAAACTCACTCGAAAGGTGTTCCACCTGTAATCTCCAGTGAACTGTCGATAGCCGTCGTTTGTAAGACACGATAACCAATCGCAAAACGATGCTATTCACCATATGAATTATTGGCACTCATCGGTACCCACAGAGGATCTACCTCACTCAGAATCCCAAGAGAAAGAAGCTCTAATGGCTATGAAGAGCAGACGTCCCGAGTCCCGTGCATACATAAAACCCCCGGACGGAGAATTCAAAAATGGAAAACCTGGATGGGTGGACACCCGAATAGCTTATCGATCACAACCGATGTCGGCAGCCCGCCGTAAAGCGTTAATATTCTATCTGTGCTATGGCCGTCATCATCTGTCTTTAGAATGTACCCTTCCTGCAAAGGATTTAGTTCACGTCCTCACGAATTATGAGACTCTCTCAGTGGAAGAACGAACCCGAGTTCCAGCTGGTACCGACTGGAAGGTGAAAGCATGGCTTAGCTACCATCCTGGACGTCAATCAGGAGCCCCAGTAATTCAGAACACTGAAGCAACACAAGCTAGTCCGCGAGTTAGAAGCAACGTCCCAAGGGCGCACGACCCGCCTCAGTCGGGAAACTAAGTGAGGGAACCCAAAGAAGGTCGGTCCTATTCCATCGCGTAGAGCCGACCAGGGAGTACTTGTCTCCTGTTTCCCGAGCTGGTAGACACAAGGTCTTGATGAGGACTCATCACATTCCGTCGAGTGGTTTGAATCCGTTCGATGGAAAGCCAGTACAGTTTGACTGTGAACTCCAACGTTTTAGGAGGCGTTATACTTGTCCGTCGAAACTGGAAAACTTTATTATGATAATGCAGAAGAGGAATTATAAAGTTTATGCTGACATCGGCTCGGACAAGGATTTATTGACCCGCCGCGTGACAGTTCTTGATACAGGCGCCGGACCGAACTTTATTCAGATATCCGAACTATGACCCACCGATCAGGAAGAAATTCGTTACGGTCCGTTTCCGGATAGCGGAGATGCTAATAGGAATGCAGTGAAAACACTTGAAACAGTGAAGTTGATCGTTCGAATTGGACACTTTTTGGTGAAGGGGACGTTTATTGTCTGCAAGTCTCTGGCCGCACCAGTTGTTCTGGGATGTGATTGTTGTGACAGATGTGTCGAAGCAATCCGCCCTCGCAGTCGACTAATCACGTTAGACGATGGCTCCACATTGCCAATAATCAGAAGATCACTACGAAGTTTCCCTATCACTGCTTCACTTTCACCCTCAATGGAATACGAGTCGGCTCTTGGTCTTCCATCACCAAAGATTCGTGTGTCGAAAACTACAGTGTTAAAGGCTCAATCCCAAACCTGGGTACAAGTGACAACACAACGACACTGTCTCGTGGTAATCAACCCTCATGCAGCAGCTATATAGGAGCATCGAGTACTTCTTGCGGCAAATGGAATTGCCCAAGTTGAACCGGACAAACCCTTCTGAATACTCATTGCTAACCTTACCGATACTGATTATCGTTTACCGAAAAAACAGATCGTTGCAGCTGTTCTATCGCACCCTATAGAAGTAGTCCCGACTCATATCTCTACCGCAGAAATGCTAGGGTCTGCTGGTGTGACAGACGAATCAACTGGCGCATATGAATGTTCCAGAGAGCAGTCGCAACCGACAGAAGGACAGAACGACCCAGATAAGCCGGTAGAAGAACTCGTACTCGAGAATGTTCCCGAAGGATATAAGGAAAAAATCAAGCAAATTTTGAAAAAGTATCCCTCCATGTGGAGTGGAAAACTAGGAAAGATCTCCGCCACAGAACATCATATTGATGTTATTCCGGGATCTCGTCCCATTTCTCTGCCACCTTACTGAGCAGGACCGAAAAATCGTCAGATCGAAGAGGACAATGTTGCCAAGATGCTGGGAGTGGGAGTAATAGAAGCAGCACAATCTGCTTGGGCTTCCAATGTGGTGCTAGTCCCAAAACCTGATGGTTCTTTACGATTCTGTGTCGACTACCGGAAACTCAACGCAGTTACGATACGAAATAACTATCTACTGCCTCGCATGGACGAGTGTATATACAGCGTAGGCAGTGGAAACGTTTTCACCACGCTTGAAGCCAACCCTGACTATTGGAACGTTTCTGGTGTCGAAAAAGATCAGGATAAGACTGTATTTGTGTCACACGCTGGACTATCCCGTTTCAAGCGGATGTCCTGTGAACTCAAAAGTGCTCCGGCAACTTTCCTTCGCGCTGTGCACCTGTAACTCTCGAAGTATATATGGAAAAGATGTCTAGTCTATTTGGACGATGTCATTATCTTCTCTCATGATATGGAAAGTCATATGCGACATGTAGAGGAGATCCTAGAAGCATTGAAGACTGCAGATTTAACCTTGAAGTTCCATAAATAGGAGTGGTTCGCTAATAATTTGAAGTATTTAGGCCAAATAATTAGGCCTGGTCAGGTTGCATTTCATAAAGCTCAGACAGCGGCAGTCCGTGAATCGCAACCCCCATCGACACTGACCCAATTGCGACCCTTCCTGGGATTATGTAACGTTTACAGATGATTCATACCGCGCTACTCGCACATTGCAGCTCCATTGAACTCATTATTGCGTAAAGGGCAGCCTGTTAAGCTCGAGGATTTCAGACCCGCCGAACACGAAGCCTTCAAGACTTTAAAAACAAAACTCTTCACAGCACCAATCTTGGCCTTGCCCAAACCTAACCTACCTCATTCTTTGGATACCGACTCCAGTGAGTATCAGGTAGGGTGTGCTCTTTTTCATACCCATCCGGACGGTCAGAGGAAACCAATCAGTTACTGTTCACGAACGCTGAACGCTGCAGAGAAGAAGTACTCCGTATCAGAAAAGGAATGCCTTGCAGTAGTGTGGACGCTGACTACTTTACGATCCTATCTCCAGGGAGAATCGTTTACCATCCATACGGATCATTCGTCCCTACGATGTTTATTATCAATAACGGACCCCTCCGGGAGATTAACACGTTGGTGTTTACAACTATCTGAATTCCATTTCGAAGGTAAATATAAGAAAGGACTGGATAACATACAAGCACACGCTTTGTGGAGATGGGAAACTTTAGGGGAGACCCAAAAAAAAATAGATGACGATTTACCATTTTTCTCAATGGAGCTGAACAAAGATGAAACGCAACTTGAATATCAAGAAGATGAAGAATATTATTTCCAATGGGACCGTCTCATGTAAATCCATAGAACGGAACCTCCTGAGCAACTCGAGCGTATCTCGATCACTGAGCTCTGCAATGAGCAACTCACAGATAACTTCTGTACAGCGATGCGCTCTCGTCTTAATTGGGGGGAGCATTTGCCCTTTTCGCTCGATTCACGAGGTATATTGCTCAGCCACGTCCAGAAGCATGATCAGATCGTGTTTTCGCACTCTTTTAAGAGTCGTGTACTCTACTTGGCCCATTGTGCGAAGCTATCTGGACACTCAGGAGGAACAAAGTTGTTTATGACCATAAGAAGGGACTTCTATCGGCTGAAGTTGGCAATGGACTGCCATGCTACGGTAAACTTATGCTGAACGTGTGCGATGAATCGCGTGAAACTATATAAGAAGAGGAAAAAGATGACTCTATTCTCGGCGAAGGCGCATTTATAATTCGTCAGCATCGACATACTTGGAGAGCTAATTCGTTCCAACCAAGGATATCGCTACCTACTTGTAATTACGGATCGATTATCGAAACTTGTACGGACTGTACCGTTGAAGAGAATAACCGCCTGGGTAACAGCTCAGGCTTTCATCAAACACTGGGTGTATGTTTACGGACCGCCGAAAGTGCTGCTATCAGATAATGGAAAACAGTTTGTCGCTAAGTTCTTTCAGAACGTATGCCGAATATTAGGCATCAGGAACGTGTTTACCACGACCTACCATCCACAGTGTAGTGGTCTGGTGGAACGCCACAACCGTACGTTATTAGCCGCTCTTCGGCATTACATCGCGGATCACCCGAAGGAGTGAGACATGTACACAGACACACTAATTTATGCGTACAACACGCAAGTGCTTACGTCTACAAAGGCGGCTCCTTTTGATCCCGTGATATCACGTAGACGACCCTCACTGCTTATGAGGTTGGACGAAGTCGAGGAAGACAAACCAACACCGGCGAAGAACTATCCCAAATGGAGAAACGACCTGACGTTAAGAACAGAGCAAGCGGCTCGAGAATTGGCAAAAACGCAAGCGTGTTACAAACTTAATTCGGATGCCCGACGGCGAAGACAGTTGTCAGATCTCCGGTAGGTGAATACACTTTTGTTCGCGTGGAACGACTTGAAAGCAGGTTTGAGCACGTGACAAATGGCTAACGGTAGTATCTGGACCTTTCAAGGTAATGAAGCTCACCGATGACACGGTAGTTCTAAGAACAGGAGAGGTCATTGACCGGTTTTCGCACGATCGTGTTGAAACTGCACTAGACAACTCTGAACTCCGGAAAACTGGAAAAAGAATCACAGTTTAGCGGCAGAAATGGGAGCTACCCGTCGAATCAGACGATTCGTTTCCCGTGGCACACGGGGCTGACACGGCTCGTGACCTCCCGCTGCGCGGCAGCACGGTGACATCCCACGCCAACTCTCCGAAAAATCTGAATGAGCCCCGTGGAAAGAGCCAGCACTCTTGTATGACCACAGTACCTGAAGACAAGAAAGTTTTTATAAAACTTGGTCCAATGAGATCCGGTCCCGAAGCGGCTGCACACACGCCATAACCCGTTCAGGTTGAAACGTCAACCAGAACGCCACTAGCTGAGCGATCGCGCTCGGCAGCCGACCAAAGAGAACAAGTCGAAGTTGAAGCTAAACCTCCAGTAGTGGTGGATGCACCTCCGGCCGAACCTTCGGTGGAGAAGCCCAGTTTGGCTCATGCCCCTCAAAAGGACAGAAAGAAAACGCACTGTGACGAATGCAGGTAACCGTAGACCCGACGACTATGCAGTCAGACTGCGAGAACGACGCTACAGTGGCCCAAAAAGGTCTCAGCTGTCTTACTAGACTACGCAGGTTCAACCTGAAGATATTGAAAGTTCCCACGCGCTCTTCTGGGAGGTTCAAGGAAACGACAACGTTTAAATATCCCGTCCGGACTCAACGAGTTCGTTAGTCAGACAGCTTAAGCCGGTGAACTAGAATCTCGCGCCATCCTCCGAAACGTTGGGAAATGCCCAGTAATACGTCATGGATCGCATCATCGATCACTGGGAAGACAAAGACACCCACAAACTACTGTATCTTATCCGTTGGTACGTTTTTCCTCGGGAAGCGGATACATGGGAGTCTATAACTCATATCCCGCGCTCACAGGTTGTGCGTTATCATCGTCGCATTCGACTCTCATTCCCTGCGTAGATCAACACCACGATAATCTTTCCAGATGCGATTTCTTGGAGCCACTGCTAATACCTTTTCCCTTCAGAAGAAGGATGTAAGAGAAGAAGACGAGAAGACTCGAGAAGAAGAAGACGTACTTAAGGAGACGTAAAGTAACGGAAACAGAAGAATTTGGTTTATATTATATTAAAAGAATGTGAGAGAAGAAGACCAGAAGACTCCAGAGGAAGAAGAAGTACTTTGGAAAACATGAAGTCACGGAAACAGAAGAATTTTGGTTTATGTTATCGCCGCAAGGGTGTTGAAGACATTTAATTGTCAACGAACTTACCTGCTGGTATAAAAGATTAACAA
The DNA here is from genome assembly GCA_030374765.1 of Agarophyton chilense. Taxonomy (NCBI): domain Eukaryota; phylum Rhodophyta; class Florideophyceae; order Gracilariales; family Gracilariaceae; genus Agarophyton; species Agarophyton chilense. The sequence continues at coordinate 1,540,729 of JARGXX010000100.1, forward strand.
TGGCGGTAAGCGCAACACGATCGCCTTACGGGTGTGTTTCGGCAAAAACCGCGTTTAAGAGGAACAGTCTCAACGGTGCCAAAAAGTGATCCTCCCCATCTCTCTGTTGTTGGGCAAACCTACGATGGAATCCCATCGACAGGGTGGCAACCGATGTCATAGCCGTTTATGGCGAAGCACCCGTCACACGCGCGGTACCAGATGTTCAGATTCATCCTCGCAATCGAGTTCTGCATCAGCTCCTGGAGCTTCTTCACATTCCTGATCTGCAAACTCAGAAGGTATGAACCTGTACACATGTCCAGTACGCTGATTTGAAAAGAACGCCCTAGGATTCGCTCGAAGGTCACGAGCCTGATCAGACGTGTTTATCTGGCTGGTCCACGGTTTTTACCACACAAATTCTCCAGAATTAGCTGTGCATCCCAGCGAATGATCTCGATGGCGCACCCTTCTGAGTCTAGCTGATTGCTCTAACGGAACCCCATGCCAGTCGATACTGTCGATCAAGTCTACCAAGAGTAGGAATTCGTCATAACTGGCACGGGACTCCAACATAAGGGAAAGATCGAGTTGTCTCGCATATCCCCGCGCTGTTGGCGACATGTACCAAACCCGATAGGTATCTTATGCATCCCAAAGGATATACGCTGCCATCTTGGCAATGAACTCGGAGACCACGACTGTCCAGTATCCCGAGAATGGGTCGTTTATCAACGCAGACCCGATATAGATTATGGCAGGAGGAAGCTTCACCGTACATGCACGAGGGCTTTCGATCTCCGCCCAGTGCTCGGGCAGCGCGACATAGAGTCCGACGCGAGCATTCCGCCTAGTTCGATCAATCTCTGTAATTTGGTATGGAACCAGATACCCCAAGCAGGATATCGTACGTCGTTCCATACGAGAATAATGCCAGTAAGGAATGTCTCTCTTGTGGAGGAAGCGGAAGACCGCATGGAGCAAGAGCTGCTGAAAGCAGATTGCCGCGTCGCGCACATCGCGTAAGCCACGGCATTCGTCGAAGTCGACCTGGTATAATGTCTCGATGTACAAGTATCCTTCGCCATTCGTGCGAGCCATCCAGGGGTCCTGATTCTAATCTCTAGTGAGAACGACCGTGCTCATGAAACGGTGCAGACGCTGGTATATCAGCTTGGTGAACCGAGTTTGGGCTTCGTCTATACATTCATTGTTTTACCTGGCAATCTCGAAACCTGGAAAATCACAATGAGTAAGCCAATCGTGGCTGCGGATAGCTGCATATGGAAGGCCATCTAGAAGGTAACCGCTGAAGACGTATCGGCTGATCAACGCGTCATCTCGAAGGGCGACTGTGTCAAACCAGGGAGCCTGTGCGAAGAGGTCAACATCGTCAAGAGGGTCTCATCCCACCAAGTCCGCGGGATGTGGAAAGCTGCTTTGAGCCCGACCACACGGCGCTAGAACGCTCCCAACGGAGGATACATAAGCAGCGTTCGACATTACACCTGATACCGAAGGCTGCAAGGGCAGGGAGTGGAAACCCACGCGAGGAGACGGCATTAATCGGAAGGCCGAAGGCGCCGCAGCTTGCGAATTGAAGCCACGGTTGGCGTAAGGACCCTATGAGGGTACATCTCCGTTGTTAAAGTTGTGCGGCGCGTATGGATTCATCGCTGATAAAGTCGAAACAGATGATACTTTCGTGGAGACGAGGAAATTTCGGAATGCCGATGCATACTAGGGTGTATAAAGACGTCTTGCGTCGCCAATGCTTCGCAATTAACAGGGGCGATGTGTAGTGTTCTGCAATGTCGGAATACCGATGGAAGATTTTTTTGGCTAAGTATGATGATACTCATAAGTGAGTGCCACGGCTAGGATGAAGTTATGAAGCGGCACACTGCAGATATTTCGTGAGGTGGTATATTACTCGTAGGATCTGTTTTTGCAACGGCGCATCCAATTAAACCCTTTGTACGGAAACACCGGATTGAAAACGGCGCATATAGGGGGTAGCCACGTGGCATTCAAGCCTATCCTACGTAGGCGGACGCCCATTTATTGCTAGTTATCGTGTACTTTCGAGAGTTTTATCGGTTAACCAAGTTTATATCTAGGTATTATTATGTGCGGCGCTCACCCTTCTGCACAGTACTTAAGGCACAGAGGGGAGCGCCGACTCCAAAGTTTAGGAGACAGCAGACAGGTTCACAACTGACTTGTTCTTTGTTCAGGATTCCTTAACCGGAGATCCGGAGAGGTTAAAACAAGTAGTTGTCCATTTCATAGTACCAACCACCCTCCTTGGCGGGTGGTGCCTTACTACCCCCATTCTAGCTCACTAGTGTTGTGCTCTACCACATCTTCTCTTTAGCCGCAAGCACCCATTCGGCAGTCCCGAACACTGTCACTGGTGTCTGCTCTCTCCGAAAGAATGGATACTACAATGGTGTAGTTCGATTCTTTGCGCTTCGACTTTTGCAGGACACAAACTATTTCACAGTTATTCGAAATACGAACTAAAACTTCCGAGATTTATTGTCTCGCGCAACGTATCTCAGTAACATCTTGTACGGGGAAAAGAAGCTAAGTAGCTTCGAAATTGCGCGTAGTTATGCGCTTTCTATTATTGGACTCCTGCAGCAACAATTTTATATACATTTCTTCGAAGCTAACCCAGAACAGGTCGCTCGCAGGGCTATTTAATCACTTCAAGGAACTCGAAATCCCCTTACTATACTAGAGTCGCGCTGTCGCAGCGTAACTTCGGTATATTACTTCAAGAAGGGACCGAAAGCAGAAATATGAAAGTTAAGTTACGCTCGGGAAGCCAAACAAAATTTGTTTTTGCTTGTCGAGCAATGATCACTGTGGGCCACAAATCCATGGGGCCTATGAACATATAAGGCCGGCACCGGAGTCCTCACTTTTTCTCAAGCTCGGCCAAATGAGACATCGGTACTCAGCTTCTTACTCAATATTGGCGGAAGACAGTCTGAAAGAGAATAGTGATTGCAAAAAAACTAAGGAAACTGTTGAAGAGACCCTTAATGCAGACGGAGTCGTACAACATGTCACACCAGAAATTTCTTCCGTTGATAAGCGCAGAAGCCTAATATATGTCCCTAACGATAAATCCATGCTTTAGTCGTCTCACTTTTCCGTGATAACCCTCCTCTCAGGAGGCAAAACCGAGGCTCCCGACAATCCGAGAGAGGATATTGAGGTGCCTTGCAATCCGCCCCGGTCCGAAAAGGATATTGGATAGACAACTATTGTGACTCCAAACATCCTAATATATTTAGACAGTTCTGAACAGACCATTCTCCGTCAGGCCAAAGAGATACTTGGCGACAATCATGTGTCGGAATCACGCCTTCAGTTCCTTCTGCAGTGGATCGTTGACAAAGCTATCGCAAAAGGAAAAAGGTGTCTACGAAAGTTGTTACGAGGAACTTCGAAGGGCAATTCTCCCTCTCTATGCGAACCTCGTATCCTTTTACCACTTCTTTCATGTAAAACTTTATGAGAAAAAAGGGAAACTTCGGCTAAACTGCAGAATTGTGCCTCATGGAAACCGAGAATGCGACAAAGACTTGATCCGGAAGGACTCCCAATCCGCACAGTTACCCATTACTCGGCTGGTTCTATCGATAGCTCCAAACGCTTTGTGTTCCTTGGCTACAATCGATATCAAAAGAGCCTATCTCTGGAGCTGGAAACTGTGCAGAGATGTATATATGATTCCTGCGAAGGGATAGGCGCCGAGAGATATGATTTGGAAGATACTTTGCCACACATAGGGTCTTTTGAAGTCCGGGATACTTTTGCAACTGACGATCGAGAAGTGGTTATTCGAAAAAAAGTTTCACGCAGTGTCAGTTTTGTCTCAAATCTTCTCGCTTCATACGAAGAACAATAGGATTGAATTGGTACTAGCCAACGTTTTGGATGAAATTCTTATTGCCAGTTTCAGAATCTCAATCAACTGGTACTATAAGAAGTTATCCACTTGATTTGATTTTGGCAAATTTTAATGTGAACCACAGCTCATCTTCAACAGACTTCGTATCACCCGCCATCAAGATGGCTCGGTTTCAGCGACTATGGCTGAGTATATGGGAACCATTCACACACTTGATATCACTCGAACTCACCGAAATCAGTTCAATGACCTATGCCTCGCTGATGAATGCTCATAATTCCTCGGTTCAACGGGAGCACTTAAATACCTTTGTCACGGAGAACTTCCACAGACGGCGTCTGCTGTAAGTTATTGTAACGCATTGACAGTTGGGTAAGCGTACGGATCTCGACCGGTGGTAGCGTGGTAGAGCGGGTCCTAATTTTCGTATCATTGACGGAGGCACTCCCAGAGTAATTGGTGCAATGGGCTGGCATCTACTGCGTCGTCCTATTCGAATTGGTGGGAGCTACGAAAACCTTTGCTTGAAGACCAATTGGTGCAACTAATATACCAAAGGGGGTTATTTAGTATCCTATCGGTGCCTACCTTACTGTAAGGGAGAAGCGTCACCCGAGCCAAGTAAATAGTAGTGGCAAGGTGCTTAGATCTCCATGGCACTGTAATGCTCATCTACTTACAATAATTAGAATAAATTAATAATCTACATGAGTCCAGCTGAGGTCGGCCAGCCCACGTGGTGTCTGTAAGATCTCTCAGGGCCCGGCGGCTTACAGAGCTCAACCGTTATCGTCGCTCCTTGACATGTCTCCCTCCTTAAGATTCGACTGTCATGGCGAAGTCTAGATTACCTCATTATTGACACAGGGGACGTTAGCGCTCAGTCGCTCCCAGGACCATTGGGCGCGACGGGACGTCGCGTCGTCATCACCTGCGGGTATACGAGGCAGCGTGAACGGACCACTGGCGCCAGGGTGGCAATTAATTTGCCTAAGGAATGCAACTCCCGCGCACCGTGGACACTGGCCTTGGGTACATCGCCGGCGTATTCCTCTTGGGTTGGTATCGTGATGATCCCTTGGCTCATGCTCCCCTGATGGTGATTGGGGCCGTCTTTGGTCTCCTCTCTTCCTTTGGCGACCCTCCGCGCTTTGTCCACCGTGGTTTACGCCTGTCAATCCGATAAGATTAATTACGCTCGTCTTCTCATCGTGCTAATTTTCCATTGGTCTCGTGCGATGCCAAACTCGCCTGTTAAGCCTGTCGGATACGCCGTTCTCCCTCCGGACTATGTCCCTTCCGTTGTATTTCTTATCCATTTTCCGGCAGACCAGTCTGTGGGCAGCGGAACCATGGATTCGAACAACCAAGCGGGGAGCTCCTCTGGGTAACAAAAAGCCTACGAACGTCCCGGTGATCGCTATGACCATGCCATTGGACGAAACCCACGGGCAGTACGTCGTGCCATTCTTTCGTCATCTTTGGAAAAATACCAAAGGTTCTGTTCGGTTATATGTATCTCTACGCCCGGAGGTTCGCGACGATACCCGATTTTTGAAGGGGCTGTAAGAACGCGCGCAGCGTCTCGTGGTACAAACGGTGGTTACATTGTCATGTGGATCCACGTTCGGCGACGCGCTGTTGAACCCTCATCAAAGTGGAAATGCCGTACGTCGGCTGCGAGGAGAAAGCCCAGTACCAGTTGAGGGTTAACAAACGACTTTCGGACCTATACACGGACTTCATTTCGCATCATGTGAGATTTCCTCCGGCGGGTTACAAACTCTTGGCGCTCATGTGCATCCGACCGACGTATGACCGCCTGTTATGGATGTCCAATAGGGTCTATTGGAACGAGATGTATGAGTCCGATAGTCCTTTGCGTCAATCCCTTGGGTTCTTCTTTTGTTGGCACCAGGTCGAGTTTCACGACATGAGCGCAGACACACGTCTTCCGTTGTACCTTTCGCTTCTTCACTTGAATGAGAACCAATGGGACATGTATTAACGTGTATCGCCGCTCCTTTTGGTTCCCACGCCGTCTGTGAAGGCGTACCACTCGTCTCAACTCATTGGCAACGACGATGACCGAAGGTCTTGGCTGGCCTGGTAGGTACTCCTCGTTTAGCTCGGCGTACTGTCCCTTTTGACCTTCCTGGATACCGCGAAGTACACAGTCCGTGGCAATGTCCGTTTGTAGGATTGGATGGGATGGTACGAAGGGAACATACCCCGTCCTCGAGGTCCCCTAGTCCAGCTCCCAGACATCATGATTGTTGGCTGTTGACCCTGTGCTGTCACTGAAAACCAAAAGTGCAGGGGGGCATGGGCTGTTTTGGAGGGTGCCTCTGGAAAAGCGCATATGCGTGTCAGTCGGATCTCAACGTGAACTCGGGCTGTGATTGGCTACGGTAAATGTGCACATGCAATGTGGTGTGTACAAGTGGTATGGCACTATTGGGATTTTCTGGAGTACACGTGTGTACGTTGTCTACTTGTACTATTGTGCACGCTATCCAGGATGTCCAGCTGGTGTACTATGCACACGTCTCACAAGGTGTAATGAATGTACTTGGAGAGGAGCGTGTCATGTGTATTACAGAAGACTTGGTGTACTGTGCTGGAAGGTGAACGTGTATGGAGGCGGATTGCAAGAAGCGTGTGCTGGCATATTGAATTTGTGCACACGTCAGTGTAATGATGTGCTGTGCACTGTTGTATTGCCTTGCTCTGTGATGCAATGAACTTCGGCTAGGGTTAATGTCGTGCTTGAATATGACTGGTAGTATTGGATGTCCCTGCTCTGTAGTCTAGGGTTTACTCTGGGTTGTCGTCTATTTGGCATACGTTTTTTGAGTTGTATATAAGTGAGAGATTAAGCGCCTCCAAATAAATCCGAGCCAGAGCTGGCGAACTTTCCTTTCATCCCTCAACCTTTCCTTCAGCCTTTCCCTTTCCATCAATCATAACTAATAAAACCTCAAAAAATCATCCAAAGTGGTGCGCCAATGCCAACCGCCCCGCGCAGCCCAGATTCGGCTGTTACGGCCAAACCCAATATCCAGCCCCCATTCGCACATTCTCTGCAACTGCATAGCCCGTGCTCATTCAGCGCTCTCGTCCAATCAGATCGCTCCACTTGGGCCGAAGCCCCAACACGCCCCATTAGAGCCAGAACACTTGTCCACACCACGTTGCATGAGGGCATTTGCAGTAGCCAATCAGATGGCCGTTTCACGTTGAGATTGAGATGAGGCGCATATGCGTTTTTCCACGGAGGGTGTCCAAAAGTGCCCATGCTTAAATCCACTTTTGGTTTTCCACTATTTCCAAGCTTCCCAGGAGGTCGGAGTGGCTGTCGACCTAAATACTCAACAGTCCTCCTCGACTGCTCCTCCAAGTTCGACGCGCTTCATATTGTTGTCATGGAGGACAGGCGTCAGTGGCTTCGTAAGAATGTCTGCGTCATTGTCCTCACCAGGAACGTAAATGAAGATTAAAAAAGATTTCTTAACCAGATCTCGGATGAAGTGCAGCTTCACGTCGATGTGCTTCGCGCGACCCAACGGAAAGCGCTCACCAGTTGCCCAATCAATTGCACACTGGTTGTCCGAACGCACAGGCACTGCTGCATCGACTTCCAATCCATTCTCACCAAGCACACGCACTAACCAAATGAGCTCCTGCACGGCTAAGGTCAATGCGTAGTACTCGGCCTCACCAGTAGATAACGCAACGGATGCCTGTTTCCTTGAACCCCAAACACATGTGGCCGATCCAAGCTTCACCACGAATCCCGACATGGACTTGCTATCCACCTTGTCTGCAGCGAAGTCGGAGTCAGCATACACGTCCAAGTCGCAAGAGCCAGCGCGGTAGTGCAGAGTGTGCCCAGAAGTGCCTGGTAGGTAGCGCAGCACGCGCTTTGCAGGCCTGTGACAATAGGCCGTTGGTGATTTCTGGAAGCGAGCCAAGATAAGCACTGGCGCAAGTATGTCCAGGCGAGTGCGCAGCCCCAAGTACAACAGCGAGCCAATGACTTGCTGGTACAATTGCGGGTCCTGGATGGACTTTTCTTCCTCAGCCGCCCAACTGGTAAAGAATGACTCCACCATTGGTGTGCACGCCGGCCTCGATCGTACAAACCCAAATCGTCGCAACACGCTTTCCGTGTACACAGACTGGCCAAACGTCAGCTGGAGAGGGCCACCATCGGCATCCAAAGTCCATTTCAACTCAACACCGAGGAACAGACTCACGTCATCAGCCATGCGAAGATCGTAGAAAGACTTGAGCTCCTCCACAATTGCACGCCGTTCGCTGGCACAGGTGGTGAAAATCAGGAGGTCACCAACATACACCAACACGAAGGCATCCTCATTGCGGTCATTGCGTCGGCGAAACACACATGGGGCACTGGGTAATTCTTCGAAACCCATGCTTTTCAGGTCTGCGCATATTTCTTATGCCATGCCAATTGTGCCTGCTTGAGCCCATAGATGGCCTTGAGGAGTTTGAGGCAGCGGGAAGTGTTCCCAGGTATGCCGCGAGGGGACATGACCCACACATCTTCCCCGAGCTCTCCATTGAGGAACGCCGTCTTCACGTCTACTTGAGCCAGAAACATGCGCAAGCACAACGAGAGGTACAGAAAACTGCGAACCAGGGTGAACGACACCATTGGGGCATATGTTTCCAAGTAGTCCTCACCATATGTTTGGTGGTTTCTGCCAGCCACTACCCGAGCCTTGAAACGTTCAACTGATGCATCGGCATTGCGCTTCACCTTTAGAATGACATGCGTGGGCAGTGGTTGCGAGGCAGGAGAGTCGTCTGGTGTCTTGGTATCCTTGGACTCCAATGATTCAAACTCGGCGTCAATGGCTCCTTGCCACATATCACGCTCCTCCGGAGTGGCGGACATGGCCTCCTTCAGTGTTGGTTCATCGCTGGTGGTGACGTTGATGTTCGTAGTACACTGCGCAGATCCAGCCATGAACCACTTGGGAGGTTGACGACGAGTGCGACGCGTGTACCGAGGTTCCTGATCGGGTGTGGAGAATGTGTCAGGATCGTGTGAGGACCCTCCATCATCACTATCGGCGCCGTCCACATCGTCTTCGTCACCATCAGAGTCGGAGTCGGACTCCACCAACAGAGGAATGGGGTCTTGTTGCTCGTTGGTCTGGTCTTCGAAGTCCACTTCATCGACAGAGAAACCTTCCGAGACTTCACCAGTAGTCCCCTCAGAGCCCATCAGTGACACATAATCATCATCCGACGCACTCTCGTCATCCATATAGTTGGATAGAACTGGTATGCCGGGGAACCTAGACTCATCAAAAGTCACATGCCGGGACTTCACAATGCATGGGGTATCATCATCACCAGTGACTAGTACCTTGTAGACACCATGCTCAAGAGTCTCCAAGTACACTCCCTCAAGAGCACGCGACTCGAACTTGGGTCCACGAGGGGTCCTGAGCACAAATGCGGTACATCCAAACACACGCACGTGCTTCAGTGACGGCCTGTTTCCAGTAACTAAAAAGTAAGGAGTATCATCAACTGTAGAATGTTGCACACGGTTGCGTACGTATAGGGCATGCTTCAACGCAAATGGCCACAAACAATCAGGTAAGTTGGCCTGGATGAGAAGCGACCGAGCAGCTTCCACCATGGTTCGGTTGATGCGCTCCGCAATGGCGTTGTGTTCTGGAGTATATGGAGCTGAGAAAAAAGTGTGCCCATGCTCTCCGCCCAGTTTGTGCTGCAGTTCAACATATTCCGCTGCTCCATCGGAGTGGACACCACGAATTTCTGCACCTCCAAGTCGTTTCAACTTGGCTGCCACACTGATGAACACATCGATCAGAACACTGCGGGGCATCATCAAACCGAGAAACACAAAGAGTGAAGGGTCATCCAAGAATGTACTTGCGTACCGGAACCTGTCTGGGAAGGAGATCACCACAGGTCGAACAATATCCGAATGCGCTTTGTCACCAACAGCGGCGGCATGTTGGAAGTGACCCGGAAATGGTAGCTTGTGAGCCCTGCCAAGACGACAGGCCCTGCATACGTCCTCCATTACAGACAGCTGTGGGACACCATCGGCATACTTGTGCACCGACTGTAGGTCTCGCACGTTCATATGCGCAAGCCGTCGGTGCCAAAGCTCGGTGTCCGTCTGTCGAGCCACTAATGCCACCGCCGGTGAGGTATGTAGCATAAGTTGCGGAAGCATGTACATGCCAGACTCGGCATCACGGTAACCACAACCCAATTCCAACCCATTGGACTCAAGCATCAAACTCACATGGAGACGAGAGAAGTAAGAGTCAATACCTTTGTCGGCCAAGCATCCAGTGGACACCAAGTTGTATCCCAAACTCGGTAAAAGCAGCACAGTTGTGAGCCGTAGATTTGCATTCCCGAAGGGAAGGAGCACATCTCCGCATCGAGTGCCTACCACTGTAGTGTTGTCGGCGAGCATAACCGTCCTTCGGTCACAAGAGTGCAATGAACCAGATATGAACGCCATCTCCGAATGGAAGCAATGCACAGTCGCATCACTATCATCATAAGTGTTCAAATCCTTTGGGGGAACTATGGTGGTTTTGTAGACTGCTACACCAGCGATTTCCACCCTTCCCGACTTAGCAGATGACTTGACGGATCCACCACCTGCACCCACTTTCTTTGAATGAGACGAAAGATTTTCGATGATGCTTTGCAGTAGGTGGTTGTCAGGGTTGTCCGGATTCATGAAACAGCAATCCTGAGTGTGTCCATCACGGTAGCAGAATGTGCAATGGTGACCATTGCTACTGCCGAAACGATCCGAAGAAATTGACTTCAGGGCCAGGGCAAGTGCACGAGCGGTAGAATCAAGGTCAGATTGGTCATCCTACTCATCGCCACCGTTTCCTGAGACAGATTTGGCGCGTTCGGTGGTGTCAAAATGTCGACCGCCTTTGTTCTTGCCCCTCTTCTTCCGACGAGAGCTTCACCCTGGTGGCTTCGTTGTCACTTGCTTTGCCTTACACTCATCGATGAGCGTGGTAGCAGCATAATCTCATGTGAGCTCAGCGATGTCCTTGGTGCGAAGAGCCGCCGCCGTGGTCTCCAAAGCGCAGTTAGGATATATGGAAGCGAGCAACATCGGGGCCTTGTGAGATTCCTGTATAGCCGCATCTTTTCCCATACGCTCCAATTGAGAGAACAGAGATGTGTACTGGTATACATAACTAGCAATGTTCTGTCCATTGTACGCCATGCGGAACAGCTCAAATGAAGGTAGTCAGCCTTGACAATTTACTATGGTCGTCGGCGACCGTCATTGACAACTATAACTACCTTGCACGCACTTCCACCGCCGGTGCTGACCGTCGGCGGGTCATACACGACTCACAGCTTGCCAACATGCGACGAGGAGTTGCGCCCCAAAACAATTTCAAACATAAATCACAACTAATAAAACCTCAAAAAAACATCCAAAGCGGTGCGCCAATGCCAACCGCCCCGCGCAGCCCAGATTCGGCTGTTACAACAAACCCAATATCCAGCCCCCATTCGCACATTCTCTGCAACTGCATAGCCCGTGCTCATTCAGCGCTCTCGTCCAATCAAATCGCTCCACTTGGGCCGAAGCCCCAACACGCCCCATTAGAGCCAGAACACTTGTCCCCACCACGTTGCATGAGGTCATTTGCAGTAGCCAATCAGAAGGCCGTTTCACGTTGAGATTGAGATGAGGTGCATATGCGTTTTTCCGCGGAGGGTGCCCAAAAGTGCCCACGCTTAAATCCACTTTTTGTTTTCCACTATTTACAAGCTTCCCAGGAGGTCGGAGTGGCTGTCGACCTAAATACTCAACAGGTGACACAGACGAAGAACTGCAAACTCCGTCTGAAGATCAATTGCAAACGGCAAAGGATCCAGAGAGCCTGGTCGATGAGCTAGACTTAGCACATGTGTCGGAACACTACAGAACGAAGATCAGGTCTATGCTGAAGAAGTATACATCCATGTGGAGTGGAAAACTAGGAGAGATCTCCGCTACGGAACACCACATTGATTTGGTCTCAGGGTCACGACCCATCTCCCAACCACCCTACAGAGCGGGACCGCAAACTCGCCAAATCGAGGAGGAGAATGTCAGCAGAATGCTGGGAGAAGGAGTAATCGAAGCAGCTCAATCTGCTTGGGCCTCACCAGTAGTGCTGGTTTCGAAACCTGATGGTTCTTTACGATTCTGTATCGACTATCGAAAACTGAACGCAGTTACAGTTCGAGATACATACCCGTTGCCTCGAATGGACTAATGTATTGACAGCTTAGGAGAACCGAGCGTGTTCACCACGTTGGACGCCCGCTCGGGCTATTGGCAGGTGCCTGTAGCGGAAGTAGACCCAGATAAAACCGCATTTGCGTGTCATGCCGGTCTCTACCGTTTCAAAAGGATGCCCTTTGGCTTAACGAATGCACCGGCTACTTTCCAGCGTACTCTGGAAATCTTGCTCTCAAGATACAAGTGGAAGACTTGTTTAGTCTATTTGGACGATGTGATCATCTTTTCCCAGGATGTGGAAAGCCATTTACGGCATGTCGAGGAGATCTTCAAAGCACTACAGAGCGCAGGTATCACATTGATGTTCAAGAAATGCGAATGGTTCGCTGGCACCGTCCGATACTTAAAACATGTGATCAAGCCGAGAGAGCTTGCCATTCAAGAGGCACAAGCAGCGGCTCTCCGCGAAGTACAACCTCCGTCGACATAGAAGCAGTTGCGTTCTTTCCTCGGCTCTTGCAACGTCTACCGACGATTCGTGCCGCGATACTCGCATATAGCGGCACCGCTCAACGCAAAGCTGCGTAAAGGACAACCAGTACAGCTGGAACAATTCAGACAAGCTGAAGTGGAAGCGTTCGACACGCTGAAGACAAAGATTATTACAGCCCTAGTCTTGGCGCTCTCCATCCCCAACCTGCCATACTCAGTGGATACTGACTCTAGCGAGTACCAAGTAGGGTGTGCCCTTTTTCAAACACACCCTGATGGTGAACGCAAACCCATTGGTTACTGGTCAAGATCGCTGAACGCAGCTGAGAAGAAGAATTCAGTTTCAGAAAAGGAATGCATTGCAGTCGTTTGGGCTCTAACCACATTGCGACCGTATCTCCAAGGAGAACGTTTTACCGTCAACACGGATCATTCGTCTCTACGATGGTTACTGTCCATTACAGACCCGTCTGGTCGTCTCACACGATGGCGCTTACGCCTTTCTGAATTCGATTTCGAAGTGAAGAATAAGAAGGGATTGGCCAATGTCCAATCTGATGCGCTATCGCGACTCAAAACACTGGCCGAAACCCAAGGCGAAATCGATGAGGAGATACCTGGCTTCTACATGGAGACCCATTCACCATCTTTTGATGAAGAGGAACAAGAGACCCTTGATGATTATTCGGATGTAGGCCCGTTCCTTGCATTAGCAGACAATGATTCTTCAATTCAACTCGAGCGAATCTCGTGCGCTGAGCTTTTAAATGAGCAACACGCCAATACGTTTTGGGCGTCGATACGCTCTCGTCTTAACGGGGGGGGAGGAGCTCCCCTTTTCACTCGATTCAAGAGGAATACTGTTAAGACATGTCGAAAAGCATGATCAGGTCGTGATTCCACACGTCTTGAAGAGTCGAGTACTCCATCTGGCACACTACAGCAGGCTGTCTGGTCATCCAGGAGGAACGAAGTTGTTCATGACTTTAAGAAGAGATTTTACTGGCCTACTTTGGCAATGGACTGCCATGCTACAGTGAGGCTGTTTACAACATGTGCGAAGAATCCCGTGAAGCTTTACAGGAAGCGGAAACCAATGACGTTATTCCAGGCGAAAGGGCCTTTACAATACGTCAGTATCGACATTCTAGGGGAATTGATTAGCTCAAGGCGAGGTTATCGCTACCTATTGGTAATCACCGACCGCTTCTCGAAGCTAGTGCGGACTGTGCCGCTGAAGCAGATAACCGCAGCCGTAATCGCACAGGCGTTTATCAAACACTGGGTATTTATATACGGACCACCAGAAGTTCTGTTATCAGATAATGGGAAGCAATTCGTTGCGAAGTTCTTTCAGAATGTTTGCCGAATTATGGGCATTCGAAACGTGTTTACCATGACCTATCATCCGCAATGCAACGGTCAGGTGGAGCGTTTCAATCGCACGCTGATATCAGCATTACGACACTACATCGCGGATAACCCGAAAGAATGGGACATGTTTACAGATACTCTGTGCTACGCGTACAATACGCAAGTGCATACCTCTACAAAGGCGGCACCGTTCGACCTCGTGCTCTCACGTAACCCTCCGGCTTTACCGGTTGCGCTCGACGACGAGACAGAATTGGACGCGCCGACCCCGGCTAAGTACCATCTGAAATGGAGGAATGACCTGAAGGCCAGAGCGGAAGAAGCCTCTAAGGAGTTATCAAAGACGCAAGCTCGCTATGAGCGAAACTATGACGCCAGAAGGCGAAGAGGAAATCCGGCAATCCGAGTAGGAGGTCACGTCTTCGTGCAAGTCGAAAGACCTGACAAACAGGAAGAATCTCGTCATAAGTTGTTGCCGATAGCGGCTGGACCCTTGAAAGTGGTGGACCTTGATGAAGACACAGTGGTCATCAAGACAGGTGTGGACGTTGAAAGTGTATCGCGCGATCCCGTTGAAGTCGCGCCTGGCCCGCAAGTGGAAGTCCAGGTATCTGGTAGAACTACGGAGGCAAGTGCGACGGAACGTCAAGTCAAAAGCCCAAGTGACTCTGGGGAGAGTGAAGCGCCACCAATGGCTCGAGCGGAGGAGAAAGCTCTTGATCTCCCACCGCCGGCGGTTGCGTACGCCAATCACGGACAGCTTCCAAAGAATCGGGATATGCCCCGTGGCACGCGCACACCCGTAAGAACAGAAATGGAACCTTAAAGCAGGAAAGATGCTTTGGACTTTGGTCCCAAGGACTTGGAAACGAGCGCACGCGAGAACGCGCCGTTGCCACTTCAGGCTGAACCGTCAGGTGAAGCCCCACTCGCTGTTCCGCCGATATCGGCTCCCATCTCTCGTGGGCAGGAAGAAGAAGAGGTAGCGCCTTCTGTCGTGGTGCAAGCACCATCGTCCACCGGACAGCGGTCAGAATCGGATAAACCGAAGGAAGTTCATCTACGAATGGAATTGAGAAGTAGCAATAAGTACGCTTCTATGGAACCTGGAAAAAAGGATAGCTCTTTCTCTGAGAAAGGTTCTCAAGGAATTATTACACTGCCCCTGCGGGCAGAACGACTGTTAGTCGACGAGCGAACGCTTAGCGACGCTGAGACTGCTAACACAAATACGCTTGGGTCACCCCTAAGGCATTTCGAACCTGTTAACAGGAGTCTCGCGCCAACAGCGAAAGCATTGGGAAACGCCCAGGAATATGTTATGGATCGCATACGTGAACATGGCGAGCATGAAGATACTAGAGAATTACTGTATCGATTCCGTTGATACGGTTTTCCTCCGGAAGCAAATACGTGGGAACCTATAGCTCATATCACCCTTTCGCAGCTCGTGCGATATCATCGACGCATGCGAGTACCACTCCCCAGGGAGATCGACTCCTCGATAGTCGGGCTCATGGGCACATCCCATTTCTAAGTATGGACTAAAAAGGTAGTAAAAACTCGAAAAGCGAGAAGAAAACAAGAAGTCATGTGGAAGAAACGTGAAAACACGCAAGCACAGGGCCTTTACTGAAAATCACCTTGGACAAACTCGAGAAGCGAGAAGAAGGATTGAAGAACTCGAGAAGCGAGAAGAAGAAGTTAGGAATTCGAGAAGCGAGAAGAGATGAAGACTAGAAGATAAGAAGGGAACGTGAAGACACGAAGTCACCGGAGTTTTATTGGTATCAAGATACCACCGCAAGGGTGTTGACTCGGAGTCTTTTCTAGGAACATCAAAGAGACGTGCGAGCACGCAGGTTCGCAAGAAGCTGTGCGCAATCACCCTCAACTTGGTCCATGGGAAAGCCCGCGTCTAAGAGGAACTGCCTCTGCGGATCCAAGCCTGGATCTTCGACCGGCACTGCATTAGTTTGTTGGGTAAACCCATGACAGTACTCTTGAGCAACTCCCGCCGCTGCGGATGGATCGACGGAAGTGGCTACGCCTGCCAGCTCTGGCTCGTCCTCGTAACCGAGTTCAGCCTCAGCTCCCGGCGCTTCCTCATACGGTTCCTCTCTGTTCTGGGATGGAGTAGCATCGTACACGTATCCAGTAAGCTGGTTCGGTGGCATGTCACGCGGGTTCTCCCGAAGAAAGCGAGCCTGCTCGAAGGTCATCAACTGGCGCGTCCAGGGTTCGTACCAAACGAAATCTCCAGCACTTGCTGTTCGTCCAGGAGAATGGTCGTCGTGTCTTGCACGGGTTCCGCGAGCGGATTGATCAGCAGGCACTCCAGACCAATCGACACTGTCGATCGAATCCACAAGATAAAGGATGTCGGCATGGTTCGCACGGGATCCCAGGACAAGGGAAAGATCGAGTTCTCTCGCATAATTTCGCGCTGTGGGCGAAATGTACCAAACTCTAAAGGTATCATAAGCATCCAACAGGAGGAACACGGCCATCTTGGCGATAAATTCGGTATATACCACCGTCCAATATTCCGAGAACGGGTCGTTAACCAACGCGGACCCGATGTAGGAGATCGCCGGTGGGAGCTCCACAGGGCAACGACGAGGACTCTCGATCGCCGCCCAATGCTCCGGAATACCGATGTAGCGCCCGAAGCGCGCGTTCCGCCGGACGCGGTCAATCTCGATCATTTGATACGGCACAAAATAGCCTAAACTTGATCGAGTACGACGTTCCCAACGGGAATAATCCCAATAGGGAATGTCACGCTTTCGAACGAAGTGGAACTCTGCACGGAGAAGAGGTTGCTGAAAGCAGAGAACTGCATCACGCACACCGCGCACACCGCGCCAACCGCTGACATCGACTTCAACGAGTGTCTCGATATACGAGTAACTTTCACCGTCAGTACGGGCTTTCCAGGTATCTAGTTTCCCGTCCTGCGGGAGGAGAACCGTACTGATGAATCGGTGAAGACGCTGGTAAATCAGCTTGGTGAACCGCGTACGGGCTTCGGACAAGGTTTCCGTTGGATATCGCGCAACTGCGTTGTCTGGTAAAGCAATATGGCTCGCCCAGTCGTCGCTATAAATCGCGTGTTCCGGAATACAGTCAGGGAAGTACCCACCGTGTACATACTGTTGTATCAACGCGTCATCGCGGATAGCAACTGGATCAAACCAGGGCGCTTGCGCGAAAAGTTCACCGTTGTCGAGAGGATCTCGTCCATGAAAATGCGCAGGGTGCGGGTAGCTCGGCTGAGCACGACGAGAAGGAGCTCGAATCACACCCTCAGAGGCGACGTAAGCCGCGTTCGGCATCGGAACCACGGTTGGCTGGGGTAACAGTACCGACCGGAATCCGGTGTACGGTGTGGGGAACGAACGGTATGGACCGAGTTGAGCAGTAGGCTGCGACGCATAACCAGCGGTGTTGGACGGAGCCCCAGAAGCCACATCCTCAGAGGAGGCCTGAAACGGGTTGGACCCGGCGTTCGGATCCATCGCGAGAGATCGAGCTGAAGAGCGGTGAGGAACAGAATACTGTTAAGAACTGTAAGAGTTGGTCGGGCGGCGAGGAATTCGTGATGACAATGAGTACACGGAACACCGGTCCGACTGCGTATAAACGCTTCTTGCGTCCCCCATGGTTCGCGCTTAACGAGGGGGGTATGTAGTATTCTACTATGTCGGGGAATCCGATAGGCGAGTTTTTCGCGAAGTTGCGGTTGGAACTCATAAGTGAGTGATATCATCAGCATTGTGATACGAAACGGCACACCGCGTAGGATGCCAGGAGGCAGGGTACAGTGTTGGGACACGTGGTATCACGAGTGGAGTGGCTTGCAACGGCGCATGTAGTGGCGATCCACGTGGCCGGTTTTGCTACCCTTTGTAGATGTAAGTCCATTAGGGACCGTATCCATACAGTGGTTTGGCTAAGTGGCTGACCACTGGGTATAATTTATATATTTATTTGGGCACTCACCCTAACCTACAGTATATAGTGTACCAGAGGTGAGCGCCGAATCCAAGGAAAGGAGACAACATGGGCATCATGACTATTCTGTTCCTCGCTTAGGATTCCTTAACCGGAGATCCGGACCAGCTATAATAGATAGTCACTCCCCAACCACTTCACGATCCGTCTCGTACCTAGGTCCCATCAACGTTTTACAGTTTCCCTGTTCACCCTCGCTGGCGAGTAGTGGCCTTACACCCCACTTCCAGCTCGCTAGTGTTGTAGCTCTACCACCCTTTTTCCTTCGCCGCAAGCGACCCATCGGCAGTCCGAACGCTGTCGCAGGTGTCTGCTCTCTCCGTTAGAGCGGAGACTACAGAATATGATCAGTCGCTTCGGAAACGAGAGCTTGCTCGAGGCGCGCGAACAATTCACCCGTCTAGTATACCAGCGATTACGCTGCCTTATCGGCTCGGTGCCTCTCAATGAGTATTGGAAATTCGATATCTGGTGTGCCAGGACAAATGGCGAGGCCTACTCGTATGTCGAGAACCTAGCGGCTTTGGATGTCCAAAGGTGGCACGGTGTTCGTGGAGTATCCAACGGGGCCCTCTGTTCCGACAGTTCTCAATTACGTGTGGAATTACGCTATCACCGCATACGGGATAATCCGTATTGGGAATTCCCCCGGTGGGAACGCCGTACCAGATCTCGACTGGGATACTTGGTTCCATACCAGATGCTCCAAGTGGACCGAATTGGGTATAAGTCGAACGTCGGGCGTTACGTGCCGATTCCTCAATACTGGCATGAAATCGAGAGTCCTCGTGGCTGTCCTGGAGAGCTTCCTTCTTTAATCACCTACGTAAGTTCCTTACTCGCAAATGATCCGTTTTCCGGTTATTTGGTAGTCGTCTACAGTACATTCATCGTCTCATCCACCTCCGGAATTCTCAAAGCCAGTCGTCTGGTTTCCCTTTATATTTCCGGTCTTGCCGGTGCTTCGAACTTCGTTCTCGGTTTTTCCGGACCTTGCGGCGAAAACGCGACTTCAGTTGCCAATGTTCGTCTTAGGCTTGCCCCGTTGGGCTTCTTCTCTTCTTGGAACATGCTGCGCTCCTCAGGGAAAGTTACGCTCTTCAATCTTTTTCTCGGAATTGGCTTGCTGATCTCAGCTTCAGTTCCATCTTATTCTACGCCAAATGGTTATTCTGTTCTGTCATCAGGTCTCCCTGTAGAGTCTTCACGAATTCTGATACGTAAGGTTTCATCCTCAATTTCTTTCGCATCTACTGCGTGGTCTGAGGGAGAGACTGCAGAGTGCTGCGCGCTCACAATGCGGATCGCCGTGTCTCCTCTCACTGCTACAATGGGAGTTATGATTATGTCATGCGCGGATGTGCCGTGTGTCGCAGAACTGTTGTTCAGCACTTTAAGTCGTATCTCCGAACTCTTTTCACCACCTGGCAGTTTTGGAATTATTTAGCTCTGCGGCGGTATGTCCGCAAGCTCCTGCACAACTAGTGGCTGTGGTGGCTCCTGCACCCCAATATCTCCACATGTGGTTCCTCTCCCTGTACGTCAGCTTCTCGATCTGGCGCACCAACTACTCCATCGCGAGAAATGCGCTCCACTTCAGTACTTCTCCGTATTACTACGGTATATTCGTCGAATTCGACAACTTCATGCAGTCCTATAGCGATCGATGCTAACTTATGACGGCGTTTCCGTTCCGTGTCCTCTCCGGTTTTCCGGCTATCTTTCCTTTCCACTCTCACGAAAACGTGTCCTCCAACTACGATATCCGGGAGTGCCCGTCGCATTGGCGCGTCGAATTTACGCTTGTAGCGCGTTTGGGCCTTTCCCATCTCTTTTGCAGCCTTTGTCGTGCGTTTGCGCAACTTATTCTTCCAGCGTAGGGGAAACTGAGCCGGCGGCGGCATTGAATTTTCTTCGGTTCTGTCCGAATCTACCTTGATTGGCAAAGCCGCTGGTCGGCGCGATATTACCAATCCAAAGGGGGTTAGCTTCGTCGTCAAATGCACTTGCGTATTGTACGCGTAGCAAAGCATGTCTGTATACAGATCCCAGTCCTTTGGGTGTTCTCCGATGTAGTCCCGAATTGCGGCGAATAGTGTACGGTTGTACCGTTCCACGTGTTCGTTACATTACGGATGATACGTTGTGGTGAACACTTTCTTAACTCTAAGTATCCTGCATACATCTTGAAAGAAGCGTGCAACGAATCACTTTTCACTATCTAAGAGCAGAGTATCTGGTGGTCCGTAGTAATAAACCCAATGGTGAATAAACGCTCGTGCTATCACGGAAGCAATAACCCGTTCCAGTGGAACAGTCTTAACCAGCTTAGAGAAGCGATCCGATATTATCAAAAGGTATCTGTTTCCCCGCTTCGAGCGCATTAATTCCACAAGTATGTCAATATTGACATACTGTAGAGATGCAATTACTGGGAACACCTTCAATGTCTTCTTCTTTTTCCAGAGCTTCACTCTATTCCTCGCGCAAGTTAAGCACATCATAGCTATTGCGTGACAATCCATTGCCAAAGTTGGCCAATAAAAGTCTCTTCTGAAGGTTAGATACAGCTTCGTACCTCCTGGATGACCAGACATTTGCGAATAATTTTCCAAATGCAGTACTCTGCTCTTGAGAGCGTATGGTTTCACGAATTGCTCATACGATTCAACAGTGCGTTCAATGATTCCTCGATCGTCGAGAAGAAAAGGCAACACCTCTCTCCCATTAAGACGAGAGCGGTTTTCCGCGCAGAAGGCATCTAGGCTTGTTCACATAATAGCTCTTCAAGAGAGATTCGTTCGAGTTGATCTTCTGGATCAGTGTCCGTAGTCTGGGCTACCAGTAATTTCATTTGATGATCCTCTTCTTCTAGATGATCTTTTTCTCCTTCATTCGTTCTCGAATTTTCCGTTACCAAACATAGTATCTTATCATCGATGTCCAATTGGGTTTTTCCCAACGTCTCGAGTCGCAATGACGCGTCAGAGTGTATGTTTGAAGTTCCTTTTTGCAGTTTATTGTGAAATCAAATTCTGAAAGCTACAGACGCCATCGCATTAAGCGTCCCGACAGGTTGGTAATCGAAATGAGCCATCTGAGGCATGAATGATCGGTATTGACCGTAAAGCGAGCCCCCTATAGGTAAGGTTTGAGGGTCGTAAGAGCCCAAACCATAGCAAGGCGTTCCTTTTTTGACACAGAGTAGTTCTTTTCTGCCTGGTGCGGTGTTGTCGACCAGTATGCAATAGATTGTCGTATGCCGTCTTCGTGCGTTTGAAAAAGGGCACACCCTATCTGATAATCACTGTCGTCCGTGTCGACGGAGTAAAGAAGATCAGTTTTTGGAAGAGATAACATAGGAGCTGTGGTCAGCACGTGTTTTAGCTTTCCGACAGCTTCCGTTTCGGCTTCTCCAAATTCCTTCAAGGGAACGAGTTGTCCCTTCTTCAACAAAGCATCCAAAGGTGCAGCGATATGCGAATAGCGCAGCACAAATCGTCTGTACACGTTACAAAGTCCGAGAAAATATTTCAATTGCGTCTGCAATCGCGGATGTTTGAACTCACGAATCGCAGCGGTCTGAACTTCTTCCATTCCCAGTTTCCCTGGCTTTATCTGTGTCACAGGTATTTCAATTGGTCTGTGAACCATTCACACTTCTTGGTCTTCAAGGTAATTCCAGCTTGCTGTAACTTCTCGAGGATTCCCTCAACATTCCCGAAATGGTCTTCTATATTCTTACTGAAAATGATGATGTCATTCAAGTAGACAAGAAATGTTTTCCACTTATACTGTGATAATATTAAATCTATAACACGCTGAAAAGTCGCAGAGGCGTTGGTCAAACCAAATGGCATTCGCTTACAGCGATACAGGTCTGCATGACACGCAAATGTAGTCTTATCTTGGTCCTCTGGGGCGACTGGTATCTGCCAGTATCCCTAATTTGCGTCATGTGTAGTTAAAACATTGCCTTCTCCAAGAATATCGATTCATTCATCCATACGCGGTAATGGGTACGTATCCCTCACAGTTACTACATTCAGTTTTCTGAAGTCAACGCAAAATCGTAAAGAACTATATCCTTTGAGAACAAGGACCACTGAGGATTCCCAAGCTGATTGAACTGGCTCAATGATTCCATTCTCCAACATGGATTCCACGTGTTCTTGCTCAATCTGACGAGTTGGCGGGCCTGTCCGATACGGGAATTGAGCGATGGGTCCTGTACCCGGTACAACGTCAATATAGTGTTCTGTAGCCGCGATCTGTCCAATGTGTCCACTCTACACATGTGAAAACCTCAGCAGCAATCTGCGCAATCTTCCTTTATACTCCTCAAAAACGTGTTCCATCTTCACGCCCTCGAGTTCTTCTTCCATCTCTTTTTGAGAGATATTCTCTTCCTTCATTTTTTTCATGTTCTCGACCGCTTCTGTGGCTGTCGGCTTCTGCTCGCCTGTGGGCGTTACTCTTAAGACGTCTGTCGTCATAATGTGTGTCGGTATCACAACTGAAGGGTGTGGCAGTGCCATGCCCAAGAGCTGATGCTTGTGTAAGCAACGCTCCTCAGAGCCAGCATCGCTCACCAATATCCTCAAAGCGATCTTCGGGCTCACTTGTGCAATACCGTTAGCGACTAGCAATTCACTGGTGTGATACAGTGCCGAGTTCGGCTAAATAACGACAAGTCCGTGCTTCTCAGTAACGACTGATACCGATGTTTGACTTTTTGGTGGTATCATCGTTAGTTTACACACCAGAATCTTCGCAGATGTTCTGCCCAGTGGGGCTTCGTATTCCAATGGCGGTGGTAATCGTGCAAATGATGCGGATCGCCGCAGAGGTCTGCGCACGATTGGCACTGTAGAGCCATCATCCAGTTTCACTTCCCGATTCTTCGAACGAATCGATTCGAAAAACTTGTCACAGTAGTCAAAACCCAGCACAACTGGTGGAGCCAATGTGCTACATACAATAAATGTTAACATGAAAACATGATTTCCCAAGCGAACGACAAGTCGTATTGTTCCAATAGACTTTATCGGTCTCTTGTTCGCACCACGGATATCCGGTATTTGTGCCTGTTGTATTTGAGCTCGCTCGTCTTTGCGCAATTCAGACAGCCTGATAAAGTTCGGGCCTGAACCCGTATCCAATACAGCGAGTCTTCCCGATAACAGCGCTTGAGAATAGCCGACGTCGGCATAGACCTTGTAGTTCCTTCGGGCCATAATCATGACGTGACTGATCCTCCTACTTGGCCACACATATCGTCTCCAAGGACGGTTAAAGATTAAGTCAAACTGTACATAGTTTCCGAAATAAGAAGATCTTTCTGGTCTCAGTAAAACCTTCGATTTAGATTAACGGGAGCGGGGCAATGTCCGTAACCGGATCAGTATGGTGGGTTTGAATCCACCCAACCCCCTGCGAGCGCCCTCATTTAATTTCCCGATGACGTGGGTTTCCACCTCGCCGCATCGGCGTTTCTCTGTACTTCTGGGGTTAAAATCTGTGATCTTCCGGAGTTCTGAGCTCTCGCATGAGTTCTGCGTACCATATACGCAAGTCCCCAAGCTTTGGCCTTCCAATATGATTGCCACGGTACAAGGGTTCGTTCTGGCTCCGGGAGAGCTTCATAGTTCGAAATAACTCGATGAATCTGTTTAAAGGGCAAAGTGCACTCTGAGGACAAATGATGTCTACCAAAGCACCCATAACATATAAGGCCGTCCCTGTTCAACCTCAGCTGTGGCTGTTCTGTAACACGGGTATCCAGCCGCCCAGGTCTCTAAGAAGTAAATCCATCCGCTGGCGGGACCATCGGACTCCTTCTGTAAGGATAACGGCGTGTCTCCCGAGCCAATATATCATCTTCCACATGGGAATCAGTTGAGGGAAAATCAGTAGTAAGCACTGACCCCCCTGGATCATCCAGATAACTAATTGCGTCTTCTCCAGTATAGATGGTATCATGAGGCGTAAACGTCGAAACGCGTGATTTCTCAGGCGACTCCAGATGGAAAACCTTGCCTCGCTTGATAGAGCGTTTTACATCCTTGTTAGCAACGGGTTATGTCCCTAAACAACGTGTTCCACCTCCGCGACGAGCACGAACTGCTTCACCTTCAGCCTGTGCGTACTGCACTAATTCCAGAAAACTGATTCTCGAGTGCTTCTCCCGATGACGGGCTACCAATGACTTGGTAGTCGGCTCAAGTCCATCGACAAAGAGTGTTATCGTCTCGTCCGTAGAATGGAAATCTCCACAGCGTGTAGCTGCATTATTTACTCTTGAACTGTATTCAACCTCCTTTTCTCCAGGCTTCTGGGTAATATCTCTGAGATTCAGAATAGCTTCACGAATCGCATTAGACATTGCGTGACTACGCAGCAAGTACTGCAGGGTTTGGGCCCAACAGGTGACTCCACCTTCATCGACGGAAAGTGAATCACTCACGGCACAGTATTGCTCCAATGCAAATCCAACCAATAGTGTGGATGTGCCACGAATGCTTGGGCTTCACTCATCCCCAGCCTGTCGGCTTCGGCTACAAAGCGATTGAGAAATTCAAATATAAGAATGGGATCCTTCCCAGAAAAAGTAAGATCATCGAGGCAAATCTTCAAACGCTTAATGTGATCTCTCACTTTGGCTGTCTCGCGACCTGTTCGCTTCCCCTTTCGGACCTTCAGCCGACACACACGATAATTTGTAATCTTCCTGTGAAGCGGGTTCGTACACGAAAGCGGTTTCAGATTTTTGTAGAGCGGTCCCTTCTCGCGGGACAGTAGTGAGCTACCAGTTCTTTTCTTTCTCGAACTGTGAGTGTACTCCTCGCTCGAGGTATCATCAAAAGATGAAATTCCGTTCTCAGAATCGTCCGTATCCGAACTTTCGGAATTCGTATGATCGGAAACATCTCCGACTCCATCGGTGTCATGTCTTCTTGCAAGTTTTCTCGATCTAGAGCGTCATGACGAAAACTTCTGTACCTTCGACTTCTTTGAGTCTTTCTTGCATGACCGCTCATCAGCAACGATGAGTCACACCTCCTCTACTTCAGGATGAGGAATTTACAACAATGCATTAACCGAAGTCTTCAATCGCTCTAAGCGAGGGTTCACACGTGAAAGAACCTCTTTAACAGTAGCCGGTATAGCTGATATGGCCCCTGTGGCATTTCCTTGGTCTTCTAGCAATTTATTTAGATCTTCTCGCATTGTCCGAACAGTCTCGGCCATCCGATTCATTTCTAGATTTCGATTCTCCAGAGCCGTGTGCTCTCTTCTAACGTCTCTCATGACGATTTTAACAAGTTTACTTAACCTTCCATCTCCTCCAGACGGATCTTCTGCGTCGCAGATTCGGCACGGAGTTGATGTAATTCAGCTCGCAAGGCTGCACCTTCCGTGATATCATGTGTAGATGAGGTAGTAGCGTCGAGAGCGATCGTTGTCTGAACCTCCGAAGGTGCAGCTGCGCCTCCTGTCGATTTCGAATTCTTCTTCGCCTGACGATATAAGCGGTTGCCGGCCTCTGTAGAAGTGGCTAAGCGTGGTGCCGCGTACTCACTTCTATCCGAATCCGGTCGGATTGTCGTCTGCATGGCGGCAAATTATCACTTGCAATCCAGACAACAAATGCGAACGACGCAAACAAAATTTCTCAATGGAAAAAATATATATGGCGATCGATACAACCAATATCGACAACTATAGAAACTTGTAGCAAATAGAACAAACAAAAAGTGAAGATTCACAACTAGTATTCGGGTTGACTGACGAACGTGTCGAACGGTTAGATCCAGTTCCAAATGACTTCTTATAATGTAGATTCCGTGATGGCGGTTCAAGCTTCAGCTCACTGATTTCAGTACAATGCATGGAAATCCAACAAGGATCATTAGAACGTGCAAAACACGATATGTCCGGTCCAAGCGACAATTATTCAACACACAGGTGTACTTCTTTCTAAGTCGGGAGACCAATTTATTTGGTATTGCACCGAAGACTGTAGAGGTCTCGGTGCAGTGGGTATCCACAGAAATAACCACGAAAAGCGGGTGTCGCCCTGCGAGCGACGGTTCTTTAGATAAAAAGAGTGTGTGCGGATAGCAGCCAGGTGTGCCTGAACAATGAGGACAATACGTGTATTCACGAGGCGGTTGTCCAGATGCAACGGTACGTCATGCACACGAGATCGGCTCGACAACCCTTTTGACAACATATATAACCAGGTAACAGTAGTGAAAACAACAAAGAAACAACACACACACACAGAAGGCTGTAGAAAAAAGGTGGTAAATGCGCAACAGTAGGGGGTATCCTTGGAACAAGAGCTATAGCTTAGAACGGTTAAGAACTGATACTATAGGTGCCTCTTTGTGGTGAACCACTTTAGGATTTCTGGGACTCACCAAGATGGTGCTTAGGTTGGTTATTCTTTTGCCGCCCTCACCTGGGCCTTGCGCCCTTTAATGTGCCACGAGGCAAGGCAAGTACTGTACAGTAGGGCATACACGTGACGTGCCACTACACAAGTATCTAAACAATACTAAATAAAATATTTGGTGATGGCACCTCACAGTGCACACAAAAAACAGTACTTCTTAATTAAAATTCTCCTGTCCAAACCTTTCCATGAGGTAGTTCTTCTCATATCTTCTCGTAGTCAATGTAGGACAATGCCCACAAGGGGGAAACCCTACGAAGACGTCCGGATCTTCCTCTCACGAGGTAACCGGCGCGGTAGAGCTCTCCCAGGGATCGGCGCGCAATGCCGGGTGTAAGCCGGAGCCGAACCGTCGCGACGGGCGCAGGGAGGCTGAAAGAAGCCGAGAATATCCGCCGAAGCGGTGCTTGCGTATCCTCTGAGGAGGCAAAACCCACGAGAGTGGCGAGCACGACAGGTGTCAGTGCGAGCCGCAAGAGCGGGAATTGCCCAATGAAGGGGAGGAAAAGGGAAGGAAAATGGGAACGGAGGCAAGAGGGCGAGGTTGACCACGAGTCACAAGAGGGGACTCGGGAATAGCCGGCACTGCCGGGTGTAGCAAACCGTATACACGGGCGGAACCACGGAAGTGGGAATAGATACCCAACACACGAAGGCTGCTTGAACGTCCAAGGGGGCTGGGAAGCCGGGCACCACGGGAAATCCCTCCGTAAGGAGTTGTATATCCGCGCAGGCGGATCGACCCAGAGCCAAGATCTGGAAGACCAAGATCACCCTTGTTGGGGAGACTTTACTGGACCGGCGGCCGCGAGGCCGGCGGCCTAAGTACTGTAGTCACCGTAGAATAGAATAAATAAAGTCTATCCTAAATAGCTAAATGTCCGTCTAACAAAAGGGGCCAATCTGGCGGCCACGTGTCGCGCGGGCGCTACGGCCACGTGTATGGCACCCGGTCCCGCCGGTGCATTACCGGCGTTCCGGCCATCGCCGTGAAACGGATTACTCCTACTCATAACGAGGTTGCACGCCGGAGGCTCCGGAAAAAACTTAAGTCCCCAAAAACCTCCCTGGAGGACGTTGCTCTTCATATCCCCCCCTTAAGACAGGGCGAACACCTCGAAGAGGAAGTCGGCATGGCAGCTCGTCATGATAAGAGCGCGTCCGACACCGGGTCTCCGGAAACCAACACACCCTGACCAAGGATCCCACGCACGCTCTTCGCATCCGATTCCAACAACAGCACACCAACACGCACCATGTCCAACCCCGACCGTCATTACACATCTGCGACTCCCGCCCTTGGCGGTTCCACCGGCTTCCGGTCCGCGCCCCACCCTGGGGATGTTACCAACCTCGCGTACGAAGACCGCCGTATTGGCGCCCGCTTTCCCGGACAGGCGGACCCACCGCAGTGGCCGACCTACGACGCCCTTGTGGGTGCAAATCCGAGAACTCGGCATGGATCCGCGAGAATGCGGTATGCGCCTTGGTTTCACCCATTGCCTGTCCGCGACGAGGATTTGATCCAATCCTACACCGATAATTCGGAGATGCTCCCGGGCGACCTGCCCGGCGTGGTGACCCTGTCCTGGGATTGGCGTAATCGTATCGCCATCCCGGTACACCACATACTCCGCCGACGCGGTGAATCCTCTGCGGAGGCTCAAGCCGCACTTGTGCGGATCACTTATCTCAAGCACCATCGGGCGCCTTTCGAGTTCCCGATACCGCCAGAGGTCGAATTCGACGTCCACCTTTACCGCACTCGCGGGGAAATGTCGTACTGTGACCGTCTTAACGGATTGGAAACCCTCGCTTGGAGGGGCACACCGATCGCTAGGCAAGAAGCCCTTTGCTGGGCACAACCGATTCTTCGGGCAGAGTTCCGCTACCAACCGCGGCAGTCGCGCTCGAACTTCCTTCAGAACTTCATCCGCGATGAGCAGCGTTGGCGGGCCCGGACCGGGTATTTCGTACCGTACCAGAGCACGGAGATTGAGCGCATCGCGCCTGCTCACCGACATGGTCGGTACGTCAGTCTCCCAGACTGGTGGTCCTCCTTGGAGGCGTGCTGGGGTTGCTTCGTTGAGCTGCCCCCAGTATTCACCTATGTAGGGTCGTCGTTCTTGAACGATCCCCAGTCGGGGTGGTGGTCCGTTGTGGTAGGCGAATGGGCCGTCGGCACTGCGGCTTTTATCTTCGCTGAGGCGTACGACCAATACCGATTGTGGTACGTGCCACGGCGTGTGCAGGCTGCGATCCGTCGTTTGGACATGCGCATCCCCCTCGGGGGCGAGGCGAACGAAGAAGAGATGCTGGGCCTCCTCGACTTTGTGGAGGGGGTCCAGTGGGATGAGGTCCCGCTGGAGAACTCCCAACGCATTCAACTGCGTCGCGGGTCTGGCCCCGGACTCGGGAGGAATACAGCGCTAGCGGGGGATTTCCTCTACTTCGACCCCTGGGAGTACCACGAGATCAGCCGCGAGGAAGCGGAAGCCAACCGGCATGCGCCGCGTGAAGTCCCGGCCGACCACCCGCGAGGGTATGTCGACTCGAGCGACTATTACCGCGACTATGCGGATGGTGACCCGATGGTCGACAACGAACCGGAGGATCCGGGTTACGCTCCGATGGAGGATGACGAGTCCGGCCAGGCCGGTGAGGAGTCCGTTGAATACGGTGGTGCGGCTCCATCCGGGGCTGCTGATGCCGTGCGAACGGATTCCTATCCAACTCCATCGGTGTCGGGCCCGCCCGCAACTGCCGCTGGCGCGGAGCTGGGCGAGGTCCTCGCGCGCTTCCTTCAGGAGGTGGGGCTTCGCCCTTCCGAGATCTCGGGTGATGTGGCTGCCATGCGGGATGCCTTAGCCAACCGCCTGGGCGGGGGTCCGCCTCGTGCGGAGGAATGACCGGAGCTTCCGGTAGAATGTAGGGCGGCGCCACTAGGGTGCCCTTGCCAGTAGTGAGAAATAAAAGAAGAGGGTCGCCTTTCCGACGCCCTTTCCCAAGTCCGCTTCTTTCTTTCCGGGGTACCGGCCTTCAACCGGGGTTCCGGCGTTGCAGGGAACCAGCCTAGCTGGGAGTTCCGTGTTTAACGGTGGGCGCTTCGAGCGCGGACCAGGTAACTGGCACGACCACCAACAACGTTGGGGTAGTGTGAGCGGTTGCTCCTTTCCCCGCGTTGGGGCATGGACGGAGATGGCGCGTGGCGCCATCAGCCATTCCATTCCGTGTTCACGGTTTATCCCTCTTGGGCGTTTACCAGTGTGGCTGGGAGTGCGGTCCCCGCAAGGCGGTGGTATCGCATTACCGCAGAGCGCGGGAGGTGCTCGATGGGCTCCGGGGTGTCCCACTCCGGCCCGTATCCGTACCAGCGGGTCCGGTACTGGAGCACCCCGTGCCCATCGTAGGTATGTCCGACGATTCGGTCGAGGACGTACTCCTGCACGTAAACTTGCCGGCTTTGCCGGGTGGTGGTGACCCGAGCCTCAGCGCTGCGTGGTGCTGGGCTCGTCGTCGCCTGTTCCGGGTCACCCGGTTTGTCATTTCGCTCTGCGGATGTTGCCGGGTTGCCGGGGCTGCCGTACCGCTTCGCGAAAGTTGCCGGCGCGGCCGGGTTGTGTTTCCGCTGGGCGGTAGGGGCTTCCCTGAAGTCCGCTCTTACCGCGAGTTTGCGGGGGTCCTTCCGTCTTGGTGACGGTTCGCCGGAGGCCTCCGCTTGATTTGCGGCATGCGGCGTTCCCATTGGTGGGCAGTTTCCGCCGTGCAGTGCGCCGCGGGCGGTGAGTGGTTCACCGTGCCGGCGGTCCGCCTCCGCGGGGTGGCTGTCAGCCAATGACCGGGATGCCGGGTGCCCATTGGTCCGATCTCCCGCCCGGGTCACGTGACCTTGAGGACGGGTGGTCCGGCCGTCGCGGACGGTTGGCTCCCATTGTTCGGCAAGGGAGGCGGTTTTCGACTTGTCGTTGCGCCCCTTTTCTGCCATGGGGTTCGTACCGTTCTCAACGGAGTGGCTCGCTAGACCTGCTTGCGCAGCGTCCGCCGGAGTACCGGTATCGACCGAAACGCTCGGTGTGCGATTGCGAATGTGCGGGGAGCCCTTAGTTGCTTCCACGCGATGCGGAGCGTCCGTAGGGTCTCGCCTCCCGGCTTCGGGTCTTCGAGCGCCTCGGTTCCCCTTTCGGGGTTGCGTGGCGGTCGGATTGACCGCCGCGTCCCGCGGGAGCGGAGTAACGTCCGGCGACGATGCTGGATGCCCGCTCGGGGGCCTTGCCCGGGGTGTCCGGTTAAACTTCCGTTGCGACGGCGATGCTTCCGCGATTGAGCGGGTCCCCTCTCCCTCCTTAGACGGAGCGACGGGTGATGGTGGGCTAACCGCATGGCGGGTATAAATACCGCTGCGCGGCGCCCGTAAGGGTAGCTGGCCGCGAGGGCCAGGTGTTTCCGGCATTGCCGGTGGTTCCGATAAAGTCGGTATATCGGAGAGACCCCGTGAGGGGTGCGGTACCACGGCGGGGCTTCTAAGCCATGGTGCCACGGGTACGGGTGTTTCATTCTCGCGCGCTGCGAGTAGCTCATCCATTTCCATGGTGTGTTCCCCGGTTTCGGGCCAATCAGACTCCGTCGGTGTTTCCCCTTCCAAGGTAAAGCACGGGATCTCGTCGACCTCCGGGTCGGCAAGTGCTTCACCTGTCGTAGGTAATCGAGAGAGGGCGTCTGCTTGGGTGTTCTGGACACCCTTTTTGTAGACGACCTCGAAGTCGAATGCCGCTAAGCGGAGGCGCCACCGCATTAAGCGACCAGAAGGATCTGCGATGTTCAGCAGCCACCTCAGCGAGGCATGGTCCGTGTACACGGTGAAATGAACGCCCATGAGGTATGGGCGCAGAGTGGATAGCGCCCAGACCACTGCGAGGCACTCCTTCTCGGAGACCGAGTAGTTGCGCTCGTGGACGTTCAGCGTGCGGGACCAATAGCCAATTGGTTTTCGTTCCCCCTCGGGGGTGGTTTGGAACAGTGCGCAGCCCACCTGGTGGTCGCTGGCGTCGGTGTCGATGGAGTAGGGAAGCCCAGGTTTGGGCAAGGATAGGATGGGAGCTGTTGTAACTGCCTTAATCAAGGAGCGAAAAGATTCCGACTGATCGGTGGTAAATGGGACAAGCTTCGGTGGCTGGCCCTTCCGCAGTAGCGCGTTTAGCGGAGCGGCGATATCCGAGAAACTCGGTATAAACCGTCGATAGACGTTGACCAGACCTAAAAAGGATCGGAGCTATGTTTGAGAACGGGGCTCCTTCGCCTCGCAGAGGGACTTGATACGAACTTGTTCGATCATTAACCGTCCTGGATGGATGACGTGCCCGAGATACTTCACCGTGTCGGTGAAGAACTCGCACTTCCTCAACTTGAGGGTTATTCCTGCGTCTCGCAGTACGGTCATCACGTCCCGCACGTGGGTCAGGTGATCGTCCAGGTTTCTGGAAAAGACAATGATGTCGTCCAAGTAGACAAGGCACGTGCGCCACTTGAAACGCGACATCAGTATGTCTGTTGCCCTTTGAAAGGTGGCTGGTGCATTGGTTAAACCAAACGGCATCCGCTTGAAGCGGTAGGAACCCGAGTGGCAAAGAAACGCGGTTTTGTCTCGGTCCTCTTCCCGGACTGGGACTTGCCAGTAGCCACAGTTAGAATCCAGAGCCGTAAACACGGTAGCGTCCCCGAGCGAGTCTATACACTCGTCCATGCGCGGAATTGGGTAGGTGTCCCTCACGGTGACGGCATTGAGGCGGCGGTAGTCAACGCAAAACCGCCACGTGCCGTCGGCCTTGAGGGCCAGCACCACCGGTGAAGCCCAAGGCAATTGGGCGGGCTCGATGACTCCAGCACGGAGCATCTTGTCCACCTGAAATTCTTCCTCCTCCCGAGCTTTCGGTCCCGCCCTGTAAGGGGGTTGTGCAACCGGACGTGCGTCCGATAGCAAGTCTATCCGATGTTCGGTTGTATTGATCTCACCCAGTGAGCCGTCCCACATTGTGGTAAACTCGCGTAGCATTCCGCGTAAGCGGTCCCGGTGTGAGACCGGTACATGACTCAGGTCCAGGTCCTCGAGGGCCTTGATCGGGTCTATCTTATCGTAGCTCGTAGGCTGTGCCCTGGTGTCAGGTGTGGGAACCGACGAGGTCGGAAATGCATCCGTCTTGACGGTTTTATCGAGCGCCAACTGCTGTGCCTCCCCGGAGGTTTCTCCACCGGATACCGGAAGACCATCCTCGGTAGAGGGAGTTATTCCGAGTACTTTGGCAGCCGTCACCTTTGTAGGGAGCATCGCGAGCGGGTGCAGCATCACAGACCCAATGACTTGGTTCTTTGCCAGCGTCTCGGGAGCCTTTCCCAGATTGGCAACCAACACCCTGAAAGGGGAATTCGGCGTGACTTGCACGATTCCGTTCGCAACGGTTAACTGAAATTTCTCGTACAACGAGGGCAAGGGCTGAACAACCTGAAGACCGTGTTGACGGGAATTGACTGAAACCATAACCTGGCTCTCCGGGGGTATGGTTACTGACGAAGCAACGCGTAGCTTCGTAGAATCCCGGTTCGTCGGTGTGGGTTCCTTCGCAGCAGATAGAGGAACGTGTTTCCTCGATGCCCGCTTCAGCGGTTGACGAACAATGGGGACGGTCGATCCGTCCTCAAGTTCCACCTGCTTAAGGCGTGGGCGGATGGCGTCAAAAAACCTGTCGCAGTAGTGACATCCCAGTATAACTGGCGCGGCCAGCGAGCGGCACACAATAAAAGTTAGTTTGACCACCATCCGCCCTAGCCTGATGACCAGGTCGATCACACCAGCCGTTTTCAACGGGTTGTTATTGGCGTCCAACACGTCGGGTACCGTTTCAGAACGGATGATTGACCGCAATGGCGGGGGTAAAAGCGATTCCACAATAAAGTTCGGCCCAGCACCTGTATCCAAGACAGTGAGATGTCTCACCATAAACTGCGTGTGCAGACCAAGGTCAGCGTAAACCTTGTAGTTACGCTTGGCCATTACCAAGACTCTATCCGGGATCCGGTTATTTCTAATCCGTATCCACGGTCGACGCAACACACCGAGGTGTTTAGAGTCCGCGTCTGCGGTGTCCTTCGTTGTCAGGATTTTCACCGGGGAGCGAGGCATCGGCGCCTCGGGCGTCGTCAGCCTCAACTCTGAGGACGCCTCTCCCGAAGGGGAGACTCCCTCTATTCTTTTCCCTGTACAGGGTCCTGGTCGGGCGAAGGCCCGACTTCCTCCGCAACGAGTGCATGATTCCGTTGCACGGTAGCTACCGCAGGAGCGGGTGGAGATCCACCAGCGTGGTTTGGCGCTGGTGCAGCGCGTGCCGGCTGAGCCGGTTTGTACCGAGAATTCGGAGTGTGAGCCAATGCGTTGGGGAAGTCCGTCTTCGCGCGGAGATATGACGTGAGTGGCACGGAGACCTTCTCCTGCGTGGAGAGGGCTTCGTAATTATCCACCACTCGTGCCATATCGCGTAGCGATAAAAGGCATTGCGGGGAGGTGTGCCCGCGCTCGAAGCACAAGTGGCACACCAACGTCACTCCCGCGTTTCGCGGTACGGCATTCCGAGCATCGGTGTATCTTCCGGGTTCCCCGTTTCCAACCCATCCAGGGCGCTGAATTCGTGTCATTCCGTTTGAGTACGGCGTACGGGGGGCCGGAGTGCGGCGGTCATTAAGATAGAAGACCTGCCCGTTCTCCGTGTCCCTTGCGGTTGAGTCAACCGAGCCATCCGTCGTAGACGGTAATTCCGTTGTCGGAATAGATAAACCATCGTGGTGGATGACATTGATATTGTCATAACCCTGTTTGGGGATGCCATCCGTCGCAAATGACGGTGAAGAAGAGTTCGACTCGAGCAGCAATGTCTTAGCGGCCTTCGACCGGGTTCCCGGACTGCGTGCGCGTAGTGCATCTCCCTCTGCGCGGGCAAACTGTACGAGTTCAAGGTAGGTCACCTTCGGCTCTTGTTCCCTGTAACGGGCGACAAGAGTCTTGATGGCTGGATCCAAGCCATCAATGAACATCGTACAGCGTTCCCCAGCGGGGTATACATTACCATAACGGTGGAAAGCCTTATTCAGGCGTACCGAGTAATCGGTCTCGAGCTCGCCGGAGAGTTGTCGAGTGTCTCGCAAAGCGAGTATTGCCGCTTGTATCGCGGAGTTGGTTGCGTAGGAACGCAGGAGGTACTGCACGGCCTCGGGCCAGCAGGTCACACCTCCTTTGGAGGCTCGCGACGAGCCCCGAACCGACAAAAACTGATCTTCAGCGACACCCCGTAGAAAGTAGGGTAGCGCCACGTAGGCTTGCCCTTCGTTCATTCCGAGTATATCGGCTTCCGCGACAAAGCGGTGTAGGAAATCCAAGACCAGAATTGGATCATACCCAGTAAACGACTGGTTACGAAGTGAAAGCTGAATCCGCTTGATGCAGTCTTTCACATTACCCGTGTCACGTGGTGTCCGACCTAAAGAGGAATCTTCTAGCCGGTAATACTGGTAGGACAGGAGTGTCCTGTACAGAGAGTTGGTGGGCTTCAAGGGTTTGAGGCCCGGATGTCGCCGACCCTTGGGGCGCGACCGGATGGCCCCGTAGGTGGCAGAGGACCGCTTTGAGCGGGAAGAGCGCCCATAACGATCCTGTGGGTCATCGCTCACCGACGAATCGGAACTCTCCGAGTCACTCGGTTTACCGTCCGACTCAGATGATGAGTCGGACGGGTGTCCGTGCTTACGGTTAGAATCCCGGTTCTTCCGGCTCTTCCGGTTCCGCGACTGGGTCTCTCGATGAGAGACAACCGGTCTAGCCGCGTTTGCCGGCGAGGTTAACGTCCTCTCGACCGACTCAAGTCGGCTTCGGAGACGCTCTAAGCGATTCTCCATACCTTCTGCGAAGGAAGACGGAGTGCCAGAACACTCGAGTAGTGTATTGACGTCCGACGGCAATACGCGGATATCCTCGGCTAACTCACTCGTAGGGGGGTTAGCGAGGCTTCCTCGTAAAGAGGTGAATTCCCTCGAGAGGGTATTGTGAGCAGCCCGCAGGGAGCGGAGCTGCTCTTCCAAGCGTACAACCCGTGCTTGGTCGACGAACCGCGGAGGCGGAGAAACCACCGTTGCGACGGTCGTTAACCCGGAATCGGGCTGCGGGTCTTCAGTGCCGGTGACCAGTATCTCCCGGGAAGCCGGTGTTGGAGCCAGGGCCTGTGGAACATCAGTGCCCCTGGCATCACCGCTCTGGCGGGAACGGCTGCGTGCTGCAGGAGGCTCCATGCTAGGCGGTTTCCTTGGCATTGGCCACACCGTCTCGACGGAAGAATAGAAAGCAAACCGGTGAGACCGGAGAAAACCCGTGAAACGGAAAACAACCTCAGAGAGGACACAAGCGGTCTTGACTTCTAAGTCGGGAGACCAATTTGTAGGACAATGCCCCCAAGGGGGAAAACCTACGAAGACGTCCGGATCTTCCTCTCACGAGGTAACCGGCGCGGTAGAGCCCTCCCAGGGATCGGCGCGCAATGCCAGGTGTAAGCCGGAGCCGAACCGTCGCGACGGGCGCAGGGAGGCTGAAAGAAGCCGAGAATATCCGCCGAAGCGGTGCTTGCGTATCCTCTGAGGAGGCAAAACCCACGAGAGTGGCGAGCACGACAGGTGTCAGCACGAACCGCAAGAGCGGGAATTGCCCAATGAAGGGGAGGAAAAGGGAAGGAAAATGGGAACGGAGGCAAGAGGGCGATGTTGACCACGAGTCGCAAGAGGGGACTCGGGAATAGCCGGCACTGCCTGGTGTAGCAAACCGTATACACGGGCGGAACCACGGAAGTGGGAATAGATACCCAACACACGAAGGCTGCTTGAACGTCCAAGGGGGTTGGGAAGCCGTGCACCACGGGAAATCCCTCCGTAAGGAGTTGTATATCCGCGCAGGCGGATCGACCCAGAGCCAAGATCTGGAAGACCAACATCACCCTTGTTGGGGAGACTTTACTGGACCGGCGGCCGCGAGGCCGGCGGCCTAAGTACTGTAGTCACCGTAGAATAGAATAAATAAAGTCTATCCTAAATAGCTAAATGTCCGTCTAACAAAAGGGGCCAATCTGGCGGCCACGTGTCGCGCGGGCGCTGCGGCCACGTGTATGGCACCCGGTGCCGCCGGTGCATCACGGGCGTTCCGGCCATCGCCGTGAAACGGATTACTCCTACTCATAACGAGGTTGCACGCCGGAGGCTCCGGAAAAAACTTAAGTCCCCAAAAACCTCCCTGGAGGACGTTGCTCTTCAGTCAAGTATAGCACAATCAATAGCTTAGGAATGCCGTATCGCCACTTCGCAGTATTTCGATCGGTCGAACTCAGGTGCATCCAGAATGCTACAGTATTGTAGTCGAAAAGGCAATTTACGAAATTTTTGTGCAAGGAATATGTTTTTGAAACAGACTTTATCTATCAACTACAGAGCATATCAAAACTAAACTTTTGATAAGCTCTATTGTATTCCATTCTATTCTGGTATAGTTCTTTTTCTAAGCCTTGAAATGATATTCCCTGCCCAGAAAAATAGAACTGCTAATATTGTAGAGCAATCCCAGATGGGGAAATACCTATCGGGTGTTCGAGTCCCGCTCTCGTGAAGAGGGGTAACTCAGCAAACGAGCCTTCGTACCACCGATGCGTGGGGGTAAGACCACAGTGGTTCACGCAATACCTACGAAGGTGATGAACGCAGAAAAAGGGGAAGAATCAAAGGGGGATACAAGGACAAGGATATTTCGTAGACAACAGCGAAATGTAGGGGGAAATTGTAGGGCGAAATTGGACGCACGACCAAGCGTACAGACCTATGAAAGAGGTATTGACACTGGATAAGCGAAATAAAGACGGGTAAGCACAACCATATATAGGGGCGGTGTACTGACCTAATCACAGGAAACCCAACAAAAGAAAGAAACACAACAAAAACGATGGTACAGTGACGCCTGAGCTTCCCGAGGGAATAGATTAGCCAAACCGGTCGCTGTTCCTCACGTTAAGAGAAGGAGACTCGCGTAGGTGACATAATCTAGAACCAAACTCTCGGTTATCATTTACTTGGTGATAGCGTTGGCGGTTTAGCCATCGCTTAAGTCTATTTCAGACAGTGAACTACACGTGTAGACTATAGTACTACAAACCAATCCTGGTCCATACACGTATCATGTGTGTAACCCCAGCCTTGCACGTCCATCCGTCCACTACGGTGCTACTGTAGAGACTTAACTAATATACTTTCTAAGGTGTCTAAAATACAAAAAACTAATATTACTCATAAAATTGTTGACATGGTCCCCGATATATCGGATGCCATATGAATGGTGCCCCGACCGGTTATACGCGCAGGCGTTGCTCTACATATATCACCACAAACGATGAAAATGTTAAATCTTGTCGTGGACCTTAAACGTTTTGAATATGGTGGTTTGCTTTACAATTCCCGTGCCGTATGTCCTTTTTTATTTTAATCGTTCACCTTTTGAGAAAATCTTCTTTTTAGACACTTTCATCGTCTTCGCATTACCTAATACAGTGTTCCCCCGTTATGATGATGTACCGTTATGTGAATAGCCCGGTTATGCGCATACAGTTCTCGGCTCCAGTGAGAAAGACGTCGACTCCGAGCTGGAATCGCAGGCATAATTCATAATGCAGACATGCACACCGCTTTTGAAAGTAATTCTGTTTTTTCAATAATTGTTTCGGTAGTTGACCACGAAATCAATGCACAGTTTTCAAATTTGAGATTTCAAATCTTCATCGCAAAAATCTAACTAATACCCACTTTCTAAGCTTTGCTCTTAGTTTTGCCATTCCCAGCACCTTTTCTACCGGCATGGTCCCATAATGGTGCAAGCGCTGACCATTCGACAACGGAAAAAATTTGTAGCCGAACGCAAAAGGCGTGTCGATAGAGTTCAGAACGTTTTAAAGAAAATTATTGCTGCCTGGGCAAAGCAACAATTCCACCTTAAAAAAACTCCAAACCAAGCAAAAATTTACGCATTTTGTCCTCCACCGCCTCACCTCAAGCATTCCCAAACGCGGTGTGCACTTTTTTTACGAAGCGTCGTGCCCCTGCCGATCCACGCCTTGAAGCAGCGTTGTATAATTGGCTCTGTGATAAAAGCGCTCATGAAGTAAAACTCCATGGACCGATTGTTCTGCAATACGCCGAGAGACTACAAACTGAGGGGAACTTTCATCTCTCGTCACATGAACTTCTGTCTTTAAAATTCTCCCACGGTTTGATGAACAGTTGCCACAAGCGCTACAACTTTCGGCTTTGGCGTATAAAAGGGGAAGCGTCAAGGGCAGATAACAACGGCTTGGCTGATGCTCTTCCAGGTATGCGAGAAATAAACTCCACGTACAGCCCATCCGATATCTGGAATGAGGATGAGTTTGGACTCTTTTACAGACACCCTCCCGGCAGGTCGCTTTCAAGCAAGCCGACGGTAGGATTCAAGAAGGATAAAACGAGGTTCATATTTCTAGCCTTTTGAAATAGAGATGGCACGAAAAAGTAATCTCTGATGGTGTTTGTTTGCTCGTTGAAGCCAAGCGCATTCGAAAAGAAGTCAGGTCGCGAGCATGGATTTGACTATTGTGCCAATAGCAAGGCTTGGATGAGGCAAATCCTGATCTTCGCTTCGATGAAGCGGCTGGATGTGTATATTGGAAGGACTGTTGGCCGCAAAATTCTATCGTTTCTCGATAACTGCTCAGTGCATGGCGGTGCAGAAGTGCTTTCTCAACTGCGACATTTGAACATTAAGTTCTTTTTTCCGAACACAACTAGCCGCGTACAGTCACTATATGCAGGGATTATCGCTTCATTGAAATCAAAATACCGCCATCGATTAATGTTTAGAGTGTTTGAAAAAATCGATGCAGGACGAAATTCAATTTACACAGTCGACATATTAACAGCGATTCGTTGAGTTCAAGAGAAATGGGATGTTCTACCGGCTTCTACCATAAAGAAATCCTTCGATTATTGCTTTAAAGAGGGTGATGCTCGAAGCAGTACTGTTTAGAACAGTATCTAAGATAAACTTCGTTCTCAACTGAACAGAGATGTTACGGAATATGGATTTCAGCACAGTAGGATGGATATAGAAAATACATTGAACCCGGAAGAAGAGGAAAATATTACTATTGAGAATCAAAGTCTGATACTTACTGGTTTGGAAGCTGCTGATGCAGTTGAAACTGAATGTGAGGAGGCGGACTGTAAGTATAGTATTGACGAGCAGTCAAATGGTCTCTCAGTGGCAAAGGCTGTCTTTAATCTCCTTTTTATAATGAAGGACTACTTCAGAAATGTCTTTTTAGTTTGCCAGAGGGCACTGAGGCTCGAAAAAGAGGCCTGTCTGAAGCAGACGACCATTGCTGACCATTTTCGTACACAATAGAAATCTCTTTCGGTAACGTCATTTCTTCGCTATGCGCATAAAATGGGCGTCTCGCGAGAGCTATGCTCAGAGCGGCGGAACACTGTACTTATAAAAACATAATTTGAGTTTTATTTGAAATGACTCATTGTTTAAAAAGCCCTGTACATATCGGAGACTATAAAAATTTTATGGTATTCTTTATAGGCTAAAAGCTCTTTTCTAAGTTGTTCTAAAACCAGAACTTAGGATGCAAAGAAATATAAATCATTTCACTTTGCTAGGCATTCTTTTATAGTAGGTTCCTGGTTTTTGAGGGAGTTTTTAATCATGAACGGGGACCTTATTCACCCAAACAGCGCAACCGAGTCAATAAATTGGGGATTGCTGTGTGAATAAAATAAAAAACCGTATGAAGATTCTTATAAAGAATTGCATGTGTTGCAAACTATAACACCATAAGAAAACCTCTACTGTTGCATGTTTGTCTATTTCTAATCTGTAGAATTTCTGTAATTCGAATAAAACACAAACAATGGCAATTATAACGGTAGCACATTTTTAACAGGCACTAGACACAATTGTTCAAATGAGAAATATTACAGGCTTCAGGAAAAAATATGAAAATAAATTTGGCACGACGCTCAAGCCTGTCCATTCAGTTTCTTCTCTTTACGTCAGTCTCACTTGATCAATCTTGTGGAAGATCTGAAAGCTCTGACTAACTATGATCAAAACGAAGAAGAATGCGCAGCACAAGGGTGGAAGAGAAGAAGAGGAAAAAAACTTAAGCCCGAGAATTTGAGCGTCTTTGAAGTGCGGCGTTGGGTTTAAGAGCTTTTCGTCGTCCGTTTCGGTTCTTGCACGGCATTGACATGCCAAGTGGATAGTTTTTATTCGCTTTGGCAAGTTAGTCTGGATCGAAATTGAGTTTTAAACCCCAGCTTAATTTGAACTGAATAATACTCCAGTGCCAAATTTGGACCCGGAGTTTTATTCGTTAGACATGACATTTTCCCAAAAATAAATCTAAATTTAGACCTTTTGGGTCAAACGATAAAAGTGCTCTTTGTGTCTATAGGACTGGGGTAGATTGCCATCCTTTAGAGAATGATTGGACAGCACCTGATTTTTTTAAGGGCACTATCAAAGCCAAAAAAAAGGAATAAAACATGAAGGATTGATTATTATTGCACCAAATTATAAAAATTTTATGATACCAAGGAAAATTTATTTTAAACATTATCAAAAACGATGAAGTCGTTTTAGTTCAGTATCAGCTGTATAAATCTTATGCCCCAGCGGTTGACGGAAAATACTTTGTGATTGTGTTGAGATGAACCCTTACAAAAACTCGAATTTTCACTTCTTCCACTAATATATTATGCACATAACTTAAACGGATTTTGCTCTGGTGCATATTTTCAGAATATGAGATTGCATCCACCTCGATGTTCATTTTTCTGACATTCTGGGCGTCCTGTACGAGCACGAGCACGTGCCGTGCGTTTACATCTTCAAAGGTAGATGGCCCTTCATAGAAAAAACAGACATAAAGTTAGGCATCCGGTGGCATGTGTTTCTCAAGCTGGTTAGTCAGGAGCCTTGTCGATCTTTCTCGCGATACAGAGGTCCCATCGGTTTGAACCTACAAATGTCCAGCTGTTCTCTACGTGAAGGTGGAGAAAAATGTTTATACAAAAATCCCAATCCTCATACAAACTTCAAGAAAATAACATCATCTTAATTGTTAACAAATCCGTCATGAGTCCTAGGCACTAGAGCATGCTCAAGAATAGTATGATATAGTGTACCATGGCCCTCCTCCTCTTTCATACTCTCTCTCTTTTCTGCAACTTCTTCGCCCGCCCAACAATCTCGTGCACATAAATCTATCTCACTTTGATGACTGCTTTCCATGGTGTTGAGATAATCCGTATTTCGCACTCTGCAAATACCAACATCGAGCTTTGGAAAAACAACTCCTTTAGTCATATGCGCTTTGAAAACCGTTCCCCTCTTTCTGCAGTCGTTTATTCCCAGAGCGCACAAACGATAATGGTACACAACTTAACTCTGATTCTTAGATTCTCTCATGTCACGTCTGGCGTTCTGCAACGCCATGCGATGAGTGACGGTATTAAAATGGCCCTCGAGGTTGTACTTACTTGCAAGCCGTACATTGCATGTTTGACATTTGTACGGACGCAGTCGTTGGTGAACTCGTCTCACGTGAGATGTCATATGCTCTTTCTTTCCAAATAGTCGCCCACAGGTATCGCAGCGAAATGGGCGATTTCGGAGGTGCACCGTATTGTTGTGCTTCTGAAGGTCCTTGGAGAAGAAGAAAGTAGAATCACAGTTTGGTATTGGACAGGGGAAAGGTCGCAATCGGCTGTGAACGCATTGAAAATGCTTCGAACGGTCGGTGTTTCGTAGGAAAGCGCTGTTACAGCTAGAGCATGGCAAAATAGAGCGCCCCTCGTAGACTCGTTTGGCATGATCATTGAAGAGATGGTGAATGTATCGATTCTTTCTCGAGAATACCAGGCTGCATTCTCCGCAGATCCAAATGCGACTGTTTGTCCGTGCATCATGAACCAAGTTGTCAGCAGTGATTTGGGGGGGCGCAGGCTGCGATTGCTTTCTTTGGTTGAAATGGGATGTGGCAGATAGAGTTTCAAATGACTTCTGCATCTCGACATCCTGAGATCTTGTTGAGTTGCTCGGAAACGGAGTAGACGACTGTTTGGGTCGAGGGCTACCGGTTGGTGTGACTGAAACAGGGGAGCACAGAAACTGTAGTTGCATTCGGTGGGCCATCGAAGAGTAAATTGAAGAGGAAAGTCAGGGAAGTTGCCAAAGGCGTGCAGAGTGAGCGGGTCTGAGCACAAAAGGACGAAATCGATTCTCAGGAAGAGATTGTTTTGAATAATATCGAGAGAAAAGATGCTGTTGTTCCTGGCCATTTGCTCACGTGGAAAAGATGATTGTTATGCTGAGTTTGTGCTCTTCAAGAGTTTGCTCGGGTGTGACGACCTCGGCTGGGTCGCATGATCATCGTTCGTGAATACTCTCTCGTCGTTGTGGAAGAGAGAGTCTTTTTGACCACTCGTGTGTATCACTATGAATGAAATAGTCTTACAGAAGTCCTACCTACCTCACCACAAGAACAGACTCTACCTTTGCTTGGTACACTTGCAACCCCAAACCAAAAGAACGCCAACTATTTCGAGACATATCGACAATGTTGGTATTACAGCCAAAAATATAGATGAATCGTTTCCACCCATCCAATTCCTCTCAATATGCTGAAAACCCAGGCGTGAATAGGACGAAATCGTCGTGGAACTGGTACGCACGGCTGCATTCCGAAAAAGGTTATTAGATGGCTTTGGGAGCTCGTTCCCAATATTAATATACTTTCTATTATCTCTCCTGAGCATTTAGGGCTGGCGCCCGTTTCAAATATTTCAAAGATGTGCTAAGGATCCATGACACAGTGCCAAAAACGCTGCAAAAGGTACCAGTTCGGATATTTTGGCCTCCATGATGGGAAGGAATGAAGCTTTTTTATATCTGTCTCTCGAGCTTTCGTGGACTCTCGTTACTTTGTTATATGACATGGGAAGAAATGCCGTCTTTCTTGCGAAGGTGTTGT
Organism: Agarophyton chilense; assembly: GCA_030374765.1. Lineage (NCBI taxonomy): Eukaryota > Rhodophyta > Florideophyceae > Gracilariales > Gracilariaceae > Agarophyton > Agarophyton chilense. The sequence continues at coordinate 1,584,417 of JARGXX010000100.1, forward strand.
CAACCACGAAGTTCGCCTCCTTATTTTTCGGGAAGTCTGAAAAGTTTTCAAAAAAATCAAAAGTTTAGATAAATCATAACAAAACGGGAGGGGATTCCACCAGAGCATTCTAAATGTTTTGTTATTTAATAGCGAGTAGTTTTCTTTCCGAGGGCCTCTTTCGGTCCGGAAAGGGCTGGGCGAATGTCAACAATTATTCAACATCATATCGACTTGCAATCCATGTCGACGAGCCTTTTCTCTCCTCGAAACGCTCCTCAGTGGGCACAAAAGGACGGTGAGTCTTTTACCAGTTTTCTGAACCATACCTGTGTAAAACATCTCATTGGCTCACATTGAGATAGTTAAGCCAAGTTGGAGATCAAGACTGGTTGAATCAGTACACGCAGTCCAAACAACGGGTCATGAAGTTTAGGAGCATCACGAGTCCCGGATTCCTGACGCGAGAGCTCATAGCACAATCTTTTTTTGACACTTGTACTGTTTTGATTGGCCGATCAATATTAATGGCTATAGACCAATATCAGGTTCCCACACTCTTTCGTGTCTGGTGGTCGAACGGATGTCGTCAGTATGAAACCAAAATCTTGGCTGCTAACCTTTCGAAGAAGGATAAATTGGAACGCCTTTTTCAAAATTCCGGAAACATAGTTGACAATTTCATATTTTATACATTGCTGTATATGTTTTCTAGTTTTTTTCCTACTTTTAAGAAGAACTTCTGTATTTAGTTGTTTTTAACGCAAATATCGTGACTGAAAGCCAAAGCTAAGCGAGATTCTGCTCCTCACAACAGAAGGAATTGGTTTTGGAATCTACAGAACTGTTCATATAGAATATATTTGTGATACAGTACAGTTTCAAAAAAATAACCCAAGCCCATATATACAGCAAATAGTTTGATGATGCAGGAATCTTAATAAGGAGGTTGTGGTTATAATGGGACAGATCGTTTTTCAAAAACCGTTTACAATAACTATGACTTTTGAAAGATGTATCTGTGCAACAGCTCTTTAAAAACCATCTACTTTTACAATACCACAATACCACTCTTGCATAGCATCAATTATTGTTTGCTTCAGCTAAAAATGATCTCTAGATTGTAAACAAAAACGAAGTAAAACTTTTAATGTGTGGTTTGGATCACCGAAACCTCTCCAGACGTGACAGCACTGCTAAGCAGTGACTCTGACGAAGCGGGGCCAGGAACATGAGCAACTCAAATGGTCTGACGTTGCGAGTTAGGACGTCTAGTTCAAACCCAGCAACTCTGATCCATATTTTCTTCAAATAAGAAAGGCAAAGTTCTTCTAGAGGCTTTTGCAAGGTTCTAGATTGTTTATGAAGGCGGGTACTGCACAACAAGAAATGCTTGCTGGGCATAGTGAAACAGAAGTAAATACTGATCGGGTGTCACCGTATTCTTTTGGAAACAATATATACCGTTGCTGAGATAATCGTGTTGCAATTAAGAAGATGCCCAACGCCCGTATAGGACAATTATTTCGGCTATAGTTTCATTGAAAAAAATATGCGAGGCTTCGACACTACAAGCGGTGATTTACGTGATTGAGATGGGTAAACCGACAACCTGTGCGGTCTCCTTCACGCCTTGCACATAAACAATGTAAGTGATGGGAAATAATTTTTCTCCTTGATGTGGTGCATGATAAAAAGATATAATACGACGAAAACATCCTTAATAATTATAAACTGAGTGTTTGCTGGTTTTCCGTGTGCAATGGCAATTTCAGGTAATAAATGTTAGTCATGCTGCAAGTCTAGATGTCCTCGCGTAGTGTCCCATCTTGTCGTCGAATAGGAAGCGTCCCACAACCAAGTGATTGGCGACCCACGCTACTGCTAGAGTAATGTGAGCGCCACATTTTTTAATGTGGCGCGCTCGACCAAACATTAACAAAAACCCCAGCCGATCTAAAACTTCTCCGTAACTGAAAGGCCCGGATACATGAATTTGAAATAATTATTCTAAAATAAACTTCTTTTTCTTCTTGATCTTCTTGATCTTCTTCGAATGGCGCGCAAAAAAATAATTTAGTCAATATTCACTAGTTTTTAGGCTCTGTGGTTTTTTGTTAAACACTTCGAATATACATTGATTTATTTAGTCCTCTTTACTAGTGTGTTAACAAAAACTAAGCTTTACTAATCTTCAAAATGTTTTAAAAAAAACTTGATAGCAAAAAAAGAAATTCATTCTATATTCAAACATGTTTGCAGTGAAAGTTGCTTCGTACTTCTTGCGGCACGTTCTTGTTCAGATCTAAATAATAGGTTGTTACCAAGTTGTGTTATTCCACCAGTGACTGTAGCAAACTCGGTACCAGGTAAATTTTCACATAAACCACCGCGTAAAACAAGCGTCGACTAGCGAGTGACTGTCTCTCAAAAAAACTTGTGTGTGAAAAAGATACTCAGGAAATCATGGTACGAAAAACAATACGTCAATACTTGAGGTATTACTTAGAGTACAGCAAAATGTCAAACACACATAATCGGATCAATACGCTTTGTTCATTCGCATGATAACAACAAAAAACAAAAAACGAAAAAAGGATAAAGAAGCAGTAAATATTGCAAAAAGAGGCCAATAGCGCATAAAGAGAAAGATACGTTCAAAACAAGATCTATAGCTCAAAAATGATTAGCACAAGGACTAAAGGTGCTCTGTAGTCGATACCAGCTTTACGATTGCTATCGAATACCAAGATGGTGTTAAGCTCGTTATTGGATAGCCTCTGCCTTCCTCACACAGAGCAAAGCGCCTTTTATAGTGAACTAAAGAAGAATAAAACATCTTAACATCTTTTTTCTTTCGTCTTCTCGGAGAAAGTTTCAATTAAGAGGCGGTCGACGTGAAGAACTAGTACAACCGCTATTCAAGGTTGTGCCATCTTCTTTCAGTGCTCCTTTTTTTCTCAAGAAAGCAGGAAAAGGATTCTGTAGAGTGCGAAATTAGATGGTAACAAGTAACATTTAATCATTAATGGCATGCTAAAACACAACTAACATAGCTCGTCGTATTTCTTCTTTTTTCTAGCTTCTGTAAGCAACCCTTTTTCATACTTTTCAGTAAACTACACATTTCAGTTGTACCCAATTCCCATTATTCTTTAACAATTGCGTTTTAAAGGCTTTCTACATAGTAAAACTGCCTTTCATTTACGTAGACAGTACGAGATAAAACCCATTACACATTCTCAATACGGTTCAAATCAAGGCTGCGTGCAGGCCACTCCATTACTTCGATATTTTTAGAACCAAGCCACTCTTTTGTATAATTAGAAAGGTGAATAGCGGCATTGTTCTGCGGAAATACTCAACTTCAAATGTAGATCCTTGAAGATAGCGGTAGAAAAAAGTTCTCGAAAGTACTGCAATACTTCATAGAAACTTAATTTTCTATTTTAAGAGCTAGCATACTGTATCCATCTTCACAAATAGCTCTTTGAGCCATTACCACCCATCCACTAGCTTGTTAATTTAACAAGACCTATTCTTTTTACGTGAATCATTCCAATAGTTTTGATAGCCGTCTGGACCATCCAAGTTAATTTTTTTCTCATCAAAAAACATAACTTTAAACCACTATGCTAAAGATAAAGAATGATATTCACGGGCCCACTTTAGCCTTTCTTTTATTTGTTTTAGTGTTAGTTTTGGTGCTTTCTTGATCGTCATATAGTTCATTTTAGAAAATGATGATAGTTTCTGCTACACCCGAAGAGTATTCACAGGTAAAATAAGATGATATTTAAGTTGAGAAGCAGAATGCTTTTCTTTTGCTGGTTCGCGTATGAGGAGATGATTTGCTTTCTTGGATAACTTACAATTATTTTTGGTATTGAACTTCTTTCCATAATTCCTTTTTGTTTCGAAGATAGGCTCAGACATTTTTACGGCTTCGTCCAGTCTTTTGGTAAATTTCGTTGAAAGAATTGTTCTCTTTAAAAAGAGCTTCTATTTTTCTCTTTTCTTTGAGATTAAAGCACGATCTCTCTCCCATTGCTTCTGAAAGAGAAGTTTGGTAGAAAAAGGAAGAAGGTGACTATGATTGTATAATGTTTTTCGCGTCTTTACTCTTAGAACGTTTGACTACAACGGTCATTAAAATATTCTGTTCTATTCCATGTTCGTGGTTTGGGTAACCGTTTCGTATTAATTTCTGTAGATAAAAAGTCATTTGTTTTCGTTGGGTGACTGTTTATTTAGGACCAAATACTGTAGCTTATGGCATTTTTTGACTGGCCAAGGTTATAAAAGGACCGAGAAAATAGAAATAACCGGAGGTGTGCCTTTCTAATTTCGGCCACTGTATTGTGCAAGGAGGCAAAAAATCTACTGTACTATAATGTTCACACTGTTTTGTTCTACAAAATAATTATTCCAAAACGAACTAGTTCAGTATTTGGTGGTCACACTGTACAAGTGTACAGCAGTACAGTGCTACTAAATTAATCCGCCGTCTATCCATTTCGATCAGTTTTGATCATTCGATTCAACATGCATTCCAAGTGCTACATATCCCTCTCGTTCAGTGCGGAGAACCCGCCATGCAAGAATTTAACAATGTATCGATAGCGTGCTTTACTCCGGCTCTGCTGTCTCAACAAACTTCCGGTGCTCCATCTCAACACGACTGATCTTCAAGTCATCTTCCATAGCTGGCAGCCATCGCGATGAGCAATTACCCTATATGCGAAGAAGCCACCAATTTCAAACCACAATCTTGGCAGCCAAGCACATCATCAAATATCTGCCTTTTCGGCTTGTCCCGCTCCGAAAACTCGAACAGCGCCGCTGCTAGGTTCTGCCTCGGATCCTAGCCCAGCGTATCTTTCTTCCAAAGCGGCCGTTCTCCAACCACCATCATCTGCGATCCAGAACTTAATGCATTATGCCGAATTCGTTGGGCGGGTCCGATGAAGCGCACTGTGATTTTTACTCGTTCCTTTTGGTTTTACCCTGCCGCTGTCCGTAATGAGGATCTAATTGATCATTTTATAGTCTCTGATCGACCTCCTGATGGTATTCCGTGTTGTGTGCTGTTCACAAGCCACTAGATAAGCCATCGTGCGATTCCAAACAATGCCGTAAGCCACTTTGGCTCCGAAAGCGTGGCGGAAGCCCGCGAAAAGTTTACTCGGTTATTGAACCAGCGGATGCGCAGCATCATGTTCAATTGTGGCGGGGCGAATGCGGAGTATCCAAAATGGCTCTCTGTTTCGACAATCTCCAGATACAAGCGGAGTTATGCTATCTTCTAAAGTGCGAAAATCGCTTTTCGGATTTCCATCGATGAGAGAGAGACGTACTCAATTACGACTAAGATACCTGGTCTCGTACCGAATACTGGAGACTGACCGAATTCGGAATAACTCGTGCAACGTGCGGTACGGTCCCATTCCTCTGAATTGACATGAAATCGAGATTCCTAGCGATTTCTCTATGGAGCTCTCCGCAGTGATTACCATTTTGTATCCTCTTCTTGCAACTAATCTGTTCTCCGGCTACTGGGTAGTCGTCTACAGTGAATTCATCGCTACGATGGCCTTTATCGTTCTCTGGGATTTGTATGACACCTACTGTCTGTGATAAATGAGCTGAATTGCTCGAAAGCTTGGGAGGCAGCTCGATCTTTCCCTAGTATTAGTATCACTTGCAACTCACGAATAGATTCAGTACCTCATGAGTTTCACGGACCAGATTGACTGGACTCCGGTTTCAAGCGAACAGAATGCAAGACGTAGACGTCGTCGTGATCATTTTCCGGAAGAACTGGGCTCGGAGGCGATTTTGTCTGGTATGATCCATGGACCAAATGTAGTATCCACTCTAACGGAGAGGGGAGACACCTGCGACAGCGTTCGGACTGCCGATGGGTCGCTTGCGGCGAAGGAAAAGGGGTGGTAGAGCTACAACACCAGCGAGCTGGAAGTGGGGTGTAAGGCCACTACTCGCCAGCGAGGGTGAACAGGGAAACTGTAAAACGTTGATGGGACGTAGGTACGAGACGGATCGTGAAGTGGTTGGGGAGTGACTATCTATTATAGCTGGTCCGGATCTCCGGTTAAGGAATCCTAAGCGAGGAACAGAATAGTCATGATGCCCATGTTGTCTCCTTTCCTTGGATTCGGCGCTCACCTCTGGTACACTATATACTGTAGGCCAGGGTGAGTGCCCAAATAAATATATAAATTATACCCAGTGGTCAGCCACTTAGCCAAACCACTGTATGGGTACGGTCCCTAATGGACTTACATCTACAAAGGGTAGCAAAACCAGCCACGTGGATCGCCACTACATGCGCCGTTGCAAGCCACTCCACTCGTGATACCACGTGTCCCAACACTGTACCCTGCCTACTGGCATCCTACGCGGTGTGCCGTTTCATATCACAATGTTGATGATATCACTCACTTATGAGTTCCAACCGCGACTTCGCGAAAAACTCGCCTATCGGATTCCCCGACATAGTAGAATACTAAATTCCCCCCTCGTTAAGCGCGAACCATGGGGGACGCAAGAAGCGTTTATACGCAGTCGGACCGGTGTTCCAGGTACTCATCGTCATCATGAATTCCTCGCCGCTCAACCAACTCTTACAGTTCTCAACAGCATTCTGTTCCTCACCGCTCTTCAGCTCGATCTCTCGCGATGGATCCGAACCCCCGGGTCCAACCCGTTTCAGCCCTCCTCTAAGGATGTGCCTTCTGGGGCTCCGTCCCACACTGCTGGTTCTTTGTCGCAGCCTACTGCTCAACTCGGTCCATACCGTTCGTTCCCCACACCGTACACCGGATTCCGGTCGGTACCGTTACCTCAGCCAACCGTGGCTCCGATGCCGAACGCGGCTTACGTCGCCTCTGCGGGTGTGATTCGAGCTCCTTCTCGTCCTGCTCAGCGGAGCTACCCGCACCCTGCGGATTTCCATGGACGAGATGCTCTCGACAACGTTGAACTTTTCGCGCAAGCGCCCTGGTTTGATCCAGTTGCTATCCACGATGACGCGTTGATACAACAGTATGTACACGGTGGGTACTTCCCTGACGGTATTCCGGAACACGCGATTTATAGCGACGACTAGTCGAGCCATATTGCAATGTCAGACAACGCGATTGCGCGATATTCAACGGAAACTTTATCCGAAGCCCGTACGCGATTCACCAAGCTGATTTACCAGCGTCTTCACCGATTCATCAGTACGGTTCTCCTCCCGCAGGACTGGGAACTAGATACCTGGAAAGCCCGTACCGACGGTAAAGGTTACTCGTATATCGAGACACTCGTTGAAGTCGATCTTAGCGGTTGGCGCGGTGTGCGCGGTGTGTATGATGCAGCTCTCTGCTTTCAGCAACCTCTTCTCCGTGCGAAGTTCCGCTTCCTTCGAAAGTAGGACATTCCCTATTGGGATTATTCCCGTTGGGAACGTCGTACTCGATCACGTTCAGGCTATTTGGTGCCGTATCAAATGATCGAGATTGACCGCATCCGGCGGAACGCGCGCTTCGGGCGCTACATCGGTATTCCGGAGCATTGCGCGGCGATCGAGAGTCCTCGTGGTTGCCCTGTGGAGCTCCCACCGGCCATCTCCTACATCGGGTCCGCGTTGGTGAACGACCCGTTCTCGGGATATTGGACGGTAGTTTATACCGAGTTTATCGCCAAGATGGCCGTCTTTCTGCTGGGGGATGTTTATGATATCTTTAGAGTTTGGTACATGTCGCCCACAGCGCGAAATTATGCGAGAGAACTCGATCTTTCCCTTGTCCTGGGATCCGGCGCGAACCATGCCAACTTCCTCCATCTTGGGGATTTGATCGACACTGTCGATTGGTCTGGAGTGCCAGCTGATCAATCCGCTTGAGGACCTCGTCCAAGACACTACGACCATTTTCCTAGACGAACAGCAAGTGCTGGAGATTTCGATTGGTACGACCCCTGGACGCGCCAGTTGATCACCCCCGAGCAGGCTCGCTTTCTTCGGGAGAACCCGCGTGACATGCCACCGAACCAGATTACTGGATACGTGTACGATGGTACTCCATCCGAGAACGGAGAGGAACCGTATGAGGAAGCGCCGGAAGCTGAGTCTGAACTCGGTTACGAGGACGAGCCAGAGCTGGCAGGCGTAGCGACTTCCGTCGATCAATCCACAGCGGCGGGAGTTGCTCAAAAGTACTGTCATGGGTTTACCCAACAACCGAGTACAGTGCCGGTCGAAGATCCAGGCTTGGATCCGCTGAGGCAGTTCCTCTTAGACGCGGGCTTTACCGTAGACCAAGTTGAGGGTAATCGCGCACAGCTTCTTGTGAACCTGTGTGCTCGCACGTCTCTTTGATAATCCTATAAAAGACTCCTAGTCAACACCCTTGCGGTGGTATCTTGATACCAATAAACTCCGGTGACTTCGTGTCTTTACGTTTCCTTCTTATCTTCTAGTCTTCATTTCTTCTCGCTTCTCGAGTTCTTAACTGCTTCTTCTCGCTTCTCGAGTTCTTCAATCCTTCTTCTTGCTTCTCGAGTTCTTCAATCCTTCATCTTGCTTCTCGAGTTCTTCAATCCTTCTTCTCGCTTCTCGAGTTCTTACTACCTTTGTAGCCCATACTTAGAAATGGGATGTGCCCATGAGCCCGACTATCGAGGAGTCGATCTCCCTGGGGAGTGGTAATCGCATGCGTCGATGATATCGCACGAGCTGCGAACGGGGGATATGATCTATAGGTTCCCACGTATCCGCTTCCGGAGAAAAACCGTACCAACGAATTCGATACAGTAATTCTCTAGTATCTTTACGCTCTCCATGTTCACATGCGATCCATAACATATTCCAGGGCGTTTCCCAATGCTTTCGCTGTTGTCGCGAGACTTCTGTTAACAGGTTTGAAATGCCTTAGGGCTGACCCAAGCGTCTCTGTGTCAGCAGTCTCAGCGTCGCTAAGCGTTCGCTCGTCGACTAACTGTCGTTCTGCCCGCAGGGGCAGTGTACTCATTCCTTGAGAACTTTTCTCAGATAAAGAGCTATCCTGTTTTCCAGGTTCCATAGAAGCGTACTTCTTGCTACTTCTCAATTCCATTCGTGGATGAACTTCTTTCAGCTTATCCGATTCTGACCGCTGTTCGGTGGACGATGGTGCTTTCACCACGACAGGAGGCAATACCTCTTCTTCTTTCTGCCCACGAGGGATGGGGGCCGATATCGGCGGAACAGCGAGTGGCGCTTCCCCTGACGGTTCAGCCTGAAGCGGCAAAGGCACGTGTTCGCGTGACCTCGTCTCCAAGTCCTTGGGGCCAAATTCCAAAACATCTTTCCTGCTTTCAGGTGCCATTTCTGTACTTACGGGTGTGCGCGTGCCCCGGGGCATATCCCGATACTTCGGAAGCTGTACGTGATTGGCTTACGCAACCGCCCGCGGTGGGAGATCAGGAGCTTTCTCCTCCACTCGAGCCATTGGTGGCGGTTCAATCTCCCCAGAGTCACTTGGGCTTTTGCCTTGAAGATCCGTCGCACTTGCCTCCTTAGTTCTACCAGATACCTGGACTTCCACTTACGGGTCAGGCACGACTTCAACGCAATCGCGCGATACACGTTCAACGTCCTCACCTGTCTTGATGACCACTGTGTCTTCATCAAGGTCCAACACTTTGAAGGGTCCAGCGGCTATCGGCAACAACTTATGACGAGATTCTTCCTGTTTGTCCGGTCTTTCCACTCGCACGAAGACGTCACCTCCTACTCGGATTGCCGGATTTCCTCTTCGCCTTCTGGCGTCATAGTTTCGCTTATATCGAGCTTGCATCTTTGATAACTCCTTAGCGACTACTTCCGCTCTGGTCTTCAGGTCATTCCTCCATTTCAGATGGTACTTAGCCGTGGTCGGCGCGTCCAAATCTGTCTCGTCGTCGAGCGCAACCGGTAAAGCCGAAGGGTTACGTGAGAGCACGAGGTCGAACGGTGCCGTCTTTGTAGAGGTATGCACTTGCGTATTGTACGCGTAGCACAGAGTATCTGTAAAAATGTCCCATTCTTTCGGGTGGTCCGCGATGTAGTGTCGTAGTGCTGCTATCAGCGTGCGGTTGAAACGCTCCACCTGACCGTTGCATTGCGAATGATAGGTCGTGGTAAACAAGTTTCGAATGCCCATAATGCGGCAAACATTCTGAAAGAACTTCGCAACGAATTGCTTCCAATTATCTGACAACAGAACTTCTGGTGGTCCGTATATAAATACCCAGTGTTTGATAAACGCCTGTGCGATTACGGCTGGGGTTATCCGCTTCAGCGGCACAGTCCCCACTAGCTTCGAAAAGCGGTCGGTGATTACCAATAGGTAGCGATAACCTCGCCTTGAGCGAATCAATTCGCCTAGGATGTCGATACTGACGTATTGTAAAGGCGCTTTTGCCTGGAATAACGTCACCGGTTTCCGCTTCCTGTAAAGCTTCACGCGATTCTTCGCACATATTGTACACAACCTCACTGTAGCATGGCAGTCCATTGCCAAAATAGGCCAGTAAAAATCTCTTCTTAGAGTCATGGACAACTTCGTTCCTCCTGGATGACCAGACAGCCTGCTGTAGTGTGCCAGATGGAGTACTCGACTCTTCAAGACGTGTGGAATCACCATTTAATCATGCTTTTCTACATGTCTTAACAGTATTCCTCGTGAATCTTGTGAAAATGGGAGCTCCTCCCCCCCGTTAAGACGAGAGTGTATCGACGCACAAAACGTATCGGCGTGTTGCTCATTGAGGAGCTCAGTGCACGAGATTCGCTCGAGATGAACCGAAGGGTCAGTGTCTGCTAATGCAAGGAACGGGTCTGCATCCGAATAATCATCAATGGTCTCTTGTTCCTCTTCTTCAAAACATGGTGAATGGGTCTCCATGTAGAAGCCAGGTATCTCTTCATCGATTTCGCCTTGGGTTTCGGCCAGTGTTTTGAGTCGCGATAGCGCATCAGATTGGACATTAGCCAATCCCTTCTTATACTTCACTTCGAAATCGAATTCAGAAAGGCGTAAGCGCCATCGTGTGAGACGACCAGACGGGTCTGTAATGGACAGTTACCATCGTAGAGACGAATGATCCGTGTTGACGGTAAAACGTTCTCCTTGGAGATACGGTCGCAATGTGGTTAGAGCCCAAACGACTGCAAGGCATTCCTTTTCTGAAACTGAATTCTTCGTCTCAGCTGCGTTCAGCGATCTTGACCAGTAACCAATGGGTTTGCGTTCACCATCAGGGTGTGTTTGAAAAAGGGCACACCCTACTTGGTACTCGCTAGAGTCACTATCCACTGAGTATGGCAGGTTGGGGATGGGAAGCGCCAAGACTAGGGCTGTAATAATCTTTGTCTTCAGCGTGTCGAACGCTTCCAGTTCAGCTTGTCTGAATTGTTCCAGCTGTACTGGTTGTCCTTTACGCAGCTTTGCGTTGAGCGGTGCCGCTATATGCGAGTATCGCGGCACGAATCGTGGGTAGACGTTGCACAAGCCGAGGAAAGAACGCAACTGCTTCTATGTCGACGGAGGTTGTACTTCGCGGAGAGCCGCTGCTTGTGCCTCTTGAATGGCAAGCTCTCCCGGCTTGATCACATGTTTTAAGTATCGGACGGTGCCAGCGAACCATTCGCATTTCTTGAACTTCAATGTGATACCTGCGCTCTGTAGTGCTTTGAAGATCTCCTCGATATGCCGTAAATGGCTTTCCACATCCTGGGAAAAGATGATCATATCGTCCAAATAGACTAAACAAGTCTTCCACTTGTATCTTGAGAGCAAGATTTCCAGAGTACGCTGGAAAATAGCCGGTGCATTCGTTAAGCATAAGGGCATCCTTTTGAAACGGTAGAGACAGGCGTGACACGCAAATGCGGTTTTATCTGGGTCTACATCCGCTACAGGCACCTGCCAATAGCCGGAGTGGGCGTCCAACGTGGTGAACACGTTCGCTTCTCCTAAGCTGTCAAAACATTCGTCCATTCGAGGCAACGGGTATGTGTCTCGAACTGTAACTGCGTTCAGTTTTCGATAGTCGAAACAGAATCGTAAAGAACCATCAGGTTTCGAAACCAGCACCACTGGTGAGGCCCAAGCAGATTGAGCTGCTTCGATTACTCCTTCTTCCAGCATTTTGCTGACATTCTCCTCCTCGATTTGGCGAGTTTGCGGTCCCGCTCTGTAGGGTGGTTGGGAGATGGGTCGTGACCCTGAGACCAAATCAATGTGGTGTTCCGTAGCGGAGATCTCTCCTAGTTTTCCACTCCACATGGGTGTATACTTCTTCAGCATAGACCTGATCTTCGTTCTGTAGTGTTCCGACGCATGTGCTAAGTCTAGCTCATCGACCAGGCTCTCTGGATCCTTTGCCGTTTGCAATTGATCTCCAGACGGAGTTTGCAGTTCTTCGTCTGTGTCACCGACATGGGTTAACCCAATACTTCTGCAGTACAAATATGAGTAGGAACCACCACTGTGGGATGAGGCAAAGCTGTTGCAACAACCTGATTCTTCGGTATCTGATAATCGTTATCGGTGAAGTTACTCACTAGTATCCAAAAGGAGCTACCAGGATCAACCTGAACGATGCCGTTAGCGACTAGCAATCCACGGGATTCGTAAATCCGAGTATTCGGTTGAATTACCACGAGTCTGTGTCGTTCTGTTTTTACTTGAACCCAAGTTTGGGTTTGCGCCTTCAGCATGGCACTCTTCGCTACTAGGATCCTCGGCGAGACACGTCCTCGGGATTTCCCGTATTCCATAGATGGGGGAAGTGGAGGTGCTTCAGAGCAACGACGCATTGGCATGCGAAGAATTGGTACCATTGATCCATCATCTAGTTCCACTAGTTTTCTTCGCGGGCGAATGGCTTCGACAAACTTGTCGCAATAATCACATCCCAGTACCACTGGTGCAGCTAACGTCTTACAGACGATGAAGTCGACTAAGACTACAAAGCGTCCCACACGCACCACGAGTCGAACTGTTCCCAGTGTCTTCAAAGCATTTTTGTTGGCATCCCGGATGTCCGGTAAAGGACCGTATCGAATACGTTCTAAGTCAGCAGGAGCGAGCTCCGATTCCCGTATAAAGTTCGGACCAGCACCTGTGTCCAGGATAGTCAATCGACGAGATAACAGATTCCTGTCACAGCCGATGTCGGCATAGACCTTATAGTTTCTTTTAGACACTACCATGAGGTAACTTTACCGTTTTGACGAACAAGTATAACGTCTCCAAGGACGATGTAACTCACAGTCAAACTGTACTCGATTTCTGGCCGGCGGATTGATTCCGTACGGCGGAAATTTGGGAGGCCTCAAGAGAATCTTGGGCTTCCAAGCGCGGGAGCAGGGAGGCGAGCTCTCCCTGGTCAGCACTACGGGATCGACTAGTGCCGACCCACTAGGGGCTCCCTCACTTAGTTTTCCGGTTGCACCGGCTGCGTCGCCTCAAAGGCGTTTCTTCCTACCGGGGTTCTGGGTTGTAACACTTCAGCATTCTGAGCAACCAGCTTGTCCGTCTGGCGCATTGGTGTCTGAGAAAACCAACTTTTGGCTTTCCAATACATGCCTGCCTGTACGCGGCTCCTTTCCTCTTCTGAGAGTGTTTCATAATTCGTCATGATACGACTCAGATCCTTTGCAGGAAGCGTGCATTCTGCACTCAAATGGTGTTTTCCATAACATGAATAACAAATCAAACCGTCACGACGGTTGGTCAACATAGGTTGTGAACGGTATGCCGTGCGAGTATCCACCCATCTGGGTTTCCCGTTCTTAAAACCTCCTTGTGGTGGCACCGTGTAGGGACGGTACATAGGGCGACGGCCCTCCATAGCCATTAGGGCTTCCTCGTCCTGAGACTCCGAGTGTGGGAGATCCACTGTAGGTACGGAAGAGTCCGTATATTCCATTAAATGGACCGCCTCCTCATGCGAGTCACTCCCTTTGGGTGCCAACGACGAATCTCGCGAGTCAACTCGAGATTCCAGATGTAGCAGTTTGCTGCGCTGATTAACTCTGGCGGAGATCTTCTCCTTACCCATTGAGGTTCCAAAAGCCACTGAACGACGGGGGCTACCGCGCGCTCTGGCCGCGTCTCCTTCAGCTTTCGCAAACTGAACTAACTCCAAAAAGGAAACTCTTCCATGCTTCTCTCGATATCGAGCTACCAACGACTTGATGCTCGGGTCCAGCCCGTCAATGTACAAGGTAATCTTGTCCTCAGTCGAGTGGACTTTTTCACAGCGGACGGCAGCTTTGGTAAGCCTTGAGCTGTACTCCGCTTCGTCCTCCTCAGGCTTTTGGGTCACATCCCTTAGGTCCAGGATCGCCTGACGTATCGCGTTTGAAGTCGCGTAACTGCGCAGCAACTACTGTACCGCCTCTGGCCATGAGGTAACGCCGCCTTCATCGGTTGTCAATGATCCGCAAACGGAACAATATTTCTCTAAAGCAAAACCCTTCAGGAAGTGTGGTAAAGACACAAATGCCTGTGGTTCACTCATCTCTAGAGTGTCTGCTTCGGCAACAAAACGAGTGAGAAACTCGATAACGAGAATGGGCGTTTTCCCATCAAATGTTAAATCATTAGGGCCGATCTTCAATCGTTTGATGTGATCCTTCACCTTCGCGTTTTCGCGTCCTGAGCGCTTCTTGCTCTTCACCTTCAGACGATAGTACCTGTAATTCAGGACCTTCCGATAAAGCGGATTCGTGCAGGGGAGCACCTTCAATCCTCTGTAAGGTGAGCCTTTTTTTCTCATTAACCACGAATACGTGTTCTTCTTCCGAGATCGGGACCTTCGATGAGCATCATCACTGTCGTCGTCTTCTGACATATCTGAATCATCAGAATCATCAGTACTGGAACTGAAGCCCTCCGTACTTGACGATTCATCACTCGAATCACGTGCGGACTTCCGCTTCTTAGATCATGACTTCGACTTCTTCGAACGAGCTTCCTCCAAAGGAGCACCTTCCTCTTCCAGCACGAATGGTTTAGCAGCAGTCTGCGCATGAACTGCCGCCTCCAGGCGTTCTGAACGAGGGTTAACTCGAGTGAGGACTTCCTCTACATCCACGGTTAAGCCGGGTAGCGCATCGGGCGTATTCCCGTACCTCTCCAGTAAATGGTTCAAATCCTCACGTAGTGTTTTCAATGATGCATAGATCTGCTTCCCATCGTCTTGACGAACGAGTTCTTGATGCGCACTGCGTAATTGTTCGACATCAGCGATAAGAGCAGCGATCTGGTATTCCAACGCAACCATGCGCACACGCGAGGCGCTTGACTCAGACTTGAAACTACGCACTTCCCTGCGCAAATCATCCTCTTTTTGAGGTCCGACGACCCCAGGGTCAACTACGGCTTCTGTGGTGGGCGCGACTGCCGCTGCCACAGGGGCCGGTACATCCGAGAGATCTCGTTTATCATTCACCGAGCGTGAGCGCGACATCGCTTGACGATACAGCCACTCTCCGGCTTCAACAGATGAGGCGAGCCTCGGTTTCGGGGGTGGTCCCGCAGGACCGTGGCGACCAGTACTTGACTGGCTTCGGGTCTTCGGCATCTTAGACCAAACCTGAGTCCAGGTGCGAACCAAATGGTGTCTTCGACTTCTCGACTACGTTTTCAACCACGATGAATTCCGCAATTGCCGGAGGTGGTTCGATAAACAATAACTGTAGTGATTCCACTTCTTCCAAGTATCGATATCGATTCCACGTTCCAGGAACGAATTGTTCAGTGCAGCTGACCACAGTGCTTCTAAGTCAGGAGACCACTTGTAATATCCGCTCTAACGGAGAGAGCAGACACCTGCGACAGCGTTCGGACTGCCGATGGGTCGCTTGCAGCGAAAGAAAAGGGGTGGTAGAGCTACAACACCAGCCAGCTGGAAGTGGGGTGTAAGGCCACTACTCGCCAGCGAGGGTGAACAGGGCAACTGTAAAACGTTGATGGGACGTAGGTACGAGACGGCTCGTGAAGTGGTTGGGGGCTGACTATCTACTATAGCTCGTCCGGATCTCTGGTTAAGGAATCCTAAGCGAGGAACAGAATAATCATGATGCCCATGTTGTCTCCTTTACTTGGAGTCGGCGCTCACCTCTGGTACACTATATACTGTGTGCCAGGGTGAGTGCCCAAATAATACGTAAATAATATCCAGTGGTCAGCCACTTAGCCAAACCACTGTATGGGTATGGTCCCTAATGGACATCTTGCTACAAAGGGTAGTAAAACCAGCCACGTGGATCGCCACTACATGCTCCGTTGCAAGCCACTCCACTCGTGATATCACGTGTCCCAACACTGTACCCTGCCTACTGGCATCCTACGCGGTGTGCCGTTTCATATCAAAATGTTGATGATATCAATCACTTATGAGTTCCAACCTCGACTTTGCGAAAAACCAACCCATTGGATTCCCCGACATAGTAGAATACTACACAAAACAACACATTGACGGCGAACACGCCAAGATTTTGCAGTAAAACCCGAGAACAATGCCTTCAACGTAGCTAACTGGGTATTAATTTGAGCCGTTGCCCCTTAATGCTAACGCACTCGAAAACGAGCTACACGAGATCAATGACGATGATGGGCCCAAAGATGTCGGCCTCGAAATCACCGTTCCACCCCAAAATGATGGCATTGAGTCCATAGCTCCTGCTGAAATGCAGACGGATGGCCATGAGCCAGTAGCGACAGTCGAGATGCAGAGTTATGCGTATGAATCCAAAAGCCCGTGATGTCGACTCACTCTGCGGAAATGGACAATTGGTGGCGATTCCTCGAAAAAACTTGAATCCTCCCGATGCCAGTCGAGGTCATCGTCATCCGGTGCTGAGTGTATTGCACTCCACGATGCACTGTACGGTTCTCCATTTCTTTCTTCATCTTAATGATAGTTCATTTTACTTCTGCTCTCCTTAGGAGTTAAATTACAACACACCTTTTTGAGACCATTAAACGGATAAGAGCGATGTCAGTTTTACGGGGGATACCCTCTTAAGCACTTCTAGAGAAGGACAGCACGGGAGATAGTGGTATGTGATATATGGGGTCCCATGTATCATCCTCCGGTTGATACCCATACCGTCATACTCTAAAACATAAACGTTTGTCCATAGCATGCCATCTATGGCTTAAATTAGTTCGATAACGTACTCCTCTTTTTCATAGAGTCACGTTGGGGACGAAAAAGCGCTACTGTGATCAGGTTATGCCGTACGTTCTTCGTGTACAGCTGATTAAGCGTGATCAATTTTTGATTGCACCCTTAAGGCATCTGGTGTCAGGTTCTCGCGTTCACTGGGTTGGCTCAATTCGGGGTGTCTCAGAGCCAATCTTCTGGATTCCCGTGATCTTTCTGGTTTGGCCAGGGCCTCCAACTTATTATTCGGTATATTCAATTCTTTCGGCGATGACGCGATGTCTCTTCACGCTGTACGCCTTGGGGCCATTTTTGATTCTATGTTAATAGTAGTGGTGGGCGTGGGGTATATCTCCTGTTGCGCGGCGTCTTCCGACAAATGGATAGGCGACAAAACCCTGTAGTTAAACTGTGGCTTTTCCGCCTTAATTGCGTTTCCCTCAAAATCGAGATCTTTCTGCTCCTTGTAAGATACAATCTGTTCTCCAGTGACATCTGCGTCTTCCCATTCGAGTGGCGGAACATTCCTGCTCACTTTAATATGGTTACTATTGTGCGCTACTGTAGGCGGCGATACAGTTACGACATCAGGTTCTTCTGTCGACGGTTCCAAGATGTGAGGTGCCCAACCATCTTCAAATGACGCTTTCTTCTCATTCCTCTCTCCGACCTCATCAGTATTCTTCACGTAAACGTGATCTGGTGAGGGAGCTGTAGCTCGCGGCGTGCTCACGGCGCGTCTCCCTTAATCCGCTCCATCAAACCTCCAAGGTCCAAAATTATACCCATTGAATCGCCATGTGGCTGCAGCCCGCTTACCGACGGCATGCACCAGGTCTCCGGATCGTGCCAGCCACGTGGCATGATGTTTGAGATACTTTTTTTGTTTCCCGGCCGATCCTCAGGCGCCTGCATTGTAGGTCTCTGCAGTGGTATTTGCATCTCTCTATGCCTACGAGTCAGACTTCCTTGCTTCACATCGGCTTCAGGGCTCGCCACGACGCTGGCTACACCTGAACTTGTAGCAATGACTACTCTATTGCCTGGAATGAGGTCAATTACCAGGTATTTTAGGATAAAACCCGTTTGCTCGTAGATTTCGACAACTTCGTGCTGTCCAGTCGAGATCGGCGCTAACTTCTGACGGTGTTTCTGATTCTTTTCTTCAACGGTTCCCCTTTTATTTTATTTTCTATTCTCACAAAGATGTGTGCTCTAAATCGGATATCTGGGAGTGCCCGCCGTAGTGAGTCGTAGTAGTTGCGCTTGTGCCGTGATTTGGAGTTTCTCATCCTGTTCGCGGCGTTTGTAGTTCTTTTGCGCAGCTCGTCCCACCATCCTAGGTGAAACTAAGCCGGCATCGGCATGTTCTCATTTTCGGTTTATTTCTAGCAAGTTTTGATCGTTAAAGCCGGCGGGCAGCGCGATAGAACGAGCTGGAATGGCGCTAACTTTGCAGTCTAATTACCCTGCGTTTGATATGCGTAGCACAGAGTGTCTGTATATATATCCCAGTCTTTTGGGTCTCCAGCGATGTAATGCCTTATTGCGGCGAGTAGTGTACGCTTGTACTGTTCCAACTACCCTTTACACTGCGGATGATAAGTCGTGGTGAACAAGGTTCTACTTCCCAGTATGTTGCCTACATCTTGAAAGAAGCGTGCAACGAATTGTTAACCATTATCTGAGAGCGAAGTATCCGAAAATCCGTAATAATATACCCAATGGTGGATAGATGCTCGTTTTATTACGCCAGCAGATATCTGTTTCAGCGTAACAGTCTTGCCCAGCTTATGTAAGCGATCAGTAGTTACCAAAAGGTATCTGTTTCCTCAGTTTGAGAGAATCAACTCTCCGAGCATATCGATAATGACGTACTGTAAAGACGCTTTCGCCGGGAATAAATTCAGTGGCTCCTTCTTTTTCCAAACCTTAAATAGATTTCTAGCGCATGTTGCACACAACTTAGATCTCGCATCAAAATCCGTTTGCCACAGTAGGCTAATAAAAAATCATTTTGAGGGCTAGTTACAACTTCGTATCTTTTGGATGACCAGACAACTAGGAGTTGTTAGCAAAACGCAGTACTCAGTTATTCGGAACGTGTTGTATCACGATTTTGTCATAGGCTTCGACAGTTCGAACGAGAAAATCTTAATCATAGAGACGAAAAGGTTGCTCATCCCCCCCAATAAAACGAGAGTGGATAGCCGCACGGAAGACGTCCGTAACCTGTTCTCGCAAAAGCTCTTCGAGCGTTACTCGTTCCAGTTGATCATCGAGACATGTGTTCGTAATATGGGTTACCAGTAAATCAAAAGCATTATTCTTCCTCCAGAGAGTTCTCCTCTTCTGATTCTCTCGTTATAGAAGTCCCTCACTTCAAAATATGGTATCTCATCATCGGTTTTCAATTGGGTTTCGTCTCACAAAGTGAGCGCAGGCTATGAAAAGAAAAAGGAAAAGAAAGAAAAAGACGAGAAGGAAACGAAAGTAAAAGAAGATAAACAAATGAAGGTAGTCAGCCTTGACAATTTACTATGGTCGTCGGCGACCGTCATTGACAACTATAACTACCTTGCACGCACTTCCACCGCCGGTGTTGACCGTCGGCGGGTCATACACGTCTCACAGCTTGCGACCGTGCGACGAGGAGTTGCGCCCCAAAACAATTTCAAACATAAATCACAACTAATAAAACCTCAAAAAAACATCCAAAGCGGTGCGCTAATGCCAACCGCCCCGCGCAGCCCAGATTCGGCTGTTACGACCAAACCCAATATCCAGCCCCCATTCGCACATTCTCTGCAACTGCATAGCCCGTGCTCATTCAGCGCTCTCGTCCACTCAGATCGCTCCACTTGGGCCGAAGCCCCAACACGCCCCATTAGAACCAGAACACTTGTCCACACCACGTTGCATGAGGGCATTTGCGATAGCCAATCAGATGGCCGTTTCACGTTGAGATTGAAATGAGGCGCATATGCGTTTTTCCACGAAGGGTGTCCAAAAGTGCCCATGCTTAAATCCACTTTTGGTTTTCCACTATTTCCAATCTTCCCAGGAGGTCGGAGGGGCTGTCGACCTAAATACTCAATACGCCTCCTCGACTGCTCCTCCAAGTCCGACGGGCTTTGCATTGTTGTCATGTAGGACAGGCGTCAGTGGCTTCGTAAGAATGTCTGCGTCATTGTCCTCACTGGGAACGTAAATGACGTTTAAGAAAGATTTCTTAACCAGTTCTCGGATGAAGTGCAGCTTCACGTCGATGTGCTTCGCGCGACCCAACGGACAGCGCTCACCAGTTGCCCAATCAATTGCACACTGGTTGTCCGAACGCACAGGCACTGCTGCATCCACTTCCAATCCGATCTCACCAAACACACGCACTAACCAAATGAGCTCCTGCGGGGCTAAAGTCAACGCGTAGTACTCGGCCTCACCAGTAGACAACGCAACAGATGCCTGTTTCCTTGTACCCCAAACACATGTGGCCGATCCAAGCTTCACCACGAATCCCGACATGGACTTGCGATCCACCTTGTCTGTAGCGAAGTCGGAGTCAACATACACGTCCAAGTCGCAAGAGCCAGCGCGGTAGTGCAGAGTGTGCCCAGAAGTGCCTCGTAGGTAGCGCAGCACGCGCTTTGCATCCCTGTGACAATAGGCCGTTGGTGATTTCTGGAAGCGAGCCAAGATAAGCACTGGCGAAAGTATGTCTAGGCGAGTGCGAAGCCCAAAGTATAACAGCGATCCAATGACTTGCTGGTACAACTGCAGGTCCTGGATGGACTTATCTTCCTCAGCCGCCCACCCGGTAAAGAATGACTCCACCATTGGTGTGCACGCCGGCCTCGATCGTACAAACCCAAATCGTCGCAACACGCTTTCCGTGTACACAGACTGGCCTAACGTCAGCTGGAGAGGGCGACCATCGGCATCCAAAGTACATTTCAACACAACACCGAGGAACAGACTCACGTCATCAGCCATGCGTGTTGGTGCAAGTGCCTAAACTGTCACTGAAGACCAAATGTGCAGGAGAGCATGGGCTGTTTTGGAGGGTGCCTCTGGAAAAGCGCATATGCGTATCAGCCGGACCTCAACGTGAACTCGTGCTGTGATTGGCTACTGCAAATACGCACCTCCAATGTGGTGTGTACAAGTGGTATGGCACTATTGGGATTTTCTGGTGTTCACGTGTGTACGTTCCCTACTTGTACTTTTGTGCACGCTGTTCAGGATGTCCAGCTGGTGTACTATGTACACGTATCACAAGGTGCAACGAATGTACTTGGAGAAGAGCGTGTTATGTGTATCACAGAAGACTTGGTGTACTGTGCTGGAAGGTGAACGTGTATGGAGGCGGATTGCAAGAAGCGTGTGCTGGCATATTGAATTTGTGCACACGTCAGTGTAATAATGTGCTGTGCACTGTTGTATTGCCTTGTTGTGTTCTGCAATGAACCTTGGCTAGGGCTAATGTCGTGCTTGAATATGATTTGTAGTATTGGGTGTCCCTGCTTTGTAGTCTAGGGTTTACTCTGGGTTGGCGTCTAGTTGGCTGACGTTTTTGAGTTGTATATAAGTGAGAGATTGAGCGCCTCCAAGTAAATCCGAGCCAGAGCTGGCGAACTTTCCTTTCATCTCTCAACCTTTCCTTCAGCATTTCCCTTTCCATCAGGTTATGGGCCCAGCCTCGCTGACCTCTGCCGTATAGTTCGTCTCTCGCCGCTCTCCCGCACCGCCGTTCACCCGTTTCGCTGTTCTATTCTCTTCGTTTCCGCCGTAGTAGCCGTTTCGTCGGGTGTGTGACCGTATCGTGGGTTGGTGTTGGTATTTTCTTTCGGTCTTGCGTTCCTTTCTGAGGGCGATGTGGTGGTAGTGTTTGGACGTTTATATCGTGATTGTGTTTGGGTGCTCGTTGTTGCCCGTGTTTGTCGATCGCTATCCGTTTCGTTTGGTCTCCCTCTCTTTCGTTGTTTTGTGGATCCCTGCGTCGTGTTTTCGGGTTTTGATCTGAGAGGTTGAGGACCGTGTTTGTTGAAGTCTGGGCCTGGAGTTCTTGGCTCAGCGTTCGTTTGGGTTTGTGTGTTTGGTCTGCATCTTTGCCTGTGCGACGAGCGGTTGATCCGAGGTACTTTGGGTGATTCCTTGTACTCGGGGACGTTAGCCTGGCGGCTTGAACCAAAGCAGGTGTACTGTCAAGCGGGTTCCCCACTGGTCCTTTTAGGGCGGATAACAGTGACATTCGAAAGATCTGGTTGAACTTTGCGGGTGCATTTGTGGACCGGGTGCCGTGGCGCACTGCATTTGGGTGGTTGTTTGACTTTGTGTGTGAGCCCGACCTTTGTGGTTGGGCACTTGGACTGTTTTGAACAGCATCCATAAGGAGCTTTTAATCCGCAGTACGCAGGGAAGCGACGTTTCGAAGGCTGACCTCCTTTCCAGGATCAGGGTGCGTGCGATCATCATTGATTGCTCATTAGAAGCGTATCTTGGTGTTGAAGTAGCTTCGGTTTCGAGGTCGCGCTAATTCCTGAAAGAGGTCAGTGAGGGCCAATTTGGTGAAGGCATATCTTCGGTCGTTAATCATCCTCTGGAAGCCTCGTAAGGAGTAACGCGCCTTCTCCTTTTGACGTGGGAAGAGGTAGACTGTAGAAAAACGTTATCTACCCAGAAGAGCTCTGGCGGCCAGGGGTCCGACCTTTAGGGACGCGGGTATAGGAAGCCCTGCCAGTGCGCCCGCAGACTATTGTCTGTTCAATCTTGAAGAATTATTTGTTCTTTGTTCTTTGTTCTTTGTTGTTGTTGTCTGTTGTTGTTGTTCACTTGCCTGTTGCTGTCAAGCCATCTCTCTCGGCCTCTTGTGACACTTTGCACAACATTCATTCGTTCAGTGGGGTGAAAATCGAAAAGCTGGCTGAGGATAACTTCCACGTATGGAAGCAGAAGATTGAGCTGCTGCTTGCACTCAAGGACCTCGTCGGTCACCTCGACTCTGTTCGACCCACTGACGAAGATGAGCTGTCGACTTGGAAGAAGAAGGATGCCAAAGCCAGAGCTATTATTGGTCTCACACTCAGTGATGAGCATTTAGATCATGCGCGGGACGCCGACAACGCTGCCGATATGTGGAAAGCCATTTGAGATGTGTTCCAACGTAAGACCCTGCTCAACAAAACCAACGCCCGACGGTCGTTCTACTGTGCCAAGATGCGTGATGATGAGAAGATGCTCCAGTTCATCAACCGTGTACGTCATCTGGCATCGGACCTGAAGTGTATGGAAGTTGTTGTTGAGGAGGAGGACATTGCTATGGCCATCCTATGCGGACTTCCGGAAAGATTCGAGCACCTCATCGTGCCAATTGATACCACGATTGGCGATCGTCTACTCACGCTAGAGTTTGTGAAGAGTCGTTTGCTGCAAGAAGAGCAGCGAACGAACGTACGTGCCAAAGAGGAGTCCGGAAGTGAGGCAGCTTTGGTTGGCAAGCAGTCGCGATGGAAGAACATCGAGTGTCCTTATTGTCATAAGAAAGGTCATATCCAAAGGAACTGTTTCAAAAAGCAACATGATGAGGCTAAAAACGCTCAGGAAGCTGCCGCCCACCCAAGTGTACAACATGCTTACCGCGAAGAGCATGGTTTGGGTGACAGCGACACTGAGTACTTTTGCCTCGTTGCCAGCGGTACCTCTAAGGCCACCAACATTGACTGGATTGTGAACTCTGGAGCTCCCGCACACATGACTTATGACGACTCCATATTCCAATCGTATGAGAGCAAGGTGTCCCCGGGTGTGAGTATCGGCAACGACTCCAAGTTAGAGTCTCATGGCCAATGTTGTGTTGAACTGGATCTGACTGTTAAGGGGTGCATGCATAAGTGAAAGCTAAACAAGGTAATGCACGTGCCAAGTCTGCGGTACCACCTGCTGTCGGTATCTGCAATTTGTGATTTGGATGCTACTGTTGTTTTCGACAAGCACAAGGTGTGCGTGTAAAAGGGCTCTACTCTGATTGCCCAAGGACGCCGCGTCAAAGGCCTGTACTACCTTTGCACTGCAGTGTCACAACTAGGTGATGTAAACAGTGCACTTGTGTCGGACCTGTCGATATGGCATGCTCGCATGGCTCACGTGAATGTAGGTGGCATCAAGCAAATGGCTCGCATTGGCGTTGTGTCAGGGCTGAATGTGGATGTAACGCAGAAGCTGTACGTTTGTGACTCATGTGTTGTAGGCAAGTCTACCCGCGCTGCTACTCCCAAGCAAGGGGGGGAGCGCGCAACCAAGCTGTTGGATCTCGTTCACTCGGACATATGTGGTCCAGTGGAGGTTGGTTCCTTGGGAGGCTCGCGCTACTTTGTCACATTCATCGACGATCACAGTCGGTACTGCTTCCTGTACATGCTCAAAACCAAGGATGAGTTGTTCCAGATGTTCGTGAAGTGGCTCAAGTTTGTTCAAAACCAAACTGGTACACAAGTTAAAACCATCGCTGTCCGTGAGAGCGTACTTCGTGCGCTACGAACGGACAATGGTGGTGAGTACCTTTCCAAGAAATTTGCAAAAGAACTTGAGTCACATGGTATTGAACATCAGCGAACTGTGCCTTACAATCCGCAGCAGAACGGGCTGGCCGAAAGTTTAAACCGCACACTCATGGATCTGGTCAGGTCAATGCTTTGTGACAAGAAACCCCCCAAAAGCTTCTGGGCAGAAACACTGAATATTGCGGCGTATGTGCGCAACCGCGTTACATTCGAGGCTTTGCCAAGTACCGTGACACCATATGTATTGTGGCATGGACACAAGCCTAATGTGAGCAATATGCGTGTGTTTGGGGGCAAGTGCTGGTACAAGGTGGTAGATCATAAGCTGAAGAAGCTGTAGGACCGTGCCGTTGAGGCGATCTTCATTGGGTACACTGCTGGATCCCATGGCTACAAGCTGTGGGATGAGCAGAAGAGAAAGGTGGAAGTGTCGAGAGATGTGAAGTTTGATGAACGAAACGAATTAGATGAGACTACTGATGATTGTGATGAGAACTATACCGAGATTGAAATTCGGTGAAGTCGAAATCTGACCAAACCTCCACCTCTCAACCACCAGTTGATCCCAATGAAGAGGATCCTGACACGGTTACACCGCCGGATGAGGTACCAGAAAGTGGGGTTGAAGAATCCACCGATGTTCCACAAGATGCTCTTGAGGTGCCACAGCCAGTGCCATTGCGTAGGTCTACTCGTGTGCGAAAGCCGACTTCGTCCTGGTGGCGCCCAACTGTACTACTCACGGCCAGTGATGACACTCCTAGTTCGTACAGCGATGCAGTGTCACGTCCTGATTGCAAGTCGTGGATCAAGGCGATGGACAGCGAGTATGAGTCTTTAATGGAGGATGACACATGGGACTTAGTGCTTAGGCCAGCAGACAGCAACGTGTACAGATTGAGGGCGTCAACTTCTCCGAGACGTATGCCACTGTGGAATGGCATTGGCATGGCAAGTGGTCTGCAAATGGGCAAGTCCGTAACGCTCTTGGTAGAACCCACGACTGTGTATGTCGGCAATCAGGGTTCCATAGACCTCGCCCGGAATGGAGTTGTGAACAAGCAAACCAAGCATATTGACATTCGCTTTCACTTCACGCGAGAGGCTGTACAGGACAAATCAATTGAGTTGCAGTACTGCCACACCGAAAACATGGTTGCCGACATGCTAACAAAACCACTTGGGCGTGTAAAGCTGGAGAAGTTTCGAAGTGAGAGTGGCTTGACGCCTCTAGACCTCTGAAGTCAGTGACAGAAGGGAGGTGTTGGTGCAAGTGCCTATGCTGTCATTGAAAACCAAATGTGCAGGAGAGCATGGGCTGTTTTGGAGGGTGCCTCTGGAAAAGCGCATATGCGTGTCAGTCGGATCTCAACGTGAACTCGGGCTGTGATTGGCTACTGCAAATGTGCAAATGCAACGTGGTGTGTACAAGTGGTATGGCACTATTGGGATTTTCTGGAGTACACGTGTGTACGTTGTCTACTTGTACTATTGTGCACGCTGTTCAGGATGTCCAGCTGGTGTACTATGTACACGTCTCACAAGGTGTAACGAATGTACTTGGAGAAGAGCGTGTCATGTGTAGTACAGAAGACTTGGTGTACTGTGCTGGAAGGTGAATGTGTATGGAGGCGGATTGCAAGAAGCGTGTGCTGGCATATTGAATTTGTGCACACGTCAGTGTAATAATGTGCTGTGCACTGTTGTATTGCCTGGTTGTGTGCTGCAATGAACTTTGGCTAGGGCTAATGTCGTGCTTGAATATGATTGGTAGTATTGGGTGTCCCTGCTTTGTAGTCTAGGGTTTACTCTGGGTTGGCGTCTAGTTGGCTGACGTTTTTGAGTTGTATATGAGTGAGACATTGAGCGCCTCCAAGTAAATCCGAGCCAGAGCTGGCGAACTTTCTTTTCATCCCTCAACCTTTCATTCAGCCTTTCCCTTTCCATCAGAGCATTTTCTCATCATCACGCATCTTGGCAGAGTAGAAGGACCGTCGGGCGTTGATTTTGTTGAGCAGAGTCTTGCGTTGGAACACATCGCAAATGGCTTTCCACATATCGGCAGCGTTGTCGGCGTCCCGCACATGATCTAAATGCTCATCACTGAGTGTGAGACCAATAATAGCTCTGGCCTTGGCATCTTTCTTTTTCCAAGTCGACAGCTCATCTTCGTCAGTGGGTCTAACAGAGTCGAGGTGGCCGTCGAGGTCCTTGAGTGCAAGCAGCAGCTCAATCTTCTGCTTCCATACATGGAAGTTATCCTCAACCAGCTTTTCGATTTTCACCCCACTGTACGAATCCATGTTGTGCAAAGTGTCACAAGAGGCCGAGGGAAATGCGTTGACAGCAACAGGCAAGTGAACAACAACAACAGACAACAACAACAAAGAACAAAGAACAAAGAACAAATAATTCTTCAAGATTGAACAGACAATAGTCTGCGGGCGCACTGGCAGGGCTTCCTATACCCGCGTCCCTAAAGGTCGGACCCCTGGCCTCCAGAGCTCTTCTGGGTAGATAACGTTTTTCTGCAGTCTACCTCTTCCCACGTCAAAAGAAGAAGGCGCGTTACTCCTTACGAGGCTTCCAGAGGATGATTAACGACCGAAGATATGCCTTCACCAAGTTGGCCCTCACTGGCCTCTTTCAGGAATTAGCGCGACCTCGAAACCGAAGCTACTTCAACACCAAGATACGCTTCTAACGAGCAATCAATGATGATCGCACGCGGCCTGATCCTGGAAAGGAGGTCAGCCTTCGAAACGTCGCTTCCCCGGGTACTGCGGATTAAAAGCTCCTTATGGATGCTGTTCAAAACAGTCCAAGTGCCCAACCACAAAGGTCGGGCTCACACACAAAGTCAAACAACCACCCAAATGCAGTGCGCCACGGCACCCAGTCCACAAATGCACCCGCAAAGTTCAACCAGATCTTTCGAATGTCACTGTTATCCGCCCTAAAAGGACCAGTGGGGAACCCGCTTGACAGTACACCTGCTTTGGTTCAAGCCGCCAGGCTGACGTCCCCGAGTACAAGGAATCACCCAAAGTACCTCGGATCAACCGCTCGTCGCACAGGCAAAGATGCAGACCAAACACACAAACCCAAACTAACGCTGAGCCAAGAACTCCAGGCCCAGACTTCAACAAACACGGTCCTCAACCTCTCAGATCAGAACCCGCAAACACGACGCAGGGATCCACAAAACAACGAAAGAGAGGGAGACCAAACGAAACGGATACCGATCGACAAACACGGGCAACAACGAGCACCCAAACACAATCACGATATAAACGTCCAAACACTACCACCACATCGCCCTCAGAAAGGAACGCAAGACCGAAAGAAAATACCAACACCAACCCACGATACGGTCACAAACCCGACGAAACGGCTACTACGGCGGAAACGAAGAGAATAGAACAGCGAAACGGGTGAACGGCGGTGCGGGAGAGCGGCGAGAGACGAACTATACGGTAGAGGTCAGCGAGGCTGGGCCCATAAACTGTTGGATAGGGAAATGCTGAAGGAAAGGTTGAGGGAATGAAAAGGAAGTTCGCCAGCTCTGGCTCGGATTTACTTGGAGGCACTCAAACTTTCACTTATATACTACTTCAAAATGTCAGCTGTCTAGACTCCAACCCAAAGTAAACCCTAGTCTACAAAGCAGGGACACTCAATACTACCAATCATATTCAAGCATGACATAAATCCTAGTCAATGTTCATTGCAACGCACAACAAGGCAATACAACAGTGCACAGCCCATAATTACACTGACGTGTGCACAAATTCAATATTCCAGCACACACTACTTGCAATCCGCCTCCATACACATTCACGTTCCAGCACAGTACACCAAGTCTCCTGTAATACACATGTCACGTCTCTTCTCCAAGTACATTCGTTACACCTTGTGAGATGTGTTCATAGTACACCAGCTGGACATGTTGAACAGCGTGCACAGTAGTACAAGTAGACCACGTACACACGTGTCCCACAGACAAACCCAATAGTGCCATACCACTTGTACACACCACATTGCATGTGCACATTTGCAGTAGCCAATCACAGCCCGAGTTCACGTTGAGATCCGACTGACACGCATATGCGCTTTTCCAGGGGCACCCTCCAAAACAGCCCATGCTCCCCTGCACTTTTGTTTTTCAGTGACAGCACAGGGTCAACAGCCAACACTCCCCCTCTGTCACTGACTTCAAAGGTCTAGGTGTCGGACGCCACTGTCTTCACGGAACCTCTCGTGCTTCACACGGCAAAGTGGTTTGTTGAGCATATCGGCAGTCATGCAATCGGTAGGGCACTAGAACAACACAATCGACTTGTCACGTAGAGCTTCTCGAGTAAAGTGAAAACGAATGTCGATATGCTTGGTACGCTTGTTCACAACGCCATTTCGGGCAAGGTCAATGCACCCTTGGTTGTCAACATATACAGGCGTTGGTTCAACAAGCAACGTTACCGAATCGTCCACTTCTACTCCAATGACTATGCCGATGCCATTCCACAAACGCCTAAGCCAGATGGCCTCTTTGGAACCACTGCACAGACTCACATACTCAGCTTCAGCACTAGACAGTGCAACCACTTCTTGCTGACGTGAACACCATGACACAGGACCTCCAGCCATCATGAACAAGTACCCACTCGTAGACTTGCGGTTTGCAACATCGCCTGCCCAGTCAGAGTCCACGTAGCCGTGAAGTGCCAAATCGGTGTTTAAGCCGTAGGTGAGACCAAATGTACAAGTACCGTTGAGATAGCGAAGCACACGTTTGACTGCCTTCCAGTGAATCTCTCCAGGTTTCTCAACATACTTGGCAAGTTTGGACACCGCGTATGAGATATCTGGACGAGTTCCTACAGACAAATACATGAGACAGCCAATTGCCTGACGGTACGGCACCTCCCTGAGAACATCCTGAATCGCAGACAGGTCCATGCCAACTTCCATTAGAGTGTCAACTGGTTTGGACTGGTGCATGCCAAAACGTTCCAAGACCTTTTGTGTGTACGCAGACTGAGTCAGATACAACTCTCGCTTAACTCTGTCACTGTGGATCTCGAATCCGAGTACCATGCGAGCTTGATAGAGGTCTTTCATGTGGAACCGAGACGACAGCTCTGCCTTTACACGATCCATTGTCTTCATGCTCGGACTGGCAATAAGCAAGTGATCAACGTATAGAGCAATTCGAACAACAAATCCCAGTATCTTTCCGCTGTACACACACTCATCTGCGTCATTTGGCGTCAACTGCATCTCCTCAACAAGGAACGAGTATATCTTTGCATGCCACTGTCTGGGTGCCTGTCGTAGCCCATAGATGGCTTTCTTCAAACGACACACCAAATCCTCGTTACCTTGCTGCACAAAACCTGTTGGCTGCTCCATGTACACTGTCTCCTCAAGGTCACCGTTCAGAAAAGCTGTTTTCACATCCATCTGGTGCAAATGAAAGTCTCGTACAGCAGTCACTGACAGAATCATCCTGATCGAGGTAAACTTAACAACAGGTGCATATGTTTCAGAAAAGTCAACACCCTCGATCTGCAGGAATCCTCTAGCAACCATATGAGCCTTGTACCTGATAGTTGGTTCACCAGATGGTGCTGCTTCATACTTCTGCACATACACCCACTTGGACGAAATCACGTTGCTGTCTGCTGGCCTTGGCACTAAGTCCCATGTGTCATGCTCAATTATTGACTGGTACTCACTCTTCATTGCCTTCTTCCATGCTTCGGAATCAGGACGTGACACAGCATCATCATATGACGACGGGGTGTCATCACTGGCAGTGAGTAGAGCAGTTGCACGCCACCAAGAGCTCGGCTTCCTACGTTCACGCGTGGACCTACGAACAGGTTGTGTCTCATGCAATACAGGCTCAACTGGTGTATCAGCTGGGGAATCATCAACAGAGCTGTCAGAAGCATCATCAGAGTCAGGCAAAGGCGCAGAAGGGTCATCATCGCTGGGTCCACTAGATGTGTCAGATGTAGAGGTATCATGTGGACTAGACATATTACTAAAGTCAATGTCTGCGTAGTCCTCTTCCTCATAGCTAAACTGGTTGTCTGAGCCCGAAAACTCATCAAACCGTACATCTCTTGACACAATCACCTTTTTCTTTTCAGAGTCCCACAACTTGTATCCGTGAGACCCTGGGATGTACCCAATAAAGATAGCTTCCACACCACGCTCCTCTAGCTTCTTCAGCTTATGATCCACAACCTTGTACCAGCATCAGCTCCCAAACACACGCAGGTTGCTCACATCAGGCTTCTGACCATGCCACAGTTCATATGGTGTCACACTACTTGGAAGAGCTTTGCAAGTCACACGGTTGCGCACATACACTGCAACATTCAGTGCCTCAGCCCAAAAGTGCTTTGGCAATTTCTTGTGACATAACATCGATCTGACCAAGTCCATGAGTGTGCGGTTGAACCGTTCGGCAAGTCCATTCTGCTGAGGATTGTAGGGCACAGTTCGCTGATGCTCAATACCGTGACGTTCAAGTTCTTTGGTAAAACGATGTGACAGATATTCACCACCGTTGTCAGTGCGCAATGCTTTGAGCACACTGTCACGTGCGGTGATGGTTTTCACTTGTCTGCCGGTTTGGTTTTGAACAAACTTGAGCCACCTTAGGAACATCTGGAACACCTCATCCTTAGTTTTGAGCATGTAGAAGAAGCAGAAACGACTGTGATCATCGATGAATGTGACGAAGTAGTGCGAGCCTCCCAAGGATTTCACACTTACTGGACCTGACACATCGGAGTGAACAAGTTCCAGTACGTGTTTTGCTCGTTCCCCCCCTTGCTTGGGAGTCGGAGCACAGGTTGCTTTTCCTACTACACATGAGCCACACACATCTGAATCCTGCGCAACGTCTACATTGAGCCCTGACACAACCTTGTTTCGAGCCATATGCTTGATACCATCCACATTCACATGAGCCATTCGAGCATGCCATAGTGACAAGTCCGACACAAGTGCGCTGTTTACATCTGTACACTGGTGTGCAGCAGTGCAAAGGTAGTATAGGCCTTTGACGCGGCGCCCCAAGGCAACCACTTTTGACCCCTTGTATACACATACCTTCTCTTTTTCAAACACTACTTTGCACCCCAGATCACAAATCGCCGATACAGAAAGCAAATGGTACTTTAAATTCGGTACATGAACAACTTGCTTCAGCTGGCACTTTCGTTTGGACCCTTCCACAATCAGATCAAGCTCCACACTACCGTGACCAACAGACTCTAGTTTAGAATCATTACCGATGCTAACGCCAGAAGACACCTTACTATCATATGTTTGGAACATGGATTCGTCAAAAGTCATGTGGGCAGTAGCACCAGAGTCAACAATCCAGTCACTGTTCGTGGCTTTATCAGAGCCAGTAGCAATGAGACATACAAAGTCAGAGTCGTTGCCACCCGTACCTCGCTCATCGCTGAGCTCAGTATTGACAGTTGGGTGAGCAGCACCGACCTGATTCATGTTAGCCCCATCACGTTGCTTCTTGAAACAGTTCCTCTGGATATGACCCTTCTTATGACAATAATGACACTCGATGTTCTTCCATCGCGACTGCCTGCCAACCAAAGCTGCCTCACTTCCACCAGGATCCTCCTTGGCACGATCGTTCATTCGCTGCTCTTCTTGCAGCAGACGACTCTTCACAAACTCTAGAGTGAGTTGACGATCGCCAATCGTGGTATCAATTGCCACGATGAGGTGCTCGAATCTTTCCGGAAGTCCGCATAGGATGGCCATAGCGATGTCCTCCTCCTCAACAACAACGTCCATACACTTCAGGTCCGATGCCAGATGACGTACACGGTTGATGAACAGTAGCATTTTCTCATCATCACGCATCTTGGCAGAGTAGAAGGACCGTCGGGCGTTGATTTTGTTGAGCAGAGTCTTGCGTTGGAACACATCGCAAATGGCTTTCCACATATCGGCAGCGTTGTCGGCGTCCCGCACATGATCTAAATGCTCATCACTGAGTGTGAGACCAATAATAGCTCTGGCCTTGGCATCTTTCTTTTTCCAAGTCGACAGCTCATCTTCGTCAGTGGGTCTAACAGAGTCGAGGTGGCCGTCGAGGTCCTTGAGTGCAAGCAGCAGCTCAATCTTCTGCTTCCATACGTGGAAGTTATCCTCAACCAGCTTTTCGATTTTCACCCCACTGAACGAATCCATGTTGTGCAAAGTGTCACAAGAGGCCGAGAGAGATGGCTTGGCAGCAACAGACAGGTGAACAACAACAACAGACAACAACAACAAAGTAAAAACAACAAACAACAAATAATTCTTCAAGATTGAACAGACAATAGTCTGCGGGCGCACTGGCAGGGCTTCCTATACCCGCGTCCCTAAAGGTCGGACCCCTGGCCCCCAGAGCTCTTCTGGGTAGATAACGGTTTTCTGCAGTCTACCTCCTCCCACGTCAAAAGGAGAAGGCGCGTTGCTCCTTACGAGGCTTCCAGAGGATGGTTACTGACCGAAGATATGCCTTCACCAATTTGACCCTCTCTGGCCTCTTTCAAGAACTAGCGCGACCTCGAAACCGAAGCTACTTCAACACCAAGATACGCTTCTAACAAGCAATCAATGAAGATCGCACGCGGCCTGATCCTGGAAAGGAGGTTAGCCTTCGAAACGTCGCCTCCCCGCGTACTGCGGATCAAAAGCTCCTTATGGATGCTGTTCACAACAGTCCAAGTGCCCAACCACAAAGGTCGGGCTCACACACAAAGTCAAACAACCACCCAAATGCAGTGCGCCACGGCACCCCGTCCACAAATGCACCCGCAAAGTTCAACCATATCTTTCGACCGTCACTGTTATCTGCCCTAAAAGGACCAGTGGGGAACCCGCTTGACAGTACACCTGCTTTGGTTCAAGCCGCCAGGCTAACGTCCCCGAGTACAAGGAATCACCCAAAGTACCTCGGATCAACCGCTCGTCGCACAGGCAAAGATGCAGACCAAACACACAAACACACACGAACGCTGAGCCAAGAACTCCAGGCCCAGACGACTTCAACAAACACGGTCCTCAACCTCTCAGATCAGAACCAGCAAACACGACGCAGGGATCCACAAAACAACGAAAGAGAGGGAGACTAAACGAAACGGATAGCGATCGACAAACACGGGCAACAACCAGCACCCAAACACAATCACGATAATAACGTCCAACCACTACCACCACAACGCCCTCAGGGAGGAACGCAAGACCGAAAGAAAATACCAACACCAACCCACGATACGGTCACACACCCGACGAAACGGCTACTACGGCGGAAACGGAGAGAATAGAAGAGCGAAACGGGTTAACGGCGGTGCGGGAGAGCGGCGAGAGACGAACTATACGGCAGAGGTCAGCGGGGCTGGGCCCATAACCTGTTGGATAAGGAAATGCTGAAGGAAAGGTTGAGGGAATGAAAAGGAAGTTCGCCAGCTCTGGCTTGGATTTACTTGGAGGCGCTCAAACTTTCACTTATATACTACTTCAAAACGTCAGCTGTCTAGACTCCAACCCAAAGTAAACCCTAGACTACAAAGCAGGGACACCCAATACTACCAATCATATTCAAGCACGACATTAACCCTAGTCACAGTTCATTGCAGCACACAACAAGGCAATACAACAGTGCACAGCACATCATTACACTGACGTGTGCACAAATTCAATATGCCAGCACACGCTTCTTGCAATCCGCCTCCATACACGTTCACCTTCCAGCACAGTACACCAAGTCTTCTGTGATACACATGACACGCTCTTCTCCAAGTACATTCGTTACACCTTGTGAGACGTGTACATACCACACCAGCTGGACATCCTGAACAGCGTGCACAGTAGTACAAGTAGACCACGTACACATGTGTCCCACAGACAAACCCAATACTGCCATACCACTTGTACACACCGCATTGCATGTGCTCGATTGCAGTAGCCAATCACAGCCCGAGGTCACGTTCAGATCCGACTGACACGCATATGCGCTTTTCCAGAGGCACCCTCAAAAACAGCCCATGTTCCCCTGCACTTTTGGTTTTCAGTGACAGCACAGGGTCAACAGCCAACACCCGCTAACTTTTTATCGACGACTCTGCTATAGAATCTGACGGAGAAGGCGGCAACATATCTTCCACAACGACCACTCCCTCCAGTTCTCCCGCTCCACAACACCCAACACCCTTCAACATCCAACAGCCCACCTTCATCAAGCTTTTCTGTGTGCCCACCAAGGTTTGCCTTCCCCGAAAATTCTATCCTCCTCCTCCTGCTCCTGTTTCCGCTCCTGCTCCACCACACTCCAAGCCACTTCCAAGGCTTCCTCCGGTCCCCAAGGCTCCATCTATTCGATCTTTTCTAGTTTGCAATCTTTGCAGTCTCAAGGTTTTCGGTCCAAAGCAGCTCCTCCAGCACCGAAACTCAAAGAAATGCAAAGCACGTCAAGATCGACAGCGTGCCATCACCCCTTGTCAAGGTTGTTCCAAAATTTTCCTCACTCGAAACGATCGAGACAGGCACCACAAACGCAGACACAATAAATAATCCTTACTTCTTGTCATCTTGTATTCCATCATCAATTTGACAAGTCTTCTCTGCTCACTGTCTGCTTCACTACCAAGGTCTCAACACGTTTTGCAAAATGGCTTCAGACTCCTCAACCTCACTCCTCCGCATCGAGAAACTCTCAGAGTTCAATTTCCATACTTGGAAAACTCGTATCCAGCTCGTTCTCTCATTCAGAGAGTCCGACCACTATCTCGATGAGCTTCCTCCAAACCGCGATTCTCCAGAATTCTCCGCTTGGGTTAGGGGCGATAACAGGGCAAGGGCTATCATCGGTCTCACTCTCTCCGATGATCACCTCGAACAAGTTCAGCATGCCGCTTCCGCAAAGGAAATGTGGTCTCTCATCTGTGACATCTTCGAAAAACACACTCTGCTCAACAAGCTCGCCGCTCGTCGTCGCTTCTACATCGCCAAAATGATCGACAACGAAAAGGTTCTCCCCTTTGCTGCTCGCATTCGCCAGCTCGCTGCTACTCTCAAGTCCATGTCCGTCCCTGTCGAAGTCTCAGAGATGGCTATGGCTCTTCTCAATGGACTTCCCGATCGTTTCGACAGTCTCATTTCCGCCCTGGACGCCTCCCACATCGACGACGATCACTTCACTTTCGAGTTTGTCCAGAGTCATTGCATCCACGAAGAGCAGCGCCACGTAGCCCTTGATGCCGATGCACTCCGAAAGTCAGAGAATGCTGCCTTGATTGCCTATAGAGCCCCTAAGAAGCGTTCCCAGAGCTCTACAGAGACTTGTGTTCATTGTGGAAAACATCGTGACAGCAGCCGTTGCTACACCAAATACCCCCACTTCGCTCCTCCGGGTCATCCAGCTCGTGCGCATTTGGATGCTGCTAACAAAGCCCTTATTGCAAAGCGGTCTCCTACCATTTCCGATGTCCCCTCGAGTGACTTTGTGTGTCTAGTCAGCTTTCAAGCTTCACCAAACGTCGCGCTGCACTCGTCTGAATCGCCTACGCCTCGCTCCCGCGCCTGGATCGTTGACTCTGCCTGCACCTCACATCTCACCTACGACCGCTCTGCATTCACCACCTATGAAAAATTGGCTTCCCCTACGCAGCTTACCTTTGGTGCTGGTTCCTCCACATCAATTGTCGGCCGCGGCGACGTCGCACTTACTGTTCGCAACAACGGCTCTACCGTCAACTGCCTTGTTCGCAATGTGCTGCACGTCCACACTCTACGCTACCAGTTACTCTCCACTTCTGCCATGGGTAAACTTGGGATAGGCTCACAATTATTCGACACCTACATGCACGTTGTGCGTCAGTCTGACTCATCTGTGGTCGCGACAGGTACCCTCCGCAGTGGGCTTTACAGCCTTGATTTAGTCCTCGACCCTCCCAAATCCTCAAATAAAATTTCCGAAGTTGCTTTGTACACCTCGGTCAACGTGTGGCATGAGCGCCTTGCTCATGTCAGCACATCTGGGATTAGGTCGACGGTAGATCGCGGGGTGGTTAAAGGTGTTAACCTTAGTGGTGAACATGCATCTGCGAATTGTGAAGGTTGCGTTCTTGGGAAATCTCATCGCACTGCCATTCCAAAATTATCCCATAGTCGTGCTACAAAGTTACTTGAACTTACGCACTCCGACGTGAGTGGTCCGATTGAAGTCCCATCCTTGGGCGGTGCCAGATACTTTGTTATGTTCGTTGACGATTTTTCCAAATGGACAGTGGCCTATCCTATGCAACACAAGTCTGAGGTGCTGGAATGCTTTAAGAAATTCAAAGCGTCAGCAGAGCCCCACACTAGCTATTTGGTGCGAACCATCGCCTTCCACGATTCCAGCAGCTCCCTTCCGTCAGATGCTCAGTCGCTACGACTGAAGGCTCTACGCTCGGACAATGGTGGAGAATACCTCTCAAGTGACTTCAAGAATTTTTTGGAGCACCACGGCTGTTGGAAAGGGAAAATGCTGAGGAAAGGTTGAGGGAATGAAAAGGAAGTTCGCCAGCTCTGGCTTGGATTTACTTGGAGGCGCTCCAACTTTCACTTATATACTACTTCAAAACGTCAGCTGTCTAGACTCCAACCCAAAGTAAACCCTAGACTACAAGGCAGGGACACTCAATACTACCAATCATATTCAAGCATGACATAAATCCTAGTCAATGTTCATTGCAGCGCCCAACAAGGCAATACAACAGTGCACAGCCCATAATTACACTGACGTGTGCACATATTCAATATGCCAGCACACACTACTTGCAATTCGCCTCCATACACATTCACGTTCCAGCACAGTACACCAAGTCTCCTGTAATATACATGTCACGTCTCTCCTCCAAGTATATTCGTTACACCTTGTGAGATGTGTTCATAGTACACCAGCTGGACATATTGAACAGCGTGCACAGTAGTACAAGTAGACCACGTACACACGTGTCCCACAGACAAACCCAATAGTGCCATACCACTTGTACACACCACATTGCATGTGCACATTTGCAGTAGCCAATCACAGCCCGAGTTCACGTTCAGATCCGACTGACACGCATATGCGCTTTTCCAGGGGCACCCTCCAAAACAGCCCATGCTCCCCTGCACTTTTTTTTTTTTAGTGACAGCACAGGGTCAACAGCCAACACTCCCCCTCTGTCACTGACTTCAAAGGTCTAGGTGTCGGACGCCACTGTCTTCACGGAACCTCTCGTGCTTCACACGGCAAAGTGGTTTGTTGAGCATATCGGCAGTCATGCAATCGGTAGGGCAGTAGAACAACACAATCGACTTGTCACGTAGAGCTTCTCGAGTAAAGTGAAAACGAATGTCGATATGCTTGGTACGCTTGTTCACAACGCCATTTCGGGCAAGGTCAATGCACCCTTGGTTGTCAACATATACAGGCGTTGGTTCAACAAGCAACGTTACCGAATCGTCCACTTCTACTCCAATGACTATGCCGATGCCATTCCACAAACGCCTAAGCCAGATGGCCTCTTTGGAACCACTGCACAGACTCACATACTCAGCTTCAGCACTAGACAGTGCAACCACTTCTTGCTGACGTGAACACCATGACACAGGACCTCCAGCCATCATGAACAAGTACCCACTCGTAGACTTGCGGTTTGCAACATCGCCTGCCCAGTCAGAGTCCACGTAGCCGTGAAGTGCCAAATCGGTGTTTAAGCCGTAGGTGAGACCAAATGTACAAGTACCGTTGAGATAGCGAAGCACACGTTTGACTGCCTTCCAGTGAATCTCTCCAGGTTTCTCAACATACTTGGCAAGTTTGGACACCGCGTATGAGATATCTGGACGAGTTCCTACAGACAAGTACATGAGACAGCCAATTGCCAGACGGTACGGCACCTCCCTGAGAACATCCTGAATCGCAGACAGGTCCATGCCAACTTCCATTGGAGTGTCAACTGGTTTGGACTGGTGCATGCCAAAACGTTCCAAGACCTTTTGTGTGTACGCAGACTGAGTCAGATACAACTCTCGCTTAACTCTGTCACGGTGGATCTCGAATCCGAGTACCATGCGAGCTTGATAGAGGTCTTTCATGTGGAACCGAGACGACAGCTCTGCCTTTACACGATCCATTGTCTTCATGCTCGGACTGGCAATAAGCAAGTCATCAACGTATAGAGCAATCAGAACAACAAATCCCAGTATCTTTCCGCTGTACACACACTCATCTGCGTCATTTGGCGTCAACTGCATCTCCTCAACAAGGAACGAGTATATCTTTGCATGCCACTGTCTGGGTGCCTGTCGTAGCCCATAGATGGCTTTCTTCAAACGACACACCAAATCCTCGTTACCTTGCTGCACAAAACCTGTTGGCTGCTCCATGTCACAATGTGAGCGCAGGTTAGGTAAAGGAAAAGGAAGAAGAGGGGGAAAAGACGAGAAGAAGAGAAAAATAAAAGAAGAGAAACAAAGGAAGGTAGTCAGCCTTGACAATTTACTTCGATCGTTGGCGACCGTCATTGAAAACTATATCTACCTCGCACGCAGTTCCGCCGCCGGTGCTGACCGTCGGCGGGTCACCCACGTCTCACACCTTGCCACTGTGCGACGAGGAGTTGCGCGCCAAAACAATTTCTAACATGAAGCATATCAAATAAAAACTCAAAAAATCATCCAAAGTGGTGCGCCAGTGCCAACCACCCCGCGCAGCCCAGATTCGGCTGTTACGGCCAAACCCCGTATCCAGCCCACATTCGCCCATTCTTTCCAACTGCAGAGCCCGTGCTCATTCAGCGCTCTCGTCCAATCAAATCGCTCCACTTGGGCCGAAGCCCCAACACGCCCCATTAGAACCAGACCACTTGTCCATACCACGTTGCATGAGGGCATTTGCAGTAGCCAATCAGATGGCCGTTTCACGTTGAGATTGAGATGAGGCGCATATGCGTTTTTCCGCGGAGCGTGCCCAAAAGTGCCCATGCTTAAATCCACTTTTTGTTTTCCACTATTTCCAACACTCCAAAGGGCTTGGGGGCACAGTCGACCAAACCTCAAC
The DNA here is from genome assembly GCA_030374765.1 of Agarophyton chilense. Lineage (NCBI taxonomy): Eukaryota > Rhodophyta > Florideophyceae > Gracilariales > Gracilariaceae > Agarophyton > Agarophyton chilense. The sequence goes on from JARGXX010000100.1 coordinate 1,624,290, forward strand.
ACTCCTCCTCGACTGCTCGGCCAAGTCCAACACGGTCCACGTTATTGTTGTGAAGACCTGGGCCAAGTGGTTTAGTTAAGAAGTCTGCATCATTGTCTTCACTTGGAACGTACGTCACATTGATGTGACTATCCTTGACTAGTTCCCGAACGAAGTGCAACTTAACGTCAATGTGCTTAGCGCGACCCGACGGACAGCGTTCACCAGTTGCCCAGTCAATGGCGCACTGGTTGTCCGAACGAATGGACACAGCACCTTGCACTTTCCATCCAATCTCCTTAAGCACACGCTTCAACCAAATAACCTCCTGACACGCAAGCGTCAAAGCATAATACTCGGCCTCGCCGGTAGACAACGCCACCGAAGCCTGTTTTCTTGCGCCCCACATACATGTCGCTTTGCCAAGCTTCAGTAAGAAACCAGACATTGACTTGCGATCACGCGTGTCCGCAGCGTAGTCAGAGTCAACGTACGCCTCCAGTTTCACCATGCCAGAGTGATAGTGCACACCATGTTCAGTTGTACCGCGAAGGTAACGAAGAACCCACTTTGCCGCCTTGTGACAGTAGGCCGTGGGCGATTTCTGAAAACGAGCCAAGATTAGGACGGGTGCTAATATATCCAACCGAGTTCTCAGTGCCAAATACAAAAGCGATCCAATGATCTGCTGGTACAGCTGAGTATCCTGGATGGATTTGTCTTTCTCAGATGTCCACCCGGTAAAAAAAGATTCTACCATAGGGGTGCATGCCGGCTTGGATCGCTGAAACCCGAAACGGCGCAACACGCTTTCCGTGTACAGTGACTGACCAAGATACAGCGACACAGGTCGACCATCTGAATCTAAAGTCCATTTGAATTCAACGCCGAGGTACAAGTTCACTTCGTCCGCCACACGCAGCTCGTAAAACGACTTAAGCTCCTCCAAAATCGCATCACGTTCCATGGCAGAAGTTGTGAATATTAGCAAGTCATCCACATAAACTAGCACGAACGCATCCTCATTGCTCTCGTTTTGGCGGCGAAACACGCAAGGTGCACTCGGTAACTCTTCAAAACATATGCTTTTCATATCCTCGCATAGTTTGTTGTGCCATGCCAAGTGCGCTTGCTTCAGTCCATAGATAGCCTTGAGCAATTTGAAGCATCGTGAAGTCACGCCAGGTATACCTCGAGGTGACATGATCCACACATCTTCCTCAAGTTCGCCATTGAGAAACGCAGTCTTCACATCCACCTGTACCACATACATGCGCAAGCATAACGTCAGATACAAGAATATGCGAACCAAAGAGAACGAAACAACTGGTGCATAAGTCTCCATGTAGTCCTGACCATATGTTTGGTGGTTTCCACCGGCTACAACACGAGCCTTAAAACGTTCAACTGACCCATCAGCATTGCGCTTTACCTTCAGTATGACGTGAGTTGGTAGTGGTTGTGAAGCAGGAGAGTCATCAGGCTTCCAAGTTTGCTTCGACTCCAATGATGAAAACTCTTCATCGACGGCTGCTTGCCACATGGTACGCTCCTCCGCACTGGCAAACATTGCCTCCTTGAGTGAGGGCTCATCACTAGTAGTGACTTTGACTTGCGATGTACAGTGAGCAGACCCTGCCATGAACCACCTCAGAGGTTGACGGCGCGTGCGCCGCGGGTAGCGTGGTTCCGTATCAGCGTTGGCAGATGTATCAAGGTCATCAGCAGCACTTTCGTCATCACTTTCGGAATCCTGTGCATCGTCTTCATTGCTGCCGGAGTCTGACTCCGACTGCCTGAGTGCTGGAATCAGGTGCGAGGATCCGTCATGAACCACCTCCTCCTCAACATTATCGACGGAGAAGGTATCCGATTCGTCATCAATGCTATCACATAATCCCATATCAGAGCTATAGTCAGCATCTGACGCACATTCATCATCCATGTAGTTGGCAAGAGATGATGCGCCAGGGAACTTGGATTCATCAAAAGTAACATGTCGTGACTCAATAATACGCGGACTACCGTCATTATCAACGATGAGTACCTTGTACACACCATGCTCAAGAGTCTCCAAGTACACTCCCTCAAGTGCACGAGACTCGAACTTGGGTCCACGCGGAGTCCTTAGCACGAATGCAATGCATCCAAACACACGCACGTGCTTCAACAAAGGTTTATTTCCAGTTACCAGAAAGTAGGGACTGTTGTTAACAGTAGAATGTTGCACTCGATTACGCACAAAGATAACATGTTTCAGCGCATATGGCCACAAACATTCTGGTAGATCGGCTTGGATCAGCAACGATCGAGCAGCTTCCACCATGGTACGATTGATGCGCTCAGCTATAGCGTTGTGTTCGGGGGTGTATGGAGCAGAGAAAGAAGTGAGGCCATGTTCTGCTGCCAAGTTCTCTTGCAGGGCAATATATTCTTCTGCACCGTCCGAGTGCAAACTTTTGATATGCACTCCTCCAAGCTGCTTAAACTTTGCCGCAATACCCACAAACACATCACTAAGAGCACTGCGATGGATCACCAGACCTAGGAACACATACCGTGAGTGATCATCGAGGAATGTACATGCATATTGAAACTTGTCCGGAAAAGACTTTTCCAGAGGACCTACAATATCCGAGTGCACAATGTCACCAACCGCGGATGCATGTTCAAAGTGACCTGGGAACGGAAGCTTATGAGCCTTGCCAAGTCGACATGCTCGGCATACCTCCTCCATGTCACACAAGTGCGGCACTCCATCTGCGTACTTGTGTACATGTTGCAGATCACGTTGGTTGATGTGAGCCAATCGTCGGTGCCACAGTTGAGTCTCCGTAGAATTAGTCGAAAGCGCGAGTTCCACACCAGCATGCCCTAAAGGTTGAGGCAGTGTGTACATGCGAGATACCTTGTCACGATCACCAATGCCCACCTCAAAACCATTTGACTCTAGCGTCAAACGTACACTGTGACGACCGAAGAGCGACTCAATACCTTTGTCGGCCAAACACCCGGTTGAAACCAAGTTGTATCCCAGAGCAGGGGTCAGTAGGGCATCACTCAGACGTATGTTCGCATTGTCCAAAGGAATGATCACCTCTCCGCGTTGTTTAGATGTAACAGATGTGTTATCGGCAAGCATCACTGTTCTTTCGTCGCAAGGTTCAAGTGAACCGGGCACGAACGCACAAACAGAATGGAAGCAATGTACTGTCGCACCGCTGTCTGCGTAGGTACTCAGGTCATTCGGCGGAACTATAGTGGTCCTTTCCACAGTTGCACCAGCAATTTCGATTTTTCCAGACTTTCCAGAAGACTTGCTCGAGGCGCTTCTACCACTACTGCCACCCATTCGCTTGGGTTGTGGCGACAGTTTATCGAGGATACTCTGCGGCAAGTGGTTGTCCGGGTTGTCCGGATTCATAAAGCAACGATCTTGTGTGTGTCCATCGCGATCACAGAAGTCGCAATGATGTCCATTGCTCGATCCAGAACGATCAAATGATGACGATCTCAAGGCGGCAGCAAGTGCACGAGCAGTAGACTCAATGTCGGAGTGACCATCAGACTCCTCATCTTCGTTGTTTGCACTACTGCGGGTACGATTAGTCGATTCAGAATGTCGACCAGATTTTTTCCTGCCCTTCTTCTTGCGACGTGAACTACGTCCAGACGGCCTTGCAGACACCTGTTTCGCGTTGTATTCATCTATGAGGGTCGTGGCCACGTAGTCCCATGTAAGCTCAGCGATATCCTTGGTTCGAAGAGCTGCAGCAGTAGACTCCAGTGTGCAATTGGGATCAATAGAAGCAAGTAACATGGGAGCTTTGTGCGACTCCGGTACTGCCGCATCCTTCCCCATGCGCTCTAACTGAGCAAATAACGCCGTGTACTGGTCCACATAGCCTGACATATTCTGACCATTGTATCCCATACGGAATAGTTGAGTCTGCACAGCAATTCTGGATACAGTACGATTGGACGCATACCGTGCATCAAGTAATGCGAGCATGCGCGCCGGGTCGTCGTCGACATCCATGACCACACGAAGTGGCGCATCACCCAAGGCGCATATTATGATTCCACATGCCTTCTCGCGCTTGGCGACAACTCGAGCGCTATCAAAAGCGGTATCCGATGTTGCTTCAGTAGTTGCTGAATATCCAGAATCGGATTCCACAACAATCCACACACCTTTAACACGGCATGCAGCACGAAGGCGATGGCGCCATAGGGCATAATCATCACCACGCCTTCCATGAAAACGAGGGATTTTCATCCCGGTAGTACTTTCGGATTCCATTTCCGTGTCCGGCATATTTCAGTCTGTTATCCACGAAGCAGATAGAACGGAACCAAACGAAATTAATTAGTAGAGGGAAGCAGAGTGAGGGACTCAATGCCTTGGGAAGTTTAAGAAAAGGGCCACGAGCAGTGATGAATTCGTGGCCGAGCTTGCCCGAACGGAGTATCCCAACTCAAACGTTCGACAGCGAGGACGACAGCGGAGACTTTTGACGTAGCCTGCAACGCTCACCGAGACGCGTCTCGTACGCGATCACAAGCGGAGCTCGGGTGCTCCCACGCTTGGAGTATACTCACGGGCAGTGGCAGAAGGCGTACCCGGAACAGACAAACTTCTCGACTTCGGGTTGAAACTTCTTGATTGAACCTACCGAGACTTGCTCGAGGTAGGCGGGCGCACTGGCGGGAGAAACTACCTCCGCTACCCTAAAGGATGATCCCCTGGACCCTGGTTACTCTCTCCAGGTGAGGTACGCTTTGATTACCTACCGAACTCTGCGCACTTCAGAGTCCGGCGCTTTTAGTCCCTACGAGGCGTCCCAAGGAGGGGTGTCGTCAAGATACACTTCCCCCAGTTGACCCAAGCTAGCCTCTTGCGGGAAAGTAGCGCGGTCGTGCGGTGTAGTACGGTTGCTCCTACACTTCCAAGCCCAATTCATCGACCTCCGTACTCTACGGACGGAGAGCAGGATTTGGCAGACTTCCCGGTCTCGTGCCAAGGGGGTACTAACAAACGCAATATGTTTTCGCCACCAAGGAGGAAGTCCGCAGGGTACACGCCTGTCGCAAAACAAAATAACTTCTTGAATCCAGATGAGCGTTAGTCGTAGATCGCGCACCTGTCGCAGTAGGGAATCTTCTTGAATCCAAATAAATGTTAGTAGAGCGTGACGTCTGCGAAGAGTCGACGCTCTGGGCCCATAACCTCACAATGTGAGCGCAGGTTAGGTAAAGGAAAAGGAAGAAGAGGGGGAAAAGACGAGAAGAAGAGAAAAATAAAAGAAGAGAAACAAAGGAAGGTAGTCAGCCTTGACAATTTACTTCGATCGTTGGCGACCGTCATTGAAAACTATATCTACCTCGCACGCAGTTCCGCCGCCGGTGCTGACCGTCGGCGGGTCACCCACGTCTCACACCTTGCCACTGTGCGACGAGGAGTTGCGCGCCAAAACAATTTCTAACATGAAGCATATCAAATAAAAACTCAAAAAATCATCCAAAGTGGTGCGCCAGTGCCAACCACCCCGCGCAGCCCAGATTCGGCTGTTACGGCCAAACCCCGTATCCAGCCCACATTCGCCCATTCTTTCCAACTGCAGAGCCCGTGCTCATTCAGCGCTCTCGTCCAATCAAATCGCTCCACTTGGGCCGAAGCCCCAACACGCCCCATTAGAACCAGACCACTTGTCCATACCACGTTGCATGAGGGCATTTGCAGTAGCCAATCAGATGGCCGTTTCACGTTGAGATTGAGATGAGGCGCATATGCGTTTTTCCGCGGAGCGTGCCCAAAAGTGCCCATGCTTAAATCCACTTTTTGTTTTCCACTATTTCCAACACTCCAAAGGGCTTGGGGGCACAGTCGACCAAACCTCAACACCATGTACACCGTCTCCTCAAGGTCACCGTTCAGAAAAGCTGTTTTCACATCCATCTGGTGCAAATGAAAGTCTCGTACAGCAGTCACTGACAGAATCATCCTGATCGAGGTAAACTTAACAACAGGTGCATATGTTTCAGAAAAGTCAACACCCTCGATCTGCAGGAATCCTCTAGCAACCATACGAGCCTTGTACCTGATAGTTGGTGTTGAGGTTTGGTCGACTCTGCCCCCAAGCCCTTTGGAGTGTTGGAAATAGTGGAAAACAAAAAGTGGATTTAAGCATGGGCACTTTTGGGCACCCTCCGCGGAAAAACGCATATGCGCCTCATCTCAATCTCAACGTGAAACGGCCAACTGATTGGCTAATGCAAATGCCCTCATGCAACGTTGTATGGACAAGTGGTCTTGTTCTAATGGGGCGTGTTGGGGCTTCGGCCCAAGTGGAGCGATTTGATTGGACGAGAGCGCTGAATGAGCACGGGCTATGCAGTTGGAGAGAATGTGCGAATGTGGGCTGGATACAGGGTTTGGGCGTAACAGCCGAATCTGGGCTGCGCGGGTTGGTTGGCACTGGCGCACCACTTTGGATGATTTTTTGAGTTTTTATTTGATATGCTTCATGTTTGAAATTGTTTTGGCGCGCAACTACTCGTCGCACAGTGGCAAGGTGTGAGACGTGGGTGACCCGCCGACGGTCAGCACCGGCGGCGGAAGTGCGTGCGCGGTAGATATAGTTTTCAATGACGGTCGCCAACGATCGAAGTAAATTGTCAAGGCTGACTACCTTCCTTTGTTTCTCTTCTTTTATTTTTCTCTTCTTCTCGTCTTTTCCCCCTCATCTTCCTTTTCCTTTACCTAACCTGCGCTCACGTTGTGAGGTTACGGGCCCAGAGCGTCGACTCTTCGCAGACGTCACGCTCTACTAACATTTATTTGGATTCAAGAAGATTCCCTACTGCGACAGGTGCGCGATCTACGACTAACGCTCATCTGGATTCAAGAAGTTATTTTGTTTTGCGACAGGCGTGTACCCTGCGGACTTCCTCCTTGGTGGCGAAAACATATCGCGTTTGTTAGTACCCCCTTGGCACGAGACCGGGAAGTCTGCCAAATCCTGCTCTCCGTCCGTAGAGTACGGAGGTCGATGAATTGGGCTTGGAAGTGTAAAAGCAACCGTACTACACCGCACGACAGCGCTACTTTCCCGCAAGAGGCTAGCTTGGGTCAACTGGGGGAAGTGTATCTTGACGACACCCCTCCTTGGGACGCCTCGTAGGGACTAAAAGCGCCGGACTCTGAAGTGCGCAGAGTTCGGTAGGTAATCAAAGCGTACCTCACCTGGAGAGAGTAACCAGGGTCCAGGGGATCATCCTTTAGGGTAGCGGAGGTAGTTTCTCCCACCAGTGCGCCCGCCTACCTCGAGCAAGTCTCGGTAGGTTCAATCAAGAAGTTTCAACCCGAAGTCGAGAAGTTTGTCTGTTCCGGGTACGCCTTCTGCCACTGCCCGTGAGTATACTCCAAGCGTGGGAGCACCCGAGCTCCGCTTGTGATCGCGTACGAGACGCGTCTCGGTGAGCGTTGCAGGCTACGTCAAAAGTCTCCGCCGTCGTCCTCGCTGTCGAACGTTTGAGTTGGGATACTCCGTTCGGGCAAGCTCGGGCACGAATTCATCACTGCTCGTGGCCCCTTTCTTAAACTTCCCAAGGCATTGAGTCCCTCACTCTGCTTCCCTCTACTAATTAATTTCGTTTGGTTCCGTTCTATCTGCTTCGTGGACAACAGACTGAAATATGTCGGACACGGAAATGGAATCCGAAAGTACTACCGGGATGAAAATCCCTCGTTTTCATGGAAGGCGTGGTGATGATTATGCCCTATGGCGCCATCGCCTTCGTGCTGCATGCCGTGTTAAAGGTGTGTGGAACGTTGTGGAATCCGATTCTGCGTATTCAGCAACTACTGAAGCAACATCGGATACCGCTATTGATAGCGCTCGAGTTGTCGCCAAGCGCGAGAAGGCATGTGGATGTTGGATAGGAAAATCCTGAAAGAAAGGTTGAGGGATGAAAGGAAAGTTCGCCAGCTCTGGCTTGGATTTACTTGGAGGCGCTCAAACTTTCACTTATATACTACTTCAAAACGTCAGCTGTCTAGACTCCAACTCAAAGTAAACCCTAGACTACAAAGCAGGGACACTCAATACTACCAATCATATTCAAGCATGACATTAACCCTAGTCAATGTTCATTGCAGAGCACAACAAGGCAATATACAGTGCACAGCCCATAATTACACTGACGTGTGCACAAATTCAATATGCCAGCATACACTACTTGCAATCCGCCTCCATACACATTCACGTTCCAGCACAGTACACCAAGTCTCCTGTAATACACATGTCACGTCTCTTCTCCAAGTACATTCGTTACACCTTGTGAGATGTGTTCATAGTACACCAGCTGGACATATTGAACAGCGTGCACAGTAGTACAAATAGACCACGTACACACGTGTACCACAGACAAACCCAATAGTGCCATACCACTTGTACACACCACATTGCATGTGCACATTTGCAGTAGCCAATCACAGCCCGAGTTCACGTTGAGATCCGACTGACACGCATATGCGCTTTTCCAGGGGCACCCTCCAAAACAGCCCATGCTCCCCTGCACTTTTGTTTTTCAGTGACAGCACAGGGTCAACAGCCAACACTCCCCCTCTGTCACTGACTTCAAAGGTCTAGGTGTCGGACGCCACTGTCTTCACGGAACCTCTCGTGCTTCACACGGCAAAGTGGTTTGTTGAGCATATCGGCTGTCATACAATCGGTAGGGCAGTAGAACAACACAATCGACTTGTCACGTAGAGCTTCTCGAGTAAAGTGAAAACGAATGTCGATATGCTTGGTACGCTTGTTCACAACGCCATTTCGGGCAAGGTCAATGCACCCTTGGTTGTCAACATATACAGGCGTTGGTTCAACAAGCAACTTTACCGAATCGTCCACTTCTACTCCAATGACTATGCCGATGCCATTCCACAAACGCCTAAGCCAGATGGCCTCTTTGGAACCACTGCACAGACTCACATACTCAGCTTCAGCACTACACAGTGCAACCACTTCTTGCTGACGTGAACACCATGACACAGGACCTCCAGCCATCATGAACAAGTACCCACTCGTAGACTTGCGGTTTGCAACATCGCCTGCCCAGTCAGAGTCCACGTAGCCGTGAAGTGCCAAATCGGTGTTTAAGCCGTAGGTGAGACCAAATGTACAAGTACCGTTGAGATAGCGAAGCACACGTTTGACTGCCTTCCAGTGAATCTCTCCAGGTTTCTCAACATACTTGGCAAGTTTGGACACCGCGTATGAGATATCTGGACGAGTTCCTACAGACAAATACATGAGACAGCCAATTGCCTGACGGTACGGCACCTCCCTGAGAACATCCTGAATCGCAGACAGGTCCATGCCAACTTCCATTGGAGTGTCAACTGGTTTGGACTGGTGCATGCCAAAACGTTCCAAGACCTTTTGTGTGTACGCAGACTGAGTCAGATATAACTCTCGCTTAACTCTGTCACGGTGGATCTCGAATCCGAGTACCATGCGAGCTTGATAGAGGTCTTTCATGTGGAACCGAGACGACAGCTCTGCCTTTACACGATCCATTGTCTTCATGCTCGGACTTGCAATAAGCAAGTCATCAACGTATAGAGCAATCAGAACAACAAATCCCAGTATCTTTCCGCTGTACACACACTCATCTGCGTCATTTGGCGTCAACTGCATCTCCTCAACAAGGAACGAGTATATCTTTGCATGCCACTGTCTGGGTGCCTGTCGTAGCCCATAGATGGCTTTCTTCAAACGACACACCAGATCCTCGTTACCTTGCTGCACAAAACCTGTTGGCTGCTCCATGTACACTGTCTCCTCAAGGTCACCGTTCAGAAAAGCTGTTTTCACATCCATCTGGTGCAAATGAAAGTCTCGTACAGCAGTCACTGACAGAATCATCCTGATCGAGGTAAACTTAACAACAGGTGCATATGTTTCAGAAAAGTCAACACCCTCGATCTGCAGGAATTCTCTAGCAACCATACGAGCCTTGTACCTGATAGTTGGTTCACCAGATGGTGCTGCTTCATACTTCTGCACATACACCCACTTGGACGAAATCACGTTGCTGTCTGCTGGCCTTGGCACTAAGTCCCATGTGTCATGCTCAATTAGTGACTGGTACTCACTCTTCATTGCCTTCTTCCATGCTTCGGAATCAGGACGTGACACAGCATCATCATATGACGACGGGGTGTCATCACTGGCAGTGAGTAGAGCAGTTGCACGCCACCATGAGCTCGGCTTCCTACGTTCACGCGTGGACCTACGAACAGGTTGTGTCTAATGCACTACAGGCTCAACTGATGTATCAGCTGCGGAATCATCAACAGAGCTGTCAGAAGCATCATCAGAGTCAGGCAAAGGCGCAGAAGGGTCATCATCGCTGGGTCCACCAGATGTGTCAGATGTAGAGGTATCATGTGAACTAGACATATTACTAAAGTCAATGTCTGCGTAGTCCTCTTCCTCATAGCTAAACTGGTTGTCTGAGCCCGAAAACTCATCAAACCGTACATCTTTTGACACAATCACCTTTTTCTTTTCAGAGTCCCACAACTTGTATCCGTGAGACCCTGGGGTGTACCCAATAAAGATAGCTTCCACACCACGCTCCTCTAGCTTCTTCAGCTTATGATCCACAACCTTGTACCAGCATCGGCTCCCAAACACACGCAGGTTGCTCACATCAGGCTTCTGACCATGCCACAGTTCATATGGTGTCACACTACTTGGAAGAGCTTTGCAAGTCACACGGTTGCGCACATACACCGCAACATTCAGTGCCTCAGCCCAAAAGTGCTTTGGCAATTTCTTGTGACATAACATCGATCTGACCAAGTCCATGAGTGTGCGGTTGAACCGTTCGGCAAGTCCATTCTGCTGAGGATTGTAGGGCACAGTTCGCTGATGCTCAATACCGTGACGTTCAAGTTCTTTGGTAAAACGATGTGACAGATATTCACCACCGTTGTCAGTGCGCAATGCTTTGAGCACACTGTCACGTGCGGTGATGGTTTTCACTTGTCTGCCGGTTTGGTTTTGAACAAACTTGAGCCACCTTAGGAACATCTGGAACACCTCATCCTTAGTTTTGAGCATGTAGAAGAAGCAGAAACGACTGTGATCATCGATGAATGTGACGAAGTAGTGCGAGCCTCCCAAGGATTTCACACTTACTGGACCTGACACATCGGAGTGAACAAGTTCCAGTACGTGTTTTGCTCGTTCCCCCCCTTGCTTGGGAGTCGGAGCACGGGTTGCTTTTCCTACTACACATGAGCCACACACATCTGAATCCTGCGCAACGTCTACATTGAGCCCTGACACAACCTTGTTTCGAGCCATATGCTTGATACCATCCACATTCACATGAGCCATTCGAGCATGCCATAGTGACAAGTCCGACACAAGTGCGCTGTTTACATCTGTACACTGGTGTGCAGCAGTGCAAAGGTAGTATAGGCCTTTGACGCGGCGCCCCAAGGCAACCACTTTTGACCCCTTGTATACACATACCTTCTCTTTTTCAAACACTACTTTGCACCCCACATCACAAATCGCCGATACAGAAAGCAAACGGTACCTTAAATTCGGTACATGAACAACTTGCTTCAGCTGGCACTTTCGTTTGGACCCTTCCACAATCAGATCAAGCTCCACACTACCGTGACCAACAGACTCTAGTTTGGAATCATTACCGATGCTAACGCCAGAAGACACCTTACTATCATATGTTTGGAACATGGATTCGTCAAAAGTCATGTGGGCAGTAGCACCAGAGTCAACAATCCAGTCACTGTTCGTGGCTTTATCAGAGCCAGTAGCAATGAGACATACAAAGTCAGAGTCGTTGCCACCCGTACCTCGCTCATCGCTGAGCTCAGTATTGACAGTTGGGTGAGCAGCACCGACCTGATTCATGTTAGCCCCATCACGTTGCTTCTTGAAACAGTTCCTCTGGATATGACCCTTCTTATGACAATAATGACACTCGATGTTCTTCCATCGCGACTGCCTCCCAACCAAAGCTGCCTCACTTCCACGAGGCTCCTCCTTGGCACGATCGTTCATTCGCTGCTCTTCTTGCAGCAGACGACTCTTCACAAACTCTAGAGTGAGTTGACGATCGCCAATCGTGGTATCAATTGCGACGATGAGGTGCTCGAATCTTTCCGGAAGTCCGCATAGGATGGCCATAGCGATGTCCTCCTCCTCAACACCAACGTCCATACACTTCAGGTCCGATGCCAGATGACGTACACGGTTGATGAACTGTAGCATTTTCTCATCATCACGCATCTTGGCAGAGTAGAAGGACCGTCGGGCGTTGATTTTGTTGAGCAGAGTCTTGCGTTGGAACACATCGCAAATGGCTTTCCACATATCTGCAGCGTTGTCGGCGTCCCGCACATGATCTAAATGCTCATCGCTGAGTGTGAGACCAATAATAGCTCTGGCCTTGGCATCTTTCTTTTTCCAAGTCGACAGCTCATCTTCGTCAGTGGGTCTAACAGAGTCGAGGTGGCCGTCGAGGTCCTTGAGTGCAAGCAGCAGCTCAATCTTCTGCTTCCATACGTGGAAGTTATCCTCAACCAGCTTTTCGATTTTCACCCCACTGAACGAATCCATGTTGTGCAAAGTGTCACAAGAGGCCGAGAGAGATGGCTTGACAGCAACAGACAAGTGAACAACAACAACAGACAACAACAACAAAGAAAAAACAACAAACAACAAATAAGTCTTCAAGATTGAACAGACAATAGTCTGCGGGCGCACTGGCAGGGCTTCCTATACCCGCGTCCCTAAAGGTCGGACCCCTGGCCCCCAGAGCTCTTCTGGGTAGATAACGGTTTTCTGCAGTCTACCTCCTCCCACGTCAAAAGGAGAAGGCGCGTTGCTCCTTACGAGGCTTCCAGAGGATGGTTAATGACCGAAGATATGCCTTCACCAAGTTGACCCTCTCTGGCCTCTTTCAAGAACTAGCGCGACCTCGAAACCGAAGCTACTTCAACACCAAGATACGCTTCTAACAAGCAATCAATGAAGATCGCACGCGGCCTGATCCTGAAAAGGAGGTCAGCCTTCGAAACGTCGCCTCCCCGCGTACTGCGGATCAAAAGCTCCTTATGGATGCTGTTCACAACAGTCCAAGTGCCCAACCACAAAGGTCGGGCTCACACACAAAGTCAAACAACCAGCCAAATGCAGTGCGCCACGGCACCCCGTCCACAAATGCACCCGCAAAGTTCAACCAGATCTTTCGACCGTCACTGTTATCCGCCCTAAAAGGACCAGTGGGGAACCCGCTTGACAGTACACCTGCTTTGGTTCAAGCCGCCAGGCTAACGTCCCCGAGTACAAGGAATCACCCAAAGTACCTCGGATCAACCGCTCGTCGCACAGGCAAAGATGCAGACCAAACACACAAACACACACGAACGCTGAGCCAAGAACTCCAGGCCCAGACTTCAACAAACACGGTCCTCAACCTCTCAGATCAGAACCTGCAACACGACGCAGGGATCCACAAAACAACGAAAGAGAGGGAGACCAAACGAAACGGATAGCGATCGACAAACACGGGCAACAACGAGCACCCAAACACAATCACGATAAAAACGTCCAACCACTACCACCACAACGCCCTCAGGGAGGAACGCAAGACCGAAAGAAAATACCAACACCAACCCACGATACGGTCACACACCCGACGAAACGGCTACTACGGCGGAAACCAAGACAATAGAACAGCGAAACGGGTGAACGGCGGTGCGGGAGAGCGGCGAGAGACGAACTAGACGGCAGAAGTCAGCGGGGCTGGGCCCATAACCTGATGGAAAGGGAAATGCTGAAGGAAAGGTTGAGGGATGAATGGAAAGTTCGCCGGCTCTGGCTTGGATTTACTTGGAGGCGCTCAAACTTTCACTTATATACTACTTCAAAACGTCAGCTGTCTAGACTCCAACTCAAAGTAAACCCTAGACTACAAAGCAGGGACACTCAATACTACCAATCATATTCAAGCATGACATTAACCCTAGTCAATGTTCATTGCAGCGCACAACAAGGCAATATACAGTGCACAGCCCATAATTACACTGACGTGTGCACAAATTCAATATGCCAGCATGCACTACTTGCAATCCGCCTCCATACACATTCACGTTCCAGCACAGTACACCAAGTCTCCTGTAATACACATGTCACGTCTCTTCTCCAAGTACATTCGTTACACCTTGTGAGATGTGTTCATAGTACACCAGCTGGACATATTGAACAGCGTGCACAGTAGTACAAATAGACCACGTACACACGTGTACCACAGACAAACCCAATAGTGCCATACCACTTGTACACACCACATTGCATGTGCACATTTGCAGTAGCCAATCACAGCCCGAGTTCACGTTGAGATCCGACTGACACGCATATGCGCTTTTCCAGGGGCACCCTCCAAAACAGCCCATGCTCCCCTGCACTTTTTTTTTTCAGTGACAGTCACAACGTGAGCGCAGGTTATGTAAAGGAAAAGGAAGAAGAGGGGGAAAAGACGAGAAGAAGAGAAAAATAAAAGAAGAGAAACAAAGGAAGGTAGTCAGCCTTGACAATTTACTTCGATCGTTGGCGACCGTCATTGAAAACTATATCTACCGCGCACGCACTTCCGCCGCCGGTGCTGACCGTCGGCGGGTCACCCACGTCTCACACCTTGCCACTGTGCGACGAGGAGTTGCGCGCCAAAACAATTTCAAACATGAAGCATATCAAATAAAAACTCAAAAAACCATCCAAAGTGGTGCGCCAGTGCCAACCACCCCGCGCAGCCCAGATTCGGCTGTTACGGCCAAACCCCGTATCCAGCCCACATTCGCCCATTCTTTCCAACTGCAGAGCCCGTGCTCATTCAGCGCTCTCGTCCAATCAAATCGCTCCACTTGGGCCGAAGCCCCAACACGCCCCATTAGAACCAGACCACTTGTCCATACCACGTTGCATGAGGGCATTTGCAGTAGCCAATCAGATGGCCGTTTCACGTTGAGATTGAGATGAGGCGCATATGCGTTTTTCCGCGGAGGGTGCCCAAAAGTGCCCATGCTTAAATCCACTTTTTGTTTTCCACTATTTCCAACACTCCAAAGGGCTTGGGGGCACAGTCGAGCAAACCTCAACACTCCTCCTCGACTGGTCGGCCAAGTCCAACACGGTCCACGTTATTGTTGTGAAGACCTGGGCCAAGTGGTTTAGTTAAGAAGTCCGCATCATTGTCTTCACTTGGAACGTACGTCACATTGATGTGACTATCCTTGACTAGTTCCCGAACGAAGTGCAACTTAACGTCAATGTGCTTAGCGCGACCCGACGGACAGCGTTCACCAGTTGCCCAGTCAATGGCGCACTGGTTGTCCGAACGAATGGGCACAGCACCTTGCACTTTCCATCCAATCTCCTTAAGCACACGCTTCAACCAAATAACCTCCTGACACGCAAGCGTCAAAGCATAATACTCGGCCTCGCCGGTAGACAACGCCACCGAAGCCTGTTTTCTTGCGCCCCACATACATGTCGCTTTGCCAAGCTTCACTAAGAAACCAGACATTGACTTGCGATCACGCGTGTCCGCAGCGTAGTCAGAGTCAACGTACGCCTCCAGTTTCACCATGCCAGAGTGATAGTGCACACCATGTTCAGTTGTACCGCGAAGGTAACGAAGAACCCGCTTTGCCGCCTTGTGACAGTAGGCCGTGGGCGATTTCTGAAAACGAGCCAAGATTAGGACGGGTGCTAATATATCCAACCGAGTTCTCAGTGCCAAATACAAAAGCGATCCAATGATCTGCTGGTACAGCTGAGTATCCTGGATGGATTTGTCTTTCTCAGATGTCCACCCGGTAAAAAAAGATTCTACCATAGGGGTGCATGCCGGCTTGGATCGCTGAAACCCGAAACGGCGCAACACGCTTTCCGTGTACAGTGACTGACCAAGATACAGCGACACAGGTCGACCATCTGAATCTAAAGTCCATTTGAATTCAACGCCGAGGTACAAGTTCACTTCGTCCGCCACACGCAGCTCCTAAAACGACTTAAGCTCCTCCAAAATCGAATCACGTTCCATGGCAGAAGTTGTGAATATTAGCAAGTCATCCACATAAACTAGCACGAACGCATCCTCATTGCTCTCGTTTTGGCGGCGAAACACGCAAGGTGCACTCGGTAACTCTTCAAAACATATGCTTTTCATATCCTCGCATAATTTGTTGTGCCATGCCAAGTGCGCTTGCTTCAGTCCATAGATAGCCTTGAGCAATTTGAAGCATCGTGAAGTCACGCCAGGTATACCTCGAGGTGACATGATCCACACATCTTCCTCAAGTTCGCCATTGAGAAACGCAGTCTTCACATCCACCTGTACCACATACATGCGCAAGCATAACGTCAGATACAAGAATATGCGAACCAAAGAGAACGAAACAACTGGTGCATAAGTCTCCATGTAGTCCTGACCATATGTTTGGTGGTTTCCACCGGCTACAACACGAGCCTTAAAACGTTCAACTGACCCATCAGCATTGCGCTTTACCTTCAGTATGACGTGAGTTGGTAGTGGTTGTGAAGCAGGAGAGTCATCAGGTTTCCAAGTTTGCTTCGACTCCAATGATGAAAACTCTTCATCGACGGCTGCTTGCCACATGGTACGCCCCTCCGCACTGGCGGACATTGCCTCCTTGAGTGAGGGCTCATCACTAGTAGTGACTTTGACTTGCGATGTACAGTGAGCAGACCCTGCCATGAACCACCTCAGAGGTTGACGGCGCGTGCGCCGCGGGTAGCGTGGTTCCGTATCAGCGTTGGCAGATGTATCAAGGTCATCTGCAGCACTTTCGTCATCACTTTCGGAATCCTGTGCATCGTCTTCATTGCTGCCGGAGTCTGACTCCGACTGCCTGAGTGCTGGAATCAGGTGCGAGGATCCGTCATGAACCACCTCCTCCTCAACATTATCGACGGAGAAGGTATCCGATTCGTCATCAATGCTATCACATAATCCCATATCAGAGCTATAGTCAGCATCTGACGCACATTCATCATCCATGTAGTTGGCAAGAGATGATGCGCCAGGGAACTTGGATTCATCAAAAGTAACATGTCGTGACTCAATAATACGCGGACTACCGTCATTATCAACGATGAGTACCTTGTACACACCATGCTCAAGAGTCTCCAAGTACACTCCCTCAAGTGCACGAGACTCGAACTTGGGTCCACGCGGAGTCCTTAGCACGAATGCAGTGCATCCAAACACACGCACGTGCTTCAACAAAGGTTTATTTCCAGTTACCAGAAAGTAGGGACTGTTGTTAACAGTAGAATGTTGCACTCGATTACGCACAAAGATAACATGTTTCAGCGCATATGGCCACAAACATTCTGGTAGATCGGCTTGGATCAGCAACGATCGAGCAGCTTCCACCATGGTACGATTGATGCGCTCAGCTATAGCGTTGTGTTCGGGGGTGTATGGAGCAGAGAAAGAAGTGAGGCCATGTTCTGCTGCCAAGTTCTCTTGCAGGGCAATATATTCTTCTGCACCGTCCGAGTGCAAACTTTTGATATGCACTCCTCCAAGCTGCTTAAACTTTGCCGCAATACCCACAAACACATCACTAAGAGCACTGCGATGGATCACCAGACCTAGGAACACATACCGTGAGTGATCATCGAGGAATGTACATGCATATTGAAACTTGTCCGGAAAAGACTTTTCCAGAGGACCTACAATATCCGAGTGCACAATGTCACCAACCGCGGATGCATGTTCAAAGTGACCTGGGAACGGAAGCTTATGAGCCTTGCCAAGTCGACATGCTCGGCATACCTCCTCCATGTCACACAAGTGCGGCACTCCATCTGCGTACTTGTGTACATGTTGCAGATCACGTTGGTTGATGTGAGCCAGTCGTCGGTGCCACAGTTGAGTCTCCGTAGACTTTGTCGAAAGCGCAAGTTCCACACCAGCATGCCCTAAAGGTTGAGGCAGTGTGTACATGCGAGATACCTTGTCACGATCACCAATGCCCACCTCAAAACCATTTGACTCTAGCGTCAAACGTACACTGTGACGACCGAAGAGCGACTCAATACCTTTGTCGGCCAAACACCCGGTTGAAACCAAGTTGTATCCCAGAGCAGGGGTCAGTAGGGCATCACTCAGACGTATGTTCGCATTGTCCAAAGGAATGATCACCTCTCCGCGTTGTTTAGATGTAACAGATGTGTTATCGGCAAGCATCACTGTTCTTTCGTCGCAAGGTTCAAGTGAACCGGGCACGAACGCACAAACAGAATGGAAGCAATGTACTGTCGCACCGCTGTCTGCGTAGGTACTCAGGTCATTCGGCGGAACTATAGTGGTCCTTTCCACAGTTGCACCAGCAATTTCGATTTTGCCAGACTTTCCAGAAGACTTGCTCGAGGCGCTTCTACCACTACTGCCACCCATTCGCTTGGGTTGTGGCGACAGTTTATCGAGGATACTCTGCGGCAAGTGGTTGTCCGGGTTGTCCGGATTCATAAAGCAACGATCTTGTGTGTGTCCATCGCGATCACAGAAGTCGCAATGATGTCCATTGCTCGATCCAGAACGATCAAATGATGACGATCTCAAGGCGGCAGCAAATGCACGAGCAGTAGACTCAATGTCGGAGTGACCATCAGACTCCTCATCTTCGTTGTTTGCACTACTGCGGGTACGATTAGTCGATTCAGAATGTCGACCAGATTTTTTTCCTTCCCTTCTTCTTGCGACGTGAACTACGTCCAGACGGCCTTGCAGACACCTGTTTCGCGTTGTATTCATCTATGAGGGTCGTGGCCACGTAGTCCCATGTAAGCTCAGCGATATCCTTGGTTCGAAGAGCTGCAGCAGTAGACTCCAGTGTGCAATTGGGATCAATAGAAGCAAGTAACATGGGAGCTTTGTGCGACTCCGGTACTGCCGCATCCTTCCCCATGCGCTCTAACTGAGCAAATAACGCCGTGTACTGGTCCACATAGCCTGACATATTCTGACCATTGTATCCCATACGGAATAGTTGAGTCTGCACAGCAATTCTGGATACAGTACGATTGGACGCATACCGTGCATCAAGTAATGCGAGCATGCGCGCCGGGTCGTCGTCGACATCCATGACCACACGAAGTGGCGCATCACCCAAGGCGCATATTATGATTCCACATGCCTTCTCGCGCTTGGCGACAACTCGAGCGCTATCAAAAGCGGTATCCGATGTTGCTTCAGTAGTTGCTGAATATCCAGAATCGGATTCCACAACGTTCCACACACCTTTAACACGGCATGCAGCACGAAGGCGATGGCGCCATAGGGCATAATCATCACCACGCCTTCCATGAAAACGAGGGATTTTCATCCCGGTAGTACTTTCGGATTCCATTTCCGTGTCCGACATATTTCAGTCTGTTATCCACGAAGCAGATAGAACGGAACCAAACGAAATTAATTAGTAGAGGGAAGCAGAGTGAGGGACTCAATGCCTTGGGAAGTTTAAGAGAAGGGCCACGAGCAGTGATGAATTCGTGGCCGAGCTTGCCCGAACGGAGTATCCCAACTCAAACGTTCGACAGCGAGGACGACAGCGGAGACTTTTGACGTAGCCTGCAACGCTCACCGAGACGGGCTGTTTTGGAGGGTGCCCCTGGAAAAGCGCATATGCGTGTCAGTCGGATCTCAACGTGAACTCGGGCTGTGATTGGCTACTGCAAATGTGCACATGCAATGTGGTGTGTACAAGTGGTATGGCACTATTGGGTTTGTCTGTGGTACACGTGTGTACGTGGTCTACTTGTACTACTGTGCACGCTGTTCAATATGTCCAGCTGGTGTACTATGAACACATCTCACAAGGTGTAACGAATGTACTTGGAGAAGAGCGTGTCATGTGTATTACAGGAGACTTGGTGTACTGTGCTGGAACGTGAATGTGTATGGAGGCGGATTGCAAGTAGTGTGTGCTGGCATATTGAATTTGTGCACACGTCAGTGTAATTATGGGCTGTGCACTGTATATTGCCTTGTTGTGCGCTGCAATGAACATTGACTAGGGTTAATGTCATGCTTGAATATGATTGGTAGTATTGAGTGTCCCTGCTTTGTAGTCTAGGGTTTACTTTGAGTTGGAGTCTAGACAGCTGACGTTTTGAAGTAGTATATAAGTGAAAGTTTGAGCGCCTCCAAGTAAATCCAAGCCAGAGCTGGCGAACTTCCTTTTCATTCCCTCAACCTTTCCTTCAGCTTTTCCCTTTCCATCAGAAATCACGTTGCTGTCTGCTGGCCTTGGCACTAAGTCCCATGTGTCATGCTCAATTAGTGACTGGTACTCACTCTTCATTGCCTTCTTCCATGCTTCGGAATCAGGACGTGACACAGCATCATCATATGACGACGGGGTGTCATCACTGGCAGTGAGTAGAGCAGTTGCACGCCACCATGAGCTCGGCTTCCTACGTTCACGCGTGGACCTACGAACAGGTTGTGTCTCATGCACTACAGGCTCAACTGATGTATCAGCTGCGGAATCATCAACAGAGCTGTCAGAAGCATCATCAGAGTCAGGCAAAGGCGCAGAAGGGTCATCATCGCTGGGTCCACCAGATGTGTCAGATGTAGAGGTATCATGTGAACTAGACATATTACTAAAGTCAATGTCTGCGTAGTCCTCTTCCTCATAGCTAAACTGGTTGTCTGAGCCCGAAAACTCATCAAACCGTACATCTCTTGACACAATCACCTTTTTCTTTTCAGAGTCCCACAACTTGTATCCGTGAGACCCTGGGGTGTACCCAATAAAGATAGCTTCCACACCACGCTCCTCTAGCTTCTTCAGCTTATGATCCACAACCTTGTACCAGCATCGGCTCCCAAACACACGCAGGTTGCTCACATCAGGCTTCTGACCATGCCACAGTTCATATGGTGTCACACTACTTGGAAGAGCTTTGCAAGTCACACGGTTGCGCACATACACTGCAACATTCAGTGCCTCAGCCCAAAAGTGCTTTGGCAATTTCTTGTGACATAACATCGATCTGACCAAGTCCATGAGTGTGCGGTTGAACCGTTCGGCAAGTCCATTCTGCTGAGGATTGTAAGGCACAGTTCGCTGATGCTCAATACCGTGACGTTCAAGTTCTTTGGTAAAACGATGTGACAGATATTCACCACCGTTGTCAGTGCGCAATGCTTTGAGCACACTGTCACGTGCGGTGATGGTTTTCACTTGTCTGCCAGTTTGGTTTTGAACAAACTTGAGCCACCTTAGGAACATCTGGAACACCTCATCCTTAGTTTTGAGCATGTAGAAGAAGCAGAAACGACTGTGATCATCGATGAATGTGACGAAGTAGTGCGAGCCTCCCAAGGATTTCACACTTACTGGACCTGACACATCGGAGTGAACAAGTTCCAGTACGTGTTTTGCTCGTTCCCCCCCTTGCTTGGGAGTCGGAGCACGGGTTACTTTTCCTACTACACATGAGCCACACACATCTGAATTCTGCGCAACGTCTACATTGAGCCCTGACACAACCTTGTTTTGAGCCATATGCTTGATAACATCCACATTCACATGAGCCATTCGAGCATGCCATAGTGACAAGTCCGACACAAGTGCGCTGTTTACATCTGTACACTGGTGTGCAGCAGTGCAAAGGTAGTATAGGCCTTTGACGCGGCGCCCCAAGGCAACCACTTTGGACCCCTTGTATACACATACCTTCTCTTTTTCAAACACTACTTTGCACCCCACATCACAAATCGCCGATACAGAAAGCAAACGGTACCTTAAATTCGGTACATGAACAACTTGCTTCAGCTGGCACTTTCGTTTGGACCCTTCCACAATCAGATCAAGCTCCACACTACCGTGACCAACAGACTCTAGTTTGGAATCATTACCGATGCTAACGCCAGAAGACACCTTACTATCATATGTTTGGAACATGGATTCGTCAAAAGTCATGTGGGCAGTAGCACCAGAGTCAACAATCCAGTCACTGTTCGTGGCTTTATCAGAGCCAGTAGCAATGAGACATACAAAGTCAGAGTCGTTGCCACCCGTACCTCGCTCATCGCTGAGCTCAGTATTGACAGTTGGGTGAGCAGCACCGACCTGATTCCTGTTAGCCCCATCACGTTGCTTCTTGAAACAGTTCCTCTGGATATGACCCTTCTTATGACAATAATGACACTCGATGTTCTTCCATCGCGACTGCCTGCCAACCAAAGCTGCCTCACTTCCACCAGGCTCCTCCTTGGCACGATCGTTCATTCGCTGCTCTTCTTGCAGCAGACGACTCTTCACAAACTCTAGAGTGAGTTGACGATCGCCAATCGTGGTATCAATTGCCACGATGAGGTGCTCGAATCTTTCCGGAAGTCCGCATAGGATGGCCATAGCGATGTCCTCCTCCTCAACAACAACGTCCATACACTTCAGGTCTGATGCCAGATGACGTACACGGTTGATGAACTGTAGCATTTTCTCATCATCACACATCTTGGCAGAGTAGAAGGACCGTCGGGCGTTGATTTTGTTGAGCAGAGTCTTGCGTTGGAACACATCGCAAATGGCTTTCCACATATCTGCAGCGTTGTTGGCGTCCCGCACATGATCTAAATGCTCATCGCTGAGTGTGAGACCAATAATAGCTCTGGCCTTGGCATCTTTCTTTTTCCAAGTCGACAGCTCATCTTCGTCAGTGGGTCTAACAGAGTCGAGGTGGCCGTCGAGGTCCTTGAGTGCAAGCAGCAGCTCAATCTTCTGCTTCCATACGTGGAAGTTATCCTCAACCAGCTTTTCGATTTTCACCCCACTGAACGAATCCATGTTGTGCAAAGTGTCACAAGAGGCCGAGAGAGATGACTTGACAGCAACAGACGAGTGAACAACAACAACAGACAACAACAACAAAGTAAAAACAACAAACAACAAATAATTCTTCAAGATTGAACAGACAATAGTCTGCGGGCGCACTGGCAGGGCTTCCTATACCCGCGTCCCTAAAGGTCGGACCCCTGGCCCCCAGAGCTCTTCTGGGTAGATAACGGTTTTCTGCAGTCTACCTCCTCCCACGTCACAAGGAGAAGGCGCGTTGCTCCTTACGAGGCTTCCAGAGGATGGTTAATGACCGAAGATATGCCTTCACCAAGTTGACCCTCTCTGGCCTCTTTCAAGAACTAGCGCAACCTCGAAACCGAAGCTACTTCAACACCAAGATACGCTTCTAACAAGCAATCAATGAAGATCGCACGCGGCCTGATCCTGGAAAGGAGGTCAGCCTTCGAAACGTCGCCTCCCCGCGTACTGCGGATCAAAAGCTCCTTATGGATGCTGTTCACAACAGTCCAAGTGCCCAACCACAAAGGTCGGGCTCACACACAAAGTCAAACAACCAGCCAAATGCAGTGCGCCACGGCACCCCGTCCACAAATGCACCCGCAAAGTTCAACCAAATCTTTCGACCGTCACTGTTATCCGCCCTAAAAGGACCAGTGGGGAACCCGCTTGACAGTACACCTGCTTTGGTTCAAGCCGCCAGGCTAACGTCCCCGAGTACAAGGAATCACCCAAAGTACCTCGGATCAACCGCTCGTCGCACAGGCAATGATGCAGACCAAACACACAAACAAACACGAATGCTGAGCCAAGAACTCCAGGCACAGACTTCAACAAACACGGTCCTCAACCTCTCCGATCAGAACCCGCAACACGACGCAGGGATCCACAAAACAACGAAAGAGAGGGAGACCAAACGAAACGGATAGCGATCGACAAACACGGGCAACAACGAGCACCCAAACACAATCACGATAATAACGTCCAACCACTACCACCACAACGCCCTCAGGGAGGAACGCAAGACCGAAAGAAAATACCAACACCAACCCACGATACGGTCACACACCCGACGAAACGGCTACTACGGCGGAAACGATGAGAATAGAACAGCGAAACGGGTGAACGGCGGTGCGGGAGAGCGGCGAGAGACGAACTAGACGGCAGAAGTCAGCGGGGCTGGGCCCATAACCTGATGGAAAGGGAAATGCTGAAGGAAAGGTTGAGGGATGAATGGAAAGTTCGCCGGCTCTGGCTTGGATTTACTTGGAGGCGCTCAAACTTTCACTTATATACTACTTCAAAACGTCAGCTGTCTAGACTCCAACTCAAAGTAAACCCTAGACTACAAAGCAGGGACACTCAATACTACCAATCATATTCAAGCATGACATTAACCCTAGTCAATGTTCATTGCAGCGCACAACAAGGCAATATACAGTGCACAGCCCATAATTACACTGACGTGTGCACAAATTCAATATGCCAGCACACACTACTTGCAATCCGCCTCCATACACATTCACGTTCCAGCACAGTACACCAAGTCTCCTGTAATACACATGACACGCTCTTCTCCAAGTACATTCGTTACACCTTGTGAGATGTGTTCATAGTACACCAGCTGGACATATTGAACAGCGTGCACAGTAGTACAAGTAGACCACGTACACACGTGTCCCACAGACAAACCCAATAGTGCCATACCACTTGTACACACCACATTGCATGTGCACATTTGCAGTAGCCAATCACAGCCCGAGTTCACGTTCAGATCCGACTGACACGCATATGCGCTTTTCCAGGGGCACCCTCCAAAACAGCCCATGCTCCCCTACACTTTTGTTTTTCAGTGACAGAACAGGGTCAACAGCCAACACGGATCTGAACGTGACCTCGGGCTGTGATTGGCTACTGCAATCGAGCACATGCAATGCGGTGTGTACAAGTGGTATGGCAGTATTGGGTTTGTCTGTGGGACACGTGTGTACGTGGTCTACTTGTACTACTGTGCACGCTGTTCAGGATGTCCAGCTGGTGTGGTATGTATACGTCTCAAAATGTGTAACGAATGTACTTGGAGAAGAGCGTGTCATGTGTATCACAGAAGACTTGGTGTACTGTGCTGGAAGGTGAACGTGTATGGAGGCGGATTGCAAGAAGCGTGTGCTGGCATATTGAATTTGTGCACACGTCAGTGTAATGATGTGCTGTGCACTGTTGTATTGCCTTGTTGTGTGCTGCAATGAACTTTGACTAGGGTTAATGTCGTGCTTGAATATGATTGGTAGCATTGGGTGTCCCTGCTTTGTAGTCTAGGGTTTGCTCTGGGTTGGCGTCTAGTTGGCTGACGTTTTTGAGTTGTATATAAGTGAGAGATTGAGCGCCTCCAAGTAAATCCGAGCCAGAGCTGGCGAACTTTCCTTTCATCCCTCAACCTTTCCTTCAGGATTTTCCTATCCAACAATTTGATTGGACGAGAGCGCTGAATGAGCACGGGCTATGCAGTTGGAAAGAATGGGCGAATGTGGGCTGGATACGGGGTTTGGCCGTAACAGCCGAATCTGGGCTGCGCGGGGTGGTTGGCACTGGCGCACCACTTTGGATGATTTTTTTGAGTTTTTATTTGATATGCTTCATGTTTGAAATTGTTTTGGCGCGCAACTCCTCGTCGCACAGTGGCAAGGTGTGAGACGTGGGTGACCCGCCGACGGTCAGCAGCACCGGCGGCGGAACTGCGTGCGAGGTAGATATAGTTTTCAATGACGGTAGCCAACGATCGAAGTAAATTGTCAAGGCTGACTACCTTCCTTTGTTTCTCTTCTTTTATTTTTCTCTTCTTCTCGTCTTTTCCCCCTCATCTTCCTTTTCCTTTACCTAACCTGCGCTCACGTTGTGAGGTTACGGGCCCAGAGCGTCGACTCTTCGCAGACGTCACGCTCTACTAACATTTATTTGGATTCAAGAAGATTCCCTACTGCGACAGGTGCGCCATCTACGACTAACGCTCATCTGGATTCAAGAAGTTATTTTGTTTTGCGACAGGCGTGTACCCTGCGGACTTCCTCCTTGGTGGCGAAAACATATCGCGTTTGTTAGTACCCCCTTGGCACGAGACCGGGAAGTCTGCCAAATCCTGCTCTCCGTCCGTAGAGTACGGAGGTCGATGAATTGGGCTTGGAAGTGTAGGAGGAACCGTACTACACCGC
Source organism: Agarophyton chilense (assembly GCA_030374765.1). Taxonomy (NCBI): domain Eukaryota; phylum Rhodophyta; class Florideophyceae; order Gracilariales; family Gracilariaceae; genus Agarophyton; species Agarophyton chilense. The sequence continues at coordinate 1,650,429 of JARGXX010000100.1, forward strand.
ACGACAGCGCTACTTTCCCGCAAGAGGCTAGCTTGGGTCAACTGGGGGAAGTGTATCTTGACGACACCCCTCCTTGGGACGTCTCGTAGGGACTAAAAGCGCCGGACTCTGAAGTGCGCAGAGTTCGGTAGGTAATCAAAGCGTACCTCACCTGGAGAGAGTAACCAGGGTCCAGGGGATCATCCTTTAGGGTAGCGGAGGTAGTTTCTCCCGCCAGTGCGCCCGCCTACCTCGAGCAAGTCTCGGTAGGTTCAATCAAGAAGTTTCAACCCGAAGTCGAGAAGTTTGTCTGTTCCGGGTACGCCTTCTGCCACTGCCCGTGAGTATACTCCAAGCGTGGGAGCACCCGAGCTCCACTTGTGATCGCGTACGAGACGCGTCTCGGTGAGCGTTGCAGGCTACGTCAAAAGTCTCCGCTGTCGTCCTCGCTGTCGAACGTTTGAGTTGGGATACTCCGTTCGGGCAAGCTCGGCCACGAATTCATCACTGCTCGTGGCCCTTTTTCTTAAACTTCCCAAGGCATTGAGTCCCTCACTCTGCTTCCCTCTACTAATTAATTTCGTTTGGTTCCGTTCTATCTGCTTCGTGGATAACAGACTGAAATATGCCGGACACGGAAATGGAATCCGAAAGTACTACCGGGATGAAAATCCCTCGTTTTCATGGAAGGCGTGGTGATGATTATGCCCTATGGCGCCATCGCCTTCGTGCTGCATGCCGTGTTAAAGGTGTGTGGATTGTTGTGGAATCCGATTCTGGATATTCAGCAACTACTGAAGCAACATCGGATACCGCTATTGATAGCGCTCGAGTTGTCGCCAAGCGCGAGAAGGCATGTGGAATCATAATATGCGCCTTGGGTGATGCGCCACTTCGTGTGGTCATGGATGTCGACGACGACCCGGCGCGCATGCTCGCATTGCTTGATGCACGGTATGCGTCCAATCGTACTGTATCCAGAATTGCTGTGCAGACTCAACTATTCCGTATGGGATACAATGGTCAGAATATGTCAAGCTATGTGGACCAGTACACGGCGTTATTTGCTCAGTTAGAGCGCATGGGGAAGGATGCGGCAGCACCGGAGTCGCACAAAGCTCCCATGTTACTTGCTTCTATTGATCCCAATTGCACACTGGAGTCTACTGCTGCAGCTCTTCGAACCAAGGATATCGCTGAGCTTACATAGGACTACGTGGCCACGACCCTCATAGATGAATACAACGCGAAACAGGTGTCTGCAAGGCCGTCTGGACGTAGTTCACGTCGCAAGAAGAAGGGCAGGAAAAAATCTGGTCGACATTCTGAATCGATTAATCGTACCCGCAGTAGTGCAAACAACGAAGATGAGGAGTCTGATGGTCACTCCGACATTGAGTCTACTGCTCGTGCACTTGCTGCCGCCTTGAGATCGTCATCATTTGATCGTTCTGGATCGAGCAATGGACATCATTGCGACTTCTGTGATCGCGATGGACACACACAAGATCGTTGCTTTATGAATCCGGACAACCCGGACAACCACTTGCCGCAGAGTATCCTCGATAAACTGTCGCCACAACCCAAGCGAATGGGTGGCAGTAGAGGTAGAAGCGCCTCGAGCAAGTCTTCTGGAAAGTCTGGCAAAATCGAAATTGCTGGTGCAACTGTGGAAAGGACCACTATAGTTCCGCCGAATGACCTGAGTACCTACGCAGACAGCGGTGCGACAGTACATTGCTTCCATTCTGTTTGTGCGTTCGTGCCCGGTTCACTTGAACCTTGCGACGAAAGAACAGTGATGCTTGCCGATAACACATCTGTTACATCTAAACAACGCGGAGAGGTGATCATTCCTTTGGACAATGCGAACATACGTCTGAGTGATGCCCTACTGACCCCTGCTCTGGGATACAACTTGGTTTCAACCGGGTGTTTGGCCGACAAATGTATTGAGTCGCTCTTCGGTCGTCACAGTGTACGTTTGACGCTAGAGTCAAATGGTTTTGAGGTGGGCATTGGTGATCGTGACAAGGTATCTCGCATGTACACACTGCCTCAACCTTTAGGGCATGCTGGTGTGGAACTTGCGCTTTCGACAAAGTCTACGGAGACTCAACTGTGGCACCGACGACTGGCTCACATCAACCAACGTGATCTGCAACATGTACACAAGTATGCAGATGGAGTGCCGCACTTGTGTGACAAGGAGGAGGTATGCCGAGCATGTCGACTTGGCAAGGCTCATAAGCTTCCGTTCCCAGATCACTTTGAACATGCATCCGCGGTTGGTGACATTGTGCACTCGGATATTGTAGGTCCTCTGGAAAAGTCTTTTCCGGACAAGTTTCAATATGCATGTACATTCCTCGATGATCACTCACGGTATGTGTTCCTAGGTCTGGTGATCCATCGCAGTGCTCTTAGTGATGTGTTTGTGGGTATTGCGGCAAAGTTTAAGCAGCTTGGAGGAGTGGATATCAAGAGTTTGCACTCGGACGGTGCAGAAGAATATATTGCCCTGCAAGAGAACTTGGCAGCAGAACATGGCCTCACTTCTTTCTCTGCTCCATACACCCCCGAACACAACGCTATAGCTGAGCGCATCAATCGTACCATGGTGGAAGCTGCTCGATCGTTGCTGATCCAAGCCGATCTACCAGAATGTTTGTGGCCATATGCGCTGAAACATGTTATCTTTGTGCGTAATCGAGTGCAACATTCTACTGTTAACAACAGTCCCTACTTTCTGGTAACTGGAAATAAACCTTTGTTGAAGCACGTGCGTGTGTTTGGATGCACTGCATTCGTGCTAAGGACTCCGCGTGGACCCAAGTTCGAGTCTCGTGCACTTGAGGGAGTGTACTTGGAGACTCTTGAGCATGGTGTGTACAAGGTACTCATCGTTGATAATGACGGTAGTCCGCGTATTATTGAGTCACGACATGTTACTTTTGATGAATCCAAGTTCCCTGGCGCATCATCTCTTGCCAACTACATGGATGATGAATGTGCGTCAGATGCTGACTATAGCTCTGATATGGGATTATGTGATAGCATTGATGACGAATCGGATACCTTCTCCGTCGATAATGTTGAGGAGGAGGTGGTTCATGACGGATCCTCGCACCTGATTCCAGCACTCAGGCAGTCGGAGTCAGACTCCGGCAGCAATGAAGACGATGCACAGGATTCCGAAAGTGATGACGAAAGTGCTGCTGATGACCTTGATACATCTGCCAACGCTGATACGGAACCACGCTACCCGCGGCGCACGCGCCGTCAACCTCTGAGGTGGTTCATGGCAGGGTCTGCTCACTGTACATCGCAAGTCAAAGTCACTACTAGTGATGAGCCCTCACTCAAAGAGGCAATGTCGGCCAGTGCGGAGGAGCGTACCATGTGGCAAGCAGCCGTCGATGAAGAGTTTTCATCATTGGAGTCGAAGCAAACTTGGAAGCCTGATGACTCTCCTGCTTCACAACCACTACCAACTCATGTCATACTGAAGGTAAAGCGCAATGCTGATGGGTCAGTTGAACGTTTTAAGGCTCGTGTTGTAGCCGGTGGAAACCACCAAACATATGGTCAGGACTACATGGAGACTTATGCACCAGTTGTTTCGTTCTCTTTGGTTCGCATATTCTTGTATCTGACGTTATGCTTGCGCATGTATGTGGTACAGGTGGATGTGAAGACTGCGTTTCTCAATGGCGAACTTGAGGAAGATGTGTGGATCATGTCACCTCGAGGTATACCTGGCGTGACTTCACGATGCTTCAAATTGCTCAAGGCTATCTATGGACTGAAGCAAGCGCACTTGGCATGGCACAACAAACTATGCGAGGATATGAAAAGCATATGTTTTGAAGAGTGACCGAGTGCACCTTGCGTGTTTCGCCGCCAAAACGAGAGCAATGAGGATGCGTTCGTGCTAGTTTATGTGGATGACTTGCTAATATTCACAACTTCTGCCATGGAACGTGATTCGATTTTGGAGGAGCTTAAGTCGTTTTACGAGCTGCGTGTGGCGGACGAAGTGAACTTGTACCTCGGCGTTGAATTCAAATGGACTTTAGATTCAGATGGTCGACCTGTGTCGCTGTATCTTGGTCAGTCACTGTACACGGAAAGCGTGTTGCGCCGTTTCGGGTTTCAGCGATCCAAGCCGGCATGCACCCCTATGGTAGAATCTTTTTTTACCGGGTGGACATCTGAGAAAGACAAATCATCCAGGATACTCAGCTGTACCAGCAGATCATTGGATCGCTTTTGTATTTGGCGCTGAGAACTCGGTTGGATATATTAGCACCCGTCCTAATCTTGGCTCGTTTTCAGAAATCGCCCACGGCCTACTGTCACAAGGCGGCAAAGCGGGTTCTTCGTTACCTTCGCGGTACAACTGGACATGGTGTGCACTATCACTCTGGCATGGTGAAACTGGAGGCGTACGTTGACTCTGACTACGCTGCGGACACGCGTGATCGCAAGTCAATGTCTGGTTTCTTACTGAAGCTTGGCAAAGCGACATGTATGTGGGGCGCAAGAAAACAGGCTTCGGTGGCGTTGTCTACCGGCGAGGCCGAGTATTATGCTTTGACGCTTGCGTGTCAGGAGGTTATTTGGTTGAAGCGTGTGCTTAAGGAGATTGGATAGAAAGTGCAAGGTGCTGTGCCCATTCGTTCGGACAAACAGTGCGCCATTGACTGGGCAACTGGTGAACGCTGTCCGTCGGGTCGCGCTAAGCACATTGACGTTCAGTTGCACTTCGTTCGGGAACTAGTCAAGGATAGTCACATCAATGTGACGTACGTTCCAAGTGAAGACAATGATGCGGACTTCTTAACTAAACCACTTACCCCAGGTCTTCACAACAATAACGTGGACCGTGTTGGACTTGGCCGAGCAGTCGAGGAGGAGTGTTGAGGTTTGGTCGACTGTGCCCCCAAGCCCTTTGGAGTGTTGGAAATAGTGGAAAACAAAAAGTGGATTTAAGCATGGGCACTTTTGGGCACCCTCCGCGGAAAAACGCATATGCGCCTCATCTCAATCTCAACGTGAAACGGCCATCTGATTGGCTACTGCAAATGCCCTCATGCAACGTGGTATGGACAAGTGGTCTTGTTCTAATGGGGCGTGTTGGGGCTTCGGCCCAAGTGGAGCGATTTGATTGGACGAGAGCGCTGAATGAGCACGGGCTATGCAGTTGGAGAGAATGTGCGAATGTGGGCTGGATACGTTTGGGCTTAACAGCCGAATCTGGGCTGCGCGGGGTGGTTGGCACTGGCGCACCACTTTGGATGATTTTTTGAGTTTTTATTTGATATGCTTCGTGTTTGAAATTGTTTTGGCGCGCAACTCCTCGTCGCACAGTGGCAAGGTGTGAGACGTGGGTGACCCGCCGACGGTCAGCACCGGCGGCGGAACTGCGTGCGAGGTAGATATAGTTTTCAATGACGGTCGCCAACGATCGAAGTAAATTGTCAAGGCTGACTACCTTCCTTTGTTTCTCTTCTTTTATTTTTCTCTTCTTCTCGTCTTTTCCCCCTCTTCTTCCTTTTCCTTTACCTAACCTGCGCTCACGTTGTGACAAGGTTGTGGATCATAAGCTGAAGAAGCTAGAGGAGCGTGGTGTGGAAGCTATCTTTATTGGGTACACCCCAGGGTCTCACGGATACAAGTTGTGGGACTCTGAAAAGAAAAAGGTGATTGTGTCAAGAGGTGTACGGTTTGTTGAGTTTTCGGGCTCAGACAACCAGTTTAGCTATGAGGAAGAGGACTACGCAGACATTGACTTTAGTAATATGTCTAGTCCACATGATACCTCTACATCTGACACATCTAGTGGACCCAGCGATGATGACCCTTCTTCGCCTTTGCCTGACTCTGATGATGCTTCTAACAGCTCTGTTGATGATTCCGCAGCGTATACACCAGTTGAGCCCGTAGTGCATGAGACACAACCTGTTCGTAGGTCCACGCGTGAACGTAGGAAGCCGAGCTCATGGTGGCGTGCAACTGCTCTACTCACTGCCAGTGATGACACCCCGTCGTCATATGATGATGCTGTGTCACGTCCTGATTCCGAAGCATGGAAGAAGGCAATGAAGAGTGAGTACCAGCCACTAATTGAGCATGACACATGGGACTTAGTGCCAAGGCCAGCAGACAGCAACGTGATTTCGTCCAAGTGGGTGTATGTGCAGAAGTATGAAGCAGCACCATCTGGTGAACCAACTATCAGGTACAAGGCTCGTATGGTTGCTAGAGGATTCCTGCAGATCGAGGGTGTTGACTTTTCTGAAACATATGCCCCTGTTGTTAAGTTTACCTCGATCAGGATGATTCTGTCAGTGACTGCTGTACGAGACTTTCATTTGCACCAGATGGATGTGAAAACAGCTTTTCTGAACGGTGACCTTGAGGAGACAGTGTACATGGAGCAGCCAACAGGTTTTGTGCAGCAAGGTAACGAGGATCTGGTGTGTCGTTTGAAGAAAGCCATCTATGGGCTACGACATGCACCCAGACAGTGGCATGCAAAGATATACTCGTTCCTTGTTGAGGAGATGCAGTTGACGCCAAATGACGCAGATGAGTGTGTGTACAGCGGAAAGATACTGGGATTTGTTGTTTTGATTGCTCTATACGTTGATGACTTGCTTATTGCAAGTCCGAGCATGAAGACAATGGATCGTGTAAAGGCAGAGCTGTCGTCTCGGTTCCACATGAAAGACCTCTATCAAGCTCGCATGGTACTCGGATTCGAGATCCACCGTGACAGAGTTAAGCGAGAGTTGTATCTGACTCAGTCTGCGTACACACAAAAGGTCTTGGAACGTTTTGGCATGCACCAGTCCAAACCAGTTGACACTCCAATGGAAGTTGGCATGGACCTGTCTGCGATTCAGGATGTACTCAGGGAGGTGCCGTACCGTCAGGCAATTGGCTGTCTCATGTACTTGTCTGTAGGAACTCGTCCAGATATCTCATACGCGGTGTCCAAACTTGCCAAGTATGTTGAGAAACCTGGAGAGATTCACTGGAAGGCAGTCAAACGTGTGCTTCGCTATCTCAACGGTACTTGTACATTTGGTCTCACCTACGGCTTAAACACCGATTTGGCACTTCAAGGCTACGTGGACTCTGACTGGGCAGGCGATGTTGCAAACCGCAAGTCTACCAGTGGGTACTTGTTCATGATGGCTGGAGGTCCTGTGTCATGGTGTTCACGTCAGCAAGAAGTGGTTGCACTGTCTAGTGCTGAAGCTGAGTATGTGAGTCTGTGCAGTGGTTCCAAAGAGGCCATCTGGCTTAGGCGTTTGTGGAATGGCATCGGCATAGTCATTGGAGTAGAAGTGGACGATTCGGTAAAGTTGCTTGTTGAACCAACGCCTGTATATGTTGACAACCAAGGGTGCATTGACCTTGCCCGAAATGGCGTTGTGAACAAGCGTACCAAGCATATCGACATTCGTTTTCACTTTACTCGGGAAGCTCTACGTGACAAGTCGATTGTGTTGTTCTACTGCCCTACCGATTGTATGACAGCCGATATGCTCAACAAACCACTTTGCCGTGTGAAGCACGAGAGGTTCCGTGAAGACAGTGGCGTCCGACACCTAGACCTTTGAAGTCAGTGACAGAGGGGGAGTGTTGGCTGTTGACCCTGTGCTGTCACTGAAAAACAAAAGTGCAGGGGAGCATGGGCTGTTTTGGAGGGTGCCCCTGGAAAAGCGCATATGCGTGTCAGTCGGATCTCAACGTGAACTCGGGCTGTGATTGGCTACTGCAAATGTGCACATGCAATGTGGTGTGTACAAGTGGTATGGCACTATTGGGTTTGTCTGTGGTACACGTGTGTACGTGGTCTACTTGTACTACTGTGCACGCTGTTCAATATGTCCAGCTGGTGTACTATGAACACATCTCACAAGGTGTAACGAATGTACTTGGAGAAGAGACGTGACATGTGTATTACAGGAGACTTGGTGTACTGTGCTGGAACGTGAATGTGTATGGATGCTGGCATATTGATTTTGTGCACACGTCAGTGTAATTATGGGCTGTGCACTGTATATTGCCTTGTTGTGCGCTGCAATGAACATTGACTAGGGTTAATGTCATGCTTGAATATGATTGGTAGTATTGAGTGTCCCTGCTTTGTAGTCTAGGGTTTACTTTGAGTTGGAGTCTAGACAGCTGACGTTTTGAAGTAGTATATAAGTGAAAGTTTGAGCGCCTCCAAGTAAATCCAAGCCAGTGCTGGCGAACTTTCCTTTCATCCCTCAACCTTTCCTTCAGGATTTTCCTATCCAACACAGCACCGACCTGATTCCTGTTAGCCCCATCACGTTGCTTCTTGAAACAGTTTCTTTGGATATGACCCTTCTTATGACAATAATGACACTCGATGTTCTTCCATCGCGATTGCATCCCAACCAAAGCAGCCTCACTTCCACCAGGCTCCTCCTTGGCACGATCGTTCATTCGCTGCTCTTCTTGCAGCAGACGACTCTTCACAAACTCTAGAGTGAGTTGACGATCGCCAATCGTGGTATCAATTGCCACGATGAGGTGCTCGAATCTTTCCGGAAGTCCGCATAGGATGGCCATAGCGATGTCCTCCTCCTCAACAACAACGTCCATACACTTCAGGTCCGATGCCAGATGACGTACACGGTTGATGAACTGTAGCATTTTCTCATCATCACGCATCTTGGCAGAGTAGAAGGACCGTCGGGCGTTGATTTTGTTGAGCAGAGTCTTGCGTTGGAACACATCGCAAATGGCTTTCCACATATCGGCAGCGTTGTCGGCGTCCCGCACATGATCTAAATGCTCATCACTGAGTGTGAGACCAATAATAGCTCTGGCCTTGGCATCTTTCTTTTTCCAAGTTGACAGCCCATCTTCGTCAGTGGGTCTAAGAGAGTCGAGGTGGCCGTCGAGGTCCTTGAGTGCAAGCAGCAGCTCAATCTTCTGCTTCCATACGTGGAAGTTATCCTCAACCAGCTTTTCGATTTTCACCCCACTGAACGAATCCATGTTGTGCAAAGTGTCACAAGAGGCCGAGAGAGATGACTTGACAGCAACAGACGAGTGAACAACAACAACAGACAACAACAACAAAGTAAAAACAACAAACAACAAATAATTCTTCAAGATTGAACAGACAATAGTCTGCGGGCGCACTGGCAGGGCTTCCTATACCCGCGTCCCTAAAGGTCGGACCCCTGGCCCCCAGAGCTCTTCTGGGTAGATAACGGTTTTCTGCAGTCTAACTCCTCCCACGTCAAAAGAAGAAGGCGTGTTGCTCCTTACGAGGCTTCCAGAGGATGGTTAATGACCGAAGATATGCCTTCACCAAGTTGACCCTCTCTGGCCTCTTTCAAGAACTAGCGCAACCTCGAAACCGAAGCTACTTCAACACCAAGATACGCTTCTAACGAGCAATCAATGAAGATCGCACGCGGCCTGATCCTGAAAAGGAGGTCAGCCTTCGAAACGTCGCCTCCCGGCGTACTGCGGATCAAAAGCTCCTTATGGATGCTGTTCACAACAGTCCAAGTGCCCAACCACAAAGGTCGGGCTCACACACAAAGTCAAACAACCAGCCAAATGCAGTGCGCCACGGCACCCCGTCCACAAATGCACCCGCAAAGTTCAACCAGATCTTTCGACCGTCACTGTTATCCGCCCTAAAAGGACCAGTGGGGAACCCGCTTGACAGTACACCTGCTTTGGTTCAAGCCGCCAGGCTAACGTCCCCGAGTACAAGGAATCACCCAAAGTACCTCGGATCAACCGCTCGTCGCACAGGCAAAGATGCAGACCAAACACACAAACACACACGAACGCTGAGCCAAGAACTCCAGGCCCAGACTTCAACAAACACGGTCCTCAACCTCTCAGATCAGAACCTGCAACACGACGCAGGGATCCACAAAACAACGAAAGAGAGGGAGACCAAACGAAACGGATAGCGATCGACAAACACGGGCAACAACGAGCACCCAAACACAATCACGATAATAACGTCCAACCACTACCACCACAACGCCCTCAGGGAGGAACGCAAGACCGAAAGAAAATACCAACACCAACCCACGATACGGTCACACACCCGACGAAACGGCTACTACGGCGGAAACGATGAGAATAGAACAGCGAAACGGGTGAACGGCGGTGCGGGAGAGCGGCGAGAGACGAACTAGACGGCAGAGGTCAGCGGGGCTGGGCCCATAACCTGTTGGATTGGGAAAATGCTGAAGGAAAGGTTGAGGGAATGAAAAGGAAGTTCGCCAGCTCTGGCTTGGATTTACTTGGAGGCGCTCAAACTTTCACTTATATACTACTTGAAAACGTCAGCTGTCTAGACTCCAACCCAAAGTAAACCCTAGACTACAAAGCAGGGACACTCAATACTACCAATCATATTCAAGCATGACATAAACCCTAGTCAATGTTCATTGCAACGCACAACAAGGCAATACAACAGTGCACAGCCCATAATTACACTGACCTGTGCACAAATTCAATATGCCAGCACACACTACTTGCAATCCGCCTCCATACACATTCACGTTCCAGCACAGTACACCAAGTCTCCTGTAATACACATGTCACGTCTCTTCTCCAAGTACATTCGTTACACCTTGTGAGATGTGTTCATAGTACACCAGCTGGACATGTTGAACAGCGTGCACAGTAGTACAAGTAGACCACGCACACACGTGTACCACAGACAAACCCAATACTGCCATACCACTTGTACACACCACATTGCATGTGCACATTTGCAGTAGCCAATCACAGCCCGAGTTCACGTTGAGATCCGACTGACACGCATATGCGCTCTTCCAGGGGCACCCTCCAAAACAGCCCATGCTCCCCTGCACTTTTGGTTTTCAGTGACAGCACAGGGTCAACAGCCAACATACGCAACCGTGTGCAACATTCCACAGTTGATGATACTCCTTACTTTTTGGTTACTGGAAACAGGCCGTCACTGAAGCACGTGCGTGTGTTTGGATGTACCATATTTGTGCTCAGGACCCCTCGTGGACACAAGTTCGAGTTGCGTGCACTTGAAGGAGTGTACTTGGAGACTCTTGAGCATGGTGTCTACATGGTACTAGTCACTGGTGATGATGATACTCCGCGAATTGTGGAGTCCTGGCATGTGACTTTTGATGAGTTTAGGTTCCCCGGCATACCAGCTCTATCCAACTATATGGATGACGAGAGTGCGTCGGATGATGATTATGTGTCACTGATGGGCTCTGAGGAGACTACTGGTGATGTCTCGGAAGGTTTCTCTGTCGATGTAGTGGACTTGGAAGACCAGAAAAACGAGCAACAAGACCCCATACCCCTGTTGGTGGAGTCCGAGTCCGACTCTGATGATGACGAAGACGATGTGGACGGCGTCGATAGTGATGATGGAGGGTCCTCATACGATCCTGACACATTCTCCACGCCCGATCAGGAACCTCTGTACCCTCGTCGCACTCGTCGTCAACCGCACAAGTGGTTCATGGCTGGATCTGCGCAGTGTACTACGAACATCAACGTAACCACCAGCGATGAACCAACACTGAAGGAGGCCATGTCCGCCACTCGGGAGGAGCGTTATATGTGGCAAGGGGACATTGACGCCGAGTTTGAATCATTGGAGTCCAAGGATACCTGGACACCAGACGACTCCCCTGCCTCGCAGCCTCTGCCCACGCATGTCATTCTAAAGGTGAAACGCAATGCCGATGCATCAGTTGAACGTTTCAAGGCTCGTGTGGTGGCTGGCGGAAACCACCAAACATATGGTGAGGACTACTTGGAAACATATGCCCCAGTGGTGTCGTTCACCCTGGTTCGTATTTTTCTGTACCTCTCGTTGTGCTTGCGCATGTTTCTGGCTTAAGAAGACGTGAAGACGGCGTTCCTCAATGTGGAGCTCGAGGAAGATGTGTGGTTCATGTCCCCTCGCGGCATACCTGGGAACACTTCCTGCTGCCTCAAACTGCTCAAGGCCATCTATGGGCTCAAGCAGGCACACTTGGCATGGCATAAGAAACTATGCGCAGACCTGAAAAGCATGGGTTTCGAAGAATTACCCAGTGCCCCATGTGTGTTTCGCCGACGCAATGACCGCAATGAGGATGCCTTCGTGTTGGTGTATGTTGATGACCTCCTGATTTTTGCCACCTGTGCCATCGAACGAAGTGCAATTGTGGAGGAGCTCAAATATTTCTACAAACTTCGGATGACTGATGACGTGAGTCTGTTCCTCGGTGTTGAGTTGAAATGGACTTTGGATGCCGATGGTCGCCCTCTCCAGCTGACGTTAGGCCAGTCTGTGTACACGGAAAGCGTGTTGCGACGATTTGGGTTGGTACGATCGAGGCCGGCGTGCACACCAATGGTGGAGTCATTCTTTACCGGTTGGGCGGCTGAGGAAGAAAAGTCCATCCAGGACCCGCAATTGTACCAGCAAGTCATTGGATCGCTGTTGTACTTGGGGCTGCGCACTCGCCTGGACATACTTGCGCCAGTGCTTATCTTGGCTCGCTTCCAGAAATCACCAACGGCCTATTGTCACAGGGCTGCAAAGCGCGTGCTGCGCTACCTACCAGGCACTTCTGGGCACACTCTGCACTACCGCGCTGGCTCTTGCGACTTGGACGTGTATGCTGACTCCGACTTCGCTGCAGAAAAGGTGGATCGCAAGTCCATGTCGGGATTCGTGGTGATGCTTGGATCGGCCACATGTGTTTCGGGTTCAAGGAAACAGGCATCCGTTGCGTTGTCTACTGGTGAGGCCGAGTACTACGCGTTGACCTTAGCCGCGCAGGAGCTCATTTGGTTAGTGCGTGTGTTTGGTGAGATCGGATTGGAAGGGGATGCAGCAGTGCCTGTGCGTTCGGACAACCAGTGTGCAATTGATTGGGCAACTGGTGAGCGCTGTCCATCGGGTCGCGCGAAGCACATCGACGTGAGGCTGCACTTCATCCGAGAACTGGTTAACACCTCTTTCTTAAACGTCATTTACGTTCCCAGTGAGGACAATGACGCAGACATTCTTACGAATCCACTGACGCCTGTCCTACATGACAACAATGTGAAGCGCGTAGAACTTGGAGGAGCAGTCGAGGAGGAGTGTTGAGTATTTAGGTCGATAGCCACTCCGACCTCCTGGGAAGCCTTGAAATAGTGGAAAACCAAAAGTGGATTTGAGCATGGGCACTTTTGGACACCCTCCGTGGAAAAACGCATATGCGCCTCATCTCAATCTCAACGTGAAACGGCCATCTGATTGGCTACTGCAAATGCCCTCATGCAACGTGGTGTGGACAAGTGTTCTGGTTCTAATGGGGCGTGTTGGGGCTTCGGCCCAAGTGGAGCGATCTGATTAAACGAGAGCGATGAATAAGCACGGGCTATGCAGTTGGACAGAATGTGCGAATGGGGGCTGGATATTGGGTTTGGCCGTAACAGCCGAATCTGGGCTGCGCGGGGCGGTTGGCATTGGCGCACCACTTTGGATGATTTTTTGAGGTTTTATTAGTAATGATTTATCTTTGAAATTGTTTTGGCGCGGTGTCTATACTCCAACCCAAAGTAAACCCTAGACTACAAAAGTAGGGACACTCAATACTACCAATCATATTCAAGCATGACATTAACCCTAGTCAATGTTCATTGCAGCGCACAACAAGGCAATATAACAGTGCACAGCCCATAATTACACTGACCTGTGCACAAATTCAATATGCCAGCACACACTACTTGCAATCCGCCTCCATACACATTCACGTTCCAGCACAGCACACCAAGTCTTCTGTAATACATATGTCACGTCTCTTCTCCAAGTACATTCGTTACACCTTGTGAGATGTGTTCATAGTACACCAGCTGGACATGTTGAACAGCGTGCACAGTAGTACAAGTAGACCACGCACACACGTGTACCACAGACAAACCCAATACTGCCATACCACTTGTACACACCACATTGCATGTGCACATTTGCAGTAGCCAATCACAGCCCGAGTTCACGTTGAGATCCGACTGACACGCATATGCGCTCTTCCAGGGGCACCCTCCAAAACAGCCCATGCTCCCCTGCACTTTTGGTTTTCAGTGGCAGCACAGGGTCAACAGCCAACACATAGTAAATTGTCAAGGCTGACTACCTTCATTTGTTTTTCTTCTTTTACTTTCGTTTCGTTCTCGTCTTTTTCTTTCTTTTCCTTTTCCTTTTCATAACCTGCGCTCACTTTGTGAACATGGTTTCAAGAACAGGACGATGATAGTCTAGCAGACCTTATCATGTCCTTGCCAGAGCCTTCCAGGGAATAAGATATACCATTCCGAGGAGGTCCGAGGCCTGGAAAGTCCCTAAACATTGAATGCGGTCGTGAAGCCGCTGAAAAATGGCTTTTCAATGACTACTTTGCTCCAACTCTCGTCTACATTCCCGGGTATTTTCAGCGTCGCTTTAGATTCTCGGTTTCAGTTTTCCGTCTTGTAGCAAAAGCAGTCGAACAGAATGATTCATACTTCAAACAACGTAGTGATTGCACAGGAAAGCGGGGTTTAGCAAGTTTGCAGAAAGTAACTGCTGCTCTTCGACTTTTGGCGAATGGATACACTGCAGATTGGGTTGACGAATACCTGAGAATTAGAGAGTCTACTGCTATTAACTGCTTCAAACGCTTCACGAAGGCCGTAGTTTATTGCTTTGGCGAAGAGTATCTGCGATGTCCAACGGTTGTAGACCTCAAAGTCATGCTGAGGAAATATGAGAAGCTTGGATTTCCTGGCATGCTTGGTAGTATAGATTGAATAAAATGGAGGTAGAAGCACTGTCCTACTTCTTGGAACTGTCAATATGCAGTCAAGGAATGAGTTCGGACCGCCACATTAGAAGCTATCGCAGATCATAGACTCTGGATCTGGTATGCATACTTCAGTATGCAGGGTTCAGCAAACGACATCAACGTGTTTGAAGCCTCTACTCCTTGTAATCAAACGGCAGATGGTACGTACTCTCCTTCTTTAGAGTACAATATCGCTTGAGAGAAGAGAAACATCCCTTATTTGCTTTGTGACGGTATTTATCCAAAGTGTCCATTCTTTGTTCACTCTGTCTTACACCCAACTATGCAGAAAGAGAATGTTTTGGCCGTCTGTCAGAAAGGAAGACGCAAAGATCTTGAAAGAGCGTACGGTGTTTTGAAAGCATAAAAGCACATTCTAGAGCGTCTGTGCCGACTGTGGCACAAAGAAGACATGAAAGACATCATCAAGTGCTGCATCGTACTACACCATATGATGGTTGAGTATCACGACGCATTAGCAGGCGATAAGAAGGAAGAGCAGGATAGTTGTAGTATTCTATTATGTCGGGGAATCCGATGGGTTGGTTTTTCGCGAAGTCGCGGTTGGAACTCACAAGTGAGTGATATCATCAGCATTGTGATATGAAACGACACACCGCGTAGGATGCCAGGAGGCAGGGTACATTGTTGGAACACGTGGCATCACGAGTGGAGTGGCTTGCAACGGTGCATGTAGTGGCGATCCACGTGGCTGGTTTTACTACCCTTTGTAGCTAAACGTCCATTAGGGACCATATTAATACCGTGGTTTGGTTAAGTGGCTGACCACTGGATATTATTTAAATATTTATTTGGCACTCGCCCTGCTACACAGTGTATAGTGTACCAGAGGTGAGCGCTGACTCCAAGTAAAGGAGACAACATGGGCATCATAACTATTCTGTTCCTCGCTTAGGATTCCTTAACCGGAGATCCGGACGAGCTATAATAGATACTCAGCCCCCGACCACTTCACGAGCCGTCTCGTACCTACGTCGCGTCAACGTTTTACAGTTGCACTGTTCACTCTTGCTGGCGAGTAGTGGCCTTACACCCCACTTCCAGCTCGCTGGTGTTGGAGCTCTACCTCCCCTTTTCCTTCGCCGCAAGCGACCCATCGGCAGTCCGAACGCTGTTGAAGGTGTCTGCTCTCTCCGTTAGAGCGGATACTACAAGTGGTCTCCCGATTTAGAACCACTGTGGTCTGCTGCACTGAACAATTCGTTCCTGGAACGTGGAATCGATATCGATACTTGGAAGAAGTGGAATCATTACAGTTATTGTTTATCGAACCACCTCCGGCAATGGCGGAATTCATCGTGGTTGAAAACGTGGTCGAGAAGTGGAAGACAACATTTGGTTCGCACCTGGACTCAGGTTTGTTCTAGGATGCCGAAGACCCGAAGCCAGTCGAGTACTGTTCGCCCCGGTCCTGCAAACCCACCCCCGAAACCGAGGCTCGCCTCATCTGTAAAAGCCGGAGAGCGGCTTTATCGTCAAGCGATGTCGCGCTCACGCTCGGTGAATGATGAACGAGATCTCTCGGATGTACCGGCCCCTGTGGCAGCGGCAGTCACGCCTACCCTAGAAGCCGTAGTTGACCCGGAGGTCGTCGGACCTCAAGAAGAGGATGATTTGCGCAGGAAAGTGCGTCGTCTCAAGTCTGACTAAAGCGCTCCGCGTGTGCGCATGGTTGTGTTGGAATCCCAGATCGCTGCTCTTATCGGTGATGTCGAACAATTACGCAGTGCGCATCAAGCACTCGTTCTTCAAGACGATGGGAAGCAGGTCTCTGCATCAGTGAAAACACTACGTGAGGATTTGAACCATCTACTGGAGAGGTACGGGAATACGCCCGATGCGCTACCCGGCTTAACCGTGGATGTAGAGGAAGTTTTTACTCGAGTTAACCCTCGTTTAGAACGCCTGGAGGAGGCAGTTCATGCGCAGACTGCTGCTAAACCAGTCGTGCTGGAAGAGGAAGGAGCTCTTTTGAAGGAAGCTTTTTCGAAGAAGTCGAAGTCACGACGTAAGAAGTGGAAGTCGGCACGTGATTCGAGTGATGAATCGTCAAGTACGGAGGGTTTCAGTTCCAGTACTGATGATTCTGATGGTTCAGATACGTCAGATGAAGACGACAGTGATGATGCTCATCGAAGGTCCCGATCTCGGAAGAGTAACACGTCTTCGTGGTTAATGAGAAAAAAAGGCTCACCTTACAGAGGATTGAAGGTGTTCCCGTGCACGAATCCGCTTTATCGGAAGGTCCTGAATTACAGGTACTACCGTCTGAAGGTGAAGAGCAAGAAGCGCTCAGGACGCGAAACCACGAAGGTGAAGGATCACATCAAACGATTGAAGATCGGCCTTAATGATTTAGCATTTGCTGGGAAAACCCCCATTCTCGTTATCGAGTTTTTCACTCGATTCTTTGCCGAAGCAGACACTCTAGAGATGAGTGAACCACAGGCATTTGTGTCTTTACCACACTTTCTGAAGGGTTTTTCTTTAGAGCAATATCGTTCTGTATGCGGATCATTGACAGCCGATGAAGGCGGCGTTACCTCATGGCCAGAGGCGGTGCAGTATTTGCTGCGCAGTTACGCGATTTCAAACACGATACGTCAAGCGATCCTGGACCTAAGCGATGTGACCCAAAAGCCTGAGGAGGGCGAAGCCGAGTACAGCTCAAGGCTTAACAAAGCTCCAGTCCGCTGTGGAAACGTCCACTTGACGGAGGACAAGATTATCTTGTACATCGACGGGCTGGATCCGAGCATCAAGTCGTTGATAGCTCGATATCAAATGCAGCATGGAAAAGTCTCCTTTTTGGAGTTAGTTCAGTTTGCGAAAGCTGAAGGAGACGCGGCCAGAGTGCGTGGTAGCCCCCGTCGTTCGGTGGCTTTTGGAACCTCAATGGGTAAGGAGAAGATCTCCGCCAGAGTTAATCAGCGCAGCAAACTGCTACATCTGGAATCTCCAGTTGACACACGAGATTCGTCGTTGGCCCCCAAAGCGAGTGACTCGCATGAGGAGGCGGTTCATTTAATGGAATATACGGACTCTTCCGTACCTACAGTGGATCTCCCACACTCGGAGTCTCAGGAGGAGGAAGCCCTAATGGCTATGGAGGGCCGTCGCCCTATGTACCGTCCCTACACGGTGCCACCACAAGGAGGTTTTAAGAACGGGAAATCCGGATGGGTGGATACTCGCACGGCATACCGTTCACAACCTATGTTGACCAACCGTCGTGACGGTTTGATTTGTTATTCATGTTATGGAAAACACCATTTGAGTGCAGAATGCACGCTTCCTGCAAAGGATCTGAGTCGTATCATGACGAATTATGAAGCACTCTCAGAAGAGGAAAGGAGCCGCGTACCGGCAGGCATGTATTGGAAAGCCAAAAGTTGGTTTTCTCAGACACCAATGCGCCGGACGGACAAGCTGGTTGCTCCGAATGCTGAAGTGTTACAACCCAGAACCCCGGTAGGAAGAGGCGCCTTTGAGGCGAAGCAGCCGGTGCAACCGGAAAACTAAGTGAGGGAGCCCCTAGCCGGTCGGCACTAGTCGATCCCGTAGTGCTGACCAGGGAGAGCTCGCCTCCCTGCTCCCGCGCTTGGAAGCCCAAGATTCTCTTGAGGCCTCCCAAATTTCCGCCGTACGGAATCAATCCGCCGGACAGAAAGCGAGTACAGTTTGACTGTGAGTTACATCGTCCTTGGAGACGTTATACTTGTTCGTCAAAACGGTAAAGTTACCTCATGGTAGTGTCTAAAAGAAACTATAAGGTCAATGCCGACATCGGCTCTGACAGGAATCTGTTATCTCGTCGATTGACTATCCTGGACACAGGTGCTGGTCCGAACTTTATACGGGAATCGGAGCTTGCTCCTGCTGACTTAGAACGTATTCGATACGGTCTTTTACCGGACATCCGGGATGCCAACAAAAAGGCTTTGAAGACACTGGGAACAGTTCGACTCGTGGTGCGTGTGGGACGCTTTGTAGTCCTAGTCGACTTCATCGTCTGTAAGACGTTAGCTGCACCAGTGGTACTGGGATGTGATTATTGCGACAAGTTTGTCGAAGCCATTCGCCCGCGAAGAAAACTAGTGGAACTAGATGATGGATCAATGGTACCAATTTTTCGCATGCCAATGCGTCGTTGCTCTGAAGCACCTCCATTTCCCCCATCTATGGAATACGGGAAATCCCGAGGACGTGTCTCGCCGACGATTCTAGTAGCGAAGAGTGCCATGCTGAAGGCGCAAACCCAAACTTGGGTTCAAGTAAGAACAGAACGACAAAGACTCGTTGTAATTCAACCGAATACTCGGATTTACGAATCCCGTGGATTGCTAGTCGCTAACGGCATTGTTCAGGTTGATCCTGGTAGCTCCTTTTGGATACTAGTGAGTAACTTCACCGATAACGATTATCAGATACCGAAGAATCAGGTTGTTGCAACAGCTTTGCCTCATCCCACAGTGGTGGTCCCTACTCATATTTGTACTGCAGAAGTATTGGGATTAACCCATGTCGGTGACACAGACGAAGAACTGCAAACTCCGTCTGGAGATCAATTGCAAACGGCAAAGGATCCAGAGAGCCTGGTCGATGAGCTAGACTTAGCACATGTGTCGGAACACTACAGAACGAAGATTAGGTCTATGCTGAAGAAGTATACACCCATGTGGAGTGGAAAACTAGGAGAGATCTCCGCTACGGAACACCACATTGATTTGGTCTCAGGGTCACGACCCATCTCCCAACCACCCTACAGAGCGGGACCGCAAACTCGCCAAATCGAGGAGGAGAATGTCAGCAAAATGCTGGAAGAAGGAGTAATCGAAGCAGCTCAATCTGCTTGGGCCTCACCAGTGGTGCTGGTTTCGAAACCTGATGGTTCTTTACGATTCTGTATCGACTGTCGAAAACTGAACGCAGTAACAGTTCGAGATACATACCCGTTGCCTCGAATGGACTAATGTATTGACAGCTTAGGAGAAGCGAGCGTGTTCACCACGTTGGACGCCCACTCGGGCTATTGGCAGGTGCCTGTAGCGGAAGTAGACCCAGATAAAACCGCATTTTCGTGTCATGCCGGTCTCTACCGTTTCAAAAGGATGCCCTTTGGCTTAACGAATGCACCGGCTACTTTCCAGCGTACTCTGGAAATCTTGCTCTCAAGATACAAGTGGAAGACTTGTTTAGTCTATTTGGACGATGTGATCATCTTTTCCCAGGATGTGGAAAGCCATTTACGGCATGTCGAGGAGATCTTCAAAGCACTACAGAGCGCAGGTATCACCTTGAAGTTCGAGAAATGCGAATTTTTCGCTGGCACCGTCCAATACTTAAAACATGTGATCAAGCCGGGAGAGCTTTCCATTCAAGAGGCACAAACAGCGGCTCTCCGCGAAGTACAACCTCCGTCGACATAGAAGCAGTTGCGTTCTTTCCTCGGCTTGTGCAACGTCTACCGACGATTCGTGCCGCGATACTCGCATATAGTGGCACCGCTCAACGCAAAGCTGCGTAAAGGACAACCAGTACAGCTGAAACAATTCAGACAAGCTGAAGTGGAAGCGTTCGACACGCTGAAGACAAAGATTATTACAGCCCTAGTCTTGGCGCTGCCCATCCCCAACCTGCCATACTCAGTGGATACTGACTCTAGCGAGTACCAAGTAGGGTGTGCCCTTTTTCAAACACACCCTGACGGTGAACGCAAACCCATTGGCTACTGGTCAAGATCGCTGAACGCAGCTGAGAAGAAGTATTCAGTTTCAGAAAAGGAATGCCTTGCAGTCGTTTGGGCTCTAACCACATTGCGACCGTATCTCCAAGGAGAACGTTTTACCGTCAACACGGATCATTCGTCTCTACGATGGTTACTGTCCATTACAGACCCGTCTGGTCGTCTCACACGATGGCGCTTACGCCTTTCTGAATTCGATTTCGAAGTGAAGAATAAGAAGGGATTGGCCAATGTCCAATCTGATGCGCTATCGCGACTCAAAACACTGGCCGAAACCCAAGGCGAAATCGATGAGGAGATACCTGGCTTCTACATGGAGACCCATTCACCATTTTTTGAAGAAGAGGAACAAGAGACCCTTGATGATTATTCGGATGCAGACCCGTTCCTTGCATTAGCAGACACTGACCCTTCAGTTCAACTCGAGCGAATCTCGTGCACTGAGCTCCTCAATGAGCAACACGCCGATACGTTTTGTGCGTCGATACACTCTCGTCTTAACGGGGGGGAGGAGCTCCCCTTTTCACTAGATTCACGAGGAATACTGTTAAGACATGTCGAAAAGCATGATCAGGTCGTGATTCCACACGTCTTGAAAAGTCGAGTACTCCATCTGGCACACTACAGCAGGCTGTCTGGTCATCCAGGAGGAACGAAATTGTTCATGACTCTAAGAAGAGATTTTTACTGGCCTACTTTGGCAATGGACTGCCATGCTACACTGAGGTTGTGTACAACATGTGCGAAGAATCGCGTGAAGCTTTACAGGAAGCGGAAACCGATGACGTTATTCCAGGCGAAAACGGCTTTACAATACGTCCGTATCGACATCCTAGTGGAATTGATTCGCTCAAGGCGAGGTTATCGCTACCTATTGGTAATCACCGACCGCTTCTCGAAGCTAGTGTGGACTGTGCCGCTGAAGCGGATAACCGCAGCCGTAATCGCACAGGCGTTTATCAAACACTGAGTATTTGTATACGGACCACCAGAAGTTCTGTTATCAGATATTGGGAAGCAATTCGTTGCGAAGTTCTTTTAGAATGTTTGTCGCATTATGGGCATTCGAAACGTGTTTACCACGACCTATCATCTGCAATGCAACGGTCAGGTGGAGCGTTTCAACCGCACGCTGATAGCAGCATTAAGACACTACATCGCGGACCACCCGAAAGAATGGGACATGTTTACAGATACTCTGTGTTACGCGTACAATACGCAAGTGCATACCTCTACAAAGGCGGCACCGTTCGACCTCGTGCTCTCACGTAACCCTCCGGCTTTACCGGTTGCGCTCGACGCCGAGACCGAATTGGACGCGCCGACCCCGGCTAAGTACCATCTGAAACGGAGGAATGACCTGAAGGCCAGAGCGGAAGAAGCCGCTAAAGAGTTATCAAAGACGCAAGCTCGCTATAAGCGAAACTATGACGCCAGAAGGCAAAGAGGAAATCCGGCAATCCGAGTAGGAGGTCACGTCTTCGTGCGAGCTGAATGACCGGACAAACAGGAAGAATCTCGTCATAAGTTGTTGCCGATAGCGGCTGGACCCTTCAAAGTGGTGGACCTTGATGAAGACACAGTGGTCATCAAGACAGGTGAGGACGTTGAACGTGTATCGCGCGATCGCGTTGAAGTCGCGCCTGACCCGCAAGTGGAAGTCTAGGTATCTGGTAGAACTAAGGATGCAAGTGCGACGGAACGTCAAGGCAAAAGCCCAAGTGACTCTGGGGAGAGTGAACCGCCACCAATGGCTCGAGCGGAGGAGAAAACTACTGATCTCCCACCGCCGGCGGTTGCGTACGCCAATCACGGACAGCTTCCGAAGTATCGGGATATGCCCCGTGGCACGCGCACACCCGTAAGTACAGAAATGGAACCTGAAAGCAGGAAAGATGTTTTGGACTTTGGCCCCTAGGACTTGGAAACGAGTGCACGCGAAAACCCGCCGTTGCCGCTTCAGGCTGAACCGTGAGGTGAAGCGCCACTCGCTGTTCCGCCGATACCGGCTCCCATCCCTCGTGGGCAGGAAGAAGAAGAGGTATCGCCTCCTGTCGTGGTGCAAGCACCATCGTCCACCGAACAGCGGTCAGAATCGGATAAACCGAAGGAAGTTCATCCAAGAATGGAATTGAGAAGTAGCAAGAAGTACGCTTCTATGGAGTGCGGAAAACAGGATAGCTCTTTATCTGAGAAAGGTTCTCAAGGAATGAGTACACTGCCCCTGCGGGCAGAACGACATTTAGTCGACGAGCGAACGCTTAGCGACGCTGAGACTGCTCACACAGAGACGCTTGGGTCAGCCCTAAGGCATTTCAAACCTGTTAACAGGAGTCTCGCGCCAACAGCGAAAGCATTGGGAAACGCCCAGGAATATGTTATGGATCGCATATGTGAACATGGCGAGCATAAAAATACCAGCGAATTACTGTATCGAGTCCGTTGGTACGGTTTTCCTCCGGAAGCTGATACGTGGGAACCTATAGCTCATATCCCCCGTTCGCAACTCGTGCGATATCATCGACGCATGCGAGTACCACTCCCAAGGGAGATCGACTCCTCGATAGTCGGGCTCATGGGCACATCCCATTTCTAAGTATGGACTACAAAGGTAGTAAAAACTCGAAAAGCGAGAAGAAAACAAGAAGTCATGTGGAAGAAACGTGAAAACACGCAAGCACAGGGCATTTACTGAAAATCACCTTGGACAAACTCGAGAAGCGAGAAGAAGGATTGAAGAACTCGAGAAGCGAGAAGAAGAAGTTAGGAATTCGAGAAGCGAGAAGAGATGAAGACTAGAAGATAAGAAGGGAACGTGAAGACACGAAGTCACCGGAGTTTTATTGGTATCAAGATACCACCGCAAGGGTGTTGACTCGGAGTCTTTTCTAGGAACATCAAAGAGACGTGCGAGCACGCAGGTTCGCAAGAAGCTGTGCGCAATCACCCTCAACTTGGTCCACGGGAAAGCCCGCGTCTAAGAGGAACTGCCTCTGCGGATCCAAGCCTGGATCTTCGACCGGCACTGCATTAGTTTGTTGGGTAAACCCATGACAGTACTCTTGAGCAACTCCCGCCGCTGCGGATGGATCGACGGAAGTGGCTACGCCTGCCAGCTCTGGCTCGTCCTCGTAACCGAGTTCAGCCTTAGCTCCCGGCGCTTCCTCATACGGTTCCTCTCTGTTCTCGGATGGAGTAGCATCGTACACGTATCCAGTAAGCTGGTTCGGTGGCATGTCACGCGGGTTCTCCCGAAGAAAGCGAGCCTGCTCGAAGGTCATCAACTGGCGCGTCCAGGGTTCGTACCAAACGAAATCTCCAGCACTTGCTGTTCGTCCAGGAGAATGGTCGTCGTGTCTTGCACGGGTTCCGCGAGCGGATTGATCAGCGGGCACTCCAGACCAATCGACACTGTCGATCAAATCTACAAGATAGAGGATGTCGGCATGGTTCGCACGGGATCCCAGGACAAGGGAAAGATCGAGTTCTCTCGCATAATTTCGCGCTGTTGGCGAAATGTACCAAACTCTTAAAGGTATCATAAGCATCGAACAGGAGAAACACGGCCATCTTGGCGATAAACTCGGTATATACCACCGTCCAATATTCCGAGAACGGGTCGTTAACCAACGCGGACCCGATGTAGGAGATCGCCGGTGGGAGCTCCACAGGGCAACGACGAGGACTCTCGATCGCCGCCCAATGCTCCGGAATACCGATATAGCGCCCTAAGCGCGCGTTCCGCCGGACGCGGTCAATCTCGATCATTTGATACGGCACAAAATAGCCTAAACTTGATCGAGTACGACGTTCCCAACGGGAATAATCCCAATAGGGAATGTCACGCTTTCGAATGAAGTGGAACTCCGCACGGAGAAGAGGTTGCTGAAAGCAGAGAGCTGCATCACGCACACCGCGCACACCGCGCCAACTGCTAAAATCGACTTCAACGAGTGTCTCGATATACGAGTAACCTTCACCGTCGGTACGGGCTTTCCAGGTATCTAGTTCCCAGTCCTGCGGGAGGAGAACCGTACTGATGAATCGGTAAAGACGCTGGTAAATCAGCTTGGTGAACCACGTACGGGCTTCGGATAAGGTTTCCGTTGAATATTGCGCAATCGCGTTGTCTGGCAAAGCAATATGGCTCGCCCAGTCGTCGCTATAAATCGCGTGTTCCGGAATACCGTCAGGGAAGTACCCACTGTGTACATACTGTTGTATCAACGCGTCATCGCGGATAGCAACTGGATCAAACCAGGGCACTTGCGCGAAAAGTTCACCGTTCTCGAGAGGATCTCGTCCATAGAAATCCGCGGGGTGCGGGTAGCTCCGCTGAGCACGACGAGAAGGAGTTCGAATCACACCCGCAGAGGCGACGTAAGCCGCGTTCGGCATCGGAGCCACGGTTGGCTGAGGAAACGGTACCGACCGGAATCCGGTGTACGGTGTGGGGAACGAACGATATGGACCGAGTTGAGCAGTAGGATGCGACGCATAACCAGCAGTGTTGGACGGAGCCCCAGAAGGCACATCCTCAGAGTAGGGCAGAAACGGGTTGGACCCGGCGTTCGGATTCATCGCGGGAGATCGAGCTGAAAAGCGGTGAGTAACAGAATGCTGTTGAGAACTGTAAGCGTTGGTTGGGCGGCGAGGATCTCGTGATGACGATGAGTACCCGGAACACCGGTCCGACTGCGTATAAACGCTTCTTGCGTCCCCTATGGTTCGCGCTTAAGGAGGGGGGTTATGTAGTATTCTACTATGTCGGGGAATCCGATCTTAACAAATTTTATTTCTTCAGACCGGTGCTTATATTATAGCTGATTATAATAGTTTACTGCGTTTGGTGAGCATATATGCGTCGCTTTTGGGATCGGATGTCACTATTGTCTTTGTTTCAGTCGTGTGTCATCTTCTTCGTACCCTTACGTACTACTTTGTGGTGGTCGCTTACTAAGATGCTGTTTGACACGCCAAAAAATGCGATAAAGTCAGGATATAAGATAGTTTTGACAGTATCCAATGGGTATATCAATTCTTCCGTGCGTTAAGGATGTTACTTGTATTGTTGTGCATAGTATTCAGAAGCGGTGAAGGGGAAGAAGTTTGGTAAAGATATCTGCTAATATGTTGTCTGTGAGTATGCAGTGTAGGCCTTTTGCACCCGGTGAAACGTAAAGATGCGGATGGCGGCGTTGGAGGTCAATATACTTTCGTTGTGAAGTGCAACCTCCGTGAAAGAGTTTTCCTACGAGTTAGACATTTTAACGCTTGCGCTTGTTATGAACCTTGCCACCCATTAGAGCATCCCCATCGGGCATGGGTAAATTACCAAGTGATCAAATTTGCTTCCATGCACATGTTTGGTCGGCCGCACCGGTCAATAAAAGTGTCAAATAAAATAGCACCGGGAGAATTTCAGGGTGCAAATCGAGAAGATTTGCCTCCTTGCTTTTTGACCTGGTGTTTTCGAAGCAAACGTTTGCAAGCTGCCCATTGATCAAAATAGAGTACATTTCGAGGCAAAATTAAAGAAGTAGGCAAACTCCATGCTCTCTATGTTACATAGATGGAAAATTTTCATCACCAAGAGTTCTTCTAAATGACCCTCCTTTCTGTTGCATTACTTTTCTCCTTTAATGGCAGAGCCCACTCCTCCTTCGACACGACACTTTTCATGTGCACTATCGCAACTAGCAGGAAAACCAACGATTACGGCACCCAAACGAAAAACGTTTCACATCGAGCTAACTTTACACTACTAGAAAACGATTCCATCGCAAAGGGTGGATCACAGTCTCCTAGAATCCGATAAAAAGCCCAGAACAAAATGCAAAAGACTTTTTGAAGAAAGTTGTTGATGTCTATAACAATATTTTCAAGCCCTTAAACAGCGACAAACAAACTCTTGAATACATTCGTGCTGGTATCAAAGCAATCAAAAAAGAATGTACGGTTTTTTATGGCTCCTGTTGTCGTGTTGTGTGCGCAAGGCCCAGTAGGGTCTCTGTAAAGGATTTGATCTTTATGGCGACAGGTCTCTTTAACGGTGTAGAAATATCAGAAGCTCAAGAAGACTGCGAAAAGCCATTTCGTTCCTTGTCGTCCTGAGAGGTTCTTCGCCATCACGGAAAGTTTTCGGCTGCTTTGACACCATCAATTTCAGGAACAGAAATTGACCAAGAGGAGGTGCACTTCAACAACTCGGGCACTAATACAGAGCCTATTCTATATGTTAAACCTCTCATTGGGCGTCTTCGCGCGAAAGATACATTGGAAAAGAAGAACAACTCGTAAAATCAGCTTTAATGTAGCTTCAAAGTCTTTAGCTACGCAGGTAGAACTTTATGAGACACTAAAACGTCACTATGAGATCTTGCTGTTTACAAACGCCTCTGCAGGGTGCAATGAATCAGAGGCAGTAGAATTCTTTAGTTTCACGCGTGAAAAGGCCTTTTCGTATCTACGTGTAGAGAGAAAGCACAATAAAAATTTCCACTTCTCGAGGGAGTCGAAGAAAAGCGAGCGCAAATACAATGATGATAGCAGTGAAGTTTGAAATGTCCATAGTTTTCCCTCATCACACAACGTGCGGGGAGAGCAAACTAAGCGAAATCAGAAGGCCAGAGGCGAGAACTCCAAGTCACAAGACAGGTAATAAATAAAGTTCATATGCTCGTGGATGCGGCAAAGATGAAATACCATGTGTCACTTTGTGAAAGGGAGCGTAGATTGCAAGACGTCGCCCATAAACAGAGAGGGCACCTGCTCCAATCCAAAACACATGACGCGAAGCTCTTTTCTTAACGTTTCGGCGACTGCGGCGGTAACCTTGTGTAGTATCCGCTCTAACGGAGAGAGCAGACACCTGCGACAGCGTTCGGACTGCCGATGGGTGGCTTGCAGCGAAGGAAAAGGGGTGGAAGAGATACAACACCAGCGAGAAGGTGAATAGTGCAACTGTAAAAAGTTGATGGGACGTAGGTACGAGACGGCTCGTGAAGCGGTTGGGGCCTGACTATCTATTATAGCTCGTCCAGATCTCCGGTTAAGGAATTCTAAGCGAGGAACAGAATAGTTATGATGCCCATGTTGTCTCCTTTACTTGGAGTCAGCGCTCACCTCTGGTACACTATACACTGTGTAGCAGGGCGAGTGCCAAATAAATATTTAAATAATATCCAGTGGTCAGCCACTTAACCAAACCACGGTATTAATATGGTCCCTAATGGACGTTTAGCTACAAAGGGTAGTAAAACCAGCCACGTGGATCGCCACTACATGCACCGTTGCAAGCCACTCCACTCGTGATACCACGTGTCCCAACACTGTACCCTGCCTCCTGGCATCCTACGCGGTGTGCCGTTTCATAGCACAATGCTGATGACCCAGATTTATACATGGCCTGGCCGGTATCGGACCGGAAGTCGCACGTGTTCTCGAGCCATACATCCTCCAATTTTTTTTTTCTATAAGACCTGCCCCGGTCGGTTCCGACGAATTATGGTAAAGTCAGGTTGAAATAAGAAGCCCAACCTCTCTCTCTTCTTACACCCGAAGCATTCTGTTACACAGTATTTGTCTCTCTTCTTCCATCAAAATTTCCGCCTTTTTCTTTCCTTATTTGGATAATAGGTCCGCTCTTGACCGCAATTGGATCGTTTTCTTGCAAACACTGCACTCACTTGGGACTGTTCATCACGTCCTGCAATTTATAGAACAACATGTTACGGCATAGATCTCACATCCTAAAACCATTCTGAACTTGACAAAAAACATTTACTTTCATTGTTTCTTTGGTTTTTTTGTAATTTCTGACTTCTGTCTTTATTGTATATACTGCAAATGTCTGCGATATAATTGAGAAAATACTCCTTTATATCAAGAAGTGATTCGGACAAAGAAGCCGTCATCGTTATCAAGAGAGAAACATTCATCAATCACTCTCCACCTTCTCCCAAACCTTGAAGTAACTACTGCAGGCAGCATGTTTTTGGGATTCTATCAAATCGAGATGCGTAGCTCTCGTCCCCAACCTCAAAAGCTCTCTATAAAATGCGATTTTGTGTTTAGATTCAACATGCACAGAGAGGGCCAATTTAAATAGCTCCAAAACGGTTGTGAGCCTCAAAAAGCGTTAAAATGTACTCGGCTTATTTTCAAAACACTAGTTTTGGATGCCTTGTATTCAATGTCAAGTTTTTTGAAGCTTACGATATTTGAGTTCATTGTAAAAGTGATTCTCATCGAGCGAGCGTCAGAAAGAATAATAATATCTAAGTAAATAGAGTTTTAACATTGTACAATAAGCCTTTAATTCATTTTTTTATTTCATCACGTCTTTATATTTTCGCACTGACTTACCATACGTATACTGATCTCTTAATCAGACGCACTCTTTACCAAATACACTTTTTGTCGTCCTCCTTGGACTTCTTCTTTTCTTTTTTCTGGACTGCTACTATAGAGAGCATATCTACTACTTGTGTTTCCTTGGGTTATAACAATCTGCGTTGCATCCCATCATTACTTTGACGAATATGTCGTTCCCAGGAAGAATGCTTTTCCCATTTAATCTGGGGTTGATTAGAAATTGGGTTTCAACAGCTACGACAAACCTGTGTTTAGAAAGAAAATGAGAACCTTTAGCGCTCGTGCTGGTCGGAAGGCACATCTTTTACACTAAGTGCTTCAAACACCGAACTACCGCCAAGTTCTTTTGAAAAACACGTTAAGATTTCCTTTTTGAAATAGAATTTTTGTAACTGATAAAGTAGTATTTTCCTAGTTTAGGTATTTCTCGCATTTAATTGTTCTTTTTCGTGAACAAAAAACGCTGTCGGCGCAATAAAAAGAAGCAACAATCCAAACTTTTTAAGACATTTTCAAATCCCAGATTTTTCTGAAAAGCCCATTCCATTGCATCAAACCATATCTCCTTTTTTCCCGACATCCTCTGGATGCGATAAACCAGAGACGCAGAATCAATCCGAGCAACAAACGGTGAAAGTTGTTTGGGTATCTACATTAGAAAAGGGATTATGCTTACGGCGTTAAAACTGGAGGAATTGCAGCTCATGATGACTGAAAACCTGTGGCCATGGGAAAGACGTGCGAAACCCAGGCACACCATAATTTTCCCATAAATCTCTCCCAAACTCTGAATCACAGAGAGAGAGAAAATTGTTTGACGGATCACGGATGAGGATGGAGGCGACATTCTTACAAGTGATGTCTGTGAAATAGTAGGATTGTAAGCACCTCAGTCTGTGCCTTGGTAGTTGTTGCGCACTCTACGAACGAGGGCGCCAGAGGGAGGGCGAAAACTGTGGGTCGGTTTTGTAATGTCAGCTTACAGTGAAGTCAGTGGCGTCGCGCACCACCGTCTTGGCGTTGGAATGGGCTCGCTGGAACTGCAGCCTGAAAGGCGCACCGGCGCCGCGGCGGAGGTGCAACGTGTGTGGTGTTGGTTGGCCGGTGAGCGCAGCCGTGCTGAAGGTGTGAAGGGCCCGACACGAGCCCTGCGTGTACGCGTGTGCTGTGTACAGTACGAAGGTAGATACGTCGCTCCCACGCTCCAATTGGAAGCTTCGCTGTCGCCAGCTGCCGCCCGCTCTCTCCATGAGCTTACCTTCAGCATTTCCGTCATCTTTCCATTTCTCCCCTCCCCGCCTTGCTCTCTTGTCATCGCCACTGTCGTTCCCACGCTCACATTCCTCCCGCTGCCTCCCCACAGTCAATACATTCACTTTCCCAACGCTTTTGCCCTCACGCCCCAGTCCTCTATCCACCGACTTGCCATCTTTTACATCGCTTCTGCGCTCATCTTTCGCTCGTTTTCTTCAACAAATTTGCCCTCATTCTGCGCGGCTAAGAATTCTTTGCTTTCTTCTCCTTCACTTCTTTACTCTGTGCTCTGCTTTCATCGACAATCTTCTCTTTGCTGCTGCCCCTTGGATATCGCCTGAGCATCAATCAACTTTTGTTTTCATCTGCTTGAGTCTGGAGATCGTCCCACATTCGACCGCTCTTTGTTCTCTGCTGCCTGTTTTTACAGCGTTGTATTCTGAATAACGCAGCGCCACTTTCTTAGACTGGGACATTCGCCATCATTCACCCTCCGATTCGTTTGGTCTCCCTTGTGCATCTCTGCTTTGAGTTTTTTTTGCTTTTCACTTTCCTATTATTTGTTTATTTATTCGAACGAGCTACTCATTTCGCCAACTCATATTCTTTTTGCACCTGAAGATTTTTCGACTTGGTGAGGCAACTCTATTTTTGATTCGAGTCATATCCTTGGGTTTCTTTCCTTTTTCACATCTCACGCGTCCGAGTCCACAGAAAACCCAAGAATAAGAGTTCTTTCTCTTCATTTCGTTTTCCCCCGAGACATTGACTGGCTTTGTGCTTCGTCTCGTTTATCGGGGTACGTTCAATATCTTTTTTTGTTTTGTTTTAATACATCAAAATGACAATGCACAGCCTTAATGAGGATTCGAATCATATGGGAACCGGATGTGCTCTGCGTCTTCCTCCAAAGAAGCGATACAAATTTCGAACCAAAAACAGCAACAAAGTGTTTCGTACCTTCTCAAAGCTTCGTAGGACGGCATTCAACAAGAACACAAGAAACTGCGTATCGGCTTTGATCAGGGGCGTGAAAACAATAACACTTTTTGACGCTTCCCATAAGCATGCGGAAAATAGAGTCTCTCTTCCTGCCATGTCTCAAGATCTAAACACAGGTATCATCACCATGTCTCACCTGCCTGTGGAGTGACTTTGGTTTTTGAAACCTTCATCGTTTACGTTCCTTGGGCAGACGTTCTAGATCCTATCGCAAACACGCACACACTGCGACATGCACGCGGGTGGCTCTCTGTGATTGATCACTCTCGAAACATAATGCACCGAAGAGAACCGATATGCGTCGCTTTTGACCGTCTCCCGTAGTCAAGGGCACTGGCTTGTATTTCAAGCTGAGAGGAGACAGTCTCGAACACCAGGTAGTTCATGGGATTGTTTGGAATACAGTTTACTACTTCGCGGTTTCGAGCAAGGCAAAAGGTTTGCACACACTCTAGCAGATGTAAAGCTAGAGAGGCCAAGCATTAAGAATTACAGTAAACTTTAAAATGATTTCGAATGGCAAATCACAATTGCCTGCAAAAAGCATCTGAGCAAATGCAGACTGAAACAGTGAAGTCCTTTATTTTCCTTTGATATTTCGAGTTTGGAATGCGGCCACGTGGCTGGCGCATTTGCGCTTTCAACTTCAAAGAGATGCCACCCGAGGCGGCTTCGTGTCAGGGAATCAAAGCATTAATTCGAAAAGAACGTGTCGACAGACGACACACGTCCTCGGCGACGTGGCCCTTCATTGCGTGGCATGCCTTGCAAGCTCGTCTGCGCTGTCAGTCTTCCTTCGCTCTCCGAAACCTTGTCCTCCCTCGCGGATCCTTCCGTCGCATTGTGTGTTTATTCTCTCCTCCTCAAATTATCGTCCTCACTTTAACTTGTCATTTTCTTAGCTCGAGTCGCTTCGCTCATTCAGAGTTCGTATCTCGTTTCTGTACCACACAAGTTTCTTCTGCTTTGTTTGCGTCGGTTCCCTACCACAATATTCTAAGGAGAAGAGACCTCATAAGTGTGGCTGGCTTTCCGCTGCGATTCTGAACATCTCTGCTTGTGCGCTCGCCCACACGCTTCGTACTTTCGGAAGTCTTATACACTCGATCTACTTTCCGTTCATCTTCCCACACTACAAGATACATCCGAAACCCCCTGCGGACCAGGTCTTTCACACTTTCCTTGGATCGACTACGACCCTTCCCCTCGCCAAGTTATTCGTTCTTTTCAAAAGCTGCGAGACGTCGTCATCTGCTGATCTCACTTCGCTTCAATTCTGTCCGACACGCTGAATCCCGCTTTTCATTGCGTTTGATCTATCAGCCGGGCTGTTTTCTCATCTCGTTATTCCAAAGTTGTTGTCCACCTACGCAGCCCATTCTATTTTCTATTTATATAACCTCGCCTTCTCCCCTGCAAAAATGATGCGCAGTTTGTTTGACCTACCTCTTCGGCGCCTTTTCTTCCCAAAGCCCACCATCACAAAGAAGTCATGCCGCAAGTGTTGTTCGAAATCGTCCTTGCCGCTCAAGAAGAGAAAAACATACCGCTGCGACGATAGAACGGCAGTCGAAAATGCTTGCGGGGATGTAATAGTAACACAGAGCTCCAAGTCAGATACGAAAACCGGGCGGCCAGCAGTGCTAGCTCATTTTTCACGTCCAGACGTTGAAAAATCTTCAAAACACCGTAACTCAGGAAGCGTTTGGCCGTCGGAAACTCCTCTCCGGTCCACTTTGAACGTCGTTTACACTGACTTAACATCGATTGATGGTAGAGACGTCGTTCGGGTGTCGGAACTAATGCAAATGCTTACAATCCGCTGTCAGCCAGTGTCAGGTTGTTTAAGTACATCACTACGGGTATTGGATCGACTAAGGCGCTGATCATCTGAAGAATTAAGACAATAAAGACTTGTGGTGTCTTTCTAGCGTTCAACCGACTGAGTTGTGATTTGCAAGCACTGAACACATTTTGAGACAAAAGCTTTTCTGGAAATAATATTTCTACTTGAGCATTAGAGCAGGCAGTGCGTGAACAATATCATAACTACTTCATTTTCCGCATCACAAGCGCTACTACTGATTTTGAATTATCAAACGCTCGAATATGCAACCTGAGCCAGTCCATGTATTCTGCGCATTCGCTGAGGAAATGAAAGCCACGGTGTGTATAAGAACAAGAGCACAGATGGAGCCCGTTTGGTATGGAGAAATTGGTCTAGTGGCGAGAACGACAGAGCTGATAAGAGATCAGAGAGGCAAGTTCGAGGTCGCGACACTTTGTACGACAGAGTCGTCTCAACCGGTGAGAGAAAAGGCCCGAGGCCAACAGGTCCACGCACAGGCGCCGTGAGAGCACAAGCCAGTGTGTTGACCAATCAAAATTGGGGCCTCTTTCTGTCAGACTTCAAGCCACGGAGTTTGCATCTTTCGGCAGCTGACTGCGGGCTCGTTCTTCCAATCTCATGGGTCCTGGCGAAAAAGAGTCATCAACAATGTCTCTTTGCCACCAGTAAGACGAAATTGTGTACTCAAATACCGCCACATGTAGATGAGATGGAGCAATCAGGTCAAGAAAGCCAGCAGAAATCTCTAAGGGCAGCTCCTTCCGCCGAGAATGTTGTCAAATGTTCCTTTACCTTCATGACCCACCGCCACTTTTCTTGCACGCGTTCATCCTGGGAAAGAAAACCACTTTCCGAGGGATCGTAAGAAATGGCCTACCACCCTGGACACCTTCTCCGCCACCCAAACCATGGCATCCGCCAGAGTCGATACCAAACTTTTTCGGCCTTCAACGCCACGCGACATACGCTCCCGCACTTTGCTCACCATCCGACTGTTGAGCTCCCACCCATTTGATGCGCCTGACGCAGGGCTGGCGCGCAGCGAACGTAGCTGATATGGGATATGGTTTCTTTCTGCTAGTTTCCATCCCGAGCTACGTTCACCACGCAGCTTGCTCTGGTACGCTTTCACTTCTGCCGCCCACTCGTCGGCCTCGGCTTTGCTTGTTAGGGAGCAACTAGCCGACGAGTGTACGCCGCCTGCGCGTGTGCCCTCCATGCCACTGACAACCCGCCAACGTCCTGGGGAACACTCGTTTGTCTCTTGTGCCGAGCTCACACCTGTCTGCAGTTTGGGGCAGTTAACTGACATTGGGTTTTTCGGCACGCCTTTCGCCCGGGACATCTCAAGTTGAGCCTTGTCTTTCTCCGAAAAGCTCAAAGCTGCGGTTTGCGGGCCGGGATTTTCAGATACCCTGGAATCTCGCGTACAATTTGAGCGCAGCGGGGTCTTAATCGCTCTCACACTTTCCAAAGCAGCTGCCATTCTGCCGTCCTTCTCCTTCTTGATTTCGTCAAAGACGGCCAGGCTCATGGGGATGGTGTGAAGTGCTTGGACATGATTAGCTCGAATTATTTGCCAGAAGTTTTTGAAATGGAAAAACGTCGGCGAGGATCTTCTTGATTAGAGCACGCGATGTGGACGGGCCCTTGATGGCAAAAAGCGGAAAGAAGATTGGGCGATTCGATGCGAACAGGAACTAGTTACGGTAGGCTTCTCGAAGGCGTGCACAGAAGAGAGAGAGGGGAAAGCGAAATCGGCGATGACCTTTCGAAGCAAACAAATTGCTAACTTTGGACGAACAAAGAAGAATGTAAGACCGGAGAAGTAATAATACTTGTTTCAGGAGACTGAAAGAGAAAAGGGGAATGCGTCCTCATTTCTGTTTTGCATTTAAGGCCTCTGGAAGACCGGTGAGGAGAGCATGAGTAGGGTTGAGTGAGGCTGACTGTTTGCAAATTCAGATGTTTCATGTCTGCTTCGGAAAGGGAAACGCACAATTTGAATGCTAGATATGATAGAATAGATGCTTTGCTTGGCACTGTGAAAAATAAACTCTGCAGTCAGTTCGGGGTGAAGCATTTCATGTCTGAAGCGAATAGTGTCAGCCTGAATCACTAGTTCTTCTTTCAGACGTCGCTTACAAGCAGTCTGGTCTGCGTGTGAGAAGTCTCAGGGGTCCAGGAAACTGTCAGTCATTCAGATTGCACTGCTCCTGTTCTGATCTTGACATGCATGAATTGATAATTGTCAGTCTCTTTAACATTCAGACATATTGGGTTGTCAGGTGCTATGGTAACGCTTGGTACTGTGCTACTGTCGAGGCTGCAGGTACTCTTTTCGGTATTCTTTTACAAAAGTATACTCGGTCTCGAAGAATGTTCACTCTCCCGCTCTTTCCCTCTCTCCACTCTCTCAACCAGATAAACCCTCTTGTCGAACTCACAATTATATACTTAGTGAGTAGACGTGCCATCATCACTGTCATTGATTGTGCTTTCTTACTTTTGATCATCCAAAAGCTTTCCAGTATTTTAAAATAAGATCTGCTTGCAAGTCCAGAAACTCCTTGCCGCTGGCAAAATAGTTTTTACTTTTTGAACAAGTTGGAAAAGAAAAACGCAGCGCACCAAGTCTGCGCTAGAAAGCGTTAAGAGCAATTAATCTGTTGGAGGAATACTTACACCATTCAGCCAGTTCCTAACATATAACCGATTCTTAGTATTCTGTCTTAATAGACTGCGAAGCACTTGCGCATTTCGTCGGTAACCGACCCGTAAAGAAGTTCTACGAAAGTCTACAGCAGCCGATGCTTGTGAGCGCCGGCGGCAACCTACAAAAGGAGAAACGCCCCCATCTCTTCAATAAAAGATCCGCGGTGTCGGAAAGTATACCAGTCAACACTGAAAAAACGCCTAATTTTGTTAAAGTGATCACTCCCACTCCAACTTTAGTTAACACTTACGACAGAAAAACATTCTTATCTTTGATCATAAATTACCGTCTCTGGACTACTTAGAGCTCAAACATGAGTGGCGTCTGAAAATCGAGACAGGCGGATGCGTGGCATTTTGTTATCATATCGGTATTCCACCCGACATTGCCCAAGACCGACGCCAGTTCTATCCGCATTTTTTGTTCGCCTGTACAATCATTAGAGCGGCGATGTTGCGGCACGTGCTGTACAACTCTCCCCAACAGGAGCAATTGCATCGAAATTCGTTTCTTCTGTGAGTCTCAAGTTTGGTGTTGACCCAAAATTCTACAGTCTGCGATCGTACTGGGGATCATCGAGAATCTATCCAACTATGCGGAATTGACGGGAACAGAGTTACCGACATAAGATACCAGGAATTGCGAAGAGTTGAAGGACTCTATCAATTTGGAAATGCTAAACACTCTTGTCCGCACCAAACATAGGTTAGATATTAGTGAAAAGAGCGCCGAATCGCAGATTTAATCTCTTTCCATGGCGTCCCATCGACTCTTCCGAATGAACGGTTGTGTTTGGTTACTTGAAAGTAACCAGAATGTAGCCTTTTATCACATCTTGACGGTCATCAGACCGAAACCCTTGCGTGATAGACTCGAGTCGGATTTCGACTTCGTGTGTTATGACCACTGGAAGGACTTCAAGAAAATTATGAGGCAATATGTCAAAGCGTTGAGGGCCTCTCCGGTATTGGGCACAGGCCAGCCCACTTTGAAGTGTGAACCCCTCGAAAGATCGCTTCCTACTCAACACAATCCTCAATGCTGGAAAACTCAAGTCCGGGATAAGAGAGAATGGGTCAATGATAAATATCAGGTTGTTGTGATCTGTGTACAAGTCAAAAACAGCAGATGTGACGACCATCCAGTGCATTCGCTCAAGCGTAGCAAGAATGGCGAAGGCCTCCTTTTCCAGTATAGACCACCTAAGCTGAGTTTCGTTGAACAATCCGGAGCAGAAATCTAGAAGACTGTGACTTTGCTCTGTATGCAGTTTGCAAAGGTCTGCAGTAGGTGTTTGGGTGATGATGCCGGACCATATCGGTTGGGAAGCGTCAGTGTACACACAGAGTCGTTGGTTGTCATCACGATGAGCGAGAGTGACCAAATTGGAAAGGGCATGTACGCAATCTGAGAAAGCTTTGCTCTCCACTTTAGTCCAACTGAGACCAGTTTGGCCTAGTTTGGCAACTTCTGTCTTGGTTCTCTTCCCTGATCGCTCATATACGGGCTTCAAGAAGTCATGGAGGGCTGAGATGAGATTAGAAAAGTCCGGTATACCCATTTTGACCCACTGCATGGCACATAAGAACTGTTGTAGGTGCACTCCATTGGCTGGCATCTCCGTATGCAGTAGACCGTACATTTGTCGAGGTTCATACCGTACTCCTTCCGCGCTGATGATTCTTCCACACCACCTGATTGAGGTTGCGAAAAGTATGCACTTCTCGGCTTGGAGGCGAATGAAGTACTTCGTACAGAAACTGAAGAGCTTCCGAATTCCTTGCATTATTTCTCCGACGCTTTCAGCATGCAATGGGATGTCATCCAGCCAGTATAGTAAAAGTTTTCACATATCTTTGGGGAATATCTCGGCGGGCACGGATTGCAAATGCGTCGTCGCGTTGGTTGTTCCGTGTAGCACACGGGTGAGGGAGAATATTCCATCAGGGATTATAAACGACTGCAATGCTTGGGAGTCTTTGTCCAAAGAAAACTGCCGGTAGCCATGGGAAACATCAAATACGGCAAAATACTGAGAGCCGGAGAGCTTCTCTAGTTCGTGTTCAATATTCGGCATCAGATATTGGTGGCGTACTTTGAACTTGTTGACAGGACAGGGGTCTACCTTAAATCTGAAACGTGCCGGTCGTGGTTTCGGGTAAGTGGGGCGCTTGCCCAAGCAGTAGTAGGGTTTGGGTATGCCATTCCGGCGTTGACCAGATCTGAGACAAAGCGCTCAAGGAATTTTCGCTGTTCTCGTGAGTAGTTACGCAGTTCCACTCTTACGGGCTTGGCATCTACCATTAACTTGATTTCCAACTAAC
Source organism: Agarophyton chilense (assembly GCA_030374765.1). Taxonomy (NCBI): domain Eukaryota; phylum Rhodophyta; class Florideophyceae; order Gracilariales; family Gracilariaceae; genus Agarophyton; species Agarophyton chilense. Next base: position 1,688,578 of record JARGXX010000100.1, read on the forward strand.
GGATGTTAGCAGGGGATCCTACAGAGAAAGAGGCACGACAAATGTTCTTGTGTTCCTCGACAATCTGTCCGAGAGTTTCAGAGTCTTCGTTGCCCATTCCGTTCCTTCTGGCGCCGTTTATTTGCTCTTTTGGGGCTTTCCCAATCGCGCTGTGCTTCGTCCCGTCAATAGGGTCGAGCAATTTAGGGTCTGGGAATGGGTCCTGCTCCCACTTTTCCCTGTGGTAGTTTACAGTTGGACGAATGAGACGTTGAGCTTCAGTAAGTTGCCAATCTGCAGTGGGTTCTTGGTTCAAACGCGCGAACTTGATACGACTGACATAACCTCCGTCAAATTCATCTGTCGGGTTTCCTACTTGCGAACAATCTGCCCCATCTAGTGCAAACTTGTTGTGATCCAAAAGCGTTCGGGTGTCTACACGGAGATGGTGTAAAACCCGGCGGCGAATAAGGAGATCTTCGCCTGCGAGCTGATCATCTGCTACCATAAACATGATGTTGACTAGCGCAAGACTTCCCAATGATAGATGTAGAACAGTTCGGGTTGAATTCCATGTACGGCTGGTCGCTGCCGTCATCACATCGCCCTGTGGCGTTGATGGATGTATGTCCATCTGAAATTGTGATGGGACAAGAAGGAGAATGTTCTCCAGGGGCGGATGGACGTAACCTATCCACTGTTCCCTGAATAGCATTATGCTCTGAAAATCTTCTGCTTGACCTTGAAGATCCGTCTGCTGCCTTCCGGGTCTTTATCTTTTCGATCACCGCCTTCTTCTCTCATTCGTTTGCCAAATCACAATCTTCTATCCAATGACGGCGCTTATTCGCCTTGCATGGCGGGTGAATGCAAAAAGGTGAAGGGCGTTTAGATCTGTAACGTCGATTATTTTGGGAGGATTCCTATATGTCAACTGACTCCCGCGTCCTTTCTCCAGGTGCATTGGCGCAGCTTTCTGGTTCTCTACGACTGCGAGTGGTTCTTTGCCTTACAGGGCCGTTGTCTACAACTTGTAAAGCGTCAGCAACTGAAAGCTCATGCTTCATAAAACCTCGAAATTCTTTCCTGTATGTGCAGTGCCCCAGATCCAAATCCGTCTCCAGGCATCGCTGCAAAGTCTTTGGGCGAACGGCAGAGACTATGTGCAAAACTACAGTGTTTGGAATGTCTTAAATGAGCCAATTCATACCATTGTTACGAAGCAATGACATGTAGCTTGTAAACAGTTGTTCCATTCGGGAGGGAGAAGAGAAATCAAACATATCCATTTTCAAATGTTTCTCTATTAGATAGTTGACTGTGGAAAGATTGAACGAGTCCTTATCTTCCTAAGCTTTTTGTTCCAGGTACCTTCGCAAAGCTGTCTCTGACAGTTCTGAAGTCTTCGTAACTCCTGAGATGTAGCCAAGTTGAATAGTCGACTCCAACCAGTCTGCGTGAACGCAGCAGCTGATATTTACTGGACGAACAGGTTCCGTAGTAGTGGAGTCAACGACAGCCAATTCGAGTGCGCGGGCTGTGACTTCTTTGGCGTACTGGTCACAGGTTCGAAGAAAATGACGGAAAGAAGCTGCATCTGTTTTGAAGAGACGTGGATGCGCTAGAGAAAAAGATACAGAGGACGGTTGCTGCAAAACAATGAGGTCGGTTTCCACATTGTTCGCGATAGATGGCGAAGCATTCGAAATGACGGTGATAGAACAAAAATACAAAGTAAAAACGAATGAGCCTCACGGAATTAGGCTAGTGATCACTGTGGTGACCAGAGGGTCAGTAGAGAAAAAGTTCAATGAACTGTTTTAGTAAAGCAGGCCAGTTTGTTGCGCTTTAAGTACTGCATCCGACTCCTTAGTGGAGAAGGACTTGACTCACTACTGCTACCCAGCCATTGGTTTCATGCTACCTAGCCTAGTTGTTGCGTGGCCTGCTGTTCACTCAAAACGGACTCGGATCCCTTTTGAGGTTATGCGTTTGTCCGAGTGCATCACACATGTTCTTCAATAAATTATCTTCAACATTCCTCTGCAAAAAGTAGACTGCTTTCTGTGCGATAGACTTACACACCATGAGTCTTAACGAGAACTGCTTTTACCATTAGCGTCTGTGTTTTTTTTACTTGTAGTATTCTATGAGAGACTGTAAGTATCTTGATGGCTGTTAGATGTCCACTTACAACACCACAGATTCCTGGGTTCGCCTTGCCAGCAACTTTTTCGATAAGCGGAAGAAGGTGTGTGAAAGGGAATGATCAGAGAAGCCTGCGAAAAGTGACAATGCGTGTAGACACGAGACAATGTTCCAAATACAGCGGAATGCTAAACTTAAAAGACCGGCTCGAAAACCAGTGTGCACATAAACAAAGAACAAAAAAAACAAGAACAACACATATTCCAAAAAAAAGAAAGCAGTATACATCGCGAAAGGAAAAAATATCCTCGAATCAGGAGTTATAGCACAAATGCGCTTAACACAGAGAGTAAAGGTGCTTTTTAGTAGATGGAGACAATAGGATTTCTAGCGAGCACCTAGATAGTGGTTAGTTGGTTTGTTGGTTGGCCTTTGCCTTTTTCATCCGGAGCCAATCGCCATATATTGAGCCGAGAGGCAACGGAGCTACTGTACTGTAATGTCTACAATGTGGTGTGCCACAAAGTGATTACTTTGAAATAAATAAATGAATTATTTGGCGGTCAAATCGTGCCAGCGTACAGAATTACAGTGCTATTAAAGCAATCCTAAATTTCAAATTTTCCCTGATGTATTCTTCTCATATCATCTCGTTATCGAGTACTGTACCAAGAATAGATTATGAGTGCCAATAACTGAATGCTACACATGCCTTTCGCCAAGCGCAGAGCACTTGCAACACAAGAACAAAAAAAGGTATCGGCAGCGGGCTTTACTCTGGCTTCCCGATCTCAAAAAAAATTTCAAAGTGTTGCATCTCATCTTGACCGTTATTTGAGTCTTCTTTTAAAATCTGCGGAATTCTTGATGAGAAATCTCCGCTATGTGGTGCATTCACAAACGTTGTAGGACGACCCTGATCATCCAGTACATCATCACATAACTAGCTCTTCGAGATGTTCAACTCCGAGATCACTAACAGTGCCATTTCCCGCTTCTTTCTCGGGTACTAGCCCACCATATCTTTCTCCCACAGCAGCCGATCTGCCACCATCATCGTCTGCGAGTCAGAACTTTCCTCACAATGCGGACCTCGTCAGACGTAACCATGTGCAGCACACTGCGCTTTTCACTCGTGCCCTCTGGGTCTACCTCGCCACTAGCCGCGGCGAACATCTCATTGCACAATACATAGTCTCTGATCGAATTTCTGACGATATTCCGTGGTATTTGCTATAAAGGAGCGACTGGCTCAGCCACTGTGTGATTCCGGACAATGTGGTTAGCTGCATTGGCTCCAAAATTATGGCAGAAGCCCGCAAAAATTTCCCGCGATTAGTGTACCAGCGGATGCGTCGCGAATCAACAGAGAAAGTTGAGATGCAGCGTCCTGCGTACGAACCCGGACAGTTGGTGGTCTCGTCCCAAAATGCGAAACTCGATATTCTGAGGCGGTTCCTCGAAGAATCTGGGATTCCTCCCGATGCCATTCAAGTCGACCGACAGCAGATACTGAGTCTATTGTACTCCTCGATTTGGAACCACCCTGTTGCTCCAAGCCTGTGAGGTTGCACCCCCGTTGTACTACAGTGGACCGTTTAGCGGTATAGCCTTGAGATATACTCCTTCAATTCTGCTTCCATGTACTTTTTACTCTTATTTTTCTTTTATTCTGTGATTCTCTAATTTTTTTCTTTCTCTTCATGATACTTCAATTCACTTCTTGTCCCCTCAGGAATGATATTAAATCAGGCTTTCTTGAGACCATCATACCAATGAGAGCTTCATCAGTATTGTGTGGGATATCGACCTTAGCCCTTCTACGGTACAATGACACGTGAGATCGTGATAAGTGATGTATGGGCTCTCGTGTATCATACCCGGGCCGATGCCCGTACCATAGTACCCTAAAAAGGAAAACGTGGTCGCTAGCGTGCTATCAATTGCATATGATTCGTTGGATAACGTACTCATCGCCATAATTAAGTGGCTTTGAGGCCAAGACAGCGCTCCTGTTATCAAGTCCTGCAGTACGTACTTCTTGTATACCTGAACGATTGCGCTCGGTGATTGATTGCTCCCTTGAAGTATCTGGTGCCCCGTTACGGCCATCATCTGGTTTGAAAACTTCTTGGTGTCTCAGGGTCAGTCTTCTGGATTCCCGTGACCTTCTCGTTTCGGCCGAGATCTCCAACTCAACACTCGGTTTATCAGGTTCTTTCGGCGATGAAGCGGTGTCTCTTCTCATTGTACGCCTTACTTCTGACTTTGAGAGCAATTTTGATTCTACCCTAATCTTAGCGCTGGAAGTGTGGCATATTCTCTTTTGCGCGGCGTCCTCCAGCGTGTAATCAGCCGATAAAACCTTGAAATTGAACTCTGGTCTTTTAACCTCAACTCCATTACCCTCGACATTGAGATCTCGTTTCTCTTAATGAGATTTCTTCGGTTTTCCACTGACATCCGTGGCTTTCCATCAGAGGAGTGAAACATTCCTGCTCATTTCAGCGTTGTCCCTATAATGCGCTACTTCAGGTGGCGTAACAGTTGCGACCTTTGGTTCTCCTGTTGATGGTTTCACGACGCGAGGTGGACGACCATCTTGAAATGAAGCTTTCTTCTCACTCCTCTCTCGACCTTGTCAGAATTTTTTACCTGAACGTGGCGTGATGTGCGAGATGCAGCTCGCTTCGTGCTCACGACTCCTGAAGCCAAATCTGCTCCCATTGGACCTCCGAAATCCAACATTTCACCCACTGATGCGCGGTGTAGCAGCGGGCCGCTTACTGATGGTATGGGCCAGTTCTCCGGATCGTGCCGCCCACGTTGCAATATTTTTGGGTTAATTTCGTTCTTGGGTGGCAAGTTTGCAGGCGCCTAGTCTGCATGACTCTGCAGTGGTGTTTGCGCCGCAGTAGTCACAAGAGCCAGATCTTTTTGCTGCACATCAGCTTCAAGGCTCGGCACAACGCAAGCCAAAGTTGAACTTGGAGCACTCACCACCCTATCGCGTGTAATGTGCTCAGCCTTTTCATCCCTTCGGATAACAACCGTGTTCTTATCGACTTCAGCAACTTCATGCAGTCCACTTGCGACGAGCACTATCTTATGATGGCGTTTTCGTTCCTTTTTTTCTCCGGTTTAACGGTTATTCTTCATTTCAATTCTCACGAAGAGTTGTCCTCCAACTCGGATATCTCGGTGGGCGCACTGCACTGACGCGTCGTGATTGCGCTTGTATCGCCGGGTTGAAGCGTGTATAGTGCGTTTACGAAGGTTGTCCCTTCAGTGTACGTGAAACTGAGCCGGCATCTGCATTTCCTCATCTTCAGCTCTGTCCGAGCGGATCTTAATCGGAAAAGCCGATGAGAGGCTTGATACAACCAGCTCTAATGGCGTTAGCTTCGTACTCGAATAATCCTGCGTATTGTACGCGTAGCAAAGCATGTCTTTATAAACAACCTACTCCTTCCTGTGTAAAGCGATGAAGTGCCGTAGTGCGGCGAGTAGAGTACTGTTATACCGTTATAACTGCCCGTTATATTGCACATGATACGTCGCGGTGAACAATTTACTAATTTCAAGTATCTTGCATACATTTTGAAAGAAGCTTGCAACAAGTTGCCTACCATTCTCTGAGAGCTGAGCATTCTGTGGTCCGTATTAGTTAACCCAGTGGGGGATAAACTCTGGAGCTATCATGGTAGCTGTGATCCATTTCAGCAGAACAGTTTTGACCGGCTTGGAGAAGCGATTAGTAGATTCGAAAAGGTATCTGTTTCCTCGCTTCGAGCGAATCAGTTCTTTGAGTATATAAATAGTGACATACTGTATAGGCGCTATTGGCAAAAATACCTTCAGTGGCTTCTTCTTCTTCCATATATTATCTCGATTTCAAGTGCATGCTGCGCACAAGTTTGATATCGCATGACAATCCATTGCCATAGTTAGCCAATAGAAATCCATTCTGAGGTTGAATATAGCTTCGTCTCTTTTGGATCACGAAACAACTGTGAGTAGTGAGCCAATTGAAGTGCTCTGTTCTTCAGAACGTGTGGTATCACGATTTGGTCATGCACTTCGACAGTTCGAACAAAAACTCCTCGATCATCAAGACAAAAAGGTATCTCTTCCCCCCCGCAGTTAAAACGCGAGCAAAAAGCCGTACAGGAGGCGATTGTGACCTGTTCACGAAAAAGCTCTTCGAAAGTTACTCGTTCCAGTTGATCTTCGGGATCCGTGTTCGTAGTCTGAGTCACCGGTAAATCAAAAGCGTAATCTTCTTCCTCTGTGGTGTTCTCTTCTTTTATATCTTTCGTTTTCGAAGTCTTTCTTACCCAAAATGGTATACCATCATCGATTTCCAATTGGATTTCGACTAAGGTTTCGAATCACGATATGCGTCAGCAAGAACGTTTGAAATTCCGTTCTTGTAGTTGACCGTGAAGTGAGATTCGGAAAGCTGTTAACCCCATCGCATTGACCGTTCCAAAGGGTTCGCAATGGATATGAACCACCTCAAACATGAGTGATCGGAATTGGCCATAAATTGTACTTCTTGGAAATAAAATTGTAGGGTGGTTACCGCCCATACCGAAAGAAAGGTATTCCTTTTCTGATATTGATTAGTTTTTCTCTATGTGGCCGTTACCATTATCCAATACAGTATCGTCTGCCATCTACATGCGTTTGAAAAAATGCACATCCTACCTGATAATCATGTTTGTCCCTGTCGACGGAATACGAAGATCCGTTTTCAGAAGTAATAAAACTGTTTCCGATGTCTGCGTTCGCATCAACTACTCGAAGGCTTCTGTCTCGGATGTAAGTTCCAAACTAATTTAAGATTACAGGTGTCCTTTCTTCAGTAATGCATTCAGAGGCGCTTCGACATTCGAATAACGCGTTACAACTCTTCTGTAGATGTTACAGAGCCTCAGAAATGCTCGTTATTGGGTCTGTGTTCTCTGAGATTTCGCCTCACGAATTGAAACGGTTTGAACTTCTTCTATTTCCAGCGTTTCTGGTCCGATGTTGTTTCCCAGATACTTCACTTGGTTTGAAAACCATTCTCTTTTCTTGATCTTCAAGGTAGTTCCAATCGCATTTAGCTTCTCGAGGATCCCCTCCACATCTATCAATTTATCTTCAATATTGTTTTTGAAGGCAATGATGTCATCTAAATGGACGAAGCATGTTTTCCACTTGTAGCGCGACAAGATAATATCGATAGCGCACTCAAACGTCGCAGGAGCATATTTTAAACCAAATGGTGCTCACTTAAAGCGATACAGTCCTGAATAACAGGCGAATGAAGTTTCATCTTGGTCTTTAATGGTAATGGGCACTTGAGAGTATCCCCAATTTGCGTTCAGCTTAGTAAACGCATTGGCTTCTCCGGGACTGTCGATACACTCATCCAAGCGCGGTAACATGTATACATCCCTTGTAGTTACTGCATTCAGTTTGTGATAATCAACGCAAAAGCGAGAAGTACCATCTTATTTGAGAGCAAATGCCATTAGAGTTGCCCAAGCTGATTGAGCTGATTCAATAATTTCCTTCTCTAGCACGCAGTCAACTTGTGTTTGTGCGATCTGACGTGTACGCGGGCCTTTCCGATAAAACCATGGAGAAATGGGTCTGGTACTCGGTATTACGTCTATGTGATGTTCAGTAGCGACAATCTGGCCATTCTGACCGTTCCACATATAAAACGACTGGTGCCGCTAACGTGAAGCACACGATAAACAATAACATCGAAGCATGGTTTTCTAACCGAGCGGCAAGTGGTACAGTTCCAAGAGATTTTCTCGGTCTTTTATTTTCATCCCAGATGTCAGGTACCCGTGTCTTTTGGATTCGATTTTGGTCTTCGGTTCGCATATCACACAATCTGATAAAGTTTGGACCGGTTCCGGTATTCAAGACAGTGAGTTTGTGTGATTACAGTGATTGAGACAAGCCGATGTCGTCATTGACCTTGTAATTTTTACGAGCCATGACCATGAAGTACTCAGTCTTTTTTGTTGGACACACATATCGTCTCCAAAGGCTTTCAAATATACAGTCGAGCTGTACTAGTTTGGTGACATCCAAAGAGCTATTAGACCTCATAAAGACCATCTGTTGAACTTTTTCGAAGCGAGGCGATGCCACTTTCTCGGTCGGCGTTCTTGTCTTGATCACAACCGACACTCTGGGAGCGTCTAAATTTAGGTTCCTGTACGAGCGTAGTTCTTTTTCGCCATCTTGGAGTTACTTCCATCTAGAAATGCAGCGGCCTATGATGCTTCAGTGTTCCAAATTCCAGTGGGACTCTTTCGGGAATGATCGGAAGTACCCCACACTTTGGCCTTTCACTATGACTGACCTAGTAGACAGGTGCGCTGTGCCTTTGAGAGGGATGTAAAATTCAGGGCGACTCGATGTAGCTCCCTAACGGATAGGGTAAATATCGATGACAGATAGTGTCTTCCCTAGCAATTGTAGCACATCAGACAGTCCCTGTTCATTCTCAAATGAGCCTGATTTTGTCCACGGGTATCAACCCATCCTGGTATCTTCAAAGTGAGTCCTACCGTGCGCGAGACGATGGCATTACCTCTCTGAGCTTTTTTGGCGCTGCTCCATAGAAAGCATATCATCCTCCTTAAAAGATTCAATAAAAAGGAAATTCCGTAGGAGGTACAGAACCTTCTGGGTCGTCCAAATAATGAAGTGAGTCCTCCATGGGCTGGCTTGCATGATGTGATGTATGCATCGAGACGAACGAGTCTTCTTCCGATTCCAGATACAATAATTTGCTTCGCTTCACAGTTTGTTAGGGATCTTTCGCTATAAGGGGGTACGATTCTAAGTGAAGTTTCCCATCGCCACGAGCACGAACGGCTTCGACCTCAGCCTGTGCATACTGCACTGATTCCAAAAAGCTAACACGAGCATGATTCTCCCGATGACGTGCTACGAATGACTCGATAGTGGGATTCAAGTCATCGACGAATAGCCTCATCTTATCATCAGTAGAATAAACATTTCCACAACGGGTCGCTGCATTGTTCAGTCTTGAACTGTATTCAAAATTTTTTCACAAAAACTCTGAAAAACATCCCTGTGATTCAGGATAGTTTTTCAAATTGAGTTCGACGTGTCAAAACTTCGCAAAAGAAACTTCACAGCTTCTGCCCGACTGGTGACTTTACTTTCATCAAATGTACTACCACTCAAAGCGCTGTATTGCTCTAAAAAAATGCAATTAAGAAATTTGGAAGGGGGACGAATATGTGAGCTTTATTTTTTTCTAAAGTGTCGGTTTCGGCATTAAATCGACTTAGGAACTCCAACAAAAGTATTGGATCCTTTCCAGAAAACATAAGACCATCGAGTCAAATCTTCAAACAATTGATATGATCTCTCACTTTCGCCGTTTCGCGACCAGATCGCTTGCTTTTTCGCAAATTTAACCGATACATGCGTGTTGTCGGACTAAAGCTGATTGACTGGAAGAAACCGTAAAGCGCGGAAGTTGAGACTACTGGATGGGTTGAAGGTAAATGTAGGGGTAGAATGATTATAGTAGGAAGGAGTTAAATGGTTCAGAAGCTCGTCTTCCTATGCTTCTGCATCGCCTTCTTCATTCAAGCAGTCCAGAAACACGCAGAGAAAGATACAAATCACTTAATCAGGGCGTTTTCATTGGGTATGAATACTGTAGCTTTTACGCGCTCTTGGCGTCCCTTCGAGCCTACTCCTCTTCAATTTGCCTCTGTCATGTCCGAAAGAAAAAAACTAAAGAAGGTGTCAGAAATTGAATAATTCCAACCGATATAACCCTTTGCATTCGCAACCAGTCTGCAAATTCCCCAAAGGGTCATCAGACGAGGTAGTGTGGACTGGATGAGGGCGATGTTCTTTTCTCTGCCGTTTTTTCGGAGAGGATGTTGTCCAACACACCACACTTTTTCCTTTTGGGCGACAACACTGTCAGAAAAATAGTGTTTACTTCCAGAACCGGTTTCTGTAGCATCAGCTCCAGGAGCTAGCCAAAATTGCCTTCCTCAGTGTTCTCCACAAGAGCGACGCATAAACCATTGTGTAGCGGAAAGAGACATCCGTCCTCGCATCAGACCCAACAGTGTGAAGGAGCAACGATGACGGTTGAGCTCTGTAAACCGCAGGGCCCTGAGGGAACTGACAGATGCCACGTGGACTGGCCGACCTCAGTTGGACTGATTTAGGTTATCAATTTATTTTAATTAGTGTAATAGATTAGCATTACAGTGCCAGGGAGAACCCAGTGCCCCGCTTGTACTCTTTACTTGGCTCGAGTGACGCTTCTCCCATAGAGTAAGGTAGGCACCGTTAGAATACTAAATAACCCCCTTTGGTATATTCGTTTCACCAATTGGTCTCCAAGCAATCGTTTCCGTAGCTCCGACCTGTACGACTACACAGTAAACGCTAGCCCATCGCAGCAAGTACTCTGGGATTAGCGTCGTCAAGGATTCGAACCTTAGGACCCGCTCTAGCACGCTACCACTGGTCGAGACCCGTACGTTGACCAACCAGTCATTGCGTTACATTCTGGTTTCCCGACTTAAAATCCTCTACGAATAATTGAACGGGCCACTGCAACGAAAAAACATCCGGATTCTAAACTTTGGATTAACTCCCCAACAGACCAAAATTACAGAAGCAACCGCCATTATGGACGCAGAAAACACACCCAACCGACCAGAGCATAGGACTCCCGCAGCATTAACAGTTGCCACTGCAACGCCGAGGATGTTGCCTGAACCTAAGGTTGATGATGTTAGCGACCGTACGAGCACGAGAAGCAAGCCGCAAGGAGTACTGACTTCTCTGGACGATCCTGAAAGGATTCGCCGAGAACCCACGGTAGCAGCGCGTTTAAAAGAACGACTCACCAGGGCCACTTCTAGGCCAGAAACAACACAAGTAGAACCCCGTAAGACCGAAGGAATTAACAAGAACATTCCCGGCGGGCTTGCCGACCTTCTTGGGCCCCGTCTCGGTGAGCTCATTCCAGCCCACGTGGATTCAATTGTGGACATGCGACTCTCTACGGCAATCGCTGACCTTACGGATTACCTCGTTACGTGAATCGTCCCCAAAGCCATGGAGTCTGAGCTATTCATAGACTCCCTCGTTCAGGCAGTTCACGGAGCAGTCACCAGCCAGTCAGGCAACGTGGTCCTTAGGACCACCCCCCAATTCAACCGTCCGGATTTCATATGGCAACCCCCTACCAAACGCCCAGGAGTGGCAGTATTACCCGCCCCGCGCCGGGAACACCATCACGAAAACCCAATGTAAGGACAATCTAGGAGCAGAAGAGAGACGACTCCGCGTCTAGATGAGAGACAGATTGCCCTACCCAAAGAACAATCTGAGGTACAGCGACCTCAGGGCTCCATCGGATCTGATTGAGATATCGATCCTTTCGGTCTCTATTCCGCTGGAAAGAAAAGAAGTAACCGCAGGAAAAAGAAGAACAGAAAGAGTAAAAGAAGAGATCATTTGGTCACGAGTGATTCCGAATCGGCCTCGACTGAAACGACCGACTCGGAGGTGGATGAGGCTGCTGTTCGAGGCCTCAAACCACTGACAACAACCAACAAACTTCTCCTTAAGGTTCTAGACTACCGCAATTACCAGATGGCCAACAGGTCCCCGAAATATTCTGGTTCAGTGGCGCGAAGAGTCGCCAAATGGGCCGGATGGATGCAACGAACCATTACAACGGATTCCTATCCCATTGCAGTCCTTAGGTTTCTCAGTTTGTTCAATACGGCCTGTGATAAGAACGGTGTCCACGAGGGCGCCGCTCTTTACCTTTTTCAATTCTTCCTTACAGGATAGGGGCGTGACCGAGTGGTTTCGAGGATATCTGGTACAACTGACCTCGTGAATGCTCAAGACCGTGAGCTCCTGATGTCATATGCACAGGTTGTTCATTACCTCTTGGAAACTTACGCTACGAATGACGATATAATGGATGCCCACCAGGAAGTAATATTCTTTAAGCAGAGCTCCAACATGACCGAATCGGCTTGGGCAGACGATCTATGGAAGAAGGCTTACCAATGTAGAATCGTATTCTCCGAAGAACCGCTTAAACGTCACTTCATCACGGGACTACTCCCTCCCATTCGGACACATGTCCGCAACTACCACACGGAAAGCCCCCAATACTACTTTCGAAGGATCGTTACTTATGCTGAAGGTTCTGGCAAAACCTACAGGACTTCCAGGCGAAACGCTGATATATCCAGAAGACACGCACCTCCATTGCATAAACCCAACCAAGCCCATGTGGTTAGCTACATGGATTCGGACATGGATGCATCACTTTTTTACCCCGATTCGGGAGATGTCCTCGCTGTCAATTTCAGTGCTCCTCCGTCCGGGCCCCCATCATATACCTCCCAGGGAGCTACAGCGACCACTGGACCACCCACACCCAGGTATTCTCCCTTTGCGCCCCGCCACGACGTTTTTCTTCCCTCACCAAGGGCTTGCTTTCTCTGCCTTCCCATGGCCCAAATTTATGACTGCACGAGGTATCTTCCTGAGGACGCACGTCAAAACCTCCCAGCCGTAAGGGAAGAGAATTACCGGATGCGTAGATCCGAAGGAATGTTTAACAGGGCACAGCAACGAACCACAGGGTCCCCTGGAAGCTCACGCTATGTCACGCCTTCGGATACTATAACCAAAGCCCTACTGTTCCACGCCATCGTAGATCCTAGGGACGACTCTGAAGAGGAATCTAATTTTCCGGAAGAAACGGAAACCCCATTGCAAAAACTTTAAAAGGGGCGACGCGAGGTAAATCCTCCCTCTTTAAACCCCTGCCTCAACCAATTGAACGGTCATGAGCCCAAAAGCTCCTCATCTCCCAATACAAACCACGCACAATAGACCACTCAGGATGAGCTGGAATCAGAACACGGTAACGACCCTGTCTGTATTTTCAGGAAAGAGAATCACAAAGTTCGAGTAACCATGGGACTTCGTTCCAGAAACTCTCGAGTGACGACAGCTGTATTGGACACAGGCGCTGGTCCCATCTTGGTCCATCCTAAGCTACTCCCACTGGGTTGGAAAGATTTCGTTCAATCAAGGCAAACCCCCAGGATTACCGATGTATCACGTAGACCAACTGACATTAAAGGGATAGTACCAGTTTACCTCTAGCTAAGACACTTCAAAGTCCACACGTGGTTCGTTGTTTGTCCTAACTTTGGCTCTGAGGCAATCCTAGGGACCTCCTTTATCGATCGATACATGAAGGCTATTTATTAATGCCTTAGGAAAGTCGCATTCTACCGCACGCATTCCATCTGCATAACTGGTTCCGCCGCAAGGCCAGAAACTAACCGCGAACAAGCCGTTTTCTCCGAGAACACGAAGTCCAATAAGGTTCGCCTCTCAAAGGCCATAACGATATCCCCGATGAACCAAATCGCTGTATCGGTCCATTCCCCTTCCTCAGGTCTCGTAACGATTCAGAACCATCTGAACACATTCCTGAAGCACCTTACCTTAATGGTCAATGGAGAAATGGACATCCACCCCAACAGGCCCTTCTTGGTCACAATCAGCAACTTCAGAGATAAACCCACACGGTTTTCAAGAGGTGGAGTGATTGTTATCACTCTACCCGCGCTTGTGGCCATCATGAAGGCCCAAATAGTTAAACTTTCATCGCGAACTTCTGACGAGGACGTTGACTCTTTGGAGCGGACAGGCGATATAGGCACAGAATTCGAATCCTAAAGGCCCTAGGTACTTGATTTTCTCAGGGATTACCAGGCCATGCAGTCAGGTAGACTGGAGAGAATCAGAGCCACTACACACCGCATTGACGTTCAGGACGACGCTAGACCACAGTTACAGCACCCATACCGTACAGGCCTTAAGGGTAGGGAAATTGTCGCCAACCAGATGGACAAGATACACAAATATCAAGTTATAGAGTCGGTGCCTCCGAACCAATCCGAATCGGTGAGTCCCCTTGTCCTTGTTGCGAAGAAGATGGCTCCTTCAGGTTCTTTTTCAACTACAGGAAGCTGAACGCAGTAACCAATAGGGACTCATACCCAATACACCGTTCGAATGACTGTCTAGACTCCCTAGGTAAAGCTGTCGTATTTACCACACTGGAGGCTAACTCCGGATACTGGCAAATCCCTTTCGCCGAAAATGCGAGAGCGCTGACAACCCTCACCACCGATGATGTTCTGTTCAGGTTTACTCGTAGGCCGTTTGGTTTAAAGAACGCGCTAGCAACCTTCCAACGGATAATGGATATCATACTGTCCAGAGTCAAAGGGAAGTTCGCCTTGGTCTATTTGGATGACGTCATAATCTTCTTACGAACCGTAATGGTACACCTTCACCACGTGTGGAAGGTGCTAGCAATCGTACAGGACGCTGGAGTAACACTGAAACCCCGCAAATGCGCCTTTTTCCAGGCCTCGGTAGACTATCTCAGTCACGTTGTCCTCCAACGAAAGCTAAAGGTAGCCATACTGACCACAAACGCAATTGGCCAGGCTAAGCCTCTTCGGACCCACACGGAACTACGATCCTTCGTAGGCTTGTGAAATTTTTACCAACGGTTCATCCAAGGGTTTGCAAAAATCTCGGCCACTCTCAACGCAATTCTGAAGATTAGAACGTCTTCGGGAAGCCCTTACCGACGACCATTAAGAAGCATTTCAGACGCTAAAGGACAAATTGCTGAACCCACCCATATTGGCTTTACCCAAACCCAATAGGCCTTTTGTCCTGAACACAGAGGGCTCTGATGTCCAAGTGGGTTGTGCACTGCTACAGGAACAGGAGTCACCGAAGGACTATCGATCTATTGGATACTGGAGAAGAACGCTCACCAGCGCGGAGCGGATCTAAAGTACTACCGAAAAGGAATGTCTAGCCATCTTATGGTCCGTATTGTCACTCCGTCCATACTACGAGGGAACTAGGTTTCCCATTAAGACAGACCACGATTCACTCCGGTTCTTACTCATTATGACCGATGCATCAAGTCGCCTCGCGCGGTGGCGCCTCAAGCTGTCAGAATATGACTTCGAGATAACCTATTGGCCAGGCATCAAACTACAGGCAGCACATGCCCTCTCGCAAATAATTACCGACAGAGCGGATGAAACTCCATTGGACAACCTAATTCCTACCCCCTTTACAGATGATGGACCTTAAGGTTCTACGGGCGATTCGGTAAGCATATCAGCTGAAGGAGATCAACGAGATTTTGCACGTGATTGGGGCTATAAATCCAGCGGATGCAATGACGAAAGTCGTCCAGAGTACATCGCTGTTTGTAACGGAATGAGTGGTGAGTCAGCGTACGGGTCTCGACCGGTGGTAGCGTGGTAATGCGGGTCCTAAGGTTCAGATCCTTAACGGCGGCACTCCCAGAGTACTTGCTCCAATGTACTGGAAATTACTGCGTAGTCCGACGGGTGGGAGCTATGGTAACGATGGCTTGAAGACCAATTGGTGGAACTTATATACCAAAGGGGGTTATTTAGTATGCTAACCGTGCCCACCCTACTCTAAGGGAGAAGAGTCACTGGAGCCAAGTAAATGGTACCGGCTCAGCGCTGGAATCTCCCTGGCACTGTAATGCTAATCTATTACACTAATTAAGATAAATTAATAATCTAAATCAGTCCAGCTGAGGTCGGCCAGACCACGTGGCATCTGTCAGTTTCCTTAGGGCCCGGCCACTTACAGAGCTCAAACTTTATCGTTGCTTCTTCATATAGCTCCCTCCTAAAGATTCGAGCGTCACGGCACAGTTCAGATGGCCATGTGATTGACAGAGGGGACGCGAGCACTTTGTTGTTCCCAGTACCGCTGGGCGCCACGGGACGTCGCGTCTTCATCGCCTGCGCAGATGCGGGGATGCGTGAGCTGACCATTGGCGCCGGAGTGGCAATTGTTTTGCCTAAGGACCGAAACTCCCGCACGCCGTGAGCGCTGGGCACAAATGCATCGCCGGCGCATTCCTCGAGTCGCGTTGCCGAGATAGTCAATCGGCGTCTTCTCCCCTGACGGTGATTGGGGACTTCCTTAGTCCCCGTTCCTCCTTTGGATAATCTCCGCGCTTCGTTCACCGTGTTTCACGCGTGTCAGTCCGCTTGGGTCAATTCCGTCACTTCGTCTGCCCATCGTGGTACTTTGTCATTGGTCACGCGCGATGCCGAACTCGCCATATAAGCTCGTCCGATATGCTCTTCTCCCTGCAGACTATGTCGCTTCAGTCGGCTTTCCTATCCGTTTTCCAGCGGACCAGCCTGTGGGCAGCGGCACCATGGCTTCGAACAACCAAGTGGGGAGTTCTTCGGGTTACCAAGTGGCTTACGCACGTCCCGGGGACCGCAATGAATATACCATTGAACGGAATCCGCAGGCAGTGCGCCATGCCATTCTTCCTTCCAATGTGGAAGAATACCAAAGCTTCTGTCAAATGTATCTCGACGCCCGAAGGTTTTCCAAGATAACCGATTTCCGGAGGGGCGGCAAGAACGCGCGCAGCGTCTCGTGGTATAACCAATGGTTGAATTGTCCTGGGGTTCCACGTTCGGCGACGCGCTGTCGCAAACTCATCCAAGCGGACGTGCCGTACGTCCGCTGCGAGGAGCAAGCCGAACTCAAGTTCAGGGTGGAAACACTCTTTCGTAGCTATACACGGACTTCATCTCGCTTCATGTGAAAGTTCCTTTGGTGGGTCACAAACTCTTGGCGCTCATGTGCTTTCGACCCCCGTATGACTGCCTGTTCTGGGCGTCCATTATAGTATATTAGAACGAAATGCACGAGCTTGATGGTCGTTCACGTCAATTCCTGGAGTTCTTCTTCTGCTAGCACCAGGTGGATTTTCACGACATGAGCCCCGACAAGCGTCGAGCGTTATATCTCTGGTTGCCTCCTGCGGATGAGAACCAATGCGTCCTGTACTGGCGTGTCTCGCAACTCCTTTTGGTCCCCACGCCGTCCGTGGTGGCGCACCATTCTTCCAACATAATGGGTGACGACAACGACCCAAGGTTTTGGTTGTCCTGGCATGTTTTTTTTGTTGAGTTCGGCGTGGTGTTCCTTATGGCCTTCCTGGATATCGCGAAATACGGCGTCCGTGGGAATGTCCATACGGAGGATTGGAGAGTATGGTACGACGAGAACATACCCGGTCCTCGAGGTCTTCTAGTCCCGCTCCTGGACATCAACTCCTCTTCCTAAGGAACCTGGGCATCCAGAATATCGCCCGTATGACCTAGTTTGACGTCGAGGAGTCCGAGTCCCTTTTGAATCATGTCCTACAGATCGAGTGGGGCAAGAATCCGCGTTCCTTTGGTATGACCACGATACCAACTCGTTCACGCCGATTCCGCTACACCCGCATGGTCCGGACGACGCTCGTACCTATCCCGCCAAGCCTCTGAGGAATCAATCATCGGATATCCCGCTTCCCCTCCTCCAGCTCCACCGGGCGCTGCTCCATAGGATGAACTCTCATATGGTCCGACCGTTTCCCAAGTAGACATACCTCCTGGCGAGGTTACTGTCGAAGCCGAAAGTCCTGTAGGTCATGATCTTGCTTGAACGTCCACTGGGGGCATCGACAACGCTCCGTTCTCTCCGTTGCCACAATTTCCCGCTTTGGTCAGGCCCGCGGCTTCGGATCTCCGTCATGTCTGCTGTACCGTTGGTATTATGGCCTCGATGGACATTGCGACAGTCCTGAAGGAAGCTTGCTCTTGAGCGCATCGCACGGCGCGCTACGCCACGGTTGTCCAACAAGGTCAGGATCTGAAGACCGCCATGGTCGACATCCTGCAGCAGAATGCCCAAGTGATGTCCAAGAGGGTTTCTGCCGACTTGGAGGCCCGGTAGAGTCTAAATTTGAGCGACTGGGAGGATTCCGATGGTGACAATAGTTCTTTTGGAGTATCTCCGCCGCAGAAGCGTGCTTGGCTCGCTGGGGCCCGTCCTAGTGGTCCACTAGGCTTCAAAGGTGGAATTAGTCCCTGTTTCCTCCTGCAAGTTCCAATAAGGACGATGTAGTTACTCTTGTGCCGCCCCAGTGAGTCCTGTTAGTGTTTGGAGCGCTTTCGCGAACATTGAGCTCATGGAGAGGGCTGTCAGGCCTTTATTAGCTACTCAAATAAAGTACTGTTTGTGCTTTCCCAAGGTCGCTTTTATATCACAAACGTTGGTGCCCCGGGACGGCTTCCAACCTTGAAAGCGTCTCAGATCTTCTTCAGTTGTCGCCGAATGACTGAACTTGTTCCCTGATGGCAAACCGTCGTGTTTCGGCGAACTGTCGTGTCGGGAGACGATTCAAGAGGCGTTTTGAGATTATTCTAGCCAACAGTTGCCCCCTCGTGAGGGCTTCCGTGCGTGCGGCCGATTCTGCGCCATTAGCGGGCGTTAAATTTAGCCGGAATGGTCTAGGTCTCTTGCAAAGTGTCTTCCTTACGTGTGTAGCCGAACCAACTGACTCGGTAGCACATGGTTCCATCTTCTCCCCGACCAGCAGAGATGATGCGCTCAATCACATGTTCCGATTGGTGTTACTTCTCCGGAAGGTGAGTGTGGTCCACAGAGGCGAATCCATCGTAGTCGATTGGAAGATATGGGTCATCGTCATTGGAAGTGACCATCTGGGCCGTGGGGCTAGTCGGGTCCGTGGAAACTGCTTTTGGGAATATGGAGACTTGAGCGTCGACCTGTGGTCGTAGTGATTCCGTTGGGCCAGGGGGCTGGGACTTCGGTGATGCAGGAGAGCTGGGGGCTCGTGTAACCCGGTCAATAGAGATAGTATCCTGCAGGCCGTCAATTAGTAGCGTGATGGTGTATTGATTGGCCTCAAGGACGTTTTCTGGTCCCGTAGAGCGGGGTAAGAGCTTGGTCATAGTGTCCTCGAATTCATCAGTATGCTTTGGTCGCCGGTCCAGGTAAACAAGTTCTCCTTTTTCAAAGGTCAGTGTGTTCCAAACGGCTTTCCTGAAATGGACTTTGTACCGCCGTTGGGCTCTGGTTAGTGCAGCTCTGGCCGATTGGATAATGCGGTCGATGCGTAGGCG
The DNA here is from genome assembly GCA_030374765.1 of Agarophyton chilense. NCBI lineage: Eukaryota > Rhodophyta > Florideophyceae > Gracilariales > Gracilariaceae > Agarophyton > Agarophyton chilense. The sequence goes on from JARGXX010000100.1 coordinate 1,707,843, forward strand.
CCAGTAGCGCTTCGCCTGGGTCGGAGTCATCCCTTTGGTTGTGTCCTGGGGTATGGTAGACTCCTGAAGGTCAACAGCTATCGGCCGCGGCGATCTCGCTAGCGTTATGTCGAAAGACGTTGTCCCCGTGCACCCGTGCACCTGCGTGTTGTAAACATAAACCAGTGGCTCAACGTAGTCGTGCCAGTCCAATTGGTGCTCCGATATGTAGTTTACCAATCGGTCTAGAAGGGTGCAGTTGAAGCGTTTGGCTTGGCCATTGGCCTGCGGGTGGTACGCCGTGGTAGTAACATGTTTGATTCCTAAGGTAGCACCAATGTGTGAGAAGAATTGGGATACAAACTGGCTGCCGTTATCCGTAAGGAGATAGAGTGGCATGCCATATGGATGTACCCAGTGGGAAAAGAAGCCCGTGGCGACATCCGTGGCTGTTGTCTTCCCTAGGGATAGGGCTCGTGTAAGTTTAGTAAACCTATCGGTTATGACCGAAACAAACCGTTTCCCATCGGAAGACTTGTACAAAGGCCCAACTATATCCATTGCAAAAAACTGCATCGGACCTGAGGCGGGGAAAAGCTTCATTTTGGTCTGGTGGGTGGCACGAGACCCACGGATTTGGGCGCACTATGTACAGTTCCGTGCGGTGTGCCATAGTTCCTGCGCCATCAGTGGCCAGTAGAAGAACTTTCTTAGGATTTGGTACATTCGTCGGCCTCCAGGGTGACCAGCCAAGCGAGGGAATTGGGCGAGGTGTAGGAATCGTGCCCTAAGTGAACTTGGAATTATCCATTGTAGTGCGCTATCTAGCGGTGAGCGACGACACAGTAGTCCAAATTGGTCATACTCGAATAGGCATCCAGGGGTTCCTACCAACTGGGCTGATTCCTTGCAGTACTCTTCTTCGACCTGCGCCTGTAGGGGTTCCTCAATAGTTATAGAGAGGAGCTCTTTTTCCTCCGAGGCTATCGCATTAACCTGAGGTGATGTCGAAATGGGCGGTACTGTCTCCCAGTCCAATAGGTATACTTTGTTCTCCAATACCTCAGGATCATCCGATCGGACCTTACCATAAAGTCATTCGTTTCCGTATAACCCTAAGCTCCATTATATGTAAAGGTGGTAGGAATTAAGTCGTCCAATGGAGTTTCATCCGCTCTGTCGGTAATTATTCGCGAGAGGGCATGTGCTGCCTGTAGTTTGATGCCTGGTCAATAGGTTATCTCGAAGTCATATTCTGACAGCTTGAGGCGCCACCGCGCGAGGCGACTTGATGCATCGGTCATAATGAGTAAGAACCGGAGTGAATCGTGGTCTGTCTTAATGGAAAACCTAGCTCCCTCGTGGTATGGACGGAGTGTCAATACGGACCATACGATGGCTAGACATTCTTTTTCGGTAGTACTTTAGATCCGCTCCGCGCTGGTGAGCGTTTTGCTCCAGTATCGAATAGGTCGATAGTCCTTCGGTGACTCCTGTTCCTGTAGCAGTGCACAACCCCCTTGGACATCAGAGCCATTTGTGTCCAGGACAAACGGCCTATTGGGCTTTGGTAAAGCCAATGTGGGTGGGTTCAGCAATTTGTCCTTTAGGGTCTGAAATGCTTCTTAATGGTCGTCGGTAAAGGCTTCGAAGTCCGAAGGTGTTCCGTTCTTCAGCATTGCGTTGAGAGGGGCCGAGGTTTTCGCAAACCTTTGGACGAAACTTCTGTAAATATTGCACAAGCCCACGAACGATCGTAGTTCCATGTGGCTCCTGGGAGGTTCGGCCTGGCGGATCGCATTTGTGGTCCGTATGGCTATATTTAGATTTCCTGGGAGGGCGACGTGACTGAGATAGTTCACCGAGGCTTGGAAGAAGGTGCATTTGGGGAGTTTCAGTCTTATTCCAGCGTCCTGTAGGATTGCTAGCACCTTCTTCACGTGGCGAAGGTGTTCCTCTACTGTCGGTGAGAAGACTATGACGTCATCCAAATAGACCAAGACGAACTTCTCCTTGACTGTGGACAATATGATATCCATCACCCGTTGGAAGGTTGTTGGCGTGTTCTTTAAACCAAAGGGCTGAACAGACCTTCATGGGTGGTGAAGGTTGTCAGCGCTCTCACATTTTCGGCCGAAGGTATTTGCCAATATCCAGAGTTAACGTCCAGTGTGGTAAATACGAAAGCTTCGCCTAAGGAGCCAAAAAAATCATCCTTGCGGGGTATCGGGTATGAGTCCCTATTGGATACTGCGTTCAGCTCCTGTAGTCGACACATAACCTGACGGAGCCATCTTTCTTCGCCATGAGGACAAGTGGACTCGCCGACTCGGACTGGCTCGGAGGAACCGGCTCTATGGCTTGAGACTCGCGCGTCTTGTCCATCTGGTCGGCGACAATTACCCTACCCTTAAAGCCGGTACGGTATGGGGGCTGGAACTGTGCTCTAGCGTCGTCCTGAAGGTCAATGCGGTATGTATTGGCTCTGAATCTCTCCAGTCTACAGGACCACATGGCCTGGTACTCTCTGAGGAGATCAAGTACCTAAGGCCCTTACGATTTGAATTCTGCGCCTATATCGACCGTCCCCTCTCAACATTCGACGTCCTCGTCGGGAGTTTACGTTAAAAATTTATCTGTTTGGGCCTCCAAGATAGCCAAAGGCGCCGGTAGAGTGATGCCAATCACTCTACATTTAGATAACCGTACGGGTTTATCTCTGAAGTTGCTGATTGTGACCAAGAAGGGCCTGTTGGGGTGGATGTCCATTACTCCAAAGGCCGTTAAGGTAAGGTGCTTCAGGTGGTTCTGAATCGTTACGAGACCTGAGGAAGGGGAATGGACCGATACAGCGATTTGTGTCATCGGGGATATCGTTATGGCCGTTGAGAGGCGAACCTTATTGGATTTTGTGTTCTCGGAGAAAACGGCTTGTTCGCGCTTGGTTTCTGGCCCTGGGGCGGAACCAGTTATGCAGATGGAATGCGTGCGGTAGAATGCGACTTTCCTAAGGCATTAATGAATAGCCTTCATGTATCCATCGATAAAGGAGGTCCCTAGGATTGCCTCAGCGCCAAAGTTAGGACAAACAACGAACTACGTGTGGACTTTGAAGTGTCCTAGCTAGAGGTAAACTGGTACTATCCCTTTAATGTCAGTTTGTCTACGTGATGCATCGGTAATCCTGGGGGTTTGCCTTGATTGAACGAAATCTTGCCAACCCAGTGGGAGTAGCTTAGGATGGACCAAGATGGGACCAGCGCCTGTGTCCAATACAGCTGTCGTCACTCGAGAGTTGCTGGAACGAAGTCCCATGGTTACTCGAACTTTGTGATTGTCTTTCCTGAAAATACAGACAGGGTCGTTACCGTGTTCCGATTCCGGCTCATCCTGAGTGGTCCATTGTGCGTGGTTTGTATTGGGAGGTGAGGAGCTTTTTGGCTCATGACCGTTCAATTGGTTGAGGCAGGGGTTTAAAGAGGGAGGATTTGCCTCGCGTCGCCCCTTTTAGAGTTTTCCGATGGGGTTTCCGTTTCTTCCTGAAAATTAGATTCCTCTTCGGAGTCGTCCCTAGGATCTACGATGGCGTGGAACAGTAGGGCTTTGGTTATAGTATCCGAAGGCGTGACATAGCGTGAGCTTCCAGGGGACCCTGTGGTTCGTTGCTGGGCCCTGTTAAACATTCCTTCGGATCTCCGCATCCGGTAATTCTCTTCCCTTACGTCTGGGAGGTTTTGACGTGCGTCCTCAGGAAGATACCTCGTGCAGTCATAAATTTGGGCCATGGGAAGGCAGAGAAAGCAAGCCCTTGGGGAGGGAAGAAAAACGTCGTGGCGGGGCGCAAAGGGAGAATACCTGGGTGTGGGTGGTCCAGTGGTCGCTGTAGCTCCCTGGGAGGTATATGATGGGGGCCCGGACGGAGGAGCACTGAAATTGACAGCGAGAACATCTCCCGAATCGGGGTAATAAAGTGATGCATCCATGTCCGAATCCATGTAGCTAACCACATGGGCTTGGTTGGGTTTATGCAATGGAGGTGCGTGTCTTCTGGATATATCAGCGTTTCGCCTGGAAGTCCTGTAGGTTTTGCCAGAACCTTCAGCATAAGTAACGATCCTTCGAAAGTAGTATTGGGGGCTTTCCGTGTGGTAGTTGCGGACATGTGTCCGAATGGGAGGGAGTAGTCCCGTGATGAAGTGACGTTTAAGCGGTTCTTCGGAGAATACGATTCTACATTGGTAAGCCTTCTTCCATAGATCGTCTGCCCAAGCCGATTCGGTCATGTTGGAGCTCTGCTTAAAGAATATTACTTCCTGGTGGGCATCCATTATATCGTCATTCGTAGCGTAAGTTTCCAAGAGGTAATGAACAACCTGTGCATATGACATCAGGAGCTCACGGTCTTGAGCATTCACGAGGTCAGTTGTACCAGATATCCTCGAAACCACTCGGTCACGCCCCTATCCTGTAAGGAAGAATTGAAAAAGGTAAAGAGCGGCGCCCTCGTGGACACCGTTCTTATCACAGGCCGTATTGAACAAACTGAGAAACCTAGGGACTGCAATGGGATAGGAATCCGTTGTAATGGTTCGTTGCATCCATGCGGCCCATTTGGCGACTCTTCGCGCCACTGAACCAGAATATTTCGGGGACCTGTTGGCCATCTGGTAATTGCGGTAGTCTAGAACCTTAAGGAGAAGTTTGTTGGTTGTTGTCAGTGGTTTGAGGCCTCGAACAGCAGCCTCATCCACCTCCGAGTCGGTCGTTTCGGTCGAGGCCGATTCGGAATCACTCGTGACCAAATGATCTCTTCTTTTACTCTTTCTGTTCTTCTTTTTCCTGCGGTTACTTCTTTTCTTTCCAGCGGAATAGAGACCGAAAGGATCGATATCTCAATCAGATCCGATGGAGCCCTGAGGTCGCTGTACCTCAGATTGTTCTTTGGGTAGGGCAATCTGTCTCTCATCTAGACGCGGAGTCGTCTCTCTTCTGCTCCTAGATTGTCCTTACATTGGGTTTTCGTGATGGTGTTCCCGGCGCGGGGCGGGTAATACTGCCACTCCTGGGCGTTTGGTAGGGGGTTGCCATATGAAATCCGGACGGTTGAATTGGGGGGTGGTCCTAAGGACCACGTTGCCTGACTGGCTGGTGACTGCTCCGTGAACTGCCTGAACGAGGGAGTCTATGAATAGCTCAGACTCCATGGCTTTGGGGACGATTCACGTAACGAGGTAATCCGTAAGGTCAGCGATTGCCGTAGAGAGTCGCATGTCCACAATTGAATCCACGTGGGCTGGAATGAGCTCACCGAGACGGGGCCCAAGAAGGTCGGCAAGCCCGCCGGGAATGTTCTTGTTAATTCCTTCGGTCTTACGGGGTTCTACTTGTGTTGTTTCTGGCCTAGAAGTGGCCCTGGTGAGTCGTTCTTTTAAACGCGCTGCTACCGTGGGTTCTCGGCGAATCCTTTCAGGATCGTCCAGAGAAGTCAGTACTCCTTGCGGCTTGCTTCTCGTGCTCGTACGGTCGCTAACATCATCAACCTTAGGTTCAGGCAACATCCTCGGCGTTGCAGTGGCAACTGTTAATGCTGCGGGAGTCCTATGCTCTGGTCGGTTGGGTGTGTTTTCTGCGTCCATAATGGCGGTTGCTTCTGTAATTTTGGTCTGTTGGGGAGTTAATCCAAAGTTTAGAATCCGGATGTTTTTTCGTTGCAGTGGCCCGTTCAATTATTCGTAGAGGATTTTAAGTCGGGAAACCAGAATGTAACGCAATGACTGGTTGGTCAACGTACGGGTCTCGACCAGTGGTAGCGTGCTAGAGCGGGTCCTAAGGTTCGAATCCTTGACGACGCTAATCCCAGAGTACTTGCTGCGATGGGCTAGCGTTTACTGTGTAGTCGTACAGGTCGGAGCTACGGAAACGATTGCTTGGAGACCAATTGGTGAAACGATTATACCAAAGGGGGTTATTTAGTATTCTAACGGTGCCTACCTTACTCTATGGGAGAAGCGTCACTCGAGCCAAGTAAAGAGTACAAGCGGGGCACTGGGTTCTCCCTGGCACTGTAATGCTAATCTATTACACTAATTAAAATAAATTGATAACCTAAATCAGTCCAACTGAGGTCGGCCAGTCCACGTGGCATCTGTCAGTTCCCTCAGGGCCCTGCGGTTTACAGAGCTCAACCGTCATCGTTGCTCCTTCACACTGTTGGGTCTAATGCGAGGACGGATGTCTGTTTCCGCTACACAATGGTTTATGCGTCGCTCTTGTGGAGAACACTGAGGAAGGCAATTTTGGCTAGCTCCTGGAGCTGATGCTACAGAAACCGGTTCTGGAAGTAAACACTATTTTTTTGACAGTGTTGTCGGCCAAAAGAAAAAAGTGGGGTGTGTTGGACTACATCCTCTCCGAAAAGACGGCAGAGAAAAGAACATGGCCCTCAACCGGTCTACACTACCTCGTCTGATGACCCTTTGGGGAATTTGCAGACTGGTTGCGAATGCAAGGGGTTATATCGGTTGGAATTATTCAATTTCTGACACCTTCTTTAGTTTTTTTCTTTCGGACATGACAGAGGCAAATTGAAGAGGCGTAGGCTCGAAGGGACGCCAAGAGCGCGTAAAAGCTACAGTATTCATACCCAATGAAAACGCCCTTATTAAGTGATTTGTATCTTTCTCTGTGTGTTTCTGGACTGCTTCAATGAAGAAGGCGATGCAGAAGCATAGGAAGACGAGCTTCTGAACCATTTAACTCCTTCCTACTATAATCATTCTACCCCTACATTTACCTTCAACCCATCCAGTAGTCTCAACTTCCGCGCTTTACGGTTTCTTCTAGTCAATCAGCTTTAGTCCGACAACACGCATGTATCGGTTAAATTTGCGAAAAAGCAAGCGATCTGGTCGCGAAACGGCGAAAGTGAGAGATCATATCAATTGTTTGAAGATTTGACTCGATGGTCTTATGGTTTCTGGAAAGGATCCAATACTTTTGTTCGAGTTCCTGAGTCGATTTAATGCCGAAACCAACACTTTAGAAAAAAGTAAAGCTCACATATTCGTGCCTCTTCCAAATTTCCTAATTGCATTTTTTTAGAGCAATACAGCGCTTTGAGTGGTAGTACATTTGATGAAAGTAAAGTCACCAGTCGGGCAGAAGCTGTGAAGTTTCTTTTGCGAAGTTATGACACGTCGAACTCAATTTGAAAAACTATCCTGAATCACAGGGATGTTTTTCAGAGTTTTTGTGAAAAAATTTTGAATACAGTTCAAGACTGAACAATGCAGCGACCCGTTGTGGAAATGTTTATTCTACTGATGATAAGATGAGGCTATTCGTCGATGAATTGAATCCCACTATCGAGTCATTCGTAGCACGTCATCGGGAGAATCATGCTCGTGTTAGCTTTTTGGAATCAGTGCAGTATGCACAGGCTGAGGTCGAAGCCGTTCGTGCTCATGGCGATGGGAAACTTCACTTAGAATCGTACCCCCTTATAGCGAAAGTTCCCTAACAAACTGTTAAGCGAAGCAAATTATTGTATCTGGAATCGGAAGAAGACTCGTTCGTCTCGATGCATACATCACATCATGCAAGCCAGCCCATGGAGGACTCACTTCATTATTTGGACGACTCAGAAGGTTCTGTACCTCCTACGGAATTTCTTTTTATTGAATCTTTTAAGGAGGATAATATGCTTTCTATGGAGCAGCGCCAAAAAGCTCAGAGAGGTAATGCCATCGTCTCGCGCACGGTAGGACTCACTTCGAAGATACCAGGATGGGTTGATACCCGTGGACAAAATCAGGCTCATCTGAGAATGAACAGGGACTGTCTGATGTGCTACAATTGCTAGGGAAGACACTATCTGTCATCGATATTTACCCTATCCGTTAGGGAGCTACATCGAGCTGCCCTGAATTATACATCCCTCTCAACGGCACAGCGCACCTGTGTACTAGGTCAGTCATAGTGAAAGGCCAAAGTGTGGGGTATTTCCGATCATTCCCGAAAGAGTCCCACTGGAATTTGGAACACTGAAGCATCATAGGCCGCCGCATTTCTAGATGGAAGTAACTCCAAGATGGCGAAAAAGAACTACGCTCGTACAGGAACCTAAATTTAGACGCTCCCAGAGTGTCGGTTGTGATCAAGACAAGAACGCCGACCGAGAAAGTGACATCGCCTCGCTTCGAAAAAGTTCAACAGAAGGTCTTTATGAGGTCTTATAGATATTTGGATGTCACCAAACGAGTACAGCTCGACTGTATATTTGAAAGCCTTTGGAGACGATATGTGTGTCCAACAAAAAAGACTGAGTACTTTATGTTCATGGCTCATAAAAATTACAAGGTCAATGACCACAGGCTTGTCTCAATCACTGTAATCACACAAACTCGCTGACTTGAATACCGGAACCGGTCCAAACTTTATCAGATTGTGTGATATGCGAACCGAAGACCAAAATCGAATCCAAAAGGCACGGGTACCTGACATCTGGGATGAAAATAAAAGACCGAGAAAATCTCTTGGAACTGTACCACTTGCCGCTCGGTTAGAAAACCATGCTTCGATGTTATTGTTTATCGTGTGCTTCACGTTAGCGGCACCAGTCGTTTTTATATGTGGAACGGTCAGAATGGCCAGATTGTCGCTACTGAACATCACATAGACGTAATACCGAGTACCAGACCCATTTCTCCATGGTTTTATCGGAAAGGCCCGCGTACACGTCAGATCGCACAAACACAAGTTGACTGCGTGCTAGAGAAGGAAATTATTGAATCAGCTCAATCAGCTTGGGCGTCTCTAATGGTATTTGCTCTCAAATAAAATGGTACTTCTCGCTTTTGCGTTGATTAACACAAAATGAATGCAATAACTACAAGGGATGTACACATGTTACCGTGCTTGGATGAGTGTATCGACAGTCCTGGAGAAGCCAATGCGTTTACTAAGCTGAACGCAAATTGGGGATACTTTCAAGTGCCCATTACCTTTAAAGACCAAGATAAAACTTCATTCGCCTGTTATTCAGGACTGTATCGCTTTAAGTGAGCACCATTTGGTTTAAAATATGCTCCTGCGACGTTTGAGTGCGCTATCGATATTATCTTGTCGCGCTACAAGTGGAAAACATGCTTCGTCCATTTAGCTGACATCATTGCCTTCAAAAACAATATTGAAGATAACTTGATAGATGTGGAGGGGATCCTGGAGAAGCTAAATGCGATTGAAACTACCTTGAAGATCAAGAAAAGAGAATGGTTTTCAAACCAAGTGAAGTATCTGGGAAACAACATCGGACCAGAAACGCTGGAAATAGAAGAAGTTCAAACCGTTTCAATTCGTAAGGCGAAATCTCAGAGAACGCAGACCCAATAAAGAGACTTTCTGAGGCTTTGTAACATCTAAAGAAGAGTTGTAACGCGTGTTTCGAATGTCGAAGCGCCTCTGAATGCATTACTGAAGAAAGGACACCTGTAGTATTAAATTAGTTTGGAACTTACATCCGAGACAGAAGCCTTCGAGTAGTTAATGCGAATGCAGACATCGGGAACTGTTTTATTACTTCTGAAAACGGATCTTTCCTATTTCGTCGACAGGGACAAACATGATTATCAGGTAGGGTGTGCATTTTTTCGAACGCGTGTAGATGGCAGACGATACTTTATTGGATAATGGTAGCGGCCATTGCATCACATAGAGAAAAACAAATAAATATCAGAAAAGGCATGCCTTTCTTTCGGTATGGGCGGTAACCACCCTACAATCTTATTTCCAAGAAGTACAGTTTACTGTCAATACCGATCAGTCATGTTTGAGGTGGCTCATATCCATTGCGAACCCTTTGGAACGGTCAATGCGATGGGGTTAACAGCTTTCCGAATCTCACTTCACGGTCAACTACAAGAACGGAATTTCAAACGTTCTTGCTGACGCATATCGTGATTCGAAACCTTAGTCGAAATCCAATTGGAAATCGATGATGGTATACCATTTTGGGTAAGAAAGACTTCGAAAACGAAAGATATAAAAGAAGAGAACACCACGGAGGAAGAAGATTACGCTTTTGATTTACCGGTGACTCAAACTACGAACACGGATCCCGGAGATCAACTGGAACGAGTAACTTTTGAAGAGCTTTTCGTGAACAGGTCACAATCGCCTCCTGCGCGGCTTTTTGCTCGCGTTTTAACGGCGGGGGGGAATAGATACCTTTTTGTCTTGATGATCGAGGAGTTTTTGTTCGAACCGTCGAAGTGCATGACCAAATCGTGATACCACACGTTCTGGAGAACAGAGCACTTCAATTGGCTCACTACTCACAGTTGTTTCGTGATCCAAAAGAGACGAAGCTATATTCAACCTCAGAATGGATTTCTATTGGCTAACTATGGCAATGGATTGTCATGCGATATCAAACTTGTGCGCAGCATGCACTTGAAATCAAGATAATATATGGAAGAAGAAGATGCCACTGAAGTTATTTTTGCCAATAGCGCCTATACAGTATGTCACTATTTATATACTCAAAGAACTGATTCGCTCGAAGCGAGGAAACAGATACCTTTTGGAAACTACTAATCGCTTCTCTAAGCCGGTCAAAACTGTTCTGCTGAAATGGATCACAGCTACCATGATAGCACCAGAGTTTATCCCCCACTGGGTTAACTAATACGGACCACAGAATGCTCAGCTCTCAGAGAATGGTAGGCAACTTGTTGCAAGCTTCTTTCAAGATGCATGCAAGATACTTGAAATTAGTAAATTGTTCACCGCGACGTATCATGTGCAATAGAACGGGCAGTTATAACGGTATAACAGTACTCTACTCGCCGCACTACGGCACTTCATCGCTTTACACAGGATGGAGTAGGTTGTTTATAAAGAAACGCTTTGCTACGCGTAAAATACGCAGGATTATTCGAGTACGAAGCTAACGCCATTAGAGCTGGTTGTATCAAGCCTCTCATCTGCTTTTCCGATTAAGATCCGCTCGGACAGAGCCGAAGATGAGGACATGCAGATGCCGGCTCAGTTTCACGTACACTGAAGGGACAACCTTCGTAAACGCACTATACACGCTTCAACCCGGCGATACAAGCGCAATCACGACGCGTCAGTGCAGTGCGCCCACCGAGATATCCTAGTTGGAGGACAACTCTTCGTGAGAATTGAAATGAAGAATAACCGTTAAACCGGAGAAAAAAAGGAACGAAAACGCCATCATAAGATAGTGCTCGTCGCAAGATGACTGCATGAAGTTGCTGAAGTCGACAAGAACACGGTTGTTATCCGAAGGGATGAAAAGGCTGAGCACATTACATGCGATAGGGTGGTGAGTGCTCCAAGTTCAACTTTGGCTTGCGTTGTGCCGAGCCTTGAAGCTGATGTGCAGCAAAAAGATCTGACTCTTGTGACTACTGCGGCGCAAGCACCACTGAAGAGTCAACTAGGCGTCTGCAAACTTGCCACCGAAGAACGAAATTAACTCAAAAATATTGCAACGTGGGCGGCACGATCCGGAGAACTGGCCCATACCATCAGTAAGCGGCCCGCTGCTACACGGCACATCAGTGGGTGAAATGTTGGATTTCGGAGGTCGGATGGGAGCAGATTTGGCTACAGGAGTCATGAGCACGAAGCGAGCTGCATCTCGCACATCACGCCACGTTCAAGTAAAAAATTCCGACAAGGTCGAGAGAGGAGTGAGAAGAAAGCTTCATTTCAAGATGGTCGTCCACCTCGCGTCGTGAAACCATCAACAGGAGAAACGAAGGTCGCAACTGTTACGCTACCTGAAGTAGCGCATAACGAGGACAACGCTGAAATGAGCAGGAATGCTTCACTCCTCTGATGGAAAGACACGGATGTCATTGGAAAACCGAAGAAATCTCATTAGGAGAAACGAGATCTCGATGTCGAGGGTAATGGAGTTGAGGTTAAAAGACCAGAGTTTATTTTCAAGGTTTTATCGGCTGATTCCACGCTGGAGGACGCCGCGCAAAAGAGAATATGCCACACTTCCAGCGCTAAGATTAGGGTAGGATCAAAATTGCTCTCAAAGTCAGAAGAAAGGCGTACAGTGAGAAGAGACACAGCTTCATCGCCGAAAGAACCTGATAAACCGAGTGTTGAGTTGGAGATCTCGGCCGAAACGAGAAGGTCACGGGAATCCAGAAGACTGACCCTGAGACACCAAGAAGTTTTCAAACCAGATGATGGCCGTAACGGGACACCAGATACCTCAACGGAGCAATCAATCACCGAGCGCACTCGCTCAGGTATACAAGAAGTACGTACTGCAGGACTTGATAACAGGAGCGCTGTCTTGGCCTCAAAGCCACTTAATAATGGCGATGAGTACGTTATCCAACGAATCATATGCAATTGATAGCACGCTAGCGACCACATTTTCCTTTTTAGGATACGATGGTACGGGCATCGGCCCGGGTATGATACACGAGAGCCCATACATCACTTATCACGATCTCACGTGTCATTGTACCGTAGAAAGGCTAAGGTCGATACCCCACACAATACTGATGAAGCTCTCATTGGTATGATGGTCTCAGGAAAGCCTGATTTAATTTAATTCCTGAGCGGATAAGAAGTGAATTGAAGTATCATGAAGAGAAAGAAAAAAATTAGAGAATCACAGAATAAAAGAAAAATAAGAGTAAAAAGTACATGGAAGCAGAATTGAAGGAGTATATCTCAAGGCTATACCGCTGGACGGTCCACTGTAGTACAACGGGGGTGCAACCTCACAGGCTTGGAGCACCAGGGTGGTTCCAAATCGAGGAGTGCAATAGACTCAGTATCTGCTGTCGGTCGACTTGAATGGCCTCGGGAGGAATCCCAGATTCTTCGAGGAACCGCCTGAGAATATCGAGTTTCGCATTTTGGGACGGGACCACCAACTGTCCGGGTTCGTACGCAGGACGCTGCATCTCAACTTTCTTTGTTGATTCGCGACGCATCCGCTGGTACACTAATCGCGGGAAATTTTTGCAGGCTTCTGCCATAATTTTGGAGCCAAAGCAGCTAACCACGTTGTCCGGAATCACACAGTGGCTGAGCCAGTCGCTCGTTTATAGCAAATACCACGGAATATCGTCAGAAATTCGATCAGAGACTATGTATTGTGCAATGAGATGTTCGCCGCGGCTATTGGCGAGGTAGACCCAGAGAGCACGAGTGAAAAGCGCAGTGTGCTGCACATGGTTACGTCTGACGAGGTCTGCATTGTGCGGAAAGTTCTGACTCGCAGACGATGATGGTGGCAGATCGGCTGCTGTGGGAGAAATATATGGTGGGCTAGTACCCGAGAAAGAAGCGGGAAATGGCACTGTTAGTGATCTCGGAGTAGAACGTCTCGAAGAGCTTGTTATGTGATGATGTATTGGATCATAAGGGTCGTCCTACAACGTTTGTGAATGCACCACATAGCGGAGATTTCTCATCTAGAATTCCGCAGATTTTAAAAGAAGACTCAAAGAACGGTCAAGATGAGATGCAACACTTTGAAATTTTTTTGAGATCGGGAAGCCAGAGTGAAAGCCCGCTGCCGATACCTTTTTTGTTCTTGTGTTGCAAGTGCTCTGCGCCTGACAAAAGGCATCTGTAGCATTCAGTTATAGGCACTCATAATCTATTCTTGGTACAGTACTCGATAACGAGATCATATGAGAAGAATTCATCAGGGAAAATTTGAAATTTAGGATTGCTTTAACAGCACTGTAATTCTGTACGCTGGCACGATGTGACCGCCAAATAATTCATTTATTTATTTCAAAGTAATCACTTTGTGGCACACCACATTGTAGACATTACAGTACAGTAGCTCCGTTGCCTCTTGGCTCAATATATGGCGATTGGCTCCGGATGAAAAAGGCAAAGGCCAACCAACAAACCAACTAACCACTATCTAGGTGCTCGCTAGAAATCCTATTGTCTCCATCTACTAAAAAGCACCTTTACTCTCTGTGTTAAGCGCATTTGTGCTATAACTCCTGATTCGAGGATATTTTTTCCTTTCGCGATGTATACTGCTTTCTTTTTTTTGGAATATGTGTTGTTCTTGTTTTTTTTGTTCTTTGTTTATGTGCACACTGGTTTTCGAGCCGGTCTTTTAAGTTTAGCATTCCGCTGTATTTGGAACATTGTCTCGTGTCTACACGCATTGTCACTTTTCGCAGGCTTCTCTGATCATTCCCTTTCACACACCTTCTTCCGCTTATCGAAAAAGTTGCTGGCAAGGCGAACCCAGGAATCTGTGGTGTTGTAAGTGGACATCTAACAGCCATCAAGATACTTACAGTCTCTCATAGAATACTACAAGTAAAAAAAACACAGACGCTAATGGTAAAAGCAGTTCTCGTTAAGACTCATGGTGTGTAAGTCTATCGCACAGAAAGCAGTCTACTTTTTGCAGAGGAATGTTGAAGATAATTTATTGAAGAACATGTGTGATGCACTCGGACAAACGCATAACCTCAAAAGGGATCCGAGTCCGTTTTGAGTGAACAGCAGGCCACGCAACAACTAGGCTAGGTAGCATGAAACCAATGGCTGGGTAGCAGTAGTGAGTCAAGTCCTTCTCCACTAAGGAGTCGGATGCAGTACTTAAAGCGCAACAAACTGGCCTGCTTTACTAAAACAGTTCATTGAACTTTTTCTCTACTGACCCTCTGGTCACCACAGTGATCACTAGCCTAATTCCGTGAGGCTCATTCGTTTTTACTTAGTATATTTGTTCGACCACCGTCATTTCGAATGCTTCGCCATCTATCGCGAACAATGTGGAAACCGAACTCATTGTTTTGCAGCAACCGTCCTCTGTATCTTTTTCTCTAGCGCATCCACGTCTCTTCAAAACAGATGCAGCTTCTGTCCGTCATTTTCTTCGAACCTGTGACCAGTACGCCAAAGAAGTCACAGCCCGCGCACTCGAATTGGCTGTCGTTGACTCCACTACTACGGAACCTGTTCGTCCAGTAAATATCAGCTGCTGCGTTCACGCAGACTGGTTGGAGTCGACTATTCAACTTGGCTACATCTCAAAAGTTACGAAGACTTCAGAACTGTCAGAGACAGCTTTGCGAAGGTACCTGGAACAAAACGCTGAGGACGATAAGGACTCGTTCAGTCGTTCCACAGTCAACTATCTAATCGAGAAACATTTGAAAATGGATATGTTTGATTTCTCTTCTCCCTCCCGAATGGAACAACTGTTTACAAGCTACATGTCATTGCTTCGTAACAATGGTATGAATTGGCTCATTTAAGACATTCCAAACACTTTAGTTTTGCACATAGTCTCTGCCGTTCGCCCAAAGACTTTGCAGCGATGCCTGGAGACGGATTTGGATCTGGGGCACTGCACATACAGGAAAGAATTTCGAGGTTTTATGAAGCATGAGCTTTCAGTTGCTGACGCTTTCCAAGTTGTAGACAACGGCCCTATAAGGCAAAGAACCACTCGCAGTCGTAGCGAACCAGAAAGCTGCGCCAATGCACCTGGAGAAAGGACGCGGGAGTCAGTTGACATATAGGATTCCTCCCAAAATAATCGACGTTACAGATCTAAACGCCCTTCACCTTTTTGCATTCACCCGCCATGCAAGGCGAATAGGCGCCGTCATTGGATAGAAGATTGTGATTTGGCAAACGAATTAGAGAAGAAGGCGGTGATCGAAAAGATAAAGACCCGGAAGGCAGCAGACGGATCTTCAAGGTCAAGCAGAAGATTATCAGAGCATAATGCTATTCAGGGAACAGTGGATAGGCTACGTCCATCCGCCCCTGGAGAACATTCTCCTTCTTGTCCCATCACAATTTCAGATGGACAGACATCCATCAACGCCACAGGGCAATGTGATGACGGCAGCGACCAGCCGTACATGGAATTCAACCCGAACTGTTCTACATCTGTCATTGGGAAGTCTTGCGCTAGTCAATATCATGTTTATGGTAGCTGATGATCAGCTCGCATGCGAAGATCTCCTTATTCGCCGCCGGGTTTTACACCATCTCCGTGTAGACACCCAAACGCTTTTGGATCACAACAAGTTTGCACTAGATGGGGCAGATTGTTCGCAAGTAGGAAACCCGACAGATGAATTTGACGGAGGTTATGTCAGTCGTATCAAGTTCGTGCGTTTGAACCAAGAACCCACTGCAGATTGGCAACTTACTGAAGCTCAACGTCTCATTCGTCCAACTGTAAACTACCACAGGGAAAAATGGGAGCAGGACACATTCCCAGACCCTAAATTGCTCGATCCTATTGACGGGACGAAGCACAGCGCGATTGTGAAAGCCCCAAAAGAGCAAATAAACGGCGCGAGAAGGAACGGAATGGGCAACGAAGACTCTGAAACTCTCGGACAGATTGTCGAGGAACACAAGAACATTTGTCGTGTCTCTATCTCTGCAGGATCCCCTGCTAACATCCGTTGGTTGGAAATCAAGTTAATGGTAGATGAGAAGCCCGTAAGAGTGGAACTGCGTAACTACTCACGAGAACAGCGAAAATTCCTTGAACGCTTTGTCTCAGATCTGGTCAACGCCAGAATGGCATACCCAAACCCTACTACTGCTTGGGCAAGCGCCCCACTTACCCGAAACCACGACCGGCACGTTTCAGATTTAAGGTAGACCCCTGTCCTGTCAACAAGTTCAAAGTACGCCACCAATATCTGATGCCGAATATTGAACACGAACTAGAGAAGCTCTCCGGCTCTCAGTATTTTGCCGTATTTGATGTTTCCCATGGCTACCGGCAGTTGTCTTTGGACAAAGACTCCCAAGCATTGCAGTCGTTTATAATCTCCGATGGAATATTCTCCCTCACCCGTGTGCTACACGGAACAACCAACGCGACGACGCATTTGCAATCCGTGCCCGCCGAGAGGTTCCCCAAAGATATGTGAAAACTTTTACTATACTGGCTGGATGACATCCCATTGCATGCTGGAAGCGTCGGAGAAATAATGCAAGGAATTCGGAAGCTCTTCAGTTTCTGTACGAAGTACTTCATTCGCCTCCAAGCCGAGAAGTGCATACTTTTCGCAACCTCAATCAGGTGGTGTGGAAGAATCATCAGCGCGGAAGGAGTACGGTATGAACCTCGACAAATGTACGGTCTACTGCATACGGAGATGCCAGCCAATGGAGTGCACCTACAACAGTTCTTATGTGCCATGCAGTGGGTCAAAATGGGTATACCGGACTTTTCTAATCTCATCTCAGCCCTCCATGACTTCTTGAAGCCCGTATATGAGCGATCAGGGAAGAGAACCTAGACAGAAGTTGCCAAACTAGGCCAAACTGGTCTCAGTTGGACTAAAGTGGAGAGCAAAGCTTTCTCAGATTGCGTACATTCCCTTTCCAATTTGGTCACTCTCGCTCATCGTGATGACAACCAACGACTCTGTGTGTACACTGACGCTTCCCAACCGATATGGTCCGGCATCATCACCCAAACACCTACTGCAGACCTTTGCAAACTGCATACAGAGCAAAGTCACAGTCTTCTAGATTTCTGCTCCGGATTGTTCAACGAAACTCAGCTTAGGTGGTCTATACTGGAAAAGGAGGCCTTCGCCATTCTTGCTACGCTTGAGCGAATGCACTGGATGGTCGTCACATCTGCTGTTTTTGACTTGTACACAGATCACAACAACCTGATATTTATCATTGACCCATTCTCTCTTATCCCGGACTTGAGTTTTCCAGCATTGAGGATAGTGTTGAGATGGGATGTAAAACTCAGCCCGTACATCTACACGTGCTATCATATCAACGGCACTGATAACGTCTGGCGGACATGCTCACCCGCTGGGCAGCACCCCCTGTAGTCCGCTGAAAAGTCCCAGTGCTCCCCTCAACCTCTGATGAACAGTTTGTGTGGCCTTCCATAAAGGAAATATGGTCGCCACAAGATGACACTCAGGATAACAGACCGCAAAACGTGAAAAAAGATGAAGGCCTCTGGGAGAACACAATGAAGCCTATATGGATTCCTGATGAAAAAGAAGATCTTCAACTTCGACTATGCATTATTGCACACACTGGCGGAGCAGGACATCATGAACGGGACGCTACGATTAGGACTCTCCGTAAGTTTTTCTTTTGGAAAACTTTGGACAACGATGTCAGGGTACTTTTCCGCGCCTGCGTACACTGTATCTCTACTCTCTGTGGCGACGAAGTACCCCAACTTTTTGGGCCAGCAGTGCACGGTTGCGCACTGAATGACTTCCTCCAGTTTGACTACCTAGAGATCGGTCTAAGCCTAACTGGAGAGAAGTATGTCCTCATGCTCCGTGACGACTATTCAGACTAAAAGTGGCTGTTTGCGTTTCCAAACACCTCAGCGGATAATGTAGCTAAAGCAATCATCGACTGGTGAGCGGCTTTTGCAGTCCCACAAGGTTTGATTTCAGATGCACCGACACATTTTCGTATCGAAACCCTCCGACTGCTGGCCAAGTTTTTGCGTGCTCCCCACCATTTCACGTCGCCACACACGCCTTGGAGCAACGGAGCGGTAGAATGTCTTGGAAAGGTGAAGAGCAACGTCCTCCAGGGAGGTTTTTGGGGACTTAAGTTTTTTCCGGAGCCTCCGGCGTGCAACCTCGTTATGAGTAGGAGTAATCCGCTTTCACGGCGACACCCGGAACGCCAGTGATGCACCGGCGGGACCGGGTGCCATACACGTGGCCGCAGCGCCCGCGCGACACGTGGCCGCCAGATTGGCCCCCTTTGTTAGACGGACATTTAGCTATTTAGGATAGACTTCATTTATTCTATTCTACGGTGACTACAGTACTTAGGCCGCCGGCCTCGCGGCCGCCGGTCCAGTAAAGTCTCCCCAACAAGGGTGATCTTGGTCTTCCAGATCTTAGCTCTGGGTCGAACCGCCTGCGCGGATATACAACTCCTTACGGAGGGATTTCCCGTGGTGCACGGCTTCCCAACCCCCTTGGACGTTCACGCAGCCTTCGTGTGTTGGGTATCTATTCTCACTTTCGTGGTTCCGCCCGTGTATACGGTTTGCTACACCCGGCAGTGCCGGCTATTCCCGAGTCCCTTCTTGCGACTCGTGGTCAACCTCGCCCTCTTGCCTCCGTTCCCATTTTCCTTCCCTTTTCCTCCCCTTCATTGGGCAATTCCTGCTCTCGCGGCTCGAGCTGACACCTGTCGTGCTCGCCACTCTTGTGGGTTTTGCCTCCTCAGAGGATACGCAAGCACCGCTTCGGCGGATATTCTCGGCTTCTTTCAGCCTCCCTGCGCCCGTCGCGACGGTTCGGCTCCGGCTTACACCCGGCATTGCGCGCTGATCCCTGGGAGGGCTCTACCGCGCCGGCTACCTCGTGAGAGGAAGATCCGGACGTCTTCGTAGGTTTTCCCTTTGGGGGCATTGTCCTACAAATTGGTCTCCCGACTTAGAAGTCAAGACCGCTTGTGTCCTCTCTGAGGTTGTTTTCCGTTTAACGGGTTTTCTCTGGTCTCACCGGTTTGCTTTCTATTCTTCCGTCGAGACGGTGTGGCCAATGCCAAGGAAACCGCCTGGCATGGAGCCTCCTGCAACACGCAGCCGTTCCCGCCAGAGCGGTGATGCCAGGGGCACTGATGTTCCACTGGCCCTGGCTCCAACACCGGCTTCCCGGGAGATACCGGTCACCGGTACTGAAGACCCGCAGCCCGATTCCGGGTTAACGACCGTCGCAACGGTGGTTTCTCCGCCTCCGCGGTTGGTCGACCAAGCGCGGATTGTACGCTTGGAAGAGCAGCTCCGCTCCCTGCGGGCTGCTCACAATTCCCTCTCGAGGGAATTCACCTCTTTACGAGGAAGCCTCGCTAACCCCCCTACGAGTGAGTTAGCCGAGGATATCCGCGTATTGCGGTCGGACGTCAATACACTACTCGAGTGTTTTGGCGCTCCGTCTTCCTTCGCAGAAGGTATGGAGAATCGCTTCGAGCGTCTCCGAAGCCGACTTGAGTCGGTCGAGAGGACGTTAACCTCGCCCGCGAACGCGGCTAGACCGGTTGTCTCTCATCGAAAGACCCAGTCGCGGAACCGGAAGAGCCGGAAGAACCGGGATTCTAACCGTAATCACGGACCCCCGTCCGACTCATCATCTGAGTCGGACGGTAAACCGAGTGACTCGGAGAGTTCCGATTCGTCGGTGAGCGATGACCCACAGGATCGTTATGGGCGCTCTTCCCGCTCAAAGCGGTCCTCTGCCACCTACGGGGCCATCCGGTCGCGCCCCAAGGGTCGGCTACATCCGGGCCTCAAACCCTTGAAGCCCACCAACCCTTTGTACAGAACACTCCTGTCCTACCGGTATTACCGGCTAGAAGATTCCTCTTTTGGTCGGACACCGCGTGACACGGGTAAAGTGAAAGACTGCATCAAGCGGATGCAGCTTTCACTTCGTAACCAGTCGTTTACTGGGGATGATCCAATTCTGGTCTTGGATTTCCTACACCGCTTTGTAGCGGAAGCCGATATACTCGGAATGAACGAAGGACAAGCCTACGTGGCGCTACCCTACTTTCTACGGGGTGTCGCTGAAGATCAGTTTTTGTCGGTTCGGGGCTCGTCGCGAGCCTCCGAAGGAGGTGTGACCTGCTGGCCCGAGGCCGTGCAGTACCTCCTCCGTTCCTACGCAACCAACTCCGCGATACAAGCCGCGATACTCGCTTTGCGAGACACTCGACAACGCTCCGGCGAGCTCGAGACCGATTACTCGGTACGCCTGAATAAGGCTTTCCACCGTTGTGGTAATGTATACCCCGCTGGGGAACGCTGTACGGTGTTCATTGATGGCTTGGATCCAGCCATCAAGACTCTTGTCGCCCGTTACAGGGAACAAGAGCCGAAGGTGACCTACCTTGAACTCGTACAGTTTGCCCGCGGAGAGGGAGATGCACTACGCGCACGCATTCCGGGAACCCGGTCGAAGGCCGCTAAGGCATTTCTGCTTGAGTCGGACTCTTCTTCACCGTCATTTGCGACGGATGGCATCCCGAAACAGGGTTATGACAATATGAATGTCATCCATAACGATGGTTTATCTATTCCGACAACGGAATTACCGTCTACGACGGATGGCTCGGTTGACTCAACCGCAAGGGACACGGAGAACGGGCAGGTATTTTATCTTAATGACCGCCGCACTCCGGCCCCCCGTATGCCGAACTCGAACGGAATGACACGAAGTCAGCGCCCTGGATGGGTTGGAAACCGGGAACCCGGAAGATACACCGATGCTCGGAATGCCGTACCGCGAAACGCGGGAGTGACGTTGGTGTGCCACTTGTGCTACGAGCGCGGGCACACCTCCCCGAAATGCCTTTTATCGCTACGCGATATGGCGCGAGTGGTGGATAATTACGAAGCCCTCTCCCCGCAGGAGAAGGGCTCCGTGCCACTCACGTGATATCTCCGCGCGAAGACGGACTTCCCCAACGCATTGGCTCACACTCCGAATTCTCGGTACAAACCGGCTCAGCCGGCACGCGCCGCACCAGCGCCAAACCACGCTGGTGGATCTCCACCCGCTCCTGCGGTAGCTACCGTGCAACGGAATCATGCACTCGTTGCGGAGGAAGTCGGGCCTTCGCCCGACCAGGACCCTGTACAGGGAAAAGAATAGAGGGAGTCTCCCCTTCGGGAGAGGCGTCCTCAGAGTTGAGGCTGACGACGCCCGAGGCGCCGATGCCTCGCTCCCCGGTGAAAATCCTGACAACGAAGGACACCGCAGACGCGGACTCTAAACACCTCGGTGTGTTGCGTCGACCGTGGATACGGATTAGAAATATCGGGATCCCGGATAGAGTCTTGGTAATGGCCAAGCGTAACTACAAGGTTTACGCTGACCTTGGTCTGCACACGCAGTTTATGGTGAGACATCTCACTGTCCTGGATACAGGTGCTGGGCCGAACTTTATTGTGGAATCGGTTTCATCCCCGCCATTGCGGTCACTCATCCGTTCTGAAACGGTACCCGACGTGTCGGACGCCAATAACAACCCGTTGAAAACGGTTGGTGTGATCGACCTGGTCGTCAGGCTAGGGCGGATGGTGGTTAAACTAACTTTTATTGTGTGCCGCTCGCTGGCCGCGCCAGTTATACTGGGATGTCACTACTGCGACAGGTTTGTTGACGCCATCCGCCCACGCCTTAAGCAGGTGGAACTTGAAAACGGATCGACCGTCCCCATTGTTCGTCAACCGCTGAAGCGGGCATCGAGGAAACACGTTCCTCTACCTGCTGCGCAGGAACCCACACCGGCGAACCGGGATCCTACGAAGCTACGCGTTGCCTCGTCAGTCACCATACCCCCAGAGAGCCAGGTTATGGTTTCAGTCATTTCCCGTCAACACGGTCTTCGGGTTGTTCAGCCCTTGCCCTCTTTGTACGAGAAATTTCAGTTAACCGTTGCGAACGGAATCGTGCAAGTCACGCCGAATTCCCCTTTTAGGGTGTTGGTTGCCAACCTGGGGAAGGCACCCCAGACGCTGGCAAAGAACCAAGTCATTGGGTCTGTGACGCCGCACCCGCTCGCGATGCTCCCTACAAAGGTGACAGCTGCCGAAGTACTCGGGATAACCCCCTCTACCGAGGATGGTCTCCCGGTATCCGGTGCAGAAACCTCCGGGGAGGCACAGCAGTTGGCGCTCGATAAAACCGTCAAGACGGATGCATTTCCGACCTCGTCGGTTCCCACACCTGACACCAGGGCACAGCCTACGAGCTACGATAAGATAGACCCGATTAAGGCCCTCGAGGACCTGGACCTGAGTCATGTACCGGTCTCACACCGGGACCGCTTACGCGGAATGCTACGCGAGTTTACCACAATGTGGGACGGCTCACTGGGTGATATCAATACAGCCGAACATCGGATAGACTTGCTACCGGACGCACGTCCGGTTGCACAACCCCCTTACAGGGCGGGACCGAAAGCTCGGGAGGAGGAAGAATTTCAGGTGGACAAGATGCTCCGTGCTGGAGTCATCGAGCCCGCCCAATCTCCTTGGGCTTCACCGGTGGTGCTGGCCCTCAAAGCTGACGGCACGTGGCGGTTTTGCGTTGACTACCGCCGCCTCAATGCCGTCACCGTGAGGGACACCTACCCGATTCCGCGCATGGGCGAGTGTACAGACTCGCTCGGGGACGCTACCGTGTTTACGGCTCTGGATGCTAACTGGGGCTACTGGCAAGTCCCAGTCCGGGAAGAGGACCGAGACAAAACCGCGTTTGTTTGCCACTCGGGTTCCTACCGCTTCAAGCGGATGCCGTTTGGTTTAACCAATGCACCGGCCACCTTTCAAAGGGCAATAGACATACCGATGTCGCGTTTCAAGTGGCGCACGTGCCTTTTCTACTTGGACGACATCATTGTCTTTTCCAGAAACCTGGACGATCACCTGACCCACGTGCGGGACGTGATGACCGTACTGCGAGACGCAGGAATAACCCTCAAGTTGAGGAAGTGCAATTTCTTCACCGACACGGTGAAGTATCTCGGGCACGTCATCCGTCCAGGACGGTTAATGATCGAACAAGTTCGTATCAAGTCCCTCTGCGAGGCGAAGGAGCCCCGTACTCAAACGGAGCTCCGCTCCTTTTAGGTCTGGTCAACGTCTATCGACGGTTTATACCGAGTTTCTCGGATATCGCCGCTCCGCTAAACGCGCGACTGCGGAAGGGCCAGCCACCGAAGCTGGTGCCATTCACCACCGATCAGTCGGAATCTTTTCGCTCCTTGATTAAGGCAGTTACGACAGCTCCCATCCTATCCTTGCCCAAACTTGGGCTTCCCTACTCCATCGACACCGACGCCAGCGACCACCAGGTGGGCTGCGCACTGTTCCAAACCACCCCCGAGGGGGAACGCAAACCAATTGGCTATTGGTCCCGCACGCTGAACGTCCACGAGCGCAACTACTCGGTCTCCGAGAAGGAGTGCCTCGCAGTGGTCTGGGCGCTATCCACTCTGCGCCCATACCTCACGGGCGTCCATTTCACCGTGTACACGGACCATGCCTCGTTGAGGTGGCTGCTGAACATCGCAGATCCTTCTGGCCGCTTAATGCGGTGGCGCCTCCGCTTGGCGGAATTCGACTTCGAGGTCGTCTACAAAAAGGGTGTCCAGAATACCCAAGCAGACGCCCTCTCTCGATTACCTACGACAGGTGAAGCACTTGCCGACCCAGAGGTCGACGAGATCCCGTGCTTTACCTTGGAAGGGGAATCACCGACGGAGTCGGATTGGCCCGAAACCGGGGAAGACACCATGGAAATGGATGAGCTACTCGCAGCGTGCGAGAATGAAACACCCGTACCCGGGACCTTTGTACCCATCTCCACCGAGGAGATGATCCGAGAACAGTTCGGCGACCCGTTCTGCACGCGCATACGGGCTCGCCTAAACGGTGGAGAGGACCTCCCGTTCGAGGTAAACGACATCGGTTACCTCGTCCGGACGGTGGACCACCGATCCCAGATCGTGGTCCTCCACACCCTGCAAACCAGGGTGCTCCACCTCTCACACTACCCGACCCTCGGGGGACACTCCGGTGGGAGAAAACTATATCTAACCCTGCGAAGGGACTTTTATTGGCCCACTATGGCGGTTGATTGCTACGCTACGGTGCAGTTCTGCACCCAATGCGCAAAGAACCGGGTGAAACTCCGGAAGCACTCCAATCGGATGAAGCTTTTCCCCGCAAGGGCGCCCCTAGAGTTTGTCGCAATCGACATTCTCGGGGCTCTACTCAAGACGCGCAAGGGAAACAAGTTCCTCTTGGTTATCACTGACCGCTTTCCGAAGCTGGTGCGCACCGTACCTTTACGGAAGATCACCGCTTTCACGGTTGCGAACGCCTTCGTTACGCACTGTGCGTTCGTCTATGGCCCTCCGATAGAGGTTCTATCCGATAACGGTAAGCAGTTCGCCTCTAAGTTCTTTCAGGACGTCTGCAGCATCCTCGACGTCAAGAACCTGTTTACTACCACCTACCACCCGCAAACAAACGGGCAGGTGGAACGCTTCAACCGCACCCTACTCGCGTCGCTATGCTCCTACGTATCCGATCACCCAATGACGTGGGACATTTATTCTGATGCTATCACTTACGCCTACAACACGCAGGTTCACCGGACAACCGGTCTGACTCCCTTCGAGCTTGTGCTCTCCAGGACACCCCCGCCAGTGGCGGTCGAACCCCAACACAGGGTCAACTCTTTCCCATCCGTGGGTCAATACCGCCTCAAGTGGAAGAACTGGATTACCAAGCTCGTACCGGTCGCCCGGAAATTTATGGAACGTGCCCAGGCCGCCTACAAGCGGGATTTTGATAACCGCTTACGCGGACCACTACCGGCACCGCCTAAGCCGGGAACCTACGTGTTCGTTCGCCAGGAGTACTACAACCCCCGGACCGACAAGCGTCACAAGCTCTCGCCTGTCGCTGAAGGTCCGTTCCGGGTCGTGTCCTCCCTCCCCGGCATCGTTGTGGTGGACAAGAATGGCGACCACGAACGTCTTTCACAAGACCGCATCGTAGCCGCCCCACCGCCGCAGGCGGAAAACGCATCAGCCCCCGTCGAAACGGCCTCGGATACCACGGGCACAACGGTGGCACCACGCCCCGCCGTGGTACCGCACCCCTCACGGGGTCTCTCCGATATACCGACTTTATCGGAACCACCGGCAATGCCGGAAACACCTGGCCCTCGCGGCCAGCTACCCTTATGGGCGCCGCGCAGCGGTATTTATACCCGCCATGCGGGTAGCCCACCATCACCCGTCGCTCCGTCTAAGGAGGGGGAGGGGACCCTCTCAATCGCGGAAGCATCGCCGTCGCAACGGAAGTTTAACCGGACACCCCGGGCAAGGCCCCCGAGCGGGCATCCGGCATCGTCACCGGACGTTACTCCGCTCCCGCGGGACGCGGCGGTCAATCCGACCGCCACGCAACTCCGAAAGGGGAACCGAGGCGCTCGAAGACCCGAAGCCGGGAAGCGAGACCCTACGGACGCTCCGCATCGCATGGAAGCAACTAAGGGCTCCCCGCACATTCGCAGTCGCACACCGAGCATTTCGGTCGATACTGGTACTCTGGCGGGCGCTGCGCAAGCAGGTCTAGCGAGCCACTCCGTTGAGAACGGTACGAACCCCATGGGGGAAAAGGGGCGCAACGACAAGTCGATAACCGCCTCCCTTGCCGAACAATGGGAGCCAACCGTCCGCGACGGCCCGACCACCCGTCCTCAAGGTCACGTGACCCGGGCAGGAGATCGGACCAATGGGCACCCGGCATCCCGGTCATTGGTTGACAGTCACCCCGCGGAGGCGGACCGCCGGGACGGTGAACCACTCACCGCCCGCGGCGCACTGCACGGCGGAAACTGCCCACCAATGGGAACGCCGCATGCCGCAAACCAAGCGGAGGCCTCCGGCGAACCGTCACCAAGACGGAAGGAACCCCGCAAACTCGCGGTAAGAGCGGACTTCAGGGAAGCCCCTACCGCCCAGCGGGAACACAACCCAGCCGCGCCGGCAACTTCCGCGAAGCGGTACGGCAGCCCCGGCAACCCGGCAACAACCGCAGAGCGGAATGACAAACCGGGTGACCCCGAACAGGAGACGACGAGCCCAGCACCACGCGGCGCTGAGGCTCGGGTCACCACCACCCGGCAAGGCCGGCAAGTTTACGTGCAGGAGTACGTCCTCGACCGAATCGTCGGACATAGCTACGATGGGCACGGGGTGCTCCAGTACCGGACCGGCTGGTACGGATACGGGCCGGAGTGGGACACCCCGGAGCCCATCGAGCACCTCCCGCGCTCTGCGGTAATGCAATACCACCGCCTTGCGGGGACCGCACTCCCAGCCACACTGGTAAACGCCCAAGAGGGATAAACCGTGAACACGGAATGGAATGGCTGATGGCGCCACGCGCCATCTCCGTCCATGCCCCAACGCGGGGAAGGAAGCAACCGCTCACGCTATCCCAACCTCGTTGGTGGTCGTGCCAGTTACCTGGTCCGCGCGCGAAGCGCCCACCGTTAAACACGGGACTCCCAGCTAGGCTGGTTCCCTGCAACGCCGGAACCCCGGTTGAAGGCCGGTACCCCGGAAAGAAAGAAGTGGACTTGGGAAAGGGCGTCGGAAAGGCGACCCTTTTCTTTTATTTCTCACTACTGGCAAGGGCGCCTTAGGGGCGCCGCCCTACATTCTACCGGAAGCTCCGGTCATTCCTCCGCACGAGGTGGACCGCCGCCCAGGCGGTTGGCTAGGGCATCCCGCATGGCGGCCACATCACCCGAGATCTCGGAAGGGCGAAGCCCCACCTCCCGAAGGAAGCGCGCGATGACCTCGCCCCGCTCCGCGCCAGCGACGGTTGCGGGCGGGCCCGCCACCGATCGAGTCGGATAGGAATCCGTTCGCACGGCATCAGCAGCCCCGGATGGAGCCGCACCACCGTATTCAACTGACTCTTCACCGGCCTCGCCGGACCCGTCATCCTCCATCGGAGCGTAACCCGGATCCTCCGGTTGGTTGTCGACCATCGGGTCACCATCCGCATAGTCGCGGTAATAGTCGCTCGAGTCGACATACCCTCGCGGGTGGTCGGCCGGGACTTCACGCGGCGCATGCCGGTTGGCTTCCGCTTCCTCGCGGCTGATCTCGTGGTACTCCCAGGGGTCGAAGTAGAAGAAATCCCCCGCTAGCGCGGTATTCCTCCCGAGTCCGGGGCCAGACCCGCGACGCGTTTGAATGCGTTGGGAGTTCTCCAGCGGGACCTCATCCCACTGGACCCCCTCCACAAAGTCGAGGAGGCCCAGCATCTCTTCTTCGTTCGCCTCGCCCCCGAGGGGGATGCGTATGTCCAAACGACGGATCGCAGCCCGCACACGCGGTGGCACATGCCACAATCGGTATTGGTCGTACGCATCAGCGAGGATAAAAGCCGCAGTGCGGACGGCCCATTCGCTTACCACGACGGACCACCACCCCGACTGGGGATCGTTCAAGAACGACGACCCTACATAGGTGAATACTGGGGGCAGCTCAACGAAGCAACCCCAGCACGCCTCCAAGGAGGACCACCAGTCTGGGAGACTGACGTACCGACCACGTCGGTGAGCAGGCGCGATGCGCTCAATCTCCGTGTTCTGGTACGGTACGAAATACCCGGTCCGGGCCCGCCAACGCCGCTCATCGCGGATGAAGTTCTGAAGGAAGTTCGAGCGCGACTGCCGCGGTTGATAGCGGAACTCTGCCCGAAGAATCGGTCGTGCCCAGCAAAGGGCTTCTTGCCGAGCGATCGGTGTGCCCCTCCAAGCGAGGGTTTCCAATCCGTTAAGACGGTCACAGTACGACATTTCCCCGCGAGTGCGGTAAAGGTGGACGTCGAATTCGACCTCTGGCGGTATCGGGAACTCGAAAGGCGCCCGATGGTGCCTGAGATAAGCAATCCGCACAAGCGCGGCTTGAGCCTCCGCAGAGGATTCACCGCGTCGGCGGAGTATGTGGTGTACCGGGATGGCGATACGATTACGCCAATCCCAGGACAGGGTCACCACGCCGGGCAGGTCGCCCGGGAGCATCTCCGAGGTATCGGTGTAGGATTGAATCAAATCCTCGTCGCGGACAGCCAATTGGTGAAACCAAGGCGCATACCGCAACCTCGCCGAGCCATGCCGAGTTCTCGGATTCGCACCCACAAGGGCGTCGTAGGTCGGCCACTGCGGTGGGTCCGCCTGTCCGCGAAAGCGGGCGCCAATACGGCGGTCTTCGTACGCGAGGTTGGTAACATACCCAGGGTGGGGCGCGGACCGGAAGCCGGTGGAACCGCCAAGGGCGGGAGTCGCGGATGTGTTATGACGGTCGGGGTTGGACATGGTGCGTGTTGGTGTGCTGTTGTTGGAATCGGATGCGAAGAGCGTCCGTGGGATCCTTGGTGAAGGAGTGTTGGTTTCCGGAGACCCGGTGTCGGACGCGCTCTTATCATGACGAGCTGCCATGCCGACTTCCTCTTCGAGGTGTTCGCCCTGTCTTAAGGGGGGGGATATGAAGAGCAACGTCCTCCAGGGAGGTTTTTGGGGACTTAAGTTTTTTCCGGAGCCTCCGACGTGCAACCTCGTTATGAGTAGGAGTAATCCGCTTTCACGGCGACACCCGGAACGCCGGTGATGCACCGGCGGGACCGGGTGCCATACACCTGGCCGCCAGATTGGCCCCCTTTGTTAGACGGACATTTAGCTATTTAGGATAGACTTTATTTATTCTATTCTACGGTGACTACAGTACTTAGGCCGCCGGCCTCGCGGCCGCCGGTCCAGTAAAGTCTCCCCAACAAGGGTGATCTTGGTCTTCCAGATCTTGGCTCTGGGTCGAACCGCCTGCGCGGATATACAACTCCTTACGGAGGGATTTCCCGTGGTGCACGGCTTCCCAACCCCCTTGGACGTTCAAGCAGCCTTCGTGTGTTGGGTATCTATTCTCACTTTCGTGGTTCCGCCCGTGTATACGGTTTGCTACACCCGGCAGTGCCGGCTATTCCCGAGTCCCTTCTTGCGACTCGTGGTCAACCTCGCCCTCTTGCCTCCGTTCCCATTTTCCTTCCCTTTTCCTCCCCTTCATTGGGCAATTCCTGCTCTCGCGGCTCGCACTGACACCTGTCGTGCTCGCCACTCTCGTGGGTTTTGCCTCCTCAGAGGATACGCAAGCACCGCTTCGGCGGATATTGTAGGCTTCTTTCAGCCTCCCTGCGCCCGTCGCGACGGTTCGGCTCCGGCTTACACCCGGCATTGCGCGCCGATCCCTGGGAGAGCTCTACCGCGCCGGTTACCTCGTGAGAGGAAGATCCGGACGTCTTCGTAGGTTTTCCCCCTTGGAGGCATTGTCCTACAAAAGGAAGTCTTTGGAACTTTTCGAGCTCTGACTTCGGAACTGCAAATGGGTTTCAAAAAATGGACCGATCTTCTCCCGATTGTCCAAAACACTCGGAACAATACAGTATCTCTGCACCTTGGTAACATTTCCCCTGTTGCTGCCCTTCTGGGCGTTGATCCGACACCGCCGCTTCGAACGATCCTCTGAGCTCCGTCCTTAAAGTCTGTTACTGTCAAGAAGGCCGTTTTGGAACGCGCATTGAATGTTTAACAGCAGAAGCAATACGTCACCGAACTGCATGCACTCCTGCACCGAGTTTTGTTGAAGACTAGAACAATAACCCGTCAGGACGCAACTCGAGGAATTTTTCCCAACTTTATCGAAGGCGACTATGTTCTGGTCGCACAAGAAGATGTTCATGTCGGCGCAAAACGTGCTTTGCGATGGAGAACATCGAGAAAACTAGTGCAAATTTCATCCGAGTATGTGTTTTAAGTCGAGAATTTACAAAACGGTTCTACACAAAAAGTACATAAAAGCAGACTAAAGTTTTATAGCGAGAGCTCTCTTGACCGCGATCGTATTATGAGTCATGTCTTGACATCAAAAACGGGAATGCCTGTCTCTCGATTAATGAAGCTGGTAGAAACTACAGATGGATTGAAAGTCCATGTGTGGTGGAAAGGTTTGTCACACAACCAAAACACTTTAAAGCCTATCAAAAGGATCTTCGAGGATGTTGCCGTAATGTTTCGATGTTTGCTCGAGCGGAAACACGCTCCGGCAAATTTGGTTGCAAAAGCCCGAAAACAACTCTATTTTTTGTAAGAGAGGAGTGTGACGCACTCGGACAAACGCGTAATCTCAAAAGGAATCCGAGTCCGTTTTGGGTCGGCAGTAGGCCACGCAACATCTAGGCTAGGTAGCATGCAACCAATGGCTGGGTAGCTGTAGCGAGTCTAGTCCTTTTTCACTAGGGAGTCGGATGCAGTACTTAAGGCGCAACAAACTGGCCTGCTTTAGTAAAACAGGTCATCGAACTTTTTCTCTACTGACCCTCCGGTCAGCACAATATGGATACATCTTAAAGCCACTAAATAGTCTATAATACTGTAGTCAAATTCCTATTTTACCAGAACTGTTGCCAATAAACTTTGTAAATTAAGCAACAGTGCTGACCACGCACGTGAACACCTTTTTTGCAGGACAATTCCGTCGGGCAATCATTTCACACTAGCAAAGAAACGACTCATAAGCAAAAGCGAGAAAAAAAGCTTAAGTTGTTGAAGATCACTCTGAAGAAGACTTATGTTCATATAAACCTTCTAAAATCCGATAAAATATTGGTGATCACAGGGAAAGCAGCGAAACCCCTTTAGATAAAATTATTTGTGTGAACGTGCTATAAATGAAAACATGGAAATTAAAAACAGAAAAAGCTCATTATTAGAGTTATAACCAATAGATATTTTGTATAACGAGCTCACGACGATATGTGAACCATCCTCTGAAAGGTTTGAGTCCTCGCATAGGCAAACAAATCTAAAGCCAAGAACCCCTGGTTGGGGAGATAGCTTGTTGTATCCGTTGAGTCTTCGAGACACGAGAGTATTGAGGCCGGTATTAAATATCCCTACATACGTGCAAAATACTAGGATAAACTATCCAGCAATGCTGGCAAGCACCTCTCAACTATCCGTTCTACACGTGTTCCAATCTTCTCCATCTAATTGAGCCACGGCGCATTCGAAAGTGTACAGCGCATGAGCAGACTGCAGTTTATGGGCAATGATATTCCGCCGAAGGTATCTCTTTTTTTAACTCGCACATAATGGGAAAATACAGAAGTCTTAGGAAGCGATCTTTCGAGGGGTTCACACTTCAAAGTGGGCTGGCCTGTGCCCAATACCGGAGAGGCCCTCAACGCTTTGACATATTGCCTCATAATTTTCTTGAAGTCCTTCCAGTGGTCATAACACACGAAGTCGAAATCCGACTCGAGTCTATCACGCAAGGGTTTCGGTCTGATGACCGTCAAGATGTGATAAAAGGCTACATTCTGGTTACTTTCAAGTAACCAAACACAACCGTTCATTCGGAAGAGTCGATGGGACGCCATGGAAAGAGATTAAATCTGCGATTCGGCGCTCTTTTCACTAATATCTAACCTATGTTTGGTGCGGACAAGAGTGTTTAGCATTTCCAAATTGATAGAGTCCTTCAACTCTTCGCAATTCCTGGTATCTTATGTCGGTAACTCTGTTCCCGTCAATTCCGCATAGTTGGATAGATTCTCGATGATCCCCAGTACGATCGCAGACTGTAGAATTTTGGGTCAACACCAAACTTGAGACTCACAGAAGAAACGAATTTCGATGCAATTGCTCCTGTTGGGGAGAGTTGTACAGCACGTGCCGCAACATCGCCGCTCTAATGATTGTACAGGCGAACAAAAAATGCGGATAGAACTGGCGTCGGTCTTGGGCAATGTCGGGTGGAATACCGATATGATAACAAAATGCCACGCATCCGCCTGTCTCGATTTTCAGACGCCACTCATGTTTGAGCTCTAAGTAGTCCAGAGACGGTAATTTATGATCAAAGATAAGAATGTTTTTCTGTCGTAAGTGTTAACTAAAGTTGGAGTGGGAGTGATCACTTTAACAAAATTAGGCGTTTTTTCAGTGTTGACTGGTATACTTTCCGACACCGCGGATCTTTTATTGAAGAGATGGGGGCGTTTCTCCTTTTGTAGGTTGCCGCCGGCGCTCACAAGCATCGGCTGCTGTAGACTTTCGTAGAACTTCTTTACGGGTCGGTTACCGACGAAATGCGCAAGTGCTTCGCAGTCTATTAAGACAGAATACTAAGAATCGGTTATATGTTAGGAACTGGCTGAATGGTGTAAGTATTCCTCCAACAGATTAATTGCTCTTAACGCTTTCTAGCGCAGACTTGGTGCGCTGCGTTTTTCTTTTCCAACTTGTTCAAAAAGTAAAAACTATTTTGCCAGCGGCAAGGAGTTTCTGGACTTGCAAGCAGATCTTATTTTAAAATACTGGAAAGCTTTTGGATGATCAAAAGTAAGAAAGCACAATCAATGACAGTGATGATGGCACGTCTACTCACTAAGTATATAATTGTGAGTTCGACAAGAGGGTTTATCTGGTTGAGAGAGTGGAGAGAGGGAAAGAGCGGGAGAGTGAACATTCTTCGAGACCGAGTATACTTTTGTAAAAGAATACCGAAAAGAGTACCTGCAGCCTCGACAGTAGCACAGTACCAAGCGTTACCATAGCACCTGACAACCCAATATGTCTGAATGTTAAAGAGACTGACAATTATCAATTCATGCATGTCAAGATCAGAACAGGAGCAGTGCAATCTGAATGACTGACAGTTTCCTGGACCCCTGAGACTTCTCACACGCAGACCAGACTGCTTGTAAGCGACGTCTGAAAGAAGAACTAGTGATTCAGGCTGACACTATTCGCTTCAGACATGAAATGCTTCACCCCGAACTGACTGCAGAGTTTATTTTTCACAGTGCCAAGCAAAGCATCTATTCTATCATATCTAGCATTCAAATTGTGCGTTTCCCTTTCCGAAGCAGACATGAAACATCTGAATTTGCAAACAGTCAGCCTCACTCAACCCTACTCATGCTCTCCTCACCGGTCTTCCAGAGGCCTTAAATGCAAAACAGAAATGAGGACGCATTCCCCTTTTCTCTTTCAGTCTCCTGAAACAAGTATTATTACTTCTCCGGTCTTACATTCTTCTTTGTTCGTCCAAAGTTAGCAATTTGTTTGCTTCGAAAGGTCATCGCCGATTTCGCTTTCCCCTCTCTCTCTTCTGTGCACGCCTTCGAGAAGCCTACCGTAACTAGTTCCTGTTCGCATCGAATCGCCCAATCTTCTTTCCGCTTTTTGCCATCAAGGGCCCGTCCACATCGCGTGCTCTAATCAAGAAGATCCTCGCCGACGTTTTTCCATTTCAAAAACTTCTGGCAAATAATTCGAGCTAATCATGTCCAAGCACTTCACACCATCCCCCATGAGCCTGGCCGTCTTTGACGAAATCAAGAAGGAGAAGGACGGCAGAATGGCAGCTGCTTTGGAAAGTGTGAGAGCGATTAAGACCCCGCTGCGCTCAAATTGTACGCGAGATTCCAGGGTATCTGAAAATCCCGGCCCGCAAACCGCAGCTTTGAGCTTTTCGGAGAAAGACAAGGCTCAACTTGAGATGTCCCGGGCGAAAGGCGTGCCGAAAAACCCATTGTCAGTTAACTGCCCCAAACTGCAGACAGGTGTGAGCTCGGCACAAGAGACAAACGAGTGTTCCCCAGGACGTTGGCGGGTTGTCAGTGGCATGGAGGGCACACGCGCAGGCGGCGTACACTCGTCGGCTAGTTGCTCCCTAACAAGCAAAGCCGAGGCCGACGAGTGGGCGGCAGAAGTGAAAGCGTACCAGAGCAAGCTGCGTGGTGAACGTAGCTCGGGATGGAAACTAGCAGAAAGAAACCATATCCCATATCAGCTACGTTCGCTGCGCGCCAGCCCTGCGTCAGGCGCATCAAATGGGTGGGAGCTCAACAGTCGGATGGTGAGCAAAGTGCGGGAGCGTATGTCGCGTGGCGTTGAAGGCCGAAAAAGTTTGGTATCGACTCTGGCGGATGCCATGGTTTGGGTGGCGGAGAAGGTGTCCAGGGTGGTAGGCCATTTCTTACGATCCCTCGGAAAGTGGTTTTCTTTCCCAGGATGAACGCGTGCAAGAAAAGTGGCGGTGGGTCATGAAGGTAAAGGAACATTTGACAACATTCTCGGCGGAAGGAGCTGCCCTTAGAGATTTCTGCTGGCTTTCTTGACCTGATTGCTCCATCTCATCTACATGTGGCGGTATTTGAGTACACAATTTCGTCTTACTGGTGGCAAAGAGACATTGTTGATGACTCTTTTTCGCCAGGACCCATGAGATTGGAAGAACGAGCCCGCAGTCAGCTGCCGAAAGATGCAAACTCCGTGGCTTGAAGTCTGACAGAAAGAGGCCCCAATTTTGATTGGTCAACACACTGGCTTGTGCTCTCACGGCGCCTGTGCGTGGACCTGTTGGCCTCGGGCCTTTTCTCTCACCGGTTGAGACGACTCTGTCGTACAAAGTGTCGCGACCTCGAACTTGCCTCTCTGATCTCTTATCAGCTCTGTCGTTCTCGCCACTAGACCAATTTCTCCATACCAAACGGGCTCCATCTGTGCTCTTGTTCTTATACACACCGTGGCTTTCATTTCCTCAGCGAATGCGCAGAATACATGGACTGGCTCAGGTTGCATATTCGAGCGTTTGATAATTCAAAATCAGTAGTAGCGCTTGTGATGCGGAAAATGAAGTAGTTATGATATTGTTCACGCACTGCCTGCTCTAATGCTCAAGTAGAAATATTATTTCCAGAAAAGCTTTTGTCTCAAAATGTGTTCAGTGCTTGCAAATCACAACTCAGTCGGTTGAACGCTAGAAAGACACCACAAGTCTTTATTGTCTTAATTCTTCAGATGATCAGCGCCTTAGTCGATCCAATACCCGTAGTGATGTACTTAAACAACCTGACACTGGCTGACAGCGGATTGTAAGCATTTGCATTAGTTCCGACACCCGAACGACGTCTCTACCATCAATCGATGTTAAGTCAGTGTAAACGACGTTCAAAGTGGACCGGAGAGGAGTTTCCGACGGCCAAACGCTTCCTGAGTTACGGTGTTTTGAAGATTTTTCAACGTCTGGACGTGAAAAATGAGCTAGCACTGCTGGCCGCCCGGTTTTCGTATCTGACTTGGAGCTCTGCGTTACTATTACATCCCCGCAAGCATTTTCGACTGCCGTTCTATCGTCGCAGCGGTATGTTTTTCTCTTCTTGAGCGGCAAGGACGATTTCGAACAACACTTGCGGCATGACTTCTTTGTGATGGTGGGCTTTGGGAAGAAAAGGCGCCGAAGAGGTAGGTCAAACAAACTGCGCATCATTTTTGCAGGGGAGAAGGCGAGGTTATATAAATAGAAAATAGAATGGGCTGCGTAGGTGGACAACAACTTTGGAATAACGAGATGAGAAAACAGCCCGGCTGATAGATCAAACGCAATGAAAAGCGGGATTCAGCGTGTCGGACAGAATTGAAGCGAAGTGAGATCAGCAGATGACGACGTCTCGCAGCTTTTGAAAAGAACGAATAACTTGGCGAGGGGAAGGGTCGTAGTCGATCCAAGGAAAGTGTGAAAGACCTGGTCCGCAGGGGGTTTCGGATGTATCTTGTAGTGTGGGAAGATGAACGGAAAGTAGATCGAGTGTATAAGACTTCCGAAAGTACGAAGCGTGTGGGCGAGCGCACAAGCAGAGATGTTCAGAATCGCAGCGGAAAGCCAGCCACACTTATGAGGTCTCTTCTCCTTAGAATATTGTGGTAGGGAACCGACGCAAACAAAGCAGAAGAAACTTGTGTGGTACAGAAACGAGATACGAACTCTGAATGAGCGAAGCGACTCGAGCTAAGAAAATGACAAGTTAAAGTGAGGACGATAATTTGAGGAGGAGAGAATAAACACACAATGCGACGGAAGGATCCGCGAGGGAGGACAAGGTTTCGGAGAGCGAAGGAAGACTGACAGCGCAGACGAGCTTGCAAGGCATGCCACGCAATGAAGGGCCACGTCGCCGAGGACGTGTGTCGTCTGTCGACACGTTCTTTTCGAATTAATGCTTTGATTCCCTGACACGAAGCCGCCTCGGGTGGCATCTCTTTGAAGTTGAAAGCGCAAATGCGCCAGCCACGTGGCCGCATTCCAAACTCGAAATATCAAAGGAAAATAAAGGACTTCACTGTTTCAGTCTGCATTTGCTCAGATGCTTTTTGCAGGCAATTGTGATTTGCCATTCGAAATCATTTTAAAGTTTACTGTAATTCTTAATGCTTGGCCTCTCTAGCTTTACATCTGCTAGAGTGTGTGCAAACCTTTTGCCTTGCTCGAAACCGCGAAGTAGTAAACTGTATTCCAAACAATCCCATGAACTACCTGGTGTTCGAGACTGTCTCCTCTCAGCTTGAAATACAAGCCAGTGCCCTTGACTACGGGAGACGGTCAAAAGCGACGCATATCGGTTCTCTTCGGTGCATTATGTTTCGAGAGTGATCAATCACAGAGAGCCACCCGCGTGCATGTCGCAGTGTGTGCGTGTTTGCGATAGGATCTAGAACGTCTGCCCAAGGAACGTAAACGATGAAGGTTTCAAAAACCAAAGTCACTCCACAGGCAGGTGAGACATGGTGATGATACCTGTGTTTAGATCTTGAGACATGGCAGGAAGAGAGACTCTATTTTCCGCATGCTTATGGGAAGCGTCAAAAAGTGTTATTGTTTTCACGCCCCTGATCAAAGCCGATACGCAGTTTCTTGTGTTCTTGTTGAATGCCGTCCTACGAAGCTTTGAGAAGGTACGAAACACTTTGTTGCTGTTTTTGGTTCGAAATTTGTATCGCTTCTTTGGAGGAAGACGCAGAGCACATCCGGTTCCCATATGATTCGAATCCTCATTAAGGCTGTGCATTGTCATTTTGATGTATTAAAACAAAACAAAAAAAGATATTGAACGTACCCCGATAAACGAGACGAAGCACAAAGCCAGTCAATGTCTCGGGGGAAAACGAAATGAAGAGAAAGAACTCTTATTCTTGGGTTTTCTGTGGACTCGGACGCGTGAGATGTGAAAAAGGAAAGAAACCCAAGGATATGACTCGAATCAAAAATAGAGTTGCCTCACCAAGTCGAAAAATCTTCAGGTGCAAAAAGAATATGAGTTGGCGAAATGAGTAGCTCGTTCGAATAAATAAACAAATAATAGGAAAGTGAAAAGCAAAAAAAACTCAAAGCAGAGATGCACAAGGGAGACCAAACGAATCGGAGGGTGAATGATGGCGAATGTCCCAGTCTAAGAAAGTGGCGCTGCGTTATTCAGAATACAACGCTGTAAAAACAGGCAGCAGAGAACAAAGAGCGGTCGAATGTGGGACGATCTCCAGACTCAAGCAGATGAAAACAAAAGTTGATTGATGCTCAGGCGATATCCAAGGGGCAGCAGCAAAGAGAAGATTGTCGATGAAAGCAGAGCACAGAGTAAAGAAGTGAAGGAGAAGAAAGCAAAGAATTCTTAGCCGCGCAGAATGAGGGCAAATTTGTTGAAGAAAACGAGCGAAAGATGAGCGCAGAAGCGATGTAAAAGATGGCAAGTCGGTGGATAGAGGACTGGGGCGTGAGGGCAAAAGCGTTGGGAAAGTGAATGTATTGACTGTGGGGAGGCAGCGGGAGGAATGTGAGCGTGGGAACGACAGTGGCGATGACAAGAGAGCAAGGCGGGGAGGGGAGAAATGGAAAGATGACGGAAATGCTGAAGGTAAGCTCATGGAGAGAGCGGGCGGCAGCTGGCGACAGCGAAGCTTCCAATTGGAGCGTGGGAGCGACGTATCTACCTTCGTACTGTACACAGCACACGCGTACACGCAGGGCTCGTGTCGGGCCCTTCACACCTTCAGCACGGCTGCGCTCACCGGCCAACCAACACCACACACGTTGCACCTCCGCCGCGGCGCCGGTGCGCCTTTCAGGCTGCAGTTCCAGCGAGCCCATTCCAACGCCAAGACGGTGGTGCGCGACGCCACTGACTTCACTGTAAGCTGACATTACAAAACCGACCCACAGTTTTCGCCCTCCCTCTGGCGCCCTCGTTCGTAGAGTGCGCAACAACTACCAAGGCACAGACTGAGGTGCTTACAATCCTACTATTTCACAGACATCACTTGTAAGAATGTCGCCTCCATCCTCATCCGTGATCCGTCAAACAATTTTCTCTCTCTCTGTGATTCAGAGTTTGGGAGAGATTTATGGGAAAATTATGGTGTGCCTGGGTTTCGCACGTCTTTCCCATGGCCACAGGTTTTCAGTCATCATGAGCTGCAATTCCTCCAGTTTTAACGCCGTAAGCATAATCCCTTTTCTAATGTAGATACCCAAACAACTTTCACCGTTTGTTGCTCGGATTGATTCTGCGTCTCTGGTTTATCGCATCCAGAGGATGTCGGGAAAAAAGGAGATATGGTTTGATGCAATGGAATGGGCTTTTCAGAAAAATCTGGGATTTGAAAATGTCTTAAAAAGTTTGGATTGTTGCTTCTTTTTATTGCGCCGACAGCGTTTTTTGTTCACGAAAAAGAACAATTAAATGCGAGAAATACCTAAACTAGGAAAATACTACTTTATCAGTTACAAAAATTCTATTTCAAAAAGGAAATCTTAACGTGTTTTTCAAAAGAACTTGGCGGTAGTTCGGTGTTTGAAGCACTTAGTGTAAAAGATGTGCCTTCCGACCAGCACGAGCGCTAAAGGTACTCATTTTCTTTCTAAACACAAATTTGTCGTAGCTGTTGAAACGCAATTTCTAATAAACCCCAGATTAAATGGGGAAATCTTTCTATCATTGAATCTTACTTCACGTCTTTGACGACCTGTTTCTGAAATCTTGAAAAAATAATTTGAATGAAAAAATAATTTCAAGATTTCAGAGTTCTTGAAAAAGATTTTTCTATTTCAGTGTTTTCCAGTGTTTTTGGGGTTCGGGCACCACCTGCGCGACAGGTTTGAAACATGACTGAAATGGATTGAGGTTTGTTCAGGTTTCAACATGGACATTATTGTTGTTCGGTGAATTCACCAACAATCCCTACCAGTTTCAAGGTGTCTGGCTTCCACTAGGAGTCCATGATTTGTCTGGATGAGCTTCCAAGTAATATGTCATCATAAATTGACTGTGCTGTCACAATTGAGTCTTTAGACCACCACTTCATAGTTGCTCGGTCGATGCGGAACACTGAAGAATTGAATTTCCACCCACAAATTTTTGTCTTCGGCCAAGGGCCCCATCTCTTTGTAAGCACATTGATGATTGGTTGAACTGGTTCGAAGGGCAAGACAATGGCCCTTGTGATGGTCCAACAACGCTGTGCTTTGATAGTGATAGATCATTGTCAGTGCACATTCACATGTTAGACTTTTTCTTCATATCCTATTCATACAGTTATGCTCAACGCGATATCCGATTCAGCGCTGGTATTCCCAGCTCTCGTAGAAAAAAACTGGTTTCTGGCACATTTCGCAACCTAATCTATGAGCACTTGGTGTCAAATTAGAAGAACCTGTTACTTGGAATTGATACACTTGCAGAGGACCATGTCGATTGAGTTCTTCAGGGAACAAAAGCCAAGCGTAATTAAAGCAGCGACTACTCTTTTGAGTGTTTCTCAGTCGTATATAAGAGACAATACAATCCCGGAACATGTACGACTTCCAAACCTCCAGCCACTC
Source organism: Agarophyton chilense (assembly GCA_030374765.1). Taxonomy (NCBI): domain Eukaryota; phylum Rhodophyta; class Florideophyceae; order Gracilariales; family Gracilariaceae; genus Agarophyton; species Agarophyton chilense. The sequence goes on from JARGXX010000100.1 coordinate 1,748,163, forward strand.
CATTTCAATACAACCCCCACTCAAAATCGACCTTGTTTTCAATCCGTTTCTTTCAATCGTACCAAGATTAAGCGTTTTCTACGATGAAGACAGTCATCTGTACTTTGTTCGCTTCAGCTCTCTTTGCTTGCACACTGGCGTTCAGAAAACGTTGTCCAAAGTACCGCACCAAGATCGTGAGGCGCACAGCCCATGAAGCCAAAGGTCTCACATCCGCTGTCGAGAACTACAAGAAACTTTTGGGAGGCGAAAACAATGGAAACAATGCAGGTCCACTTCTGTCAGGCCAACGATCCATCAATTGGGATGCTGACATCGTTCCGTTTAACATGCCCGGGAATTTCTTCAACAAGGTGGTCACTCGTGGCGCTGTGTTCCACGCTCGAGGAGGAAAATTTGCTGTTTCGAATGGCGGAGCGTCATCGGCGAAGGATGATCGGTTCTCTTCGTTGCTCCCAGCGTTTGTGAGCAAGCAGTTCCGCCGGTTTTCTTTGAAACGTCTGTTTACTCCCGTTGCTTCCAACCGTGTTACGGTCAAGTTTCAGATTCCTGCGACGGTTAACGCGGGCAGAGTAAGTGGGTTTGGAGCGGTGTTCACCGATGTGGATCTTGCACGGCGTACATATATGATATACTATGACAAGAAGGGATGTAAGATTGCAAAGGTTGTTGTGGGGCGTAAGAACAGGGGTCTCAGTTTTGCCGGACTGGTGGTAGTTGACCGTCACAACCCGAAGAAGAAATTGTCAGTTATTTCCAAGGTGAAGGTGCAATTAGGCAATACATCAATTAAGGGATTCTTCCGTAGTACTTGGCATGGCTTCTTCAAGGACGTGGTCGTGATGGATGACCTTTTCTACGGCGAACCGATGCAATAGAAGAAGCGTGCTTATCATGTTTCTTCGGTGCTACTTGAAGAAAGGATAAGTGCATGTACAAAGGGCAACCGGTTCTCATGGTAGAAGTTTTGTTTTCAGACATGCAATTTTGATGTATGTTGAACGGAAAGCATATTGTCATGGAAAACCACTGAGATTGTCCAAGAAAATGTTTGGAAACCCCAAGAAATAAATAAATGTGAGGGGTTGCAGAGCAGCCACGTTTTGTTGTCACAGAAAAGTACTCTCGAACGGAAAAATTCTAAAAAGGTAAATAGCTTGAGGTTTGGTGTCCAAATAGGACAAGGTGACTGTGAAGTGGGGTGTGGCCAGACACGGAAGCAAAGTGCAGGCGAGCGAAGAAGCACCCGAAAGGGCGAGCCGGTTGCTACCTTCGAAGGTGTATTGTTCGCGACTTGTTCCGCTCCGCACTCCGCCGACAAGGCGCCCCCCGCGCGTTTGTTCAAGCTGCATAATATGCTCACTTATGGTCAGCACGTCCGTGGCGCCCGCGGGGGCACTAGTGCCACGCTCGCGAGACCGCACACAGCGTCACGGTGATACTTTAGCGCCGTTGTGACACAAATTCACGCGCTTGTCTCCGAGGTCTACTAGCTAGCGAACCCTAACACCAATGCCACCTGGCTCGATTCCGCTGGCGCTTCTTGCTAAACCCTTCTCTCTCGCTTCATCCCGAGACGCGGGGGGGAGCGAGGAGCAAGGGGACACTGACGCCTTGTGCCCGTTCCATCTTCCCCCCCCACAATACTGAGCCAACTTCACGTAACCACGTACGATCCGCCGTGCGCCTTGAGCTTCGAGTTGGGCCATACCATATGTGGAAGAACGCACAGGCAGTAACTTACGACATCCGTGTGTGAGCTCGTCACAACGATGTGCACAGTACAAAGTTTATCTGAACCGGGTGTGCTGTAAACCAGCCACGCACGCCGCGCCGTCTCTCTTATACGCTCGCCGAAGCAGCTTTGAGAGCGCGACGTCCGTCGCACGACCAATGCCAGCGCGCGTACAAATATCTCGCCCACCACCACCACGAGATTCAACTTTTGTTTTCTCACACGCACCACGTGCGCGTCGTTTCTCGCTTCCCCACCGCGCTCCATAAAAGCGTCCAAATGCCTACCCGCACAGCCTTTATAACGCCCTCTATCCCACTCCTGCGCGCGCGATCTGCCGTGCTGCCATCTGTTACCCTCCGATACCAACGTGCCCATCGTCGTCGTGCCAGCGCCGCACGCTCCGCCCCCACCATGGTGAAGCCCGCGTCCACGCCCATTACCATTCATCCCGATGATCCGTATACCAAGATCGCCAATGCTCTCATGCCCTTGTACCGAGCCGATCGTGAAAAGTTCATGCGCATCATCACCACCGTCAAGCATGCCAACCGCCACACACGACCGCTCTTTCCGGAGAATATCGATCTCTCAGCCATAGCGCCCGTGCCCGAAGCCGAACGCGAGGCGTTCAAGGAGAAGTACATTAGTACTACAAAGGCCAGCTGGAATTCGCCTGAGGGGAAAGAGCTTTGCAAGGACAATGGACGCCCGGTAATGTATGCGCGTTGGCGTTGGGCGCTGGCTAATATGGACACCTACATCAACATGCTGCGCGTTTATGGTCATTCAGATGAAAAGATTGCGCGCATGTTGCGCGGCATCCCCATGTGCATGGATTCAGAGGCGGCCTACAACGAACTCCGTGAAGCGCTCAAAGCGCTGGCAGTGCGTATTGGCGACGAATTGAACTGGAAGAACGTGGGATTCGTGTTCACAGGCAGCTCGGTGCCGGGTTTCAGTCAAAACCCGCTCAAGGGCTTCAAGGACCTTCCGAGCAAAATCACCGACCCCAAAAAGTCGGATGTAGACATCTGCATTGTGGCGGACGGCGTCAACGTGACGGTGGCGAACAACCACAGCGATGGGGACGAGTTCAACGAGCCCAAGTGGGCATTCCCCACCACTCAGACCGAAATCACTAGTGGCATGCGCTTTGGATGCAAGAATTTGCGCGAGTTTTCCAAAACTGCGGCGGACTTTTACGACAAGTGGTCGGTCAAATTGCCCGGAGGGTTGCAGTTTACCTTCTGCGAGGACGACACCGACATCCCGCCGTGGGAGGCGCGTATCAACATTCGTGACGCATGAGCGTGTTGTTGGGCATGTGGCTGAAGCGTGCGACGTTGTGGGGGGAGCCAATTGGGAACAACAATGTGGCAAGTACGGAAGCATTTTGGAAGCAGTTCGGAAGCAGTTTGGAAGCAGAGTGTGCAAGACGCGAACTGAGCTGCACGCGCGCGTGTCAGGCGCGCGTCGAGTGTACGATTCCCGTTGCGCTCAAACAACTGAAACACGCCGATAGCCAATCAGATGCATGCCCTGCGTGTCATCTCTAGCGGTTGTGCAGTAACCATATTTCGTACTACAGTACTACTTTCAGTAGATGTACTTGGTGGGTTACGACCGACAGCTCCGTCACCACCGCTTGTGTGGGCGTGACACAGCCTCCACCGGTGACCTCTCTGAAAAACAGAAAAGTAAAATCAACTAAAAGTATTTCCAACGACTTTTCAAACAAAAAGCGCCAAACTAATTGTTGCCAAATCAAACAGAATCCATAAGAAAAACAGACCGTGAGATTCCGGAAATTTTTGGAAACCCCCCGTGTGTCACTCAATTTATTTCTTTATAAGGTTTCAATGGAGTCTAGCGATGTGCAAAAAAATTTCAATGAAGAGCTATGTCTTCGTTCCAAAATAGAAGTGAAGGATGTTGAAAAAATTCCGCAAAACAGTTGGAAGACACCTTTTTGCAAGTTTCATCACAATCAGTACAGACACCCTCCAAAAAAAGCCTTAATATTTGATCCTACTTTTCGCGGGGCCATCTCTTTGATTTGTGTTTTTTTAATGTTTTAAGTGCTCTGGTTCAAGTTTTAATCTTAGGCCTCTGCCATTTTTGTCGCAGAAACGATAAACAACCAGCAAGAACGTGAGTAAGAAAGTGAGCTTTCGATGAAAGATTTGATGTTCTTTGTCTAACGCGATACGAATGCGCAAGCGGTAGAAATACACATCTACAGTATGGAATTGTTCCTCCAGTGCCTACCTTACTCTAAGGGAGAAGCGTCACTCGAACCAAGTAAATAGTACTGCAGAAGCGCTGGGATCTTCGTCGCACTGTGATGATAATCTACTACACTAATTAAAATAAACTAATAATCTACATGAATCCACCTAAGTTCGACCCGTCCACGTGTGGCCTGTAAGATACCTCACGGCCCCGCGGCTTACAAAGCTCAACCGTTTTCATCGCTCCTTCACAACTTTTTCAATGCCCAGACTGCACGTAGGAAAAAGATTGCATCTGCATGGAGTTTTTTCGTCATGTGGATTAGACGCAGAGTTTCGTCGGCCCCAGCGCATTTTAAATCCATAAGAGTTTGTTGCAACCGACATTTCAACGCACTTTTGTAGAGCAATCCCAGATGGGATAACACCTCTCGGGTGTTCGATTCGCGCTCTCGTGAAGAGAGGTAACTAAGCGAACGAGCCTTCGTGCCACCAATGCGTGGGTGAGACCACAGTGGTTCAGTCAATACTTACGAATATGATGAACCCAGGAAAAGTGAAAGAGTCAAAAAGAGATCCAAGTACAAGGATATTCCGCGGACAAAGGCAACGTTTAGGGCGAAAATGTAGGGCGAAAAAGGACGCACGACCAAGGGTACAGACCTATGAAAGGGGTATCCACACTGGATAAGCGAAACTAACACGGGTATAAGCAACCCTATAAAAGGACGGTGTACTGTCCTAAACACAGGAAACCCAACAAAAGAAAGGAACACACCAATAACAACGGCACAGTGACGTTTGAGCTTCCCGAGGGGATAGATTAGCCAAACCGGTCGCGGTTCCTCCCGTTAAGAGACGGAAACTCTCGTAGACGACATAACCTAGAGCTAAATACTCAGTTGCCATTTACTTGGTGGTGGCGCGGCGGTGAAGCCATCGTTTAAGTCTATTCTAAACAGTGAACTACACTTGTAGACTATAGTAATGCAAACCAACGCCGGGTCCATACACGTATCCTTTGCGTAACCCCAGCCTTGCACGTCCATCCGTCCACTACGGTACTACTGTATAGACTTAAATAACCTACCTTCTAAGGTGTCTAAAATACTACAAACTAGTATTACTCATAAATGAAGTGACGTGGTCCCCGATATATCGGATGCCATATGAATGGTTCCCCTACCGGTTATACGCGCACGAGTTGCTCTACATCTCCCCCTTTTTAAAGTTGGAGTACAGGGGAAACATCGCAATCCATAGTGACGTACGAACAACGGAAAGAGCAGTCCTTCCACCATGGGTGTCACCGATGTTCCGGTTCGTCGTAAGAAACTCCCGTCTGACTCACTCAGCCCGAGTAATTTTAACATCTTCTCTTCTGCTCAATCGCAGCCTGCTCAATCTTTTCCAAACAGAATGAATCCCTTTTCGGACAACAACGATCAAGTTCCTACCGGTGCGTCGAGCTCTGCGGGATCCTAATACCACAGTGGTTTCCTATCAGCTCCGCTTCCTCAGGGGACTTCGCAACCTTGCGTAAACAACCTCTTCGACGCTCCCGTGTGGAATTCGCCTCAAGCGATGCTCGTCTCAACGAATAAATCTGCTTGGATATCGCGCGAATCGCTCGTTGTGCGAGATCCTTTTCAGGGCAGTTTCCTCTATTCCAGAGCCCCTTGATTCCATCCCACTATGGTTCTCAACAATCTGTTAATCGACTCCTTTGTGGAGGATGAGTATCTTCCGGGTGAACTTCCGGTTCAAATTGTCCGTTCCTTCGATTGGAGGACCCGCATCGCGGTTGAACCTAATACGGTCCTACGCAGAAGATATGAAATTCTCGATGATACGAGGTCCGCTATGGCGCGTCTGGGCTATCAGCGAGTCAGCCGTACCTTTGGTGACTCTCTTGCACCGTTGGAGTACAACTTTGATGTTCCCTTCTACCGAACTCGCGGTGAAATATCCTATGGGGATAACCAAGCTGCCTATCCGGAAACGGAGTACCATGGTCCTGGTGATCAAAAGCTCTCTCCATACATGACGTGTTAGAGCAGACCGATTCTCCGAGCGGAATTTCGATATGTATCGAGACAACCTCAGAGATCCTTCTGTCAGATGATCCGCTTCGAGTGAAAAGCTCGTTCCCGATTCGGGTGTTTCGTACCGTATCCTAACGTTGAGGTTGAACGCCTCCATCCGCGTTTTCTTCGAGGGAAGTACGTACCCTTCCCCAGATGGTGGAATCAGGTCGAAGTACCCCGTGGGTGTTACACCGAACTTCCTCCGTGTCTTACCTACATAGGTTCAAGATTGATAGCCGATGAGCACTCGGGATACTGGAACTTGGTCCTGGCCGAATGGACAACCCGCGTTGCGGCATTCATCCTTTGGGAGGCCTATGGTCAGAACCGATTGTGGTATCTTCCGATGGCTTTTCGCTCAACAATTCGAGCACTTAATCTCTACCCAGCGTTGGGCTCTGAAGAGAATTGTCGTGAAACTCATTACTTACTGAGTGTCATCGACAGTGTCGATTGGGATACTGTCCCTCCTTCGAACCGCGCTCGCGGACAAGCTTCTGCGTGTGATAGGTCTCCAGGACGCCGGCATCCAGGTGCTGGTGACTTTATGTACTACGACCCATGAGAGGGTGTGGTTGCAACCGCTGCCCATGCGGGGGCGTTGCGCAAACTGACTCGGGGCATCCCAGCAGGACATCCAACTGGATTTGTGTACTCTGACACCGCTGCGGTTACCATCGATACCGATCATCCAAACGTAGATAACGAGGATTTCGTGGCCTCTGGAGGGACTGTTCTTATGGGCGTAGCCGGTCCGAGTTGCGATACTCTTGGGGTTCCGTTTGAAGTTGATACGGATGCGAGCAAAGACCAAGTTGGTTGTGCACTATTTCAGACCTCTACAGAAGTTAAACGACATCCAATAGGATATTTGTCCCGCAGTCTCAACGTTCATAAACGTAATTAATCGGTCCCAGAGAAGGAGTTGCTCGCGGTCGTTTGGGCACTAGCGACGCTCAGACCATATCTTATGGGTAATCATTTCAAGGTACACACTGAACATTCAGCCCTCTGTTGGTTTACAAATATAACCAAACCATCGGGACGCCTCATGCGTTAGCGCCTCCGCTCACTGGAGTTTGACCTCGATATTCTTTACAAGAAAGGTACTCTGAACACGCAAGCCAATGCGTTATTCCGCTTGGGAACCTGTGAGGAGACAGAACCTATCGACGATCTCAAGATTCCCTGCATTTTAGTAGGGGAAGCTGATGGCAGCGCCGAAATATCATCGGATGACGTGTGTGGCGATATAATGGATGGCGAACCTTCGAAGCCCCTGACGGGTTCATTCGTACGAATAACTCCTGAAGAGATGATCCGAGAACAACAAATAGATCCTTTCTGTATACAGATCCGTTCTCGCCTCAATGGAGGAGCAAACAGTCCCTTTGGGACAGATGACCAGGGATATCTGCCTCGAAATGCCTACCCTAACACCCAACTTGTGGTTTCTCATTCCTTACAGTAAAGGGTACTCCATTTTTCACACTACTCGAAGTTGAGTTCCCATCCTGGAGGATGAAAATTGTACTTGACCCGTAGAAGAGATTTCTACTGGTCTGCTATGGATTTAGACTGTTATGCAGTACGCCGTTCTTGTACGGAGTGCGCGAAAAATGACGTGAAGTTAAGTAAACACTCGAAGAAGTTGAAGCTATTTCCCGCACGGGCGCCCTTGGAATTCGTGGCTATCGACCTTTTCGGTGAGCTAATCAGGACTCCTCGAGGAAATCGATATCTGTTGGTGATGAAAGACCGCTTTTCAAAGCTCGTCAGGACAGTACCGCTTAAACGGATTAGATCTTATACCGTGGCACAGGCCTTTGCAACTCACTGAATCCCGTACATCTGATCTCAGATAATGGCTTGCAGTTTACGTCAAAGTTCTTTCAAGACGTGTTTCGAAAACTCAAAATAAGGAACCTATTTACTACAACCTACCATCCGCAAACGAAGGATCAGGTAGAACGGTTTAACCGTACATTGCTCAACGTGTTACGATCCAATGTCGCGGATCACCCCAAGCAATGCGATTTTTACACTGACGCGGTAACGTATGCGTACAACACCCAGATGCATAGAGTTGGTATTATCACGAATTCCACCACCAGTGGCTATTCAGGCTCAACCGACGCCCTCCGCGTTCCCCTCACCGAAATTATATCGGGAATCCTGAAAGGAATGATTGAAAGCAATGGTGCCAATTGCCCAGGAAGCAAAGGACAAGGCCCAAGCCGCTTATAAGCGTAATTTTGATGATCGAATCCGCAAGCCTTTACCTCAGATAGCGGTTAACAATTTCGTATTCGTACGGAAGGAATACTACAATCCTTAAAAAGATAAACGGCACAAACTCTCACCTATTGCTGACGGACCTTGCCGAGTCATCTCAGTCGATTAGACCACAGTGGTATTGGAAGATGACAAACAGCACGAACGGTTTTCTCTTAATACAGTGACCAGAGCCCCATCGTTAACAATGGAAGTCGTACTACAACCCCTACCTTCCCCGGTAATGGGCACTCCTCAGCGGACAGTTCGCCTTCGCGATCAGAGATTCTCCTGCACATAACTCGCGGCTTTTCTGACCTACCAAAGCGTTCGGAAACTGTTATTACAGGCTCTTCTACCTCAACGAAAGGACCTCGGATAAACCCGACAATTATCACTAGGCTGACCCCACCTATTCAGGTAATCACGACTCCCGTGAACCCGCCAAAGGAGGGGGAGGCTACAGAAGAAGGTGCTACAAATAAGTGTCTGGTGATCCCCGGGAGTCCCACTCATGGAGATAAAATTACTCGCAAGTTGGCGATGACTGACCACTTCATAGATGGGAAACCTGCGCCGGAAGGGAAACGCAGAAGCGTACAAAAGAAGAAGATCGCCATTGCGAAGAGAGATGAAGGAAGTTCATGAATTCAACCAGGTTGGTACTGCTGCAGAGAAGAGATCACATTTACTGTACAGCATAACACTGCGAAACAACGGTGCACTGCACAGAACCACGTCGGAACGTTATGCCTCACACGCGTAAGCCGCAAACCGTCATCAAACTGGTCTCTGACTTGACAGTGCAGAAAAGATACCCTGGATGGTACTGTACACTACAACCTCGTTGATATACAGTGCCGTGGCAGGGCGCATGTTTATGCCAAGCCAATGAGATTCGCTATGACCCTCTGGGTGTTCCGCCGCCCTGCACAGGGAATGTGAAGCATGAGATTCCCCGCCATGACGGATTTGTCAATTGCAAACGGCATTCCGCTGTTTTGTGGAAGACACCGCTCATCGGTTTGAAGTCCAATCCCCGCAGACCTATTCTGGATTAACTCTAATTTACGAGAGCTTCACGAAGAACCAGGAGGTGATTGAATTGGTCGCTTATAGCGAAAGTTACAATTTCGCCGTCACCACGATTCTCGACGAAGTCGCGAGTGATCCAAACACGTGCCGAAGTTGAAATCCCTCACTTGAGGCTTGCTCCTAAACTCTTTTGAGTCTTACAAAGAATATCTTGACCGGAATACGTCATGATCACTGAAATACCCAAGGTATACACACAGGAGTTTGTGGTGGATCACGTTGTTCGTCACGAAATCACTTCAACTGGAGAATACCGATATCAAATCCAATGGTGTGGATATCATTATGCCGAGGAAACTTGGGAACCCGTTGCGCACTTCCAGAGATCCAAAATTATATCTTATCACCGAAGAATCGGTACACAGTTACCTCCAAACTTGGATTGTACCCAAGTTTGGTAAACTGAAACGGTAATGAAGTCGAAGAAGTCGAGAAGTCGAAGGAGTCGAGAAGCACAGAAGTTATTATGACAAGATGATTCTTACAACTACTCAAGTCACCTATCCACTAGATGGAGGTGAGTCTATCTCTCTTTGCGACAACTACGCCCCAGGCGAAGGACCAGCCCCACCACATTGGGAGTCACCAGCATTTGGGTGATAGCTCTGCGCCACAAGGGCTAAGAGCTCTCCTTTATCAACTATGTAAAGAGGGACTTCCACACTAATGGATTGGAGATGAAGGCGCATCGCCGCAAATTGCGGGGATTCATAAACTGCATCCACGGACGACGTAGAACAGCCAGGTGTTCCGAGTCCACGTCGGTTTTAGCCATATTCATTGTAAGGATTGTGACTGGGGATTGAGGCAGTGACACCTCGGGCGTCTTCAACATCAACTTGGAAGACGCCCCTCCAGCAGAGGAGACTCCCATGTCTAGTTTTTCGGGTTCGAAGCTTCCCCAACAAGCAGTCGACCTCCATCCGGGGAAACTCACAGATTCCGATTGTTGAGTACGACGTTCGGGGTCTGCTGACCAGCGTTCGAATTTTCGATTACCAGACGCGGTATGACCGTTGTCGACGGACCAAAATTAGCTTTGGATGGAAGATACGACCAATTCGGAACCCGAGCTTGATCGGCAGGCGATAGAGATTCGTACTGAGTGACAACATACGGCATCTCTCTAAAGGTTAACGTGCAAGGTGGCGCGATATGACCGAGTCGGTAACAGAGATGACAAATAGCGGTACTCAACGCATTAAACGGCGGGTGAACATTCACGTCCGTCCGTGGGTGTGGTTCAGCATCCCTCCATCCGGGACGGGTTGTGCGCGTGGCGTTTGTCGCATGAGCGAGTTGAGCTGCGGTGACTCTTGTGCCAATATAGTAGGCTGGGTGTCCTTCAGAGATTTCAACAGAAGTAGACGGCAAGTCCATAGTGGATATCGAATAATTATCATTCCCAATGAAGTGGAAGTTATCATGGTCCGTTCAAACGGGTCCTCTGTTTAAGAGTGAAAGAGACGGTGATGACACTTCGGCGTGAAATAACTCGGACGGACGACGTCCAGTAGGTTGTCAGGAATGGAGTGAATCTCCCTCAGCTAGGGCGTACTGTACCAGTTCCAAGTAGGAAATCCTCCGTTTTTCTTCACGGCATCGCGCAACAAGGGCTCTTATGGCAGGATCAAGTCCATCAACAAACATTGTACACCACTCGGGCGCGGAATACACGTTACCACATCGGTGAAACGTCTTATTCAAACGAGTTGAATAGACCGTCTCGGTTTCACCAGGCTTTTGTTTCGTATCGCGGAGAGCGAGGATTGCATCCTGAATCATAGTACCAGTGGCTTATGACCTCAAAAGGTATTGAACGGCTTCGGCCTTCCAGGTAAATCCTCCTTTCGAGGCTCTCCAGGATCCTCGACCTGAATTGTACTGATCTTCGCCCATTCCTTTAAGAAAATACGGTAGGGTAATGTAAGCTTGCGCCTCGTTCATTCGGAGGATGTCAGTTTTCTGAACGAATCTTGCAAGAAAGTCAAGTATTAGAATAGAATCTTCACCATTGAATTCCTGCGAACGCATTGTAAGACCCATTCTTTTGATACATTCTTTGACTTTTCCAGTGCCCCGGGGTATGCGACTCGACGAGGAATCGTCCAGCCGATAGTAACGGTACGAAAGTAGCTTCCGGTATGACGGATTCGTCGACTTCAGCTCCTTCAATCCAAGGTGACGGCGACCCTTCTCGCGGGAGCGAACGACTCCTTGAGTAGTGCGAGTAGACTTCGAACGTGTCATCCGAGAATTTCGGTTGTTCTTATCCTCTTCTGAAAAGTCAGAGGATGATTCCGCAGAGTGGCGGTTAGAATCTGAACTAGATGAAGCCGAACTGTAAGGTACCTCTTTTTTTGGAATGACGACGACTTCGTTTCTTCTCGAATCCAATCGAATGAACTGATATGGCAATTTCATCCGCCTTGGCGTTAGCTTCTTGATCCAATCGGATTGTCGCTTCAAGCATGTCCAAACGACCTTGGAGTCGTTGTGTGTTGGCGCGGACGTCATCAACGTGGTCTGCGTATTCCTTTTTAAAAGTTCCTGGAACACCCAGACATTCCAAAATGGAGTTAACATCTCTTTGTAGGACTCGAATTTTTCCTGAAACATCCAGAACAAGGGGGTCATCCACAATACGACGGAGTTTGGTAACCTCTTGTAACAGAAAACTATGAGCGATATTTGAAATGTGTAAGCGCGAGTCCAAGTTTTGGTACTCAGTCGACTCATTTATTCGGTTTACCTCTGACGGTGTTTCAACCGTTGGCTGCCGTACCGCACAGGCGACCAATTGAGGTTCAGGAGCAGCTAAGAGCGCTCCACAAGCTTCAATATCAGTTTGATCAGCAATTAATTCCTCCGGGGCGGACATCCGCGAGTGCGGTTCAGCACGTACTGTACCCCCCCTGCCGCTCGTGCGGAGCCCTTCCTCGACGTGAGGGCAGGCTGTGACATACTGTAAACAATGAACCGACCACTTCGAAATACCAATTAAACCAAATCGAAAGCCTCCAAGAGCAATCTCAAAGTAGCAATGAATATCCGTAGGAAACGCGATCCTAACTTCAAACCTTCAATTTCTATCAGTTTCTTTTCTTCTAAGTCGGAAGAACAGATGTAGAGCGATCGCAGATGGGGAAATACCTCTCGCGTGTTCGAGTCCAGCTCTTGTAAAGAGGGGTAACTCAGCATACGAGCCTTCGTGCCACCGATGCGTTGGTGTAAGACCACAATGGTTCAGGCAATACCTACGAAGGTGATGAACCCAGGAAAAGGGGAACAGTCAAAGGGAGATCCAAGGACAAGGATAATCCGAAGACAAAGGCAAAGTGTGGGGCGAAAATGTAGGGCGAAATAGGACGCACGAGAAAGCGTATAGACCTATGAAAGAGGTATCTAAACTGGATAAGCGAAACTAGGACGGGTAAAAACAACCCTGTACAGGGGCTGTGTACTGTCCTAAAAACAGGAAACCCAACAAAAGAAAGAAACACACAAATAACAACGGTACAGTGACGCCTGAGCTTCCCGAGGGGATAGATCAGCCAAACCGGTCGCGGTTCCTCCCGTAAAGAGACGGAGACCCGCGTAGGCGACATAAGCTAGAGCTAAGCACTCAGTTGCCATTTACCTGGTGGTGGCGATGGCGGTGAACCCATCACCTAAGTCTATTCTAAACAGTGAACCACACGTGTAGACTATTGTAGTGCAAACCAACCTTGGGTCCATACACGTATCCTCTGTGTAACCCCAGCCTTGCACGTCCATCCGTCCACTACGGTACTACTGTTTAGACTTAAATAACCTACCTTCTAAGATGTCTAAAATACTAAAATCTAATAATACTAATAAATGAAGTGACGTGGTCCCCCATATATCTGATGCCATATGAATGGTGCCCCGACCGGTTATACGCGCACGCGTTGCTCTACATCTTGCCTTTGTCCCGGTGTGACGGAGGAAAGTGGTGCTGGTCGAAATCTGGGATGTATGGTGCTTATGTAACATGATGAGTCTCGAGACTGCGTGAAACCCAATTGCCAAACATACATTGTCAAAGTGCACTGGAATATAGAAGTAATTCAAAAGAAGCAAACGAGCGCAAAAAGTGTTGTTAGGGGAGACACCAAGTCCTCAACATTTATCGAGCAAAAGCAGGGCGTTGAAAGAGGGTGGAGATGCTCTCGAGGTGGAGTGAGGGGCTGAAACATCAGCACTGCAGCTGACAGGATGTGCATTCTTGAACTGCTCTGAGGGCCTAAACACGCAATTTTCCAAATGAGGGGCCTTTTGCTCGAATTCTCATTGACTGAAAAATACGCAATTAAAACGCGGCCTTCAGCAGCATGTGGCGCTGTGCATATAGTAGATTGGATACCCTCGCATCTGCTGACAAGTTTTCAACACCTGTCAAGTACGTTATACGTAACTATTTTCTAACAGAACTCAGTCGCAAACGAGTTTAAATACTTCAATGCCTTTCTATTAGGCCTAATTGCAGCCACGCAGCCCCGTGTTTTACTTCTAAAGAGCGTAGTGAGCACATGTGTGTCAATTATTGACCACTTATGCTAAATAAGAGCAACTTCATCGCTGGGCATCAAAGAGGTAAACGTGTAGACAGCTGTGCGCAGTTTATTGGGTAGGTATACTTTTACCGTTTAGTCTCTAGACAAATGGGTTTGATGGCAGTGCGCACTCCCACCGGTGCCCACATCTCTCCTCAGTGCTCTTTGAAATGGGTCCCGAGTACTACAATTTCCCGCCCACCCCCGCATGGAAGACAACTTCCTCTTAGATGAGATCGCGCAGGATGATGAAGTGCTAAAAATCGATGCCAAACTCTTGCAAAGCATCGATGAAAAGAAGACTCTCCGAAATTGGGAAGAGTCAGTATCAAGAAGATCGGCCAAAATTGACCGAAATAGAGCAACAGCAGACCAGCGTCCCCCACAGCAGTACTTTCGATAGCACCCAACGTATAGAAAAGCAATATATGACAGACGTTTGCATGTGTCTCGCCCCGAATTCGACCAAATTTATTTCTGCAAAAGAAAGTATGATGACTTCTTTATTCAAAAGAAGAACTGCACCAAAAACCTAGATCTCAACTCGTATTAGAAGATCCCGGCTGCCTTTTGACTGATAAAATATAAAAATGCCGCAAATGCGATTGACAAAAGCCTTACTGGGGAAAAGAAATTTTCTCTTTTTTGTCTTGCGCTGGTAGGCAGAGCAACAATTTTTTTTTTCTATTGAAAGTACCTTAAAGAACCAATTGACAAAAAAGTGAAGCCTAAATTACGTGATTCAGGATAAAGAGGGTTTCTGGCGCTGTTTTCAGCTTAAAATGCTGCAATTTGTAGTGGTTCAACTAATCAACGCATGTAATAGACAGTATAAAGGGGGTAAAATTGGTACCTAAAGTTACACTAAAAGCCATCCACGATATATCTAAATAAATTTCGCATGTTCTCTTTGAAATTCCACGCTGGGAAAATGATATTAAAGCTGTCAAAGCCTCAAATTTGACGTAATTAATTGCGGTTGAGACCGAGGTTCTTACTTTGTATTACTTAATAGAAGTGAAAAGGGGCAAAAACCCGTACTGGCTTTTTGATAAAATCTATCTGAAATGGCCGGTTTTTGGTAAGACAGTGACGTTTTCCAGCAACAAGAAAGAAAAACTTTTGGCATGGAATCAAGAAGAAGCACGAAAAGACGTATAGAAGGCGTTTTGAGTTTCGAAATGAAAGTGACACATGAATGTACGTCCTTGTCGCTTGTGGTCGAAGAAGACTATGAAACTTATAATGAGGTGCTGCATTATACTTCACAATATCGCAATGGAAGACTGAGAATGGATTCCAAAAGAAGAAGCAGAAGACGAAGAGTGCTTTCTAAGAGTAGAAAACGGAGGAAACCAAGTTTAGGGTAAAATAACGCCTTCTTCAGAGACGTACAATGTCCTTTCGACTCAAAGCAACCTTGCCTCTCTTTTTTAAATGAGCGCCTTCTTACAGAAAACGCAAGGGTACTACAAAACACATAGGTGAATACTCATTAAACACTTGTGTGAGCATGAAGGCCAAAGATGAAAGTAAACAAAACGGCGCTATACGTCAATAACACGCATTGGCTTTGACGACTTTGCGGTGATACGATCAGCATTACAATCGTGAAACGGAACGATACCGCAAGTGACCATTTCTGGACCATCATCGCGCATGCTGAAAGTTATCTTTGGCGGTAAACTAGAGGATATTTCTTGGAGTGACTCCCAATCAGAACCAACTTAAACGCTAGCTTCTCTTTGGATATTGCCACGGTCCAACCATCGCGGCCGATAGTGTATTATCGGCTGTAACAGAGAGAGCAGACACCTGTGATAGCGTTCGCACTGCAAATATGGGTGCTTGCGGCGAAGGAAAAAGGTAGTGATAGAGCTACAACACTAACAAACTAGAAGATGGGGATTGTAAAGCCTCACTGGCTGATGAGGGTGGTTGATAATCTAGGGTCGTTGTTAAATGGATAAATACTTGTGGTGGTCCCTCTGGATCTCCGGTTAAGGGATGGTGAACATGGAACAAGTCAGTTGTGAACCCGTTTTTGTCTCCTTTACATTGGAGTTGGCACTCACCTCTGTACCAAATGTATTGTTAAGTATTGAGCAGTATTCGGGTACTAGGTGGTATCTGAGGCAGGCTAAGGTATGCGAGGTAGCTGCCATGCATTAGTCAGATGACCTTGAGGTGCAGCACCTTGTGATTATATGCTCTCTTAGACAGCCAAGATGTATGTACAATACAAGTAATAAAATTACTAAGCTAAGCGGGTGCAAGTAATATCAGTGCTCTCGTGCATAATGGTTCTCTCGTGCATCTGTTTGTATTCTGTCGACATACGTATTCCCCCTTTTTTGGTTACCCAAAATTCTTCTGTGAACTTTTGGTTTCAGATACGCTACCGAAGTCTGTGTTCAGTCTTCCTGTGTAGAGTGTCAATTGTAAGGCATCACTCAGGCAGCTGTCTTTCTTCGTCAGCGGGTCGGCGAGGTTGACTGATCCAGGTATCCATGATATGGACTCTACAGATCCGGTTTCAAATTCAAACCTTATGCTACTCACATCTCCTCTTATTGTCTTGTCGACCGAATTCTTTTGGGTTGACATAGATGTGAATCTTTTGAATCAACTAATATTCTCAACTTGATATCAGCATCTAGCAGTTCTTCGTACGCCTTCTTGATAGTTTTTCCTTCAACTATTCCTTCTCCAGCAGCGAATATTTCCGCGGCCGGTACACTTTTTACTGGTCCCTTTTCCCTATGCGACATCCATGAAATGACATGGTAAATCGAATCTTTGTTCATCTTGCCAATCAATAATCCAGTTAGTATTCCCAATTGTCCAATTTCGTCTATACGTGACGCATCTGAGAACACTAATATACCCAGCTCGTATTCTGCATCATCCATAGGTCTGGGGTAGGCAATCGTGGTGCCTAGCTTCTTGAGCTTTCTGACAGTATTGATCTGTTCAATTATGTGTGTCACTCTTATATCAGGTGCCTTTTGCTGTAGGTAGCTGCTGTAAAAGGAGCAAAGCGGTGATGCGGCCGTTCCTATCCAGCTTAGCGAACTATTCACAGACGCGAACGCGCTTTTCTCAATTTGATTCAACATATCATCATACTCTTTCCGTCTTGGCCTTGATATTGGATATTCCATCACACCTTCCATTTTATCGTCAGCATTCGTCTC
Source organism: Agarophyton chilense (assembly GCA_030374765.1). Classification (NCBI taxonomy): domain Eukaryota; phylum Rhodophyta; class Florideophyceae; order Gracilariales; family Gracilariaceae; genus Agarophyton; species Agarophyton chilense. The sequence continues at coordinate 1,765,362 of JARGXX010000100.1, forward strand.
TATAGTCATATCACTGTTCTGAATGGTATTTATGCCGAAGAACCTGAGCTTTCCGGGGCCATTGTTGACAACTCCAAACTTGAACTTGCCATTAAATGATTCAATGAAATTTTGTGTTCTGTTGCCATCTCCAGCTATCTTCAGGTCATCAACTATTTTTGCGACAATTAATACCAACTTTCCATTGTCCTTTTTATAGAACAGTTGAGGTATATGTGCTGATTGCAATAATCCAATATTCTTCATTACTGTGTCAGATGCATCTTGCCATTTGGCGTTTGCATTGACTAGCCCATATGCAGCAGCGAGGAGCAGCCAAGCGTGGGTGGATTTCATGGTGCTTTCTTTGGGCGGTCTGACGTAAACGTCTCTTTGGGCTTGCCCTGTCTGTAGGAAGGCAGCAGTAACATCTGCCTTATGTAGAGTCCAGCCTTTTAGGGACGCAATGCTTTCCAATATTCTTAAGCCTGTTGGAGGAAATGTCGAACAGTCTTTGCTTAAGACATATTTTAAGTTGTCCTCATTCCCGTGAGGAGCGATCCGAGCTTTAATTTTAAGCGACCCATCGTCATTGTGCTTGACTTTATACAACGTATGACTGCTGATGATGTTAGTTCCGGGTGGTACATGCCTTCGGAGCACTGGTTTGGCCGTTTTGAGGAAGCTCTCTTCTTCCTTGACGTGTGCGTTATGCACAGGGTACTGATCAAAACCTTGTGATTTGTGTTGCAGGAATGGTTTATTCCCGAAATGATCAAGCATTTGTTTCAACACGGTTGCTTCTAGACTTTCAACTTGAAGTGGTTTAGCGAGCTTGCTTGAGCTGGCGGGTAGACTGTCCGTATGATTCCACACCTCCTTCGACATATCCAAAACCTCAGTGTCTCCATCGTCATAATTAATATTGACGTGTCCGTTTTCGGCTTCACTGTGTACGACACCAGGATAGAAGGTGTCGTCTAATGGCCGATAAATTTCGACGCGATCTCCAATATCGGCGCCATTGCCGTGTTCGGCATCAACAAAGACTGACTCAGAGTCATCATAAGTGTCAGTAGTTGTCTGCGTATCAGGTGGCAGCAAGTCGTCAGTGCCATTTGAGATGTCAATGGTGTCAAGACCATTTTGCACTAACTTGGCCAGGCTGTTAGCTTCGAGTGACATTCTTGTGTCTTCAAAAGCAGCTTTCATCGTTCTGCCATTGACTCCAGGTACAGTGACAGTTCTCGCAGAATTGTCAACACTGATCACAGTTTTAGGCATAGTCCATCGTCCACGCTTGTCCGTGTCTTTTTTGACGAATACTTCGACTGAATTGCCAGGATGAAATAGCTCATCATGGATAGCCTTCGAGTGCAATATGCGATTGAGTTTGCGCCTCGCAATGAATGCATCTTGTGCTGCAATGACATCATCGGGGATTACATTGTTATGTGACCCGTTAGTGACAGGTTTGGTAAAACCTTTTGCCATCTCAAACGCTGACATCTTGTCATTACCATAGAGATCGTTCGAGATCGTTACTGCACTGTAGGCCGCTCGAGTGGGATTGAAGTTGTCGTTGGCAGCTGCCTTGAGCCTGATGAAAATACTTCGAATGATTGTGTGTTTAGACTCAATTGAGTTCTTTGCATGTCTTCTGGGTGGAACTGCATGCATTGGTATGTCAAGCAATGAGCAATAGTCGCGAAACGCACCAACTAGAAATGCCTTGTCCCCTCTAATTGCCTGAGGATACCAGAACTGAGCTATCCAGCTCGCCTCAAATCCGGTGATGGCATCATCAAGAGCCGTAGTTTGCACAACCGCTGCCGTAGAGTATCTGGATACCATATCCATGCTGTGTAGGATACACAGTTGATCAAGAAACAAGTGATCAATGCAAACAACCTCATCGAAGGTTTGCGACAGCGTACTTATGGAGACTTTTCTGGTTGGCGGGGGATCAGCCGTGGATCGACATGCATTACAGTTTGCAACGACATCTGCCAGGTACATTGCAACTGATCTGTTCCAGAGCCTGTTTCTCTGAAGTAGCAGCTTGAAATCTGAATAACAAGCATGTCCACATATGTGCTTGTGAACTTTGTCGACGATTGCTTTGACATCGGACCAGGGTGACTTGTCCAACGTCACAGCCGATAAGCAGTGGAGTGTCGAGCCGATGTACTTTTCATTCGACATGAACTTTTCGGCAGGAATGAAACTTAGAAAACCAATATCTATGATCGAGATAGAGTCACTTTCTCCGTAGGCCTGGAAGCACAGAGCATTTTGGCCTATGTGGACAATGTTTGAGCGACGCGTTACATTCCTCCCGATCACCCACTGCGAGGAGCCTTCAAGGACTAGGTGGGTGATCTCCACAAGGTTACCATTGTCAGACTCTACCTTTAACACGATAGATCCTAGAATTCCTCGGGATGGACTGGCATGAGCGCCGGTGCCATATTGCCATCTGCTGTGGCCAGCCAACACTGCCGGAATCGGGTCCAGGGTTGTGTTGGAGAGTAATCCAAGCTCATCCGAGAGCAACTGTAGCTCTACTGTCCCAATTGCAGAATATGGAGCGCCGTCGTCTACTAGCGGACCAGGGCGTTCGGGGATCTAAGTGGTGGAGACATGTCCGGTTGATCCTACCAAGGTCGCGGAGTTGAATGATACGGTCTTCTTGTTGCGATCGGGCTTACTTTAGGTGCCATTTCCGTTTTGAGAAGATTGATGCGATGACGTGACAGGCGCATCGAGGCAACGTACGTGCGATGGAAGTGAGCCGTCTGTGGAGCAAAACCCGGCGACGGGAAGTGCTCTCAAGGTGTTCGAAGCCTTGCTCCCTGGGGGAGGCAGACTCAGAGACAGAGCCCTCCGTTCCACCCGTAGTGTGGGGTGTAACTCCCACGGGGGATTCCGGCAGTACCGACGGAGGTGAGGGGTAGAAACCGTGGATCGGGAATGGGTATGGGTATCCCAAAGAATGGGGGAAAATCCGGCGATGAGGAAAAACGGGGCGAGGGTCGGGCACTAACAGGCACCGGACCCGAGAACCAGAAAAGGGGAAAAACAACAAAAGAAACCCAATACAGGGGCGAAAACCTGTCCTCGAAAGGAAACAAAAAAAGCACGCAACAAGTAAGCAGAACCCCCACGGGGTATCGTGCACGCAGGTCGTCTGAGCGGTCCCAAGGGGGTGGTTGCACGGAACCCAAACGTGGGCACTCTCCAAGTGGAGTCGTGTCTCTACGCAGGCGTTGCTAACCAGAGCCCGTTCCGGGTTGTAAGGCCGAAACGATGGCGACGAAGAACCTCTAAAGGTATCGAAGACCAACCTTGGTTACCGTTTACTTTGAGCTCGGACTGTCAGATCTCGCCTCCCTAAGTAGGGTCCACTAACTAAACTCTACAGTAGTGCACACCTGCTCAGGGCCATACACGTGGAGATCCCACTGCGAGGGCCCCAAAAGTCCAACGTTCTACAAATATCCGAAAATCGGTGCCAGAATTAAGCCACGTGTATCACGGGGCCAATCCAACCATGGGCCATCCGAATTTTCTCTTATAGGCGAAATATAACCAGAAAACAGTGCCACCTCAGCACACCTTAGAGGGGATCATAGTCATAACCCTCGGATGGTTCAATCCTCATTCTATGAGTTGCATCTTCAAGTATCCCCTAACTGGCCGTTACTCTACATCTCCCCCTCCTTAAGACGAGGAAGAACATTCCGAGCCGCGGGTGTCTCGTTTTCCGGTCACTATACATACTTCTCTCCCAATGGGTCCTTCACCACTTCTGAGGATCGCCACAAAACCGGCACATCGGTACAACTTTCTTCTACTCTTCCGGCTTTCGGCGATAAGCAACTTCTTGCAACAGCGGTCTCAACCAGCCCTCTCAAGGGAATGAACCCATACGTCATCAACCCACTGTCGGGGCCATCGGCCTCCGCGCCGGCGGACAACGAAGCTCCCCAGCAGGGTGGAGATTTCTCCGATGCTACGGACCATCATGCGTCAGATCGACCTTGTCCCAGCGTTGGGTTCGGCCAGCAATGTGCAGGACCTGTATCCAATCTTGGACGTGATCGACAACACCCAATGGGATCGAGTTCCAATGGAAAATCAGCCCGCAGGGGAAGGATCCGCGCGAGACAAGTCTCCTGGCTGGTACGATCCGGGCTCGGGTAACTGGGTCTATTACAATCCCTTCGAAGGGGTTCGCATCAGCGCGGCGCAAGCACGGGCGCTGATGGACTTGCCTCGACCGATGCCGGTGGGACACCCGACGGGGTTCATTTATACCGACGATTACGAGTACGAGCCTCCAGTAGACCTGGACGATCCAGCGTTGGATAACGACGTGCCAGCTCCTAGTGGAGTACTCCCTGTGGAGCCATCTGCACCCTTCCAACCAGTGGGAACGACCTCAGCTGCGGCGGCGAATGCATCCGGTGGCGGTCCATCTGCTCCCCCCGGGTGGGGTGTGAACACCCTTGCGCAGGCGCCGGTTGCCACTTTGCAAGCGGATAGTGTGCGACAAGGCCTCGTGAACGCAGGCATTCCGATTCCCCCGGGTATGACGGATGTGAGCCAGATGTTGGCTTTCGCCTTGGCGTACCATCAGGGTCAGAATCCCAACGGTGGAGCGGGTCCCTCCTCGGGCTTTCCGTGGTTCCGCCTTCGGGCAATTGTAGAGTCCATAGCTTGGCGACAATAGTAAACTTCTGATATTTGCATAACTTCTTTTCTTCTTCCTTCCTAGGATTTTAACTTCTACTTCATCTTCTTCATTCCTTCTGAGGATCTTCTTCATCTTCTTCCCCTCCTAGGGTCCAATCTTCTTCTTAATCTTCTTCTCCACTTCGTGGGTCTTCTTTTCCTTTTTCATCATAAACTGTCCCGATAACCGGTGTTGTGTTCCCCGGTTAACGGCGCTAGGCCGAGGGCCAGTAGACATTCCCTCTCAATACTTGTTCTTCGGGATACTCTCCTCAATTCCTCTTCAGAGGTCCAACATCTTCCTCACTTCGAGGTCGCATCCACAACAGTTCCCGTGGTGGCTTACCCGACTTGGGCACGATCCAGACTTGGAGGCAAGGTTACCCGAGCGCGTCGGTGATAGGATAAAACCTTAGACCTCGGAAGGTGCTCAATGGGTTCCAATGTATCCTCATCAGGCGAGAATCCGTACCATCGGACTTGGTAGCGAACTTCTCCCTCGGGGGTGTAGATCTGACGCACGATGCGATCGATAACGAATTCCTGCGGGTACACTTTTCCCTGTTCGGGCTTCTCTTCCATCTTGGAACGCTCTAGTTCCCTTGAGGGTGTCAACGTAGGGACTAGACACACCCCGGTGGGTTCTTTTCCGTGTTGCATGCGGGTCTCAGCACTTCGTCCAAACGGTGCCGAATGGCCTGTGGGCTACGTTGTAACTTCCGTCTACGGAATCAAAACGGCCCAGTTTTGGCTTCTTCTTAAAGCTAAGATCTTCCCGATAACAACGGTGTTCTTAGAATCCGTGACGGTTGAGAAACCGCGACGCGGTAGTGTCTCCAATCTCAAGGAGGTAAGACTTCAACGTCAACCCGAGCTACGGGGACGAAGGTTGCTCTTGTGCAACGCGCCGTGCGACGGAGGCGGTTTGCGCGACGGTTGGTCGTCAGAGCCTTTTGATTGGCTCAGTGCCATTCGACGTGGGCCACATAAATGCGAGGGCGCCGGCTGCCACTCCGCAAGCGGATATGAGGTGGCGCTTGAGGCACGCGCTAGCACTCTCCTGACCTGTCCCCGATGGGTCTCACTCATTTCTTTCCCATTCCTGAGGGTTCCAGTGTCTCCATAGGAGTTCCTATTCCCATTCCATAACGGAGAGCCAAATTTGGTCAATCTCGTCGTCGAGATCTTCCCCGTGCGGGTCCGCTGACACAGCTCGTTCCCGAGAAAGCGGGGTTTGAGTGTGCCACACCTCAGTGTCTCTTCCGCGGCGGCGGGTGATCGTCGGCTCTGTAGGCGTTCCGGGTGCGGAGTTCTCCACACTACTCTCCCTAGGCGGGTTTTCGTCATCTTTTCTGACGTCGTGCTCGGCTGGGTCGGCGGTGATGTCGCTACCCATACGCTGGGGTTGTGACTTCTCTGTCGCCGGCTCGGTCGGGCTCGCCGTCTCACTGTGAGAACTAGATTCCCTGTTAGGGCGACCGGCTGACGCCGAAACATCGTCCTGCGAAGGAACTAAGTCCTCCTCCCCCTCCTTAGGCGGAGAGCCAGGAGGCTTGATTACCTCCTGTGGGGGAGTAACTCTGTAAGAGTTCGTTGACTGGGCCCTTGAGGGAGCGGGCCCAGGTTCGGGAGTATCCGAAGTTTAGTTTTTCTAAGCGGACCCCACCGAATTCGGTGCAGCTGCCTCGAAGGGGACCGGTTGTTCCCCGTTCGCGGATACAAGTTCTGTATCCCTGTCAGCAAGGTGAGCTCGGAGTATCCTTTGTTACTCATAGGACCTACTCGGGACTCGAGCTTTCTCCTCAGGGGTCAGAGCCTCGTACTGAGCGATAATTCGTGAACCCTCCCGCAGGGGAAATGTGCAGTCTGGCGCTTTGTGACCACGGAGGTAACACAAATAGCAAATCAGCTCTGCCGGGTTCGGTTGTGGACGTGAATTCACGCGACGTGGTGCTGTATCCCTCCATCCGGGGCGAGAGAACCGAGCAGCGGTATTCACAAAAGGTAGCGATGCGGCTGGCACCCTCCGTCCTTGGGTTTAGAGCGCAGGGTCTTCATCCGTAGTCGGAGCGGATGTCGACGGCAACTCAGACGTACCCATAGATTCGGGGTTACTTCCCATGAAGTGAATGTTATCATTGACCCCCACAGGGGCAGGGCCTCCTGCGAGTGACGAAGACGAGTTACCTCCATCGGCGAGGATTGCACTTGTCGGCCGACTCTTTCGGTTCTGCCGGGCACGGAGAGTATCCCCCTCAGCCTGGGCGTACTGAACCAATTCCAAGTAGGTCAGCTTGCGCTTCTCTTCCCGATGTCGGGCAACCAATGCCCTTATCGAGGGGTCCAAACCATCCACAAACATGGAGCATCTCTCGTAGGCGGGGAATACATTCCCGCATCGGTGAAACGCTTTATTCAAGCGAGTTGAATACACCGTTTCGGTTTCCATCGGCTTCTGCCGCGTATCCCTTAATGCAAGGGTTGCTTCCTGAATCGCATTTCCAGTAGCGTATGACCTCAAGAAGTACTGCACCGCTTCGGGCCAGCACGTGACTCCCCCTTCCGAGGCTCGGGATGATCCACGGACGGAGTTGAACTGGTCTTCAGCCATCCCCTTTAAGAAATAAGGTAATGCAAGATACGCTTGCGCTTCACTCATACCAAGGATGTCAGCCTCCTGGACGAACCTCGCAAGGAAATCGAGCACCAGAATTGGGTCTGTTCCTGTGAACTCCCTCTTCTGTAGGGTGATGCTCAGCCTTTTGATATAGTCCTTGACCTTACCCGTTCCGCGGGATGTTCGATCTCCCGAAGGGTTATCCAACCGGTAATAGCGGTACGATAGCAGCTTTCGATAGAGAGGATTCGTCGGCTTCAGCTCCCTTAATCCAAGGTGTTTCCTACCCTTCTGCCGGGTACGGATTGCCCCTTGAGAGATGTAAGTAGCCTTCGACCGAGTCGCCCGGGATGACCGGCGTTCATCTTCACTATCCGAAGATTCGGAAGACGAACTCGATGACGAGCGATTGGGATCGGAATCCGATAAATCCTCTTGGAGGTGAACCCTCTTCTTTGACTTGCGGCGGTCCCGTTTAGCGGAGCGGTGTTCTTCGTCTTCCGAAACGTCGGGTTTATCCTTCGAGGCTTCTGCGTCTCCGTCCATACGGATAATGGCCTCGAGGGTGTCCAGCTGAGCTCGGAAGCGTTCCGCTTGCACGCTGTGTTCCTCCACGAGGCTCCGGTACTCCTGGATAAAGACCCCAGGGGTACCAAAGCTTTCCAAAAAGGAGTTCACATCCCTCCTCAGGGTACGAAGGTCATCGGCGACTCCCCGCACCTGGGCGTCCTCCACCTTGAGGCGGAGGGTAGTAACCTCCTGAAGGAGCTCGATGTGAGCCGCGTTGGCGATATCAATTCGAGTCTCCAGGCGCTGTAATTCAGGGTCGGCCCGACTTCGGGGTGCTGCTGAGGGGGTCTCCACCACTGGAGCTGGGCCCACAGCCACGACCTCTCGAGGACCTGAAACCACTGAGGGTGCTCTCCGAGTGTCCGGATCGATACCGGAATCGTTCCGACCTTCGGGAATTGAGCTCCTCGACCTAGGCGGGGCCGGGGGCACTGAATCCGCTTGACGGTTCGATCCAGTCCTGGAACCACAGGTAGGCGGGGTCATGCTGCAGACACGACACCGACGATTCAGGGTAACGATGAAATTCGATCACGAGATTCCCGGAGAACGGATGACGTAACACAAAACAAAAATAAAAACCAATTCCACCCTTTCCAAAGGGGACCACTACAACAAATCTTCACGACGGCGCTTCCTCTTCCAAGAGATATTCCAACACGTGGATGACCAACCCAAAAGTCCGAGAACGGATTCTAAGTCGGGAGACCACTTGTGGAGCAAAACCCGGCGACGGGAAGTGCTCTCAAGGTGTTCGAAGCCTTGCTCCCTGGGGGAGGCAGACTCAGAGACAGAGCCCTCCGTTCCACCCGTAGTGTGGGGTGTAACTCCCACGGGGGATTCCGGCAGTACCGACGGAGGTGAGGGGTAGAAACCGTGGATCGGGAATGGGTATGGGTATCCCAAAGAATGGGGGAAAATCCGGCGATGAGGAAAACCGGGGCGAGGGTCGGGCACTAACAGGCACCGGACCCGAGAACCAGAAAAGGGGCAAAACAACAAAAGAAACCCAATACAGGGGCGAAAACCTGTCCTCGAAAGGAGACACAAAAAGCACGCAACAAGTAAGCAGAACCCCCACGGGGTATCGTGCACGCAGGTCGTCTGAGCGGTCCCAAGGGGGTGGTTGCACGGAACCCAAACGTGGGCACTCTCCAAGTGGAGTCGTGTCCCTACGCAGGCGTTGCTAACCAGAGCCCGTTCCGGGTTGTAAGGCCGAAACGATGGCGACGAAGAACCTCTAAAGGTATCGAAGACCAACCTTGGTTACCGTTTACTTTGAGCTCGGACTGTCAGATCTCGCCTCCCTAAGTAGGGTCCACTAACTAAACTCTACAGTAGTGCACACCTGCTCATGGCCATACACGTGGAGATCCCACTGCCAGGGCCCCAAAAGTCCAACGTTCTACAAATATCCGAAAATCGGTGCCAGAATTAAGCCACGTGTATCACGGGGCCAATCCAACCATGGGCCATCCGAATTTTCCCTTATAGGCGAAATATAACCAGAAAACAGTGCCACCTCAGCACACCTTAGAGGGGATCATAGTCATAACCCTCGGATGGTTCAATCCTCATTCTATGAGTTGCATCTTCAAGTATCCCCTAACTGGGCGTTGCTCTACACCGTCGGCATTGTGATTGCGTTTCCAATGGCCGAATTTGCCACACAAGTCACAGTGGTACTTGAGGGTAGGGGAGACTTTTTTTTCTCGGCGATCAGAGCGAAGATGGTTGCGAGGCGGAACGTTTGCAGCACTTGCAGCCAGGGGTTGCAGTTTCGGCGATTCAATCGCTGAACTTGTATGAACATTGTCACACTGCCGAAGGACACTTGCGATCTTCTCGTATTTTACAGTTTTCAAATAGTCAGTCGTGGTTGCGTCGTTTCCAAGGGTGCCGTCAGTTGATGCAGCAGCCAACACGGAGACTCGTTGTCCGTTCTCAACCCCAGAATTGGCCAACAGCATGAACGCTGTAAGTGCCTCTGGAACCTGGGCAGTGCCTGACTGGGAGTTGAACTTCGTGGCCTGGGCATCGAATCGGTGTTCAAAATTACGGAAAGACTCGTTACTGGCACGTTTGACCTGAAGCAGTGACAGAAAGTTTGAATAAACTTCACTTACGACAGAGAGTGAGTCCCGTTTGAAAATGGCTTTTAGTATGCAGTCAACGCCAGATTCCGAGGCGATGACGTCATCTGAGATGGTCGAGCATAAGTCCCGTGCACGTCCGTAGAGCTGCGATTTAAGCATGATGCCACGGAGAGACTGAGCGATCTTGTTTGAGTTGTTGTTTGGAAGCTTGTCATGAAACAAAGCCCACAGGAACACGGATTTACTATAGTCTTCTTGGTTGCCCTTTCCGTCAGTCCACGGGACGTTCTTGAGACCCCATGAGAAGCGCAGGCGCGAGGGCGTGTTCGGCGAAGAAGTGGGTCCTGGGCACATAACTAAGTATTGAGCAGTATTCGGGTACTAGGTGGTATCTGAGGCAGGCTAAGGTATGCAAGGTAGCTGCCATGCATTAGTCAGATGACTTTGAGGTGCAGCACCTTGTGTTTATATGCTCTCTTAGACAGCCAAGATGTATGTACAATACAAGTAATAAAATTACTAAGCTAAGCGGGTGCAAGAAATATCAGTGCTCTCGTGCATAATGGTTCTCTCGTGCATCTGTTTGTATTCTGTCGACATACGTAATTGTGCACAGAGGTAAGGGCCACAAATTAATATTTAGATATAAGCCTTGGTTTGCCAAGTAGCCCTTCTATAGTATAGGGTTATTGGATTTAATGCGCTTCCGTCTACGAAGGGTAGACTTGCCTTCCACGCATATTTCCCAGATTTGCCTACCTGGTATGCCTCAAGGAAAAAGAATTTGGTGTTTTGATGATTTAATACTAGCCGGTGGGTGTAGACCAACTATCACCTTTCCATTTATTTGATCATTTGATGTGCACCGGTGGAGATGCTTAGACGACTGTTTGATTTATTGTCTGTTATAAAACTGGAACACTTTCAGCATACGTAAAAATTATGTTACAAATCGAGTTAAGAGATCGAGGCACTGCACAGCATAATTTTGCCTCGAGCCGTAGGCGAGGGATTAATCATGATGTGGAATGCCAAGGTATCTGCACGAGATTTTCAACACAACGTGCTTATCTCACTAAATTTCTGCCCCGTTCAAATATATCCTAGGGTTTGACTGCTTCAGTATGATATGAGAAGCAAGTTTCAAAAAACCTCTTGTTAGCAGTGAAATAAACGTTGTTAGCCAAAACGCTTTAAAATCTTTCGATGGGATTGGGTTCAGGCAATAGTGTCGGTCACTCCAACAACTCAATGTTTTGTTCGTTAAATCACGCCTTGAAACATTTTACGAGATGTATCAGTGCATTATTGTACTAAAACATTAACTCTTCTCTATAATATTTTTCCGAAAAAGGTAATCATTTTTATTTTTACATTTTATATGTTTTCCCCGTATTTATTAAATCCATCCTTAAAAAATAAGCGTCCTTAGACGTGAAATCTGCCCACATTCATTCTTTTTCTTAAAATATACATCCTCATCATGACATGAGTCGTGCTTGTAATAACTTCTGCTGTCATGGTCATCACCATTATACTTTTTTTTGGTTTTCATGCTACCATGTTCTTTTTTGGGAATCGAGTTCATTGTAATGTATTGTCGATTAGTAGCGCTAGATAAATCATTTTTGAAACAAATGCCTTTTTTGTTCTTGTAATGAAATGAAATAAATACATACATTGAACAAGTTTTGAAACTTTTGCAACCCCAATGTCAATATTGATATTATTTTTTAAATGTTTGGCTCAGCATAGTTTTTAAAAGAGCAGACGTTTTTCATGGTGCATATTGTGCTGTACAAGTGTGTTTGGCCTTTGTTTGTGATCTTCAGTCTCACCTGTCTTGGAGCGCTTTTGACTCTGATAACACGGCTGTCTTAGATAATGTGAGCTGGTTTGAGATCGTTATTGACATTAAACTGGCCTCGTTTGTCGTATAATTACTTCAAATGTTTGCAATCGTTATTGACGATACACTGGAGTATTTTGTCGTACAATTGCTTCGAGAACCTGTTGTCGTTTTGCCTTCATAGCGCGAGGAGGCTCGACCGTAGAAGGTACACGTAAAAATCATTGATGGTAACAAGGCGCCGTTAACACCGGCAAGGATAAACTGTGATGCAAGTAGAGCATACTGGGTAAGTAATCGGTACTAGTCGTTGACGATCTGTAAAACATATATAATAGTTGGGTAATAAGTAACCAAAATTTATAGTCGTAGCAGAAAAAGTGTTTGTCTTTTGCAGACTAAGCTGGGAGAGGTGCAATTCTTTATATGTAGCCTGGAGCCACTTGTTGCACCATCTAAATCACCCTGGCGGTTCCAACAAGGCAAGGTCTCTGAACTAGTGTGATAGACCCGGCCAGAACTGGCCACAATGCCAGGTAGTCACTCCGCTACTGTATAAAATTATATTACTATGAGAGCAAGTCTAGCAGAGATGCAATTCAGTTCCTGGGATTATTATAGCCCAATTTTCAACCCTACCAGCGTTCTAAATAGTATTACGACGGTGCAAATCTTTTTCTGGTCTATTTTTATGGCTATTTGCGCCCCTAAGTACACCAGAGAATACACCACCACCAATTTTTTAAACTTTAGTTCAAGATCGCTCCAGCCAATCATTTCGTTACGTCTATTTTATTTTCCTTTCCCGCCAACAGCAGCAGCAGTCACATCAGGACGACGCGAAGGCAATGAAACACGTCCCCGTCACAAACCGTCCTCATCACAAATATGAAGGTACAAGAGAAGAGCAGTGCTTGGAAAATAATGACAATATCACCGAAAACGAAGTCGGACGTGGCCGCATAGTCTTCTTTGTAGCCCACGCCACCCTCCATCATTCATAACGATATTCCATTCAGAGAGTCTTCCTTTTTTTCCTTCCGATCAAGCATCCCTGCCCCTATGCGTGCAGATACAGTTCTCAATTCTAAAGGTCGTGGTAGACCGAAGCGCTCCCGAAACAGAAAGTCGCGTCAGTCATCAATTCTACTCGTGCCGACTAGCGATTCTGGAGAAACAAAGAGGGAAGGTGCAAAGCATTCACGGCGGATGAGGCTTTTCATCTCGCTAAATCTTGGGTTACGCAGTCCATGAAAGGCGCAAACCAAACTAAAGCTACCATATGGCAAGGTATCGCTGATATCTGCGATGATTCCTATTTGATGTCCGGCAAGAGTGAATTACTCCGCTGCAAATAGGCTCAGCTCGCAAGAAAATTTCAGCACTTTCTGGGGGACCGTTCGAAAGTGAGATCCCAGAAAATTTCGAGAACAACGGACGAAGATACTGCAAGGCTGACGATGGAGCATTACAGGAGAAAGCTGGGAAGAAAGATAGCCAGGGTATATTTCAATATGCTGCTCCCTTCAAGTTTATTGAAGCGGTCGAATATCTAACGTTGCAGCCAAAGTTTGGAGGCGATTTTGTCAAGAATCAAGCAGAGGTCTATCTCGTTAATGGGTCTGATGATTCCTCTAGGAGAGCAGTTGAAGCTGGGGACCGAAGGCATCAACTCGTCGGCTCTGGAAATGACATCATAGCTTCCACAACTTCTCAACAGATAAAGAGAGCTATACCTGGACTCGTGTGTCAAGTTGAGATTGAACGAGCAAAAAGGGATGGAGGACTGCAGGACAGAAGTGCCAAAATTGAAATTACTTTGACTGATCTGTCGAATAAGTTGGACATTGGAAAAGAGGTTTTACATGCAATCGAGAAGAGAAATGAGAATGCAGCAGATGCTGATAATGACTATTGCCTACTTCAAATGCTGTATAAATATTATCAGGAATTCAGAGAGATTATGTCAGATATGCTGAAAGAAAGTAAGGTACGTATGTAGAAGTGAGCTTTTCAGAGTGCTGAGAACATAGCGAGGGATTCTGCAAAGCGCCAGGGAACTACTGAAAGTCGTATAATAGGAGCTAGTGTGATTGAGGAGGACACAGATTGATTTGTGCATCTGTACTTATCGAGAGGCATGCAGAATATTTTCACGTACACTTTACTATAGTGGTAATTCACGGAATGAGGTACCTTAAATATCATGAGTCTAGATCCACGTACCTAGTGGCTTTGACGGCTTCAACAAGATCTTCCTGCAATGCCTTAAACGCACTTGATGAATTCATGTACTGTTCTCTTATCTCCAATGCCTCCCAGTCAAAGCCGCTCGCCTTCATATTCGACTCCATTTCATCACTGTGCTGCCGTTGTTCTTGCCTGGCTATATTTTCATTATCTGCTTCCAGATCATATAGCTCCCGTACAATAGCGTAAAGCCTTCCCTCTTCACTTTCATCTTCCGCAAAGGCGCCGTGTTGATTCATACAGATCAAAGTATTATGAAACATAACGCACGCGTATGAGATGTTGACTATGTTCTCCTAGTACAATCAATAACACTCCCGCTTTCATTTGTATGAACAGGCCTGTATAAAACCGAAAGCCCTCTGTACATCCCTCCCAAAAGCCTCCTGTCGCTTTGTATACTTCGTTTATCCGTCGTTAACAGGATGGTGCAGCGGCTTTGCGAATAGAGGCTAGTTGGGGTAGATGCAACCAGCGAGAAAGTACTGCAGCTCCCGTAGAATAGCAGAAAAAAATTCCTATAATTGATTGACAACCTGTATTCGTATGTGCCATTTAGATTATCCTTTAGAAACGGAGGTACAGAGAGAATCGTCATGTCGTTGTTGGTGCCACATTGTCCTGGAAACCAGTGCCATAAATACGAATCACGATCACACCACGATTCTATTTGAATAGTCGCTAGTTTTCTTTCTCTGGGATTATGATACTGCCCTTTGAGCGGTTATGGATAGTTTTTCGAAACCGTGTTGCAACATTCAACCGCCCAACGCATCCGGAGAATCCATATACCTCATATCGCTTTTGAATGGCAACTATTTCTGCCATCAAAGGCTCCCGATTGAGGAGCTTTGTGCCATAGAGTTGAACTAAGCAATCACTGAGCTGCTTCACGTACTGTCGCAGGGATTCGGATGACATGTTTGCCCTTTCATCCATATCTTCAAGCGGTCGAGCACTGCCGAGTCTGCGTAAGGAGGCAAGAATTTCACGTGGGAGGAGGTACCTTCCCTTCCAGCACAATTTCGACTCGTCTTCCATATGGAAGGAAATGTTTCAGTCGAATCTTGGCGCAACTTGTAGAACATCGCTCTCGGTACTCTAAAACGTCTACGAAAGGATCGCAGGTTGTAGGTTGGAGAAGATCCTAGATAATCATTTTGTCATGTGCTCTCTCCTCGCTCTATATTTCTAGTCCCAGGCATCCAACCCGTACAGTTGCAGCCCTTGCCATATCCTACCTTTTCCGCTTCTTTGACTGCGACCAATGATGAGCGGAAGATGACCGCGTGCATCTACATGGCGTGAGCAAGTAGCAGATTTGTCTGACGACGGCGTTTTAAGATCCGCTCCGAAACACGATCCATTTATGGTACTGGACGGGATAGGAATTCAGATCGCAGATATGTGAGACGGTCTTGAGGCTTGTAGACGAAAAGGTGTTTACAATCACATTTGAAAGAATTGCTTTTCATTGGATGTGAATGAGTACGAGGCAGGGTAGGAGCTTTGGAATGGTCTTGAAATGTACCGTCGTTGGTAGGCTTACATCTTCATTATTTATTCTTCAACGGGGCATTTCAATTTATAACGGTGACAATTTACACCATTGCTAGACTTGCTCTTACATTAGCAAAACCTCAACCAGAAGTTACATGTCAACCCTGCCACGTATCTGTCCATACGTATGTTGTATGTGACAACCACAAGGCTTTAAAAGTGTCCAGCCAAACACCAAAGGAACGTGGACAGTTGTAATAGTAGTAAGCTCCCACGAGGCCTGTGCGACGGCTTTTCAAACCAATTGCGGTGGCGGCTCAATAAAAAGCTGCTTTCATTTCATGAGGCTGCTTGACGAAGATAAGTGCAAGGACGACGGTAGTTTACCGATTTAGAATGATGATGATTATGATGATCCTCATCAGCATCTATCCTCCGCAGATACTTATGTACCTATAGATGCTGTAAACCTGCTAAAGCAGCATCTCAAAGTGAGCTTTTCTATCATAGGAGCTCCTAAGTACACAACATATATTGATC
Source organism: Agarophyton chilense (assembly GCA_030374765.1). Lineage (NCBI taxonomy): Eukaryota > Rhodophyta > Florideophyceae > Gracilariales > Gracilariaceae > Agarophyton > Agarophyton chilense. Next base: position 1,781,500 of record JARGXX010000100.1, read on the forward strand.
TATCTAACGTCAGGACTCACCAACGTTTTTGTGGGACCCTCTACCTCTTACTTGAGCAAGAACCGAGTATTAAATCTCTAAAGTACATGGTGAGTCCAATCCCTCGCTTGCACGACCATTTCGGTATTGATATTGGATTTCGGTGTAATCATTCTTCACTGCACGACCCTCTGACGGTTTTAAATATTGGCTCCTCTTGAAGACTATTAGAGGATGGCGTCGCCTTGCTGTGCGCGTTTGAACCAAATCTGTGCCACGTCGGCGAACCCTGCCCAATTTCAAGTGTTTGCCACCAGTATCTCGGAGGGGTTCTTCTTCTCCAAAACGAGCACCAGAGTCCTGGAGATGTGAGTTGGCGGTTCTCATTGAAGTCGAAGCAGTTGGTGACTCTGAGGGAATGGATTCCTCTCAAGTTCTTCCTCTAATGTCTGATTGGTCGAACCAGGCGACATCTCAAAGGGTTGCGTCCGTTACTGCCCATACGAAGGCGAATGTTGAATCTGAAGGGCCGATACAGGTACTATCGGGAAGATTGGATGCGTTTGCAGCCGGAATGAAACGTTTTGAGCATGGTTCTACTTGTAGAACCATGCTCAAACGAGTTCACTGCAGCGGTAGAGGTCGAGCTATCATCTCGCTCGTCGGCTTGGATTCATCCATTTTCAAGCCTTCCAGGTAGCGGCACATTCGTGACCTTGACCATGGACGCGGAATTCTTACCAAAAGAGCGACTCGCTCGCCCTCTCAAACCTTTACCAACATTGGTTTCCGAAGCATGTCACTCCCTCCGGCACAATTCTCCCCTGGGAAGACCAAAGAAACTTACCAAGGTAATGATGCTCCTCTACCAGAGTCGCCAACCAACTGAGCTCGCAACCCTGCGTTCAGCACCGCGAACAAGAAGACAACCCGGTATATATTTTTTCGTATTTTTGTCAACCAGGTGGCTCATAGTGACCTGTTGATGTACGATTTTCTTGTGGCTGTAAAAAACCTAACTTTGTCGGCGTTCCTTAACCAACGACTATTTGATACCTACTTGGGGTTTGTGCCTTTAGGTATGCGAGCGTCTTTGTTACGTCCCATTAATCTTTAAAAAGGGGATCAAGGATTTCAATCTTGTCAGGATCGTCTGAAATAATAGCAAAGTCGGCAGCGTGACAAGTATCTAGAGCATTACATCCAGCCGATGTATCCCAGCGATTTTTCTATGTTCGCGTTAGACCGGAGCTGGATTACTACCGTCGATTGGTGGTGCTAGTGTGCCAATACCTTTCAATCCCGGAAATTTACCTTCCGGTTTCATCTGAATTGATTTCCCTGAGTTAGCCTTTCACAACCCTCAATTGGCTGACCGTAATAGGTAGGACGAGGACTCAGAGACAAAGAGTGTCGTTCGTACTCGCAACTTTTTGACTCGCATTACGTTTTTCTTGCATAAAATCAAGCATTTCTCACAACCTAAGAAGAGTAGACACGATTGGTACGTCATTCGACCAGATTGGTACGTCATTCGACCAAATTGGTACGTCATTCGACCAGATTGGTACGTCATTCGACTAGATTGATCAGAGTCTTATTTGGTTTCGTTGTCGCTGAGTGTTCGTACTCAGCCAATGTTGACGTATTTTGGGTGTCCCATCAAGGTTGGGAGGACTTCAATTCCGCAACTATGGAGATTGTACCTTGCCACGCTCAATACCACGTCGGTTAATTTCTTTTTTATGGGGCTCTACCAATCTCTGAACCTTACCAAATTACTGTAAAGACATCTTTCGGTCGATATGTTGTTCAATTATCGTCCGAGTCGGTACCTCAAGATCGTAAGTCGGCTCCCCTACGGTTGTGACTTTCGCTCAACCGAGCTCCGCAACGTTCGTGATTCCGTATCGGCCTACATTAGCTTGTATTGCTTGTCTCTGCCCTCAATATTTGATGCCTTCTCCTACCGTGGTCTGTCTGCTGGCGCGAGTACCCCAGGCCTGCGTGTCAAAATTCCAACGGACTGGTCTACCTCATTTATTACTGCTTCAGCGCTCCCTGAAAGTTTACTGCCGCGATATGCGCTTTATATAAAGGCGATGGAACAACTTGGTGAGCTCCCGAAACAGTTCCAATTGAACTTTTACGAATTGGCCACCTGTCATGTTGGTAACCGAGCGAGCGTCGCTGCGGCTACACCTTTTGGTCCTTTCATGGATCCCTTTCTAGACGTGAACTTTAACTCTAAGGTTCTGCGACCCATTTCGATTTTTCATCCAATTAATTTATGTTATCGTTTGCTTGTGCTTCAGATGGTGCCAGGAATGTAGCAAAGAACGCAATAGGACCTTTATTGCATAGTTTGGATCACAAAAGCCTCCTCAGGCGTCGCAGCACTGGTAAGCGTTGACCCTGAAGAGGCGGGGGGCCAAGAATATCAGTAACTCAGCTGGACGGACGGTGCGAGAGAACACGTCCAGTTCCCAGCCAGCAACCCCGACCCATATTCATTTCATGCAAAGAAGGCGAAGTTATGGCAGTGGCATGTGTATTGTTCTAGATTGTGTCGGAAGGCCGGGGTTTCATAACAGAGGATTCTTTTTGTTCTTATCAAGAAAAATCCAAGTTTTCTTCTGTGGTCAGCGTGATTTTCGGGAGAAAAGATCTTCCGTTCGTGAGATAATAGCGAAGCGAATGAATGGATGCCCAACTGCCATGTAAGACAATAGTTTCAGCAGAATTCCCATTTCAAAATGCATGAAAGGCTCCGCCAATACGTGCAGAGTGCGGCGTGAGTGAGCCTGGGAGCCAAAGAAACTGTGCTGCGTCCTTGATGCTTTGCAAGTAAGCATTATATGTGATCTGGAAGATCGATTCGGGACGATGCGCTGCAAGGTGTGATGAAAGAAATGATACGATAGAAAGGTCATGAATAAGTGTAAACTGATTGTTCCCTGTTTTTCTCTGTGCAATCCAAATTCTAGCTGATGTAGGTGCGCCGATGCTGCGGGTTGTAATGTCACCGGGAAGTGCGACATCTTGTCTTCGAATAGAAAGCGTCTCAGAAGCACGTAAGTAAGCCCCCCAAGCCACTGCTAGATCACCAGCTGCGTTGGGGAGACCTCTTTCTTCGAGCCCAGCTACGATAGCCAGCATAATATGACGGTTTAACGGCAGAGAGGCTTTGTGAGGGAAACAACGTTTCCAAGCTCCGATGGTCCGTCGTCCAAGGCTTAGTCGAGAGCGCAGGTCCGGAATAACGAAACAGATATGCGAGAGTAAATTCATCATTTGCAGTCTTTTTCCAGGAGATGGGTGCTGATTGTATGATTGTTAGATGTAGAAAAGAACGGTATGATCGAGTTCTTGGACGGTGGCTGGCATAGTTTTAGCATACCGAAAAAACGATGAGTAGGCCATGAGGTATCGACGACATGTTTGAGGTTTCAAGCACCCGACAAGAAGAGGGTGGGATTGAAACATGGTCGTACCGTAATCGGTTAGGTATATGAGTTCAGTATCACAAACAATGGTGGTACTCGATTGAAGTGGTTCTCGCCGAACGATCGGAGGTGGTGCTTGTTGCAGTGGTGGTGGATTTTTAAAAAACTATTGTTCTTTAGGAGGGCCTGACGACGGTGAAAGGCCTCACAGGTTTCACTGGAGAGGGACATCTTTGAATATTTGGGGTGTAAGGGATTTTCAGCTGAGTTCAAGCGGGATGGTATGTGTAGAAGACATGGGGAGAGGTTATGAGCTATTGTGATGGCAGCGAATCGACGAGCAGGTAGAGCGAGATTTGTAGATGAAGATCGGCCTTTCGAAAAGGCACCGATTGTAGTGGTTTAATCAGAAAGCAATACCAAACGTCTCGCTGCTATGTTGTGGGAGACGGCCTATTCCAAAGAAAGTACGCCTGCATGACCCTCCAGCCCATCGATGTGTTGGGAGCGACGCCATCTACGGGAAAAAGCAGTACTCCACTTTCAAAACTAAAATGGTGTGTAATTTTTGGGTCTCGAGCGCCGTGATGAAATGTACGCGAGCGGCAAGGCGATGCAAGAATTCTGGGCTTCGCTGGGGAAATGGAGCGAAACAGACACCCGCAACGATAGGGCTGGCGTCGAAAGCGACAATAATGGGCCAGATTGCACGGTCAGGATATACTCTTGCTGTTGGAAGCACGGCTGAAAGTGCGGTAACCTCGCTGCGAGCCGCACACTGGAGAGCCTTTGAAGGCGGCACGTTTCTGTGAGTGACAAGAAATGTGAGTCTCAGGAAAGAAAGAGCCGGCCTTGTTGCGAGCGCGAGCCACATAAGTCGCCCCAAGAGACTTCGAAGTTGGACGGGCGTCTTTTGGAATAAAGAAGTAGGCGACGTTGCGAGGGAAAGGTATTTGAGATGCTTCTCGGGATCAGGCCGAATAACATTCTCTTGGAGATACCACTTTCATCCGATGAAAGGTGTGAAGGAGGGGTAATAGCGGTTGAGCTCTGTAAGCCGCCGGGCCCTGAAGGATCTTGCAGACGACACGTGGACGGGTCGACCTCAGGTGGACTCATGTAGATTATTCATTTATTTTAATTAGTGTAATAGATTAGCATTACTGTTCCAGGGAGATCTCAGCGCCTCGCCAGTACTATTTACTTGGCTCGAGTGACGCTTCTCCCTTAGAGTACGGTAGGCACCGTTAGGATACTAAATAACCACCTTTGGTATATTAGTTCCACCTTTTGGTCTTCAAGCCATTGTTTCCGTAGCTCCAACCTGTAGGAATACGCAGTAAACGCCAGCCCATTGCACCAAGTACTCTAGGAGAGCCGCCGTCAAGGATTCGAACCTTAATCCCCGCTCTACAAGTCTACCACCGGTCGAGATCCGTACGCTGACCCAACCGTCATTGCGTTTCATTTTGGTCTCCCGACTTAGAAACCTCACGGAATAAGTGAACGGACCACTGGAACGAAGAATTATCCGGATTCTAACCTTTCGTTAAATTCCCCAACGGACCAGAACTACAGAAGCAAACGCCATTGTGGATGCAGGAAACACACCCAACCGACCCCACCATAGGACACCCACGGCAGGAACAGCTGCCACTGCAACGCCGACGATGTCGCCTGAACCTCAGGTTGATAATGTTAGCGACCGCAGGAGCACGAGAAGCCAGCCGCAAGGAGTACTGACTCCCATGAATGACCCTGAAATGGTTCGCCGAGAACCCACGGTGGCAGCGCGTTTACGAGAACGCATCACCAGGGTCACCTCTAGGCCAGGAACACCACAAGGAGAACCCCGTAAGACCGAAGGAATTAGAGAGAATATTCCCGCGGGACTTGGCGACCTTCTCTGGCCCCGTCTCCGTGAGCTCTGCTCAGCCCATGTGGATTCCATTGTAGACATAAGACTCGCCACGGCGATCGCTGACCATAAGGATTACCTCGTTACGCGAATCGTCCCCAAGGTCGTGGAGTTTAAGATATTCTTAGACTCCCTCATTCAGGCCGTTCAAGGAGCAGTCACCAGCCAGTCAGACAACACGGTCCCTAGGATTACTCCACAAGTCAACCATCGGGCTTCCGTATGGCAACCCCCTACTGAACCCCCAGGAGCGACGGTGTTACTCGCCCCTCGCCGGGAACCCCATCAGGAATGTCAAATGGGAGGAAAATCTAGGAGCAGAAGAGAAGCTCCACGTCTAGATGAGAGAAAGGCTGCCCATCAGGAGAATCCGAGGGAGGGACAAGCGAGGAGCAGAAGAGAAGCTCCGCGTCTAGAAGAGAGACCGCTTGCCCAACCCGACGGATTATATGAGGTACAGCGACCACAGGGCTCCATCGGATCTGATAAAGAGATCGATTCTTTAGGTCCCTACTCCGCTGGAAAGAAAAGAAGCAACCGTAGGAGAAAGAAGAACAGAAGGAGTAAAAGAAGAGAACATTCGGACACGTGATTCCGAATCGGCCTCGACCGAAACTACCCACTCGGAAGTGGATGAGGCTCCCGTTCGAGGCCTCAGACCACTGACAACAACCAACGAACTTTTCTTTAAGGTTCTAGACTACTGGAATTACCGGCTGGCCGACAGGTCCGCGAAGTACTCTGGTTTGGTGGCTGGCAGAGTCGCCAAATGAGCTAAACGGATGCAATTAACCATTACGGACAAGTTCTCGGGTTCCAATTCCATTGCTGTACTTAGGTTTCTCAGTTTGTTCCGTACGGCCTGCGATCAGAACGGTGTCCACGAGGGTGCCGCTCTGTACCTTTTCCAATTCTTCCTTAGAGGACAGGCGCGTGACCGAGTGGTTTCGAAAATATCTGGCACAACTGACTTCGTGGATGCTCAAGACCGTGAGCTTTTCAGGTCATATCCTCAGGTTCTTCATTACCTCTTGTAAACTTACGCCACGGATGACGTTATAATGGATGCCCACCAGAAATTAATATCCTTTAGACAGAGCTCCAAAATGACCGTATCATCTTTCGAAGACAACCTATGGAAAAAGCCTTACCGATATGGAAACGTGTTCTCCGAAAGACGGCTTAAACGTCACTTCATCACGGGATTGCTCCCTGAAAATCGAACACATGTGCGCAATGACCACACGAAAAACCCTCAATACTCCTTCCGAAGGCTCGTTGCCTACGTCGAAGGTTATGGAAAAACGTACAGGACCTCCAGGCGCAACGCTGATTTAACCAGAGGATACGCAAATCCGTTGCGTAAACCCAACCAAGCCCATTTGGTTTGCTCCACGGAGTCGAAAATGGATGATTCACACTATTACGCCGATTCGGGAGAAGTCCTCGCGGTCATTTTCAGTGCTCCTCCATCCGGGCCCCCATCATATACCACCCAGGGAACTACAGCGACCACTGGACCACCCAAACCCAAGTATTCTCCCTTTCCGCCCCGCAAGGACGTTTTTGTTCGCTCCCTAAGGGCTTACTTCCTCTGCCTTTCAGTGACCCAACCTTGTGACAGTACGAGGTATTTGCCTGAGGACGCACGTAAAAACCTCCTAGCCCTAAAGGAAGAGAATTACCGGGTGGGGAGATCCAAAGGAATGTAATACAAGGCACAGCAACAAACTACAGGGACCCTTGAAAGCTCACGTTATGCCACGCCTCCGGATACTCCGATCAGAGCCCCACAGGTCCACGCCATTGTAGATCCTACGGACGACCCCGTGGAAGAATCTTATCCTCAGGAAGAAACGGAAACCCCATCGGCAAAATCCTGGAGGGAAGACTCGAGGAAAATCCTTCCTCTTTAAGCCCCTGCCTCAAGAAATTGGACGGTCATGAGCCAAAGAGCTCCTCACCTCCCAATACGAACCACACACAGTGGACCACTCCAGATGGCCCCAATTGGAACACAGTGACGACCCCGTCTGTATCCTCATGCAAGAGAACTATAAAGTTCGAGTAACTGTAGGACCTCGTTCCAACAACTCTCGAATGACCACAGCTGTATTGGACACAGGCGCTGGTCCCAACTTGGTCCATCTTAAGCTGCTCTAACTGGAGTTGCAAGATTTCGTTCAGGCAAGGAAGAACCCAAGGATTACCGATGCATCACGTAGACCAATGGAAATTAAAGGGATAGTACCACTTTACCTCCAAGTAGGACAATTCAAAGTCCGCATGTGGTTCCTTGTATGTCCTTACTTGGGTGCGGAGGAAATCATAGGGACCTCCTTTATCGACCGATACATTAAGGCCATTAGGCCATTTATCCAGGCCTTAGGAAAGTCTCGTTCTACCGCGCACCTTCCATCTCCATAACTGGTTCCGCCCCAGGGCCAGAAGCGAACTGCAAAAGAGCGGTTGTCTCCGAAAACACAAAGTCCAATAAGGTTCGCCTGTCAAAGGCCATAACGATACCGCCGATGACCCAAATCGCTGTATCGGTCCATTCCCAGTTCTCAGCTCTTGTGACGATTCAGAAACACTATAAAACGGTTCTGAAGCACCTTAACTTGATGGTCAATGGAGTAATGGACATCCACCCCAACAGGTCCTTTTTGGTCACAATCAGCAATTTCTGAGATAAACCAGTGCGGGGACCTAAAGGTACAGTGATTGGTATCACTCTACCCGCGCCCGTGGACATTATGGAGGCCCAAATGGATAATCTTGCGACGCCAACTTCCGACGAGGACGTCAACTCTCGGGAGGACACGGTCGCCATCGGCGAAGAATTTGAATCCTGTAGGCCGCAGGTACTTGATCTCCTTAGGGAATACCACGCCATGTGGTCACATAGATTGGGCACAATCAGGGCTACTACACACGGCATTGACCATCAGGATGATGCTAGACCACAGTTCCAGCACCCATACCGTACCGGCCTTAGGGGTACGGAAATTGTCGCCAACCAGATTGACAAGATGCGCGAAGCTAAAGTCATAGAGCCAGCGCCTCCAAACCAATCCGAATGTGCAAGTTTCCTTGTCCTCGTGGCGAAGAAAGATGGCTCCGTCAGGTTCTGTGTCGACTACAGGAAGCTGAACGCAGTAAGCAAGAGGGACTCATACCCGATACCCCACAAGAACGACTGTCTGGATTCCTTAGGCAAAGTTGTCGTATTTACCACACTGGACGCTAACTTGGGATATTGGCAAATTCCTTTGGCCGAAGAAGCGAGAGCGCTGACAACATTCACCACCCATGAAGGTCTGTTCAGATTTACTCGCATGGCCTTTAGTTGAAACCAACGGGTAATGGACATTATACTGTCCAGAGTCAAATGGAAGCTCGCCCTGGTCTATTTGGATGACGTTATAATCTGCTCACGGACCATAAAGGAACACTTTCGCCACGTGAAGAAGGTGCTAACAATCCTACAGGACGCTAGAGTAACACTGAAACTCCGCAAATGCGCCTTCTTCCAGGCCTCAGTGGACCATCTCGGTCACGTCGTCCTCCCAGGAAAGCTAAAGGTGGCCACACAGACCACAAATGCGATTCGCTAGGCTAAGCCTCCTAGGACCCACATGCAACTACGATCCTTCGTGGGCTTGTGCAACGTTTACCGACGGTTTGCTCAAGGTTTTGCCAAGATCTCGGCCCCTTTTCAAGCGATGCTGAAGAAGGGAACGCTTTCGGAGTTCGAAGCCGTTCCCGACGACCAGTACGAGGCATTTCAGACCCTAAAAGACAAATTGCTGAACCCACTCATATTCGACTTACCAAAGCCCAATAGGCCTTTCGTCCTGGACACAGATGCCTCTGATGTCCAAGTGGGTTGTGCACTGCTACAGGAACAGGAGTCACCGAAGGACTATCGAAATATTGGCTACTAGAGCAGAACGCTCACCAGCGTGGAGCGAAACTACAGTTCGACCGAAAACGAATGTCTAGCCATCGTATTGTCCGCATTGACACTCCGTCCGTACCCCGAGGGAACCAGGTTTATCATTAGGACAGACAACGACTCACTCTACTGGCTACTCAATATGACCGATGCATCGATTTTCCTCGCTAGGTGGCGCCTCAGGCTGCCAGAATATGATCACGAGATAACAGCTAGGGCAGTCATCAAACACCAGACAGCAGATGCCTTGTTGCGAATCATTACCGACGGAACTCATGACACTCTATTGAACGATCTAATTCCTACCCCCTATACAGGCGATGGACCACAGGACTATACGGAAACAGATGAACTTATGGGTAAGGTGCAATCAGAGGACGTTGAGGTAAAGGAGAACGAAGTATACCTATTGGACTGGGAGAAAGTGCAGCCCAATTCGGCACCACCTCAGGTTAATGCGATAGCCCCGGCGGAAATAGAACTCCTCCCTATAACTATTGAGGAACTCCTACAGGCGCAGATCGAAGACGAGTACTGCAAGGGCACAGCCCAATTGGTAGAAACGCCAGGATTCCTATTATACCATGACCGATTCGGACAACTATGTCGCATCTCACCGCTGGATGGCGCACGCCAACGGGTCATACCAACTTCGCTAAGGGTGCAATTCCTATACCTCGCCCATTTCCCCCGCTTAACTGGTCACCCTGAAAGCCGACGAATGTACCAAACCCTAAGGAAGCTCTTCTACTGGCCACTAATGGCGCAGGACCTATGGCAAACCGCACGGAACTATGCATCGTGCGCACAGATCCGAGGGTATCACGCCAATCATCAGTCCAAATTGAAGCTCTTCCCCGCTGCAGGTCCAATGGAATTTGTCGCAATGAATATCTTTGGGCCTTGGCCTAAGTCCTCCCATGGGAAACGGTTTGTTTTGGTTCTAACCGATAGGTTTACCAAACTTACCCGAGCTCTACCCCTAGGAAAGACAACAGCCACGGATGTCGCCACGGCCTTCTTGTCCCACTGGGTATTTCCATAAGGCATGCCACTCTACCTCCTTACGGATAACGGCAGCTAGTTTGTTTCCAATTTTTTTTCGCACGTCTGTGCTACCTTAGATATCCAACATATACCCACCATGACCCCAGCGAGCCGAGCACGCTTCTTCGGCGTAGATTCACCTCAGAACCTATTGTCACCATCGGAAACTTCCCGTTCATTCAAATTGAGACCATACTAGGCATCCAAGTCGGCAGTAATCCTCTGGGACATCGCCTGCGCATTCTGCTGCAGGATACTGAGCATGGCGATCTTCAGGTCGTGACCCTGTTGGACAACCACAGCGTAGCGAGCCGAGTGACGTGCTCAGGAGCAGGCTTCCATCAGGACTGTCATAGTGTCCATCGAGGCTTTAATACCAACGGTACGGCAGACATGACGGAGATCCGCGGCTGCTGCAGTGACCGAAGCAGGAAAGTGGACCAACGGAGAGGAAAGAATTATTTCGACGCCCCCGGTGGACGTTTGAGCAAGTGCCTCGCCTACAGGACTTTCGGTTTCGACAGTCCCCTCGCCAGGAGGAGTATTCACTTGGGCGACGGGCGGTTCATACGAGTGTTCATCCTGAGGAGCAGCGCCTGGAGGAGCCAGAGGAGGGGAAGCGGTCGGCAACACCACAGCGGACTCGACCGGAGGATGAACGCCCTCCAAGGGTAGGACGAAGCGATCTTCACCGAAGGATTCTCCGTCGGACATAACAGCAGGAACTATCGGTGGGGCTTCCACATCAGGCTCGAAGCACAGAGGATCGAAACCGATGGCCTTCGGATAATAGTCGGGTACATGACGCCTCGGAATTTCCGATGGTTGATTCCTCAAAGGTTTGGCGGGATAGGCACGAGCGTCGTCCCGATCCTGCGGATGCAGCGGAATCGGTGTGAATGAGTCGGTTTCCCAGTCATACCAAATGAACCCGGGAATCTTGCCCCTCTCCACCTGTAGGAAATGATCCAAAAAGGCCTCGGTCTCCTCGACATCGAACTGAGTCCCACGGGCGATATTTTAGATGCCCAAGTTCCTTAGGAAACGGATCATGATGTCCGGAAGTGGGATTCAGCGACCTCGAGGACCGGGTATTTTCTTATCGTATGTAACGCAATGACTGTTAGGTCTGAGTACGGGTCTCCACTGGTGGTAGCGTGGTAGAGCGGGTCCTAAGGTTCGAATCCTTGAAGGCGGCACGCCCAGAGTACTTGACGCAATGGGCTGGCGTTTACTGCGTACTCCTACAGGTTGGAGCTACGGAAACGATGGCTTGAAGACCAAAGAGCGGAACTAATATACCAAAGGGGGGTTATTTAGTATCCTAACGGTGCCTACCGTACTCTAAGGGAGAAGCGTCACTCGAGCCCAGTAAACAGTACTGGCGCTGCTATTTCCCTGGAACTGTAATGCTAATCTATTACACTAACTAAAATAAATTAATTATCTACATGAGTCCACCTGAGCTCGACCCATACATGAGTCACCTGCAAGATCCTTCGGGGCCCGGCAGCTTACCGGGCTCAACAGTTATCATCGCTCTTTCACATATCTCCCTCCTTAGAATTAGAGCGTCACGGTGAAGTCCAGATGGCCTCATGATTGACCCAGAGAACGAGAGCATTTCGTTGCTCCCGGTACCATTGGGCGCTACAGGACGTCGCGACGTCGTCGCCTGCGTGGATGCAGGGATGTGTGAGCTGACCATTGGCGCCCAAGGGCAATTATTTTGCTTAAGGACAGAAACTCCCACGCTTAAGGCTCCCTGGTTTCTTTGGTATGACTGGGATACTGAATCATTCACGCCGATTTTGATGCATCCTCAGCGTCAGGACGACGCTTGTGCCTTTCCCGCCAAGCCTTGGAGGAATTAACCATCGGACATTCCGAGGCGTCATGTGCCCGACTATTATCCAAAGGCCATTGTTTTCGATCCTCTGTGCTTCGAGCCTGATGTGAAAGCCACGCCGTTGGTTCCTGCTTGTATGTGCGACGGAGAATCCTTCGGTGAAGATCCCTTTGTCCTACGCGTGGAGGGCGTTCATCCCCCGGTCGAGTCTGCTGTGGTGTTTCCGACCGCGTCCCCTCCTCCAGCTCCTCTGGGTGCTGCTCCTCAGGATGAGCTCTCATATGGAGCGCCCGTCGCCCAAGTGACTATTCCTCCGGGCGAGGTTACTGTCGAAACCGGAAGTCCTGTAGGCAAAGCACTTGCTCAAACATCCACCGGAGGCGTCGACAACGCTCCGTCGTCTCCGTTGGTACACTTTCCTGCTTCGGTCACTGCAGCAACTGCGGATCTCCGTCATGTCTGCCGTACCGTTGGTATTACGGCCTCGATGGACACTGCGACAGTCCTGATGGAAGCCTGCTCCTGGGCGCGTCGCTCGGCTCGCTACGCTGTGGATGTCCAACAAGGTCACGACCTGAAGATCGCCATGCTCAGTATCCTGCAGCAGAATGCGCAGGCGATGTCCCAGAGGGTTACTACCGACTTGGATGCCCGATACGGTCTCAATTTGAGTGACCGGGAGTTTTCCGATGATGACAATAGTTTCTCAGGAGAATCCCCGCCGACGAAGCGTGCCCGGCTCGCTGGGTCCGGTTCTGGTGGTCCAGTTGGCTCCTAAGGCGACCCTAGTCCAGTTTTCACTTTTGCAGGTTCCAATGAGGACGACGGAGCTACCCCTGCACCGCCCCAGTGAGTCCTGTTGGTGTTCGAAGCGCTCCCGCCAACTTTGAGGTCATACCGAGGGCTGAAAGATCTCTGTTAGTTACTCGAATAAATTAAATAAAGTAGTGCTTGTGCTTTCCCAAGGTCTTTCTTGTATCTCAAACGTGCCTGCCCGGGACGGCGTTCAATCTTGAGAACGTCTCAGGCCTTCCTCAGGTTTCTCCAAAGGACTGACCTTGTTCCCTGATGCGGGAACTACGACGAACCGTCGTGCTCCGGCGAACCGTCGTGTCGGGAGGCCGTTTGGGAGGCGTTTTGGAATTATTCGGACCAATGGCTGGATCACTCGGACGAATGGTTGCCCCCTCCTGAAGGCCGCGCTCCGAGTGGCTGATTCTGCGCCAATAGCGGGTGATAAAATTAGCCGGAATCGTTTGAGGCTCTTGCCAAGTATCTCACTCAGGTGTGTAGCCGAACAAACGGACGTGAGAGCGCATAGATCCATCTTCTCTCAGACCGGCAGAGATGATGCGCTCAATCAAATACTCTGGTTGATGTTCATACTCCGGAAGGAGAGTGTGGTCCAGAGAGGCGAATCCATCGGAGTCGGTTGGGAGCGATGGTTCATAGTAGTTGGCACTGACCATCGTGTCCGTGGGGCTAGTCGAGTCCGCGTGAACTGCCTTCGGGGGTGTGGAGACTTCAGCGTCTACCTGAGGTCGCTGTGCTTCCGTGGGACCAGGGGGCTGGGACTTTGGTGGTCCGGAGGAACTGGGAGCTCGTGTCATGCGGTCAGTAGACAAGGTGTCCTTTAGGCCGTCAATGAGCAGCGTGATGGTGTGTTCATTGGCCTTAAGGACTTTGTATGGTCCCGTAGAGCAGTGTAAGAGCTTCCGCGTAGTTTCCTTAAGTTCTTCACTTTCCTTCGGTGGCTGGTCCCAGTAAACCAGGTCCTTCTTCCCAAAGGTCGGTGTATTCCAAACGGCTTTGTCGAAATTGAACTTGTAGAGCCGTTGGGCTTTGGTTAGTACAGTTCAGGCCGATTGGAGAATGCGGTGAATGCGTCGGCGCGAGTAGCGCTTTGACTGGGTCAAATTCATTCCTTCGGTTATGTCCTGGAATGTGATGGATTCTCGAAGGTCCACAGCTATCGGCGGCGGTGCTCTCGTTAGCGTTAAGTCGAAAGGCGTTGTCCGAGTGGAAGCGTGCACCTGCGTGTTGTAGGCATAAAACAATGGCTGAACGTAGTCTTCCCAGTCCAATTGGTGCTCCGAACGTACAGCGCAACTCGGTCCAGAAGGGTGCAGTTGAAGCCTTCGGATTGGCCATTGGTTTGCGGGTTGTACGCCTTGGTGGTCACTTGTTTGATACCTAAGGTAGCACAAACGTCTCAGAAGATTTTGGATACAAACTGGCTGCCGTTATCCGTAAGGAGGTAGAGTGGCATGCCATACGGATATACCCAGTGGGACAGGAAGGGTGCGGCAACATCCGTGTTCGTTGTTTTCCCTAGGGGTAGGGCTCTGGTATGTTTGGTAATCCTATCGGTTATAATCAAAACAAACTGTTTCCCATGGGACTACTTAGGCAAAGGCCAAAGTATATCCATGCGACAAATTCCATTGGACCTACGGCGGGGAAGAGCTTCAATTTGGCCTGATGGTTGGCGCGAGACCCTCGGATCTGTGCGCACGATGCATAGTTCCGTGCGGTTTGCCATAGGTCCTGCGCCATTAGTGGCCAGTAGAAGAGCTTCCTTAGGGTTTGGTACATTCGTCGGCTTTCAGGGTGACCAGTTAAGCGGGGGAAATGGGCGAGGTATAGGAATTGCACCCTTAGCGAAGTTGGTATGACCCGTTGGCGTGCGCCATCCAGCGGTGAGATGCGACATAGTTGTCCGAATCGGTCATGGTATAATAGGAATCCTGGCGTTTCTACCAATTGGGCTGTGCCCTTGCAGTACTCGTCTTCGATCTGCGCCTGTAGGAGTTCCTCAATAGTTATAGGGAGGAGTTCTATTTCCGCCGGGGCTATCGCATTAACCTGAGGTGGTGCCCAATTGGGCGGCACTGTCTCCCAGTCCAATAGGTATACTTCGTTCTCCTTTACCTCAACGTCCTCTGATTGCACCTTACCCATAAGTTCATCTGTTTCCGTATAGTCCTGTGGTCCATCGTCTGTATAGGGGGTAGGAATTAGATCTTTCAATGGAGTGTCATGAGTTCCGTCGGTAATGATTCGCAACAAGGCATCTGCTGTCTGGTGTTTGATGACTGGCCTATAGGTTATCTCGTGATCATATTCTGCCAGTGTGAGGCGCCACCGAGCGAGGCAAATCGATGCATCGTTCATATTTAGTAGCCAGCAGAGTGAATCGTGGTCTGTCCTAATGATAAACCTGGTTCCCTCGAGGTACGGACGGAGTGTCAATGCGGACAATACGATGGATGGACATTCCTTTTCGGTCGTACTGTAGTTTCGCTCCACGCTGGTGAGCGTTCTGCTCCAGTACCCAATATGTCGATAGTCCTTGGGTGACTCCTGTTCCTGTAGCAGTGCACAATTCACTTGGACATCAGAGGTATATGTATCCAGGACGAAAGGCCTATTGGGATTTGGTAAATCCAATATGGGTTGGTTCAGCATTTTGTCCTTTAGGGTTTGAAATGCTTCATACTCGTCGTCTGTGAGGGCTTCGAAGTTCGGAGGTGTTCCCTTCTTTAGCATCGCGTTGAGAGGGACCAACATCTTGGCGAAACCTTGGACGAACCGTCGGTAAACGTTGCACAAGCCCACGAAGGATCGTGGTTCCGTGTTGGTCCTAGGAGGCTTAGCCTGGCGAGTCGCATTTGTGTTCCGTGTGGCCACCTTTAGCTTTCCTGAGAGGATGACGTGACCGAGATAGTCCACTGAGGCCTGGAAGAAGGCGCATTTAAGGAGTTTTAGTGTTACTTCAGCATCCTGTAGCATTATTAGCACCATCTTCACGTGGCGAAGGTATTCCTTTACGGTCCGTGAGACGATTATTACGTCATCCAAATAGACCAGGGCGAATTTCCATTTGACTCTGGACAGTATAATGTCCATTACCCGTTGGTTTCAACTAAAGGGCATACGAGTAAATCTGAATAGACATTCATGGGTGGTGAAGGTTGTCAGCCCTCTTGCATCTTCAGCCAAAGGGATTTGCGACTCTCCGGAGTTATCGTCCAGTGCGGTAAATAAGACAGCTTCGCCAAAAGAATCCAGACAGTCATCCATGCGGGGTATTGGGTATGAGTCCCTCGTGGTTACTGCGTTCAGCTTCCTGTAGTCGACAAAGAGCCTGGAGGAGCCATCATTCTTCGCCACGAGGACAAGGAGACATTCCCATTCGGGTTGATTAGGAGGTTCCGGCTCTATGACGTGAGCTTTACGCATTTTTTCCATCTGGTCGGTAACAATTTCCCGACCCTTCAGGCCTGTACGGTCAAAGCGGTGTATAGTGGCTCTGATTTTTCCCATTCCACCTGAACACATGGCCGGGTATTCCCTGAGGAGATCAAGTACCTGGGGCCTATAGGATTCGAATTCTTCGCCGATAGCGACTGTCCCCTCCCAAGAGTCGACGTCCTCGTAGGCAGTTGGCGTTGCAAAGTTATCCATTTGGCCCTCCATAATAGCCACAGGTGCAAATAGAGTGTTGCCAAGCACTGTACTTTTAGGTATCCGTACGGGTTTATCTCTGAAGTTGCTGCTTGTGACCAATACGGGCCTGTTGGGGCGGATGTCCATTACTCTATTGGCCATTAAGGTAAGGTGCTTCAGAACCGTTTTCGGGTGATTCTGAATCGCCACGAGACCTGAGGACTGGGAACGGACCCATACGGTGATTTGGGTCATCGGGGGTATTGATATGGCCTTCGACAAGCGAACCTTATTGGACATCGTGGTTTCGGAGATAACCGCTCGTTTGCGGTTAGGGTCTGGCCCTGCGGCGAAACCAGATATGGAGATGGAAGGTGCGCGATAGAACGCGACTTTCCTAAGGCCTTGATAAATAACCTTAAAGTATCGATCGATGAAGGAGGTCCCTAGGATTGCGTCAGCTCCGAAGTTGGGACATACAAGGAACCGCGTGCGGACTTTGAATCGTCCTAAGTGTATGTAAAGTGGTACTGTTCCTTTAATGTCAAGTGGTCTACGTGATGCATCGGTAGTCCTGGGGGTCTTTTTGCCTGAACGGAATCTTCCCAACCAAAGGAGAGTAGCTTAGAATGGACCAAATTTGGACCAGCGCCTGTGTGCAATATGGCTGTGGCAACTAGGGTGCTGTTGGAACGCAGTCCCATAGTTACCCGAACTTTATAATTCTCCTTCCTGAGGATACCGACGGGGTCACTACTGTCTTCCAATTATGGCCTATTCTTAGTGGTCCAATGGATGTGGTGTGTATTAGAAGATGAGGAGCTCCTTTGCTCCTGACCGTCCAATTGGTTGAGGCATGGACTTAAAGAGGGAGAATTTGCCTTGCGTCGACCTTAGAAGCGTTTTCCTATGGGGTTTCCGTTGCTTCTTGAGGATGGGGTTCCTCTTCGGGGTCGTCTGTGGGGTCTACAATGGCATGGACCTGTGGGTCTTTCTTTGGGGTATCCGGAGGGGTGGCATAACGGGAGCTTCCAGGTGCTCCTATGGCTCGTTGCTGTGCCATGTTAAACACTCCTTCGGATCTTCACACCTTGTAATTCTCTTCCCTTAAGGCTACGAGATGTTTGCGTGCGTTTTCAGGCAGATACGTCGTGCAGTCACAGGGTTGGACCATGGAAAGGCAGAGAAAGCAGGCCCTTGGTGAGCGAAAAACGTCCTTTCTGGCTGGAAAGGGTGAATACTTGGGTGTGGGTGGGCCAGTGGTCGCTATAGTTCCCTGGGAGGTATATGATGGGGAACCAGTCGGAGGGAGGGGCACTGAAACTAACCGCGAGGATATCTTTCGAGTCGGCATAATTGAGTGATGAATCCATGTCCGATTCCGTGGAGTTAACCAAATGGGCTTGGTTTACGCAATGGAGTTGCGTGTCCTCTGGATATATCAGCGTTGCGCTTGGAGGTCCTGTAGATTTTGCCATACCCTTCGGTGTACGTATCGAGCCTTCGGAAGGAGTATTGTGAGGTTTCGGTGTGGTAATTGCGGACATGTGTCCGAATGGCAGGGAGTACTCCCGTGATGATGTGACGTTTATGCCGTCCTTCGGAGAACACGTTTCCACATCGGTAAGCCCTCTTTCATAGTTCGTCTGCGAAAGCCGATTCGTTCATGTTGGAGCTCTGCCTAAAAGATATTACTGCCTGGTGGGCACCCATTATAGCGTCATCCGTGGCGTAAGATTCAAGAAGGTAATGAATATCCTGAGGGAATGACCTGAGGAACTCACGGTCTTGAGCATCCACAAGGTCAATTGTGCCAGATATATTCGAAACCACTCGGTCCCGCGCCTGTCCTGTGAGGAAGAATTGGAAAAGGTACAGAGCGGTGCCCTCCTGGACACCGTTCTGATCACAGGCTGTGTGGAACAAACTGAGAAACCTTAGGACAGCAATGGGATCGGAACCCGAGAACTTGTCCGTCATGGTTTGTGGCATCCGTTTGGCCCATTTGGCGACTCTGCGAGCAACTGAACCTGAATATTTTGTGGACCTGTCGGCCAGCCGGTAATTGCGGTAGTCTAAAACCCTAAGAAAAAGTTCGTTAGTTGTTGTCAGTGGTCTGAGACCTCGAACGGCAGCCTCATACACTTCCGAGTCGGTCGCTTCGGTCGAGGCCGATTCGGAATCACTCGTGTGCGAATGGTCTCTTCTTTTACTCCTTCTGTTCTTCTTTCTCTCGCGGTTACTTCTTTTCTTTCAGGCGGAATAGGGACCAAAAGGATCGATCTCTCTATCAGGTCCGATGGTTCCCTGAAATCGCTGTACCTCATAGTATCCTTTGGGTAGGGCAATCTGTCTCTCATCTAGACGCGGAGTCTCTTTTCTGCTTCTAGATTGACCTTCCATTGGATTCTCTTGATGGTGTTCCCGGCGAGGGGCGGATAATACCGCCACTCCTGGGGGTGCGGTATGGGGTTGCCATATGGAAGCCGGATGGTTGACTTGTGGAGTGATCCTGGCGACCGCCTTGCCTGACTGGCTGGTGATTGCTCCTCGAACGGCCTGAATGATGGAGTCTAAGAATAGCTCAGACTCCATGACCTCGGGGACGATTTGCGTGATGAGATAATCCGTATGGTCTGCGATCGCCGTAACGAGCCGCATGTCTGCAATGGAATCCACATGGGCTGAGCAGAGCTCACGGAGACGAGGCCAGAGAACGTCTGCAAGCCCGGCCGGAATGTTCTCTTTATTCATTCGGTCTTACGGGGTTCTCCTTGGGGTTTTCCTGACGTGAAGGTGGCCCTGGTGGGTCGTTCTCGTGAACGCGCTGCTACCATGGGTTCTCGGCGAATCATTTCAAGGTCGTCCAGGGGAGTCAGTACTCCTTGCGGCTGTCTCCTCGTGCTTCTGCGGTCGCTAACAGTATCAACCTTTGGTTCAGGCGACATCGTCGGCGTTGCAATTGCATTCTGTCCAGCCGTAGGAGTCCTATGGTATGGTCGGTTGGGTGTGTTTTCTGCATCCATAATGGCGGTTGCTTCTGTACTTCTGGTCCATTGGGGAATTAAACGAAAGGTTAGAATCTGGATAGTTCTTCTTTCCAGTGGTCCGTTTAATTATTCCAATGGGATTCTAAGTCGGGAGACGAAAAATAAACGCAATGACTGGTGAATCAGCGTACTGGTCTCAACCTGGGATAGCGTGATATAGCGGGTCCTAAGGTTCGTATCCTTGACGGCGCCACCCTCAGAGTACTTAATGCAATGGGCTGGCGTTTACTGCGTAGTCCTACAGGTCAGAGCTACGCAAACGATGGCTTGAAGACCAATTCGTGGAACTAATGTACCAAAGGGTGCCTACCTTACTCTAAGGGAGAAGCGTCACTCGAGCCAAGTAAATAGCAATGGCGAAGCACTGGAATGTCCCTGGCACTGTAATGCTACTTTATTACACTAATTAAAAAATAATAATTATCTAAATGAGTCCAGGTGAGGTCGGCCCGTCGACGTAGCGTTTGTAAGATACCTCAGGCCCCGGCGGCTTACAGACTAAACCTTTATCGTTGCTTCTTCACAGTAACCCTAACTGGAACGAAATATGAAATTGCTCAAAACCGTCAAAAATCGAACAGTGCAGTACAGATTTGTCAGAATTAAAGTTGCAGAATACCGAGAATCTTACAGTAGAGTGAAAAAACCGTGGACGATTGATCAAAATCGTTGGAATTCGAAACCAGAACCGAACAATGTCGTGCAAAAGCCGTTTGAAAATTATCAAAATCGTTCAAAATCAGAACTTTTTGATATTATCCAATATCAATACCTGTTCTTCGGATAACAAGAAAGAAAACCCGAAATTCGCCCCTTGCAAGGATTGCCCAAAGTATAGAACACTCTCAAAACAAAAAAAAGGATATGAAGGAGAAAAATACATCTAAAATTGAGAAACTGAACAAAGACAATTTATACTCATCGAAATTCAAATTCATGAATTATGTGAATAAAAAGAATTATTAGAAGGCAGTCATGCAAACAGAAAAAAACCACACTGAAAATGAAAAGGCTTTCATAGATATCAGCCTTAGAGTAGAAAGCAATCAAACCGTATATGTCGGATAGGCTAAAACGGTAACAGAAACATGGAACGCTTCGTCAGAAGTTTATGAAAACAAAACAATAGCAAACAAAATGGACTTAGAAGAACAATTTATTTTTAGAAAGCTAAAAGAAGGATAT
Organism: Agarophyton chilense; assembly: GCA_030374765.1. Taxonomy (NCBI): domain Eukaryota; phylum Rhodophyta; class Florideophyceae; order Gracilariales; family Gracilariaceae; genus Agarophyton; species Agarophyton chilense. The sequence goes on from JARGXX010000100.1 coordinate 1,802,381, forward strand.
TCCATAAAATAACATATTGAACAACTGAAACCTTTGAAAACCAGATTACATCAACTGGGTGTTCGAAAACCAAAAGAAGAATAGATTATGCAACAATTACGAAGTCTACCAAAATCATACGTGAGTCTTGTTGTAACACTAGAACACATGACAAAACATACCAATCAAAGAATTTCATCCCAGAATCATTCGAAAAGAGTGAAGAAAAGATTATACGTCAGGAAAACAATAAAACGGAAATTTTCTTCAAAGAAAACATGAAAAGAGAAATAAAGAATTTCTTTTCAAGTGTCACTACTATCAGAAAAAAAAAATAGAATTCGAGACTGTCCCACAAAAAGGAGGGATGAGGAAATTGTTACATGCAAAAATAATAACCCGACTATATATTCAACAAACGCATCAAGTTCTACAAGAAAAAGGGCTGGAAATTTTTTAATGGTTGGAAAAGAAGACTCAAAGCTGTCAAAAACATGGTACTTGGATTCAGAAGCATCATTTCACATGACAAACAATCAATAATGGTTTTTACATGATAGTGTTCAGAAAATGGACTCCGTAACGATTAGACTTGGGGATGGAACCAAAGCCACTTCAAACATTAAAAAAAAATTGAAATGCACAAAAATGGAAATAGAAAAATTGAAGTTTTAAAAATCCTTTATGTACTGAATATATAATGAATTGCAGTTAACATTGTATCTATTGGACAAATCGATGAACGTAGTCATACTATTCACTTTCAGAAAGAGTCCTGCAGAATAATTTCAAAACATAAGAAAAAAACAATTTTAAACGTGCAAAAGGAATCATCAACGTCCTGCTTCAAAGCCTACAAATCTAAGGATAACAATTACTTCCCATATGCTGCAGCACAGGGAAAACTTTGAAATATGGCATGCAAGACTAAGACACACTGGGGAATCAGTCTTAAAACAAATAACTTCAAAACAAACTGCTACTGGAATATCAACGAAACTAGAACCAAAAAAGGAAAAATCCTGCAAAGGATGCGTTCTGGTCAAAATGCCTACGAAGTCATTTAAACCTCTCAACGAATTTAAAGCAAAATCCTGACTGGAATTAACTCACAGAGACCTCTATGGTCCTATGCAAACTCTGTCTAGAGGATGGAAATCTTATTGTATCACAATTCAAGATAATTTCAATAAGAAATCTTCGGTCTATTTCATGAAAACTAAAGACAAAACGGTTCAAAAAACCAAGGAATTTATTGAAATGGCTGAGAACCAAACTAGAGTTCGTGTCAGAAAAATTCACAGTGACAGAGGGAAAGAATATATATTTACAGAAATTCAAACAGTTTTTTAAATCAAAAGAAAATTTTTAGGAGCCTACAGCTACTCATCAACCGCACCAAAATAAAATTACAGAACGACTAAATAGAAAACTATGTCAAAAAACGCGTTGTATGCTTTAATGCCACAATTTTTCGAAAAGTTTTTGGGCCGAGACAGTACAGACGGAAAACAAAAAAAAAAGAAATATTATTTCAGCTGCTGCTCCCTTCGGAGGGTATCCGCATTGACATGTCGTATAGTGGCAGAAGGTCTGATCTTTGAGGTTGTTAATGTACTACGCTGACCCTGTAGGTGATGGGTGCGAGGGATCATCGGCCATGCAGCTCCGGGCGAGCTACCATCTATTGAGTAATTGTTATTACTTGTAATTTTAATTATATTTATTTTAGTACAGAAGTGGAGTGGCCACCTGGCACTGTAGCCCGTGCTGGCCAGGTCTCTGACACTAGGTCAGAGACCGTGCCTTGCTGGCACCTCCCGGGTGATCTGGAGAGTGCAGTCCACTGCATAGAGGGAACTGCACCTCCTTCATCCTAATCTGATAAAGACAGGCATCACTTGGGTCACGACTATACCTTTTGGTTCATTGTTTCTCAACTACCACAAAGGCTTTCCCGCGCGTCGACGCCTACCATCGTTCACCTACACGGTATAGGCTAGTCGCCCCGCCGTTTGCCGCTGCGGGTTTTCACGGTGCCCTGTTACCATCGAGGTTTACTACGTCCACATTATAAGGTTGAGCGTCAACACGCTCCCCACGGTTGAGCGTCACTACGCTCCCGAGACAAGACAGTAGCATACCCCAAAGGTGATTGTACGACATTTTGGTCTCCCGACTTAGAAAGTAGTTTTAGGCTTCGTCGTACCTTCACGGTTCACACGAGATTCCGAGAAGGATTAGACGCTCGTACACCTATTTGGTTTCAGGAAATCCCGCAAAGCAATACAGGATACCGCTATTGGTCACAAATGGAACGACCTAAAAGGAATACGCGTGGTGCGAGCGCCCCGCCAAGCCATAAAGATCCTAAAGGAGCCCCACCGGCTCAACCGATTCTGGAAAACCCCGAGGACCTGCTCCGGAACCCTCGAGACAAAACCGGAAAGGTACATGGTCCGCCGCCTATGGCAACAGAACCTCAAAGGGAATTAGCAATTGAGGTTGCAGCGGAGGAGCTATGCCCTCAGCTCGAAGAGCGAGCGAAAGCGCTCGTCACCCTCGCAGTCGAGGATGCATTAACCATAAAGAAGAAGTCGGATACCCGGATGGTTCCGCCCTCAATGGACGTCGATGCATTTACCCGTATTGTGGTTGCCCGAGCAGCTCAAGAGCTATCGGAAAGGATACCTGAAATGGTGAAACAGTATCTCTTTACAGATGCTAGGGAGCCTGTGTACCGCGCTGTGCAGGACCTTTGGGCTTCCGAGGGATTCGCAGAATCCCGACCTAAACAGGTGAAAACCGCAAAGCCCATACCACAAGGGTTCAAAATGGGTCATTCCACCCATTCCAAACACTTACCTACTGATAGTGAGTACCTACAAGGTCCAAGGCAGAGTCAAGAGGTCCCGGGGAAGGTAGATCCTCAAGACATTTACCTGCCACCAATTACTGGTTTGGTTCAAAAGGATACCCATTGAGGTCGTCCCAAGGACGATTCGTTTGACTTGTTGGATGAGCGACGAAGAAACCGAAAAGGAAAGAAGCGAAGGACGAAGAGGGGAAAGAATCGAGAGGATGATTCAGACCCCGACTCGTCCGGCTCCAGTTCCGGTACGAGTTCATCGTCGGATGATGACCTTAAAGGTAAGTAGAAGAAATAAACGAACAGGTCGACGAAGAAGCCGTCGAAAAAGAACCGGAAGGGTAAAAAGCGATACAATGAGTCACCGGACTCTGAGTCGGACACCGAAATGGAACCGGAGGTGCACCAACCCTTGAACGATATGTTCACCAAAAAGGTTGACTACAGGACTTATCGGATGATCAAAAAGTCTTCTGAATACACCCAAGAGGTTGCTCAGAAGATTACTAAGCACCACAAGAAGCTCAGCTTCCAAATGGGTGACACCACCTTCACAGGTACGGATCCTATTGCGGTGATTGAGTTTCTACAGAAGTTCAAGATTGCATGTGACCAAAATGGTTTTTTCGAGGGCGCTGCTATGTTGCTATTTCAGTTTTAACTTAAAGGACAGGCATACTACTTGCTGCAGAGTAGGCTCTGCGGAAATACCTTAGCGATGGATGAGGATGGCACAGAGATGTTGGAGTCATACCCAGAGGTGGTCAATTTCCTTTTGGAAACATACGTCACAGATGAGGTCATCCAAGAGGCTTACTCGGAAGTTCTCGTATACCATCAAAGGTCTGGGCAAACCGAATCGGAGTTATCGCTCGCGCTTTGGAATCTGGCAACCTATTGTGGTAATGTGTTGACTACCTCTAGGTTAAAGTCGCTATTTGCCGACAATGTCGAACAAGCGATTCGTTCCCAGGTACGCAATTACCGGGCCAATAACTGAAAGGTAGACTAAAATGGGCTAACGCTGTACTCCTAGGGACTTGGAGATACCGTTCGGCTGGGAAAGAGACCAGCCGTACCTCCAACCTCGAAGGATAAACCGAAAAGGTCCCGCTTGGAAATTGAAGACACAACAACCCCAGAGTGTAGCTCGCACATCGAAGTACCTACAGGAACCGCTATCCACTTGGTAGCGACCCAGGGGCGGTTCTCGAAACCTTCCACGGTAGGAAATTGGTCGTCAACGCGTACACCAAACTCGGTACCATCGCGGCCAAGTGCGATGAGTCCGCAGAGGATGCAGGGAGCGAGCTCCCATAACTTGCCACCCACATGCTACGCCACTGCTCCTACCAACCAGCTTTCGAAGCCCCCCTCAATGGTAACGCGAGACCCCCAAACCGGAGGCCTCGTTTGCTAGTTCTGTCTCGAGACAGACCATCTGGCAAACGATTGCGCTAACTTACCTCCAGGGATGAGAGACCAGTTGATTCAAGCTCGCATGCAGTATCACCAACGCCTCTATGGGTCTTCATCGCAAGCACCAAATAGTTTCCAACCCCGTACACCATTACAGGTCAATACCATCCAGGAAACACCAAACTTGGACTCAACCCCTCCCGTACAGAAGGAAAACACCGAATGGTTGGCGTAATGGCCGAACCCAACCTGCAATTGGAAGGCCAATCGATACCCAGAACCTTGAAGGGGGAAGAGAACACGTCACAACCAGTTCCGGTTTGTCATATGAAGTACAAAAACTATAAAGTACTTGCTTCAATGTGTTTCTCCGATCGCCTTGCGGTTCCGGTCACCTGCGTGTTGGATACGGGGGCCGGCCCAAACGTCCTGAACACCCGCGTCATACCTGAGGCGGTACTTCGAAACTTGAGCCGACCTCCCAACAAAAACCCGCTGGTGGATGCAAATGAGCGCCCATTAAACCTTTGAGGTATGCTCACCACTGTGGTGCAGCTCGGACACCTCAAGGTAAGACTGCAATTTTTTGTTGTCGACCGTTTACCGACAGACTGCCTACTAGGTACGAACTTCATTGACGGACATGTCAAAGCAATCCTTCCTGGTTCCCATACCGTCGCCCTACGTCAGGGGGGACGAATTTCCATTTTAGGTAATGCGGAAACCCAACGGGGATAGTTCGTCAAACCGAAGAAGACGATATCCACCAAAACGGTCTCCGACAAAGTGCGAATTACCAAACATGTTGTTATCCCGCCAATGCACCAAATATTGGTACCGGTGTCTTGTGCAACCCCCGGGCTGGTCATACTACGAAACCATCCGAGGTTAGCACACCGAAACCTCACGTTGATGGCCAACGGGATTGTCGACAACATCCCAAATTAACCCTTTAAGGTGTGTCTCAGCAACTTCATCAGTCATGACGTGAAGTTGCCGAAAACTACCAATGTTGGCATCGCACTACCGGCATCACAGGGGGTCTTCACCGTAACTCACACTGATCGCGGCGAGGTCGCCTTCGGTAAGGAAGGGGGGTTCGCAAATGCGTCCACAACCATAAAGGTATCGATAAATACCAACTGGGAATCAAAGCTAACCGAGAACGCATCGGTAGACAAAGAAGGGGAACCGAACCCGGAGAGGCAATGGTAAGATACAGTCCGGATCGGTGAAGAAAACGGCCAACTGCGGGGCCGTATCATCGACCTTCTGGAGGAGTTCGAAACCATGTGGTCAGGTCATCTTGGCCAAATGAAGGCCACACAGCATCGCATCGAGCTCCTCCCTGACTCCAAGCCGATATATCAGCAACCATACCGTGCAGGTCCAAAGGCGAGAGAAGTAGAACTCAAAGAAGTGGAGCGAATGCTCCAAGAAGGTGTAATTGAACCAGCCAACTCAGATTGGGCTAGCAGAAAGGGGATAACCGTATGAGGTTCTATGTGGACTACAAGAGGCTCAATAGCGTGACCATCACGGATTCGTATGCAATACCGAGAATGGATGAGTGCATCGACTCCTTGGGAGATGCGCAGATTTTTACCAAGTTGGATGCCAATTGTGGTTATTGGCAGGTACCCGTAGGTGACGAAGATCGAGACAAAACGACCTTCACGTGCCATGCAGGTTTGTTTCGCTTCACGCGGATGCCTTTCTGATTGCGCAATGCTCCAGCCACCTTTCAAAGGGCGCTGGACATCATCCTTTCGAAGGTTAAATGCATAACCTCCTTGGTATACATCGGTGATGTAATCATCTATTCCAGATCGGTAGAAGAGCATATTTCACACGTATGCACCGTACTAACCTTCCTAGCCGAGGCGGGGGTGACGCTGAAGCTACGAAAATGCGTCTTCTTTACCAGAACGGTTGAACACCTGGGCCACATCATAGGCCCGGGTACCCTAGAGGTTGCGCCGAGCAACATTAAAGTCGTACTGGAGGTCAAGTTACCACGATCCTAGACAGACGTACGATCCTTTATAGGTTTATGTAACGTCTATCGCCGCTCTGTGAAGGGATTCGCGAAAATAGCGGCTCCCCTCAACAAGAAGCTCCAGAAAGGTGAACCTGAACGGTTTGAGAATCTATCGAAGGACGAAATGGATACCTTTGAGGAATTGAAACGAGCGCTATTGTCGCCGCCCATCTTAGCGTTACCGAAAACAGGTCTACCGTACACGCTGGATACAGATGGATCCCATGCCCAAATTGGTTGTTGTCTCATGCAGGAGCAGCACAACGGAGACAAATTACCTATAGGATACTGGAGCCGCGCTATGAATGAGGCGGAGCAGAACTACACGGTAACCAAGAAGGAATGTCTAGCAGTATTGTGGAGCATGTTGATGCTCCGTCCATACCTGTGTGGTGAGCGCCTTACGTTTCGCACGGACCACGACGCCTTCAGGTGGATCCTCGGACTCGCAGATGCGTCTGGTAGACTTGCAGCTGGAGGTTGAGACTGTCGGAGTTTTAACACGACGTACAGTACCGTCCAGGTACCAAGCACAACATAGCAGACGCTATGTCACGCTTAAACACCTCAGGGTTAGAGACAGAACCAGTGAATGATGATATCCCGTGCTTTTTGGTCTCATCAAACCAAAATGGTACCGGCGAACACCTAGAAGGATGTTGGGATTTACCTGAAGAAGGTGCCTTTCGGAACACCGACGTGGCAACGCAGATACTGACCCTAGAGGAAACGAACGTCATGCCCGTAACCCAAGATGAATTTCTACGAGAACAGGCCCAGGATGCGTACTGCAGATCCCTGGCTGACCAAATTCGTTTCAAAGGATCACCATTCGATGTGGACCACAATGGGTACATCGTGAGAAGGTCAAACTTGGATGGTAGCCTTCAAAAGGTGGTTCCGACGGCACTGCGCCCGAGAGTCTTGTATCTCGCGCACTACCCGCGACTATTGGGACACCCCAGTGCCACCAGGATGTATTACACCTTGAGGAAACAGTTCTATTGGCCTCATATGGCCCATGATGTCTATACCTTTGTAGGTCAATGCGAATCTTGTGTTCGTACCCGCGGTGGTATTCGAAAGCACCGAAAGTACCTCAAGCTGTTTCCAAAAGTCGGTCCACTGCAGTTTGTTGCGATAGATCTTCTAGGAACACTTCCCAAAACCAAGAATGGGTATCAGCACATTCTAGTGATCACCAACAGGTTCTCGAAGCTCACGAGAGCGATATCTTTAAAGGAGACGAAGTCAACCACGCTGGCGATCGCGTTCCTCAACGATTGGGTCTCCCCATATGGTGCACCACTGTACCTACTTACCGATATTGGTTCAAACTTGGCATCGAAGTTCTTCGAAGCAGTCTGTACCCTCTTGGGTGTCAAGCACTATTTCACTACTTCCTACCACCCGCAGACAAACGGACAGGTCGAGCGCTTTAACCACACATTGGTATCAAGGCTACGACATTATACGGACGAGCACCAAACTGGCTGGGATGAGCTGGTGCAACCGCTCACCTACTCTTATAACCTTCAGGTACACCGGTCAACGCAGACCACTCCCTTTGATTTGGTTCTTTCGCAACACCCCCCAGGTATTGTACTGCAGGGAGATCATACCATTAGCACTGCAGCTGGCACACTGACCACTGCCCAAGTCAAGCAAAATATCCTTGTGAGGTTGAGGAGGGCTCTCAAACATGCAGAGAGCCGCCTCACTGCAGCCAAGAAGCGGTACAAGGCCGACTACGACCATAGGGTAACCAAAGTGGTCTCTGTATCTTCGGGACAATATGTCTACATAGACAACCCACCTTCAGGTAAAACACCACGACCGGGTGATGAAGCAGATGATGAAGCTATTGAGAGAGATATCAATTCGACGCTTCTACCCAAATCAGTGGGACCTTATAAGGTATTGAACGCATCAGATCACACCGTTACGGTTGACCAGGACGTAATACCGAATACGATATCAATTGACCGTATTACGGTAGCACCTGAAACGGTTCAACATCGCATGGAGGCGGGCACCTCAGCCTGAGAGCCGAGAGCGGTAGCTCTGCGCACTCGACCCTCGGAGGACCCCACCCAAATTGAGGTGAATGATGAACTACAACGAGATGATCCGGATTACAACCCTCTAACAGGGACGGAAATGGAATCTCACACGGTAACAGCGGGAGCTCCGGACCCGGCTCCCACAAACGAAGCTCCGAACTCGGAACATATGAACCCTTGAGGTGGCGTTCCCCCGAAAGATCAGAAGCAAACCTGAGAAAATTTTCCCGTTGACCGTCTGGTGGGCCACACGCGAACCTACAATGGTCTGAAGTACACCGTCAGGTGGTACGGCTGGGGCCCAGAAGGGGACACCCTCGAACCCTCAGCCGCAATTCCCCCACACTTCCGTATCAGGTATTGGCGCCGTCGCAAGGAGCCGATGCGTGCATACGGCTAACCTTAGACCTTCGTGGTACTCAGGCCTAAGGAAGGGGGAGAAAAGACGTCGTTTTCCGCAGAAGGTGGACGCATATGTGAGTCAGATTACCTACAAGGGAGGGCACGAAAAAACAACCAAATATAACAGTAGAGGAGACAAGAAGAGAAAAAAATTTACTTTAAAAAGGACCGGTCGGTTTAGGATCAATGGAATCAGGAGGACCCGTGTTATTGAATACCCACGGAGGAAAACCTGCAGAAATGCTAGGAGCTATCGCCCTAAAAGGTAGAGAAGGAGCGGTAGCCCCGCCACTGGGCAGAGGAGTCGAAACCAAAAGAAGATGAACGAAAGGAACCGCCGGAGCAGGTTGCAAAACCGCAGGGTTCAAGTTAGCACCTAGAAGGGGATCTGTCAAAGAAACCGAAGGCGCAGCAGCAGAGACACTTGCCAGATTGGCAACCTCTCGAGTGGCCAGTTGGTACATGTCCAACTGGAACTGGTTCCGGAACTCACCAAGTTGGTTCAGCGCCTTCATGTATTGTGCATGGCGCGGCAACAAACCTTCAAGGAGCGTTAATGCAGCAACCAAGGAGGTAGGCCAAGCCCTCTGGAAGTTTGTGACGCAAGACTGGCGAATTAGAGCCAGCAAACCGACCACGGCCGGAGAATCCATCATAGGTTGAGGCGGAGGCCGAGAAATACCCGCCAACAGAGGTCTAACCGGACCAGCAACCCGCGAGTAGCTCGGTTGAGTAGGAGTCACACCCGTAGGGATAGGCGACTTACGACCTTGAGGTAACGGCTCGGACGGGAAGGGACCAACATAACGACCAACTGGTGTCTTAACAGTACCGTGATGAGGTTCGGGGCTCGCGGCAGCTCCATAAACACGAAGCTCCCCGGGATAGTATTGGGAGTGGCGAGGCACAATCTCCCAAGTTGCGGGATCGAAAGCCTCCCAACCTTGATGGGAATCCCAGTGGTAATTTTTTCTCTGCTCGAGATACGAGTCGAAATCCTTCACGGTATAATCGGTCCCCTCTACGATGTTCTCGTAACCAAATCGGGAAATATCCTGGGCAACCCTCGGAGGTATGAAGAAGATGCGACCTACAGGTTGAACACCATCTCGGTATTTGTCAGAATCGGGATTGCGACAATCCCAATCGATACCGTAACGGGCGGCCTCCAGCGCCAGGATGGCAACCAATACGGTCCACTCCGAGAGGGCAATCGACCAAATGAGGTAATACCGCTCTAGGTTCCGGTCTGACTCCCGAAGTACGCCAAGACCGGCGGAGTGGGCACGCTCAGTGATAACGGAACCTCATAGGACTCCCACCACTCTGGTCGAAGCACGTACCAATCGCGTCTGTCCTTCATAGGTTCTGAGAAGTACTCGACGTTATGAAACATATGCATAACGCGAGTGTACGAGTAGCGAGTGCGAACGCGACTCTCCGTCGCTGCATCCTCACCCCACCTACTACGGTCAGCCCAATTGATAGTGGTGATAGGCCGATTCAAGGAAACCAAGTCAGGTGAAACCGGGAGGTATGTCTTCGGAATAGAAGGGTACTGGTATGTTCCAGTTATGCAGAGCTTGTAGATTGCATTTATTGTTTGATTACAAAGAAATAAAAAATGGCCTCATATGAGGCCTATTGACTTCACATGAGGCCATCGGTCGTATAGACACTAGTGGGGTCACAATCACCCAGCAACACGACACCGCCACCGAACTAGCCTCTCTGTCCCGATCCATAACTCCACCACCAATCGACGGTAATGATCCAGCTCCGGTTCGATGCGCACATACGGGAAGTCGCTCGTGTATATCGGCGGAATGAAATACCTCAAAGGTGTATGATGCTGCCGACTCTGGTAAGATTCCAGTCAACCCTGACGAGGTTGAGACCCTTGGTCCCGTTTCTTCAAAAGCAATGGAACGGAGCGAAGACACTCGCAGTCCCAACGGGACAAAACCAAGTAGGTATCCAATTGTGGTCTGGTAAGAGCTGCCGGAAGTGACTAATTCCCCACCGCCACAGGCCAATCCTGCTTCAACAGGTCATTGTTCGTCACCTGGTCAAAGGTAATACCAAAAGGTCCGTACTGACTCGTCGTCCGGTTCGCCGCACCGAACGCGAGATTGTGAGCCCAATTGGTTTGAATCGTTGAAGGAAGTCCACCACTGCGTTGGTACGGGTCAGCCGGAGTCCCAGGGGAGAATTCAGTCGCAGGGACAGGCATACTGTGAAACCCAATGTTGGTAGGCGTTCGCGAAGTCGAGCGAGTCACCCTCTTGGTAATACTACCGCGTCCACGGCCACGAGATGGGCCGCTACCTGACACGGTTGGGAAGGCCGTAGCTCCACCCGACGAACGAGGTGATGAATCGACCTCCACCGCCGCGGTGAACACCAGCGGGTATTCATCCTTCTGAAGTAGAGCCTCCTCGGTTCGTTCTGGGGAGACGGCCAACGGATCCAACCTTTCCGGTAGTACCAATACTGACCTTTCGGGTACAACAGTGGCCTGCGTGCGGTCGCGAGCGGGTCCAGACCTTTGAGATATCGTGGAACGGGACCAATCCGACATTAAAGGCATAACGGCAGGGGTATCAATCCCCTCGGAATCGCCAACTTCTTCAACGTCAATGGTAGCCGGCATCTCATGTCTCTCGAGCACTGGTGCTGCTTGTGGGGATGACCCACCCCTTCGAGGTATCGGTGACGAAACCACGATGCAGCGCGAGGTGCACCGACGGGGTACCGAACGGGTTCGAACGCGTGCGCAGAGGTGGTGCGATCCTGTCATTGCCTTGAGGGTAAACCGGAATGCAAAACCGGAAAAAGGTCGCGTAATTACCGACGGGGCCGCTCAACACCAATAAGGTCTCACAACCGGAAGCTTCCACCACGGACCCAGGCCAACACCTCAATGGTTGTATCGACGCAGGCTCAGGTCCCACCGGCGCCACGAGTCAATCCTTACAAAGTAGACGAAACCTGAAAGGTCGAGAAGCCAGGAAACCTTCAGGGAAAAGCTGGACAGTACGGTCACGGTCGCGACGCCGCCAATTAAGGCCAGTACTACCTAAAGGGTATTCGAGCCGTGGGAACGACCAGACGGGACGACGCTGCGCAGGGACCTAGGAGGGGAATGAACTTGGAGAAACCGGGAAGGATGCGATACCAACTTGGTTAGACAGTAGACGATGCGGAAGCAGAATCGCAAGCAAGGAGGGCCACTACCGACAAGGTGTCGGCGAACACGTTAGTTACCCTGCATCGTCCTCATAATAGTCCCTACCTGAATGGTTGTCGCTCAAATTGGGCGCAGACGTCGTCGCGCGCCCTCCCCAACCGATACTGGCTCCGAGTTCTGAACCTCAAGGGATCGCGTGTCGTGTAAGGACACCACTCTGATGCCCGCGCCGCTGTCGCTCGCTACCTCTGTATGGTGTGATAGAAGGAGACACGGGGCGTGCCTCACAGGTAGGAAGGGGGTCTGTCATGTAGTGGCAGAAGGTCTGACCTTTGAGGTTGTCAATGTACTACACTGACCCTGTAGGTGATAGGTGTGAGGGATCATCGGCCATGCAGCTCCGGGCGAGCTACCATCTAGGTGTTGTCAGCCACGTGTAGTGTTGACATGTACCTTTTGGTTGAGTAATTGTTAGTACTTGTAATTGTAATTATATTTATTTTAGTACAGTAGTTGAGTGGCCACCTAGCACTGTAGCCAGTGCTGGCCAGCTCTCTGACATTAGGTCAGAGACCGTGCCTTGCTGGCACCTCCCGGGTGATCTGGAGAGTGCCGTCCACTGCATATAGGAAACTGCACCTCTCCCATCCTAATCTGATAAATACAGGCATCACTTGGGTCACGTCTATACCTTTTGGTTCATTGTTTCTCAACTACCACACAGGCTTTCCCGCGCCTCGACGCCTACCATCGTTCACCTACACGGTATAGGCTAGTCGCCCGCCGTTTGCCCCTGCAGGTTTACACGGTGCCCTGCTACCACCATCGAGGTTTACTACGGCCACCTTCTAGGGTTGAGCTTCAACACGCTCCCTACGGTTGAGCGTCACTACGCTCCCGAAAAATGACAGTAGCATACCCCAGAGGTGATTTTACGACGTGCCATCGGTTCAGTTATCCCACCGGCATCCGTCAAGGATTGATTCATACTACACTTTTTTTGTTCTCCTATTCCTTTTATTCCGATATTTTACTTTGTGTTACAGGTTTCTTCTGCGCCCCAGCATTGGGTTTTTACTTTGTTTTTTGTTATTTCTACTACTGCGTTGGAGTTAGCTCCTCTATTTATCCATTTATTTCCCCTGCTCCAAGGATTGTTGGCATTGTCATCGTACACTTCATACTCGTTTCTATCCCCACTTCCGTGGTATATTCTGAAGTTTCCGTGGAGCTACGCCCACAGCTGGGACATAAGGAAGGCTCTACGCTGAGTTCCTTTAAGAAGGGAGCAAGGCTTTGAACACCTTGAGTGTCTTTTCCCTCGCGGGGTATTGCACTACATAAGAGTACAAAAAGCTCCAGCATGAATGACACACAAGCATGCTAAAGAAGATGAAAATTCTACTGCAGGAGCAATTGTGATGCTAGCACATGTAATGGAACCTATTATGAAAATTGCATTGACTTGCCATTTTGAATGAACATCTTCGGCATTCAAATACAAAACCCTTGTGCAACATTTACATGACCAAGTACAAATATTCACGTGACAACTCTTCTTTACATGACCAAGTTCAAATACTCATGTGACAACTATCCAACACTAAGTATGCAACGTCACTCCTGCTGAACAGCTCCACTATCTCTCTTTGCTTTCTTTGTCTACTTATACTTCTCTCCAGTTCGCAATCCTCAAGAAGACGACAGCAGACTTTTCGATACCTCATATTCTACTAAAGCTTCTTATTTGTTCTACCTGCACCGCTCGATCTCAACAGTTCCTGCCGATAGCTCCAACCGATCTAAGTTCCCTCTCTTCTTAGTTATGGGCCCAGGTAATAACCTACCCGCTCGTCCCAAGTTCTCGTGGGATATCAAGAGCGTTCCCTGGACAGATGGTCGCGGAGACCAAGAAGAAAATGCGAAAGCAGTTAATTTGTGGAGTTCATTTCATGATCGTCTTCCGGACAGCAACTCCAATAAGAAACCCAGCGAACTTCGTGGCATATGTCTAAAGTCGCAATTGTTTGGACGCGCTCGAGACCTCTGTACAGGCATCCCTGATGATGTAATTGCGTCTGCTACTGGTGCGCAAAGTATTGTTGATGTCCTCCACCAGCGTGATGCTCTTACAGTTGTCAGTGAAGTCTACCGTGACTTCAATGAGCTACTGTCTACACGCCGTGGAACAAATGAAACGCTTCGTGGCTTTGAGTCTCGTTTCGCCGCTCAAGTCGCAAAGTTCAACTCATTTGCTACCAGCACCAAGCTACCTGAATCGCTTACAGCTCTCATGCTATTGTCAAATGCCTCTATTGAAAACTCCCAGCGTGTATCGGTACTGGCTGCCGCTGCTCCATCTACTGCAAACCTTACCAACCAGTCATCGAATGATGACTTCATTCAGGCAATTTCCTACCAATCCGTTTCCTCAGTTATAAGACAATGTGACCGTCCCATAGTCACCAAAGGCAGCTCTTATGATCAAAATCCAATTGTGTCGAACTCTGCAAATGCCAATTACCGTTCCAATAATCGCCGAGAACGCCGCAGGTTGACACCAAGTCAACTAGCAGATCTCAAGTCTCGTTCTCAGTGTCACAAGTGTAAGCAGTATGGTCACTGGTCTTCTGATCACAACGCCGATGGTTCGCTCAAGGCGAATACTATATCAACTGAGGCACCTCAATCATCGAGCTCATCAAGCTCCAACCACAATGACTCATCGCAGTCTGGTTCCACGAATGGGAAGACCATATCGCTCAACATGGCCCAACTATCTCCTCCTGAGCTCGAGGAGCCCTTATCTCCAGAAAATCTCGGCCCCTTGGTCGACGATGGCGCTCCCTACTCAGCCATAGGGTTAACTGAACTACAGCTTCTTAGCTCCCACCTGCTTCCCTGTTTCAATGGGCAGCTTGATGAGATACCTGATGCCCTATCTGGTCGTAGCTCATGGCAATACGGCTCTGGAGAACATGCTAGTGGCACCCGAAGCATTCTTGGCTCCGTGGTACTCAACCTGATCTCCGACAATGGCAACATAATACAGATACGCCATTTAGTTCTATCTGGCTCGTCGCAATGGGTTGTTGGTCGAAACGTGACATGCTACAGTAACATCAACCATCTCGACTCCAACGCTTTACTGTTCTCCAGTCAAAACGGATCCCGTGACTCGATTACTATGGTTGACTATGATCTACACAGATACATACCCTATCACACTTTTGCAGCCGCAACTCCTAATGCGAGTACCATCGAAAGAAAAACAGCTATTTGATCCCTTTCTGCTACTACGGTCGACACAAAACCGTGGCCTGAAGTCAAAAAAATCATTGACAAAGTTCATAAGCACGTCTGTGGACATTCATCATATTCAGACATCAAGACACTGCTGCAACGCAACAAACTATGGAGTGATGAGGTAAACCGCTACCTATCACAACTAATTGTCAACTGTGTCGATTGCAAAGCTACCGCTCTGCCTAAATCAGCTCGAAAAGTTTCGCTCAGCTCTCTCAACCGTGAATTCAATGATGTAATATGCATTGATCACTTTTATCTTGACATGCTGATGGTATTCCATATAATGGACTCCTGGTCTCGCTACTCTGCAGGATTCGTAGTAGAAGATGCTACGCTCAGCTCAGCCATTTCCGGGTTTGAAGCCGCATGGATGTCACAGTTTTGGCCACCAAGTGCCGTTCACGGAGACAACGCTTTCAAGAAGACTGAGTTTCTTGACTATTTAAAAGCTCATGACATCGATTTTCGACCCGTTCCCCCTCGTCGGCACAGCAAGAATCCAATCGAATCCAAGCATGGCATCATTAGAAGTATATATCTACGACTAAAATCATCTCATATTGAATCCATCTCCCCCAAGACACTGGCGTATCAAGCGATACGTATATCCAACGACCTCTATGGGTCCGATACTCTTTCTGCGTTTCAGATGGCAAAAGGATTTACAAAGCCTATCGATGGCAAGTACCTACCCTCACCTGTATCTGGAGAGTTGCTACATGCGCAAGAGACGCTTGCAGCTAAACGTAAGCTTACTCTGATACTTCGTTCCAAGGCCCTTACTGAACCGAAGATCAACACCGGCGATCTAGTTGAAGTCTATCTTAAGCGCAATCATGAGAAACGTGGAAAATGGTTATCTCCGCGCGCAGTTATATCCATAGATAACTCAGCTCGCACCGTTTCAGTTACTGGTTCCAATGGCAGAACAATGTCTGCTGCTATTGAAGACGTTCGTCCAGCAATTTTTGACGACCCATTCGCTACCCAAGTTCAAGAAAGCATCGATTTGCTTGATGATAACATCTCCGATATGCTGGATAGTTCCAATGTCAGCTCCCACAACGACTCCAACCATGCCGATACCAACGAGTCGAACAATGCACAAGACCACGAGTTCACTGCTGATGAATTTTCTACTGCCCTACCGTCCATCGGTGACGCAGTTGAAGTATTCTGGCCGCTCGATGATCAGTTTTACCCAGGTGTAATCTCTGCAACTGATGAAAATGGATTACATCACATTCAATATAATGATGGTGAATCCGAGGAGCTCGATATCTCAAAGGAAACCTGGCGCTTCACCAAAGATGCGCTATCAGGTAACACCGCCGATATTGGACCGTCAGAGTTAGCCAGCTCTGAACCTCAAGCTCGTCAAGCTCTACTTGATCATTTTGGCAACAAGCCCTTTCTAGGGCACCAAGCTCAAGGATTTCAGCAATTTCCGTTAGTTAATGCTTACTCCATGGAAGAATCAGCATTCTGCAAAACCGTGAAGGCCGTCCCAATCTCAGAAGTTCCAACAAATGCCAATATTATATCAAGTCATGTTATCTACAAGATCAAGATCAACGATGATCGCACGCTTAAACTCAAGGCCCGCATTGCTCCGCATGGAAATGAAGACAGCCAGAAGAATGACCTCAAGATGGACTGCTGTCAGTGTCCACCAACCGGCATTCGCATTCTTCTCTCAATCGCCTCTTTATTTGGATGGCGTTTAAGCAAGCTCGATGTCAAGAGCGCCTTCCTGCAAACTGGGGATGCTAAGAGGGATGTTTATGTTGTCCCTCCCCGCGAATGTTCGAAACGCTCCCATTACTGGCTTCTGCTCACTGCTGCCTATGGACTTGTCAACGCCAATGCTAAATGGCAAGTGCAATCCGATAAGCTCATGCTGGACATAGGACTATCCCAACTCGCCTATGTACCGCAGTTATTTTATAAGATGAACAACGGCAAACTAGTTCTAGTTGCCATCAAGATAGTTGACAACGTCCTCGCAACTGGCGAAACATCCACCGTCGACCAATTAATTCAATTGTTCAACAAGAAGTTCAAACTTGGAACTGTCGCTCATGGTCCTCAGCTTCTACGCTTCTACGGCCTCAACATAGTTCAAAAGGAAGATTAATCAATTGAAATCAACGCTTCAGACAAGCTGTCCGCTCTTGAATCGTTTCCGATATCGCGTCTTCGTCGGAAACAATATGATGAACCGCTTAACAGTATAGAGCACTCTGCCTATACCTCGCTCAACAGTTCAATTGGATGGCTCGGAATTTCTGCATCCCCCTTCTGTGAATTCTACGCCAGCTACCTTCAACAACGTCTACCGTCTTTCAAAGTATCTGATCTCGTCTGCAAAATCAACTCGGTTCGCACGCTCAAGAAACTTGGAACCTCTATCTCGTTTCCAAGGCCACCCCGTTACAATGAGTACTCACTTTCTGTACTCGTCTTTTCTGATGCTGGTCGCCCCCAACGACTACGGACAACTCGGCTTTGTTGCTGGTGTTCTACTCGGTGATCTCAAGAAAAATGCAATCTTTCACACGTTATCCTGGACCTCACACAAGTCTAAGCGCCCCGTGAAATCAATCGGTTCTGCAGAGATACTTGCCGCGTCTGAAGCTATTGATGAAGGGAAGGTTTTATCCCAAGGACTCAGCCTATTGCTTAACACACATGTTGACCTACTGATTGCTGTCGACTCCAAGGATCTATACACATCGCTGTCTACACAACGCAATTCGATCGACCGTTCTATTCGTGCTGATGTCAACTGCATACGCTTTGAGTTCGAGACACACTCAGTTAACAAAATACTATGGGTTCCTGGACAACAGAACCTAGCAGATCCAGCTACAAAAACCGATTCACCCCTATCACAAACACTGCAGCTTGCAATGCATTCAGGGACTATACCAATTGACTTCCCAAGAGCGCTATTCCGAAGCTCTTGTCAATCCCTCGGGTAAGATTAACT
Organism: Agarophyton chilense; assembly: GCA_030374765.1. Lineage (NCBI taxonomy): Eukaryota > Rhodophyta > Florideophyceae > Gracilariales > Gracilariaceae > Agarophyton > Agarophyton chilense. The sequence goes on from JARGXX010000100.1 coordinate 1,820,645, forward strand.
CCAAGAGGAGTTAATATGAAAATTGCATTGACTTGCCATTTTGAATGAACATCTTCGGCATTCAAATACAAAACCCTTGTGCAACATTTACATGACCAAGTACAAATATTCACGTGACAACTCTTCTTTACATGACCAAGTTCAAATACTCACGTGACAACTATCCAACACTAAGTATGCAACGTCACTCCTGCTGAACAGCTCCACTATCTCTCTTTGCTTTCTTTGTCTACTTATACTGCTCTCCAGTTCGCAATCCTCAAGAAGACGACAGCGGACTTCTCGATACCTCATATTCTACTAAAGCTTCTTATTTGTTCTACCTGCACCGCTCGATCTCAACAGTTCCTGCCGATAGCTCCAACCGATCTAAGTTCCCTCTCTTCTTACCTATATTATTAAAGGAAGCAGTCACTGAGTCTGATAAAAATTATTGGACCACCGCAATGGAAAAACACATAAATTTCTTCATGAAAAACAATACATGGACTCTGGTACCAAAGAAAGCTAGAATGCGGATTTCTACGCCAAAAATGGTTTAAAATAATTAAGCCAAACACAAGAATGCAAGAAAGACTTTTTGGAGCCTGGCCGGTGTGCAGAGAAGTTCAATAAAAATATGGAATGGATTATTTTGAAACACATGCACCAGTTAAAAAAATGGTTTCTTCATAAATTATGTTTGGGCTTTCTTTCCAGCTTGAAATGCATATTCATCAAGTGGATATCCGCACTGCATTTCTAACTAATGTCCTTGAAGAAAAACAATACATGAAGCAACCAAAAGGATTTAAAAGCGCAAAAAATCCGAAGCATGTTTGAAAATTTCAAATATCTATTTGTGGTTTAAGCAGACACCAAAAGCTTAGTACAGTGTTCTTTACGTGGTACTTGGAGAGATGGAATTCGCAAAGCGCAACACAAATAATGTAATCCTTGCTGTAAATATAAATGGACAACTAATATTTAATACTTTGTATGTAGATGACCTCATCATATCTACTGCAGACATTAAAACAGTAAAGCTCGTCAAATCAAAATTAAGCTCATCTTTTTGTATGATAGAGCTGGAAGAAATATGCCATGTTCTTGGAATTGAAATAGAGTACAACATGAAAGACGGAAAATTAAAATTTTGGCATAGACAGTATTCAGAGACTGTTTTCAAAATATTCAATATGAAAAACAGCAAACCCACTCATATCCTTCTACAACCTAACAGAGTACTTTTAAACCCAAAAGAAATGGTAACAAGAATGGAATCAGTTTTGTATCAAAACCTAATTGAATCTATCATGTACTTGATTTTTGAGACGAGATCCGACTTGGCTTCTGTTATTACTACTCTAAGTCAATATTCTGATAATTTTCATAATAAACATTGAACTTTTTGCAGAAAAGTGTTACGCTACATACAGAAAACAAAAATTTTGTGTCTTTTATATACGTGGAAAGATAGTAACACTGTAGTAATATTCAATGATGCAAGTTGGGAAAATAAAGAGAAGCGAAAATGTATTTCAGGATATGCCAGGTACTATGAAAATTGTTTAATATCTTGGAGCAGCCGTATGCGAAACTGTGTCTCTTTATCAACTACAGAAGCGGAATTGATTGCATTATGTGAAGCAGTTAAAGAAGCAAAATGGCTCTTGAAATTAATTTATGAAATGAAAAATGCCACGTCAACACCATTAACTATGTGTGTGGACAATCAGTCAGCAACATCTATTTTTAAAAATGAAAGAAGTCATTGAAAACCAAAACAAATTATTAAGCACTTTTATGTTCAAGAATGTGTGCAAGAAAACTTTTTTGAAATCAAATACTATCCTACAGAAAACATTGTAGCCAATATTTTTCCAAAGGCTCTTCAGAAAATTAAGCAGGAACGATTTGTGCAAATGCTCCGACTAAAGCCGTTTAAAAGCTGTGAGAGAGTGTTGTAGAAACATCTAGAAGTTTCCAGAATGCAACTAGAAACTGCTATACGTTATAAAAGTATGTAGAAGACTATAAAAGCTTCAATAGAACTCTATGTATGAAAAGCAAGAACTATCTTAGAACGAAATGATATTCGTCTAGAACAAGAAGTGTTTTAAAGCAATATAAAAGAACAGAAGAACAGAGACTGAGTCGAGAAAAGCAAACTCAATTCCACACGTCATAGAATTATCCGCGTTCGAGTGTACTTTATCCCATCACTGTCAGTGATCTGCAGCTTCCTCTTACATCTGTCGTCTACCGCAACATATCGATAGTTTAGAAAGCCATGCTGACGTCCTTTCAAATAAATGGTCTGTCTCGCAAGACAACATAAGGAATGATTTGGTATTGCTCGCCGACTCCTAATCTATTATTAGGATCTTCTCAAGAAGTAGCTATTCATCTGCCAACCTTAACTTTACAGCCTGCCGACTCGCGGCCATGACCATAGCCCACTAATTGTATTCGCGTCTTTTATACATTCTATTTCGTCTCAAATCTACCTACTCTCGATCTGCGTTCAAATATGTTGCCATGATTTGTTCAATAGAGATAGTTGAAGCATTTAACCTTCTCCAAACACATAAAACTCCTCTTCTTATAACGAAAATCACACGGTTAAAAGTTCAGACGTCTTCTATTCTTTATCACTCCTTCTCAACTTGTGGTGCATGCGATTAGGAGATCAAATCTGTATCGGAGTACAAAATGACCATTTTGAAGCCTTATCTTCTGCTGGCTAAGTATTTGAAGCCCCAAACACGTCGACGTTAGGTCATGACATTCGCTGCTACGAAGCTTGCTCATACACTTCTAATTTACACTTAAGATTCATATAGAAAAACGTTTTTATCTTGATAACGCAAAGGGAAAAGAAGTGTACACTTACATATTTACTTTCCCACTCCAGACTGTGCTCTCATTTGAACTTTATGAGAACTTCAGTTGGAACATGAAAACGTAGCGTCTTCCACAAACCTCTTGTACACCTCTCTCATCACTGTGTACTCGAATTTTGAGCTAAATAAGAAGAACAGAAACATCATGACATCGGTATAGCGTTGAAATATGAAAATGTTTTAACGCGTGAAGCGGTACTAATCTCCGACCCTTTCAATAATTTTTATGAAGTTCCGAATAGGAGTAATGGCATCTATAATTGCAACAGAAATCGATAACATACAAACATGGAAGTATTCGAGGATGTCCAAATTCAATACAACGACGCTTTTATTTTCTACACGAGGGCCTTTTGAAACACATGTCCTGACACCGTTCAAAGAGAAAACAAACTTCTCATAGAAAAACTCTTATATCTCAACCCGCTTCTTGAGATACACTCTAGCCTAGTTGCGTTCGTTGCAATATTCATATATGATCACGTAGAACAGATACAAGATCAACCACATATTGCAAAAGACGTTCACATAGAGTCATGAGAACCCATTGAACCTGAAATGTTCATCGGAAGGTGCAGAGTGCATGCGGCTTGTATTTCGTGAGAATAATCTTTCTCATATGGAATACAGTGATGGCTACTTCGCGGCATTCGTGGAAAGTTGCATTTCTACAAGAGGTGTTTTGTTCACAAAAACTGGAAAGGGATGCAAACACAAGTAACGGGATGTGAAGAAATAAGGAAAAGAAGAGTGAGTTGGAGGTATACAAGGGCGGATGACGAGGGGCGAGAGTAACGGACGGGGAAAGGGGGTGAACACGCAAACAGTTTTTTTTCTTTACGTTTTGGTGATGGGAGATTGAAAAAGGAAGGCACTGGGGTAGTTGGGAAGAAGGTTAATGTACCCTTTTTGCAGACCCAAATAAAAGGAAGGTTGGAAAGGGAGAAAGGTAAGAAAGAGCGAGAAGCAAAACATTCGGCACTGGGGATTCCAGACCGATCCCTCATGTCAGTACTAGCCCAGCTCGGAGTCACTTAGCTTCGCAGTTCGGGATGGGATGCGGCGCATGTCAACTCGATGTGGCCGAATGTGGCAATCAGTGCTACGCCGTAGCACCTCATTCCACACGCAACAAAAACAGCGGCTCCCCCCTGCCGCCCACGCCTGAGCAAAATGATGCCTCAAACACCCCAAGTGCGCTCCCTGTCTCATCACCACATTTGTCGCCTCCATCTCGGCGCTAGTGCGTCGTCCTTTTTGGCAACTGCACATTGTCCCCAAACAAGCAGCTAATCCATCATCTTTCAGCGCAAGTACTGCAAAGAGGACAGTGCAGCACATCAATCCGTTGGGAATACTTGGATCTTCTCCCACAAGCTTCTCCTCTCCCATTTGTGCCTTGAAACATACTTGATCACTCTTGCATTCTTGCAGTGCAGAAATGCCGAGTGCAGAAATGCCGACCAAAGCTTGAATTGAAGTACCATGGGGATGCCGCTCTCCCCGACGATGTGCGCGACACTTTTCGAGTGCTGCCCACTTCAGTGTCGAGTGCTCCCCACTTCGGTGGTGCGCCAGAAGCAAATCGTACCGTTGAGCCATGGTTCCATCTGAAATGTAGAAAACATGAACTGCGGGTGCTTCAAATTTGCTGCTTCAAACATCTCCGTCCTCCTGACACCTTCGTACCGCAGGCTCTACCCACGTCCTACGACCCTTTCCGGGGGCTACGGTTGCCGCTGATGTTTTTGTTGGGTGCGCTGTCCACATTTCATTGGCTGGCTTACCTTCGTGCGTAAGCCCCGTTCTCCACCAATCGCTGCAAACCAATTGCTTCTTGTCGTTGTTCCCCTCCTCTTTATCCAAGCTCTCGCATTCGGCAAGTCTTTCTACTTGTCTTCAAGCACATTCACATTCAACCCGCGCAGTAACATTGGAGCTTAACGCTGCGGGTGATGTGAATGACGCGATGCAGTCGGGCAGCCCAGGCTTAGATTTTGCAAACCCCTCTGAGCATCTGTCACGGCTGCTGGCGTGCTGATTTGCAGAGCGCCGAAATCGCTTACGAGGCCAAGCAAACACGCCTCGGGTGAGACTCTCCGGATTTGTCCACGCCTTCCATCGCTTGGCGAAGCGATCAATTGTTGACGCACTGACTCTCGAAGACGTCGCCCAAACGCTACATGTCGCGGAGTGCGAACCCCATTGGAACTCAATCGGCGCGATTGGCGGCGTCTGACAATGTGAGGCAGGACGGAACGACTTATCATACCAGCCGGTCTACGAATGCTTTTGTCCGAAGTAGACAAGTTTCGACGTGATCGGATATTTCTGCGTCTGTTTCTCTGTGTGGGTTGGGTTTCAGCCCTCTCGGGCACCTCTGGCCTGTAAAAGCCAAACACATCGTGGGACGCCAGAAACATCTTTCAAGTGCAGAACAGATCGGGGGGCTGGAAAAGAAAGCGCACCAGTCGAACACAACCACTGTAGGGCAGGCGGTAGTCGGGTGGTGCAGCCAATCAAGTACACACAATTTGGAATCTGGTAGCGTGAAGATAACCGAAAGCACAACTGCAAACGCAAAGCAGCAAAGAAAAGCAGCAGCCGGGACAACCCAAAAAGCAATGAACAGAACAGCGACACCGCAAACACGATACACAAAAGCGGTCACGCGCAGCGTAACGAAGGCGGAGGGATGTTGAATACGAGCGAGGCAAATTGGAGAAGCTGAGAGAGAAGGAGGAGAGGAGAGAGCGGATGGGGTGAGATGGGGGAGACAACGGAGGAAAGCGCTCTGTGCGCAGTATAAATAGGTGACGAAACGTTGGGTTGGGGGAGACGTGGGCCGCAGAGAGCGGCGAGGAGCGTATTACGTGTCGCAAGTGCTCCGTGGTGTGCGAGGACGACGAGTATGGAGAGTGAAGTGTCAGGATGTGCGTCATTTAAGTGTTCATTACACACCTCCCCGATGTGTAAAAAGCGCTGCAAATTGTCGTGGCTAATCGTTGCGAAAGTTGGCTATGGATGTTCGGAGATCGCAAAGCAAGAGAGGGCTTCGAGAACGAGTGATTTCAAATCGAGTTTCTTTCTATAGTGAACCGGGGCATCGGTTCACAACAGTTTCACAAGCACTTGCTTCAAGCATGATCACACAGCATAATGCGACATGTTACGCGCTCCGATCGGCTTCAATACAAGATTGCATCTGCACATGATGAGACTGTCTGTTGGGAGGATGTTTCTGCTTTCCCGTGGGTGCCGATGGCAGGCACGAAGTCGGACAGTATTACGCTGTTGATATTGGCTGGCGCACGGGTGCTCTGCCATCATTTGCCACAGTGGTCAAATCGTTGTATCACACACGCCGCCCTCACACTCGGCCACATCGAGCTGACATGTGCCGCATCCCATCCCGAACTGCGAAGCTAAATCTCTCTGAGCTGGGCTAGTACATACATGAGGGATCCGTCTGGAACCCCTAGTGCTGAGTGTTTTTTTGTTTCTTGCTCCCTCCAACTATGTTGCTCCTGCGACGTAGCCACGCTGTGTGTCAATGACACGCTCTATGCGCTGTTGCGTTATATCTTTTTCATCATGTCGCTCACTGCGCGTTATGCGCATACTACACCTTCGTGGGCAAACAACAGGTACACTACAAGGAACTTGAGCGTCTTGAATAGGGTGGCGCGCCCTGCGATGGATGTCAGCAACCGAAACGGTACGCTTTGGCCCATAGCTTCTGGGGCGCACACGTCGTGCGTGGAAGCAATTACGGCCGCGTTCGGCTGTTCGAATCGCTTTGCTTTGCAGATCCCACAAAGAAAGAGGTGGACCGAACAATGTCTTGTTTTTGGTGAGCGCTTGAGCAATTATCTGTTGGTTGGTGCGTTCCAGTTGTACATGCCAAGGTACGACACCAACCAGGGCGAGAACGAAGGTCTGCCTATGGAGGCGCTGGCGGGAACACTGTGGTAGGGCTGGCTTCCCCTAACATGAACTAGGCACCGTAGTTGGCGCGACGGCAAACATCTGACCCAGCCTGAAAAACTCGACCATGAGCAAACCTAAACACTAAATTCGAAACCAAAGAGATCACAAGCCTGACGGCGCTGGCTGAGTGTCTGACCTCTTCCGCTTGCGCTGCGAAGGTGCGAAGGTGCGAAGGGCAAGGCCTAACCCTCCTTTGCAGTTGTGCAAAAAATCACACGCAGTCTTACACAATGAGCTCGCCCAGCGCGAGCTCGCAGAACGCAGCGTGTCTCTCACGTTGCATCTCACGTCGCATCTCACGTCGCATCTCACGCCGCATCTCACGCCGCATCTCACGCCGCATCTCACGTCGCATCTCACGTGTGTCTCTTGCGTGTTTGCAGCTCGCGACACCTGCTTGTTTCTGGAAAATGAAGGTGACGTTTGACTCCCTGGAGCCCCAAACATGGGAGTAAGGGTTGCACAGAGGCGTTCGATTCCGGTGGAGGAAGCTGTCCATTGATTGGCAGCGACAGCATTCATGCTCCGGGAGGCGATGGACAGCCCCCAACAGCTCGCGATTCCTGTTTCCGAAACAAGAGTGCGACAGTACGCAACCACTCGGCGGATGCAGCCGACTCAGCAGCGTTGCTGCTGAAAGAGCACTTTTCTCTGCTTTTGAAGCACTGAAGCTCGTCAGACCTGACAGCTCATGGTGGAGGGCGGGCCCGTCTGGAGCATGACTCTCGCTCATGTGAATTGCGTGTATGCGGGGTGCGCAACAGTTTTCTTGCAGCTGGAGAAAGCCGACAGCCTATTCTCACGCGTGGATCAACATCAAGCTAGAGTTTCCGAAAAGAGCACCAACCATTTTCTTGCAGGTCGTGAGAATGACAGATCGGCATGCATCACGGAGAGCAGTATACGGGAGAGTGCGCCTGACACTCGAATTCGACACGCACCAACGAGCATCTGCAGCTCGGCATTATCCAAACGGCGCCCGTGCTCTGGTATAAATATGCTGCTCAGACGTACAAGATCGCTGCTCACATCTTCTGGTCGCCCTTTCGGTTTGCACCCTCTCCATCACTGTTTACTACTTATCCACGTACTTGCTGCAACCATTGTGTCCTCCCTGTGCGAAACAAACTTATTTGTGCTTCCTTCGCATCTCTCCCGGCTTCTGTTGTACTGGTCTTGTCCATTCTCACGGTAACCACAGCAACACATCAAGCTCGATCAATATGGTTGTTCCAGTGTTCGTCAAAAACCACAAAATTTACGACTGCCATGGATGGATTCGAGTCCGCCATGCATTGTTATCGCATCGGAAATCGTGGTACATGAAACTGTTGGGCTCTACGCTCACTCTGCATGACTGCATAGACAAGTCTGTGGAGCTGGAGTACTCGGTGACCTCTTGCAAGATCATGGGTCATCTTGGGGGCAAGTCGTTTACCGTCAAGTTTTCGAGTGGCGCTGCACTTCGTATTTACTGCGACTCAAAACCAAAGGCTGGTAGATGGAAGAGAGCCCTGCGGCGAGCTTCAGCGCTTGAATTCGAATACGAGTTTGTGTTGGGGAACGAAATCGAGCAAGACGGCAAAAGCTCGGTTTTCAACGCCGTTCACCGGGACAACAAAACCAAACACGCGGTGCAACGGATCTCCAAGGACCCTCTCCTCCGGAACTACGCGGAACAAAACCGCTTCCTGGGCCGACAAATCTACGCCCTGCGAACACTGCGCCACCCCAATATTCTGTCGGCGTCTCACATCTTCAACGAAGACGAACACGCCTACCTGGTTACCGCGCCGGTGAACGGAGACAGGCTTCGGGACGTGATCGCGCAAAATGGTGGGAACCTTCCTGAGGCAGCCGTTCGGCACGTTGCCAAGCAGCTTATTCCGGCTGTTGAGTATCTTCACCAGCGCGGTTTCGTTCATCGAAACATTACGACGGACACAATCTGGTGCGACCACTCTGATCAAATGAAGCCCAAAGTAGTGTTATCCAACTTTGATTTGGTGCATTTCGTGGACGACGAGGAGGATCAGCGAATGCGCGACAGCGCGGGTGATGCTCGTTATCACGCGCCAGAGATTGTGCAAGGGCAGGCATGTAACGCCGCAGTGGACATGTTCTCGGTGGGTGTCTGTTTGTACCGCATGCTCAGCGGATCGTTTCCGTTTGCAATCGACCCGCATCGAAGGCACATAACCGTGGAGAACAGAAGGAACGGGCCTGCTTTCAGAGAAGAGTGCTGGAAGGACATCTCAACGGAAGCCAGGTCTTTCTTGAGTTCGCTTTTGGAGCGCTCTTGGGTGAATCGTGTGTCAGCAAGCGATGCAATCTACCACGACTGGTTTTCAGTTGAGCTACCAAATGATGTGCCGCCCGCTACAGCTTTCTCAAGCGATGGCGCCAAGGAAGCAGACACCCAGCGTACGGCTGTTTCTTCATTGTGCGGCGACAAGGTGCAGAAGATTGCGAGTATCGAAAAGCTCGCTGAAGAGAATGGTGTAACGCTCTCTCCATTTCTGCTGCGGTTCTTAAGCCCGATCTCGAGCGAGGTACCAATAAGTGAGAGGTCCCCTGTGGATGTGTTTGCGAGCAGTTTGAGGCAATACATGGGCAGCGCTAGCTTGTCTAGTAAATGCCGTCAGATAGAGAAATAGATCACGTACACTCCACTCCGTAAGTAGATTAGATACAAAAAAGATCCCATTCAACTGGGAAAAAAAGTATCTGGATATCACAAAGCTTTGAGAGCGTAGAACTAGTATTTGAATGTTTACACTTGGTTCGAACATTCTCTCGCGGGTATTTGTTCAATTACCAATACTAAAGGTTGCCATGAAATATTTCTAATACAATGACATATGTATAGAGTTGAACTTGGCGTACGGCGCACACCCACGAGCCTAAGTAGTGTTTGGCATCATCAAAATTGATTTTACACTCTTATTTGACATCCATCTTTTGATAATAGGGTCTTTAACTTCAGAAGGCATCAAAATTGCTTAAGGCGAAATCTGGTGCGAAATAAGTTACTTTGAATAATGATTTCGCTATGGAATCCTTTCGTTCATCTCACACTCTACCACAGAACCAGAGGAAATATTCAATAGGTCAAGCAGCCTTTATCTGCAGAGCAGAAAAGAAGCACCACAATACTTTGGTCTACTTGGGTCACTTAATTTTCCTTTTTCCTTCTTAAAGAAGCGTTCCACTCTTTTTGCGAACGTGTTTGTGTCGAAAGTATTTATCTGAAAGTGATAGCATCGGTCTCGTATCAAAACTTGTGCACTATAAGTTTTGTATTAAAGAACAATTTTTATATCTCAGCTCTCTGATTTGGATGTCTCACTTATTATTCAAGTGATCTTGAGCTATGTTATGGAATGCTAGTGCTGGAATGCGATGCATTTATCTAATACAACTGTAGGAGTCATGTTCAAAAGTAGATTGTTGCATTAGCGATGCATAACTTGAATGCAGTCAGTTAATGAAAGCCTCACAGTGATTGTTGGGTTGCGTTAGCTGATTTACTGCGTCGGAGAGGTTCATTGCGTGTAACAGTTGCGTGGCAGTTGTATTAGGTGGAACGTATCCAGAGTGCTAGAAAAGCCCGAAACACTTGCCTATCAGCATTGATGTTCCGGCAAGCACAAGCAATCATCCGCATAAAGACTAGAAACTAGAACAACAAAGTGTGCTTCACGTTTAAGTATCTAAATCCGCCCCCCTCTGTTATATATATATATATATACAATATAGGTTTTCTATCCATATAAAACTGCTGACATATGTATCAACAACACTAAGAGCATAAAAATAGAAATAAAACATGCAACTAACGCAACTCTTCAACATATTACATCATCAGTAGCGAAGGATCAAGTAGCCTCTGTTTTTCTTACTGCACGGACCTTGGGCAACCAACAGCTCACTTCGATACTATGCTATGAATAGACGATCGTTCCCGTACAAAATCCAATAAAGTCTCGCATAGAACGAGCTTGTATATATCAACCCTACAATAGGTTCCAATCTTGTGGTTTACTGAGATCGATACGCCATCCGACGCACAGCTCATTTCTTTTGAAACTGGGTGGAACCACGCTTTCTAGTGGTAGAAGCGCATTTGGGTTGAGGTTGGCGGTTGCTAACACAACATGCTCCTGTGCAAGTCCTTTTCAGCTGAGATACGAACTCCCTATGCCCTTGCCGCTTCAGAGTCAAACTATGACAATGTTTCGAAGCGTGAAGTGGTACTAGCTCCCCAAACCTTTCAATAGTTTTTATTGAGTTCCGAATAGGAGTAATGGCATCTATAATTGCAACAGAAATCGATAACATACAAACATGGAAGTATTCGAGGATGTCCAAATTCAATACAACGACGCTTTTATTTTCTACACGAGGAACTTTTGAAACACATGTTATGAGAACGATCATTGATGTAAGTCGATCGTTTACAAATACGCCCGCTCAATGCTTTGTATTTGAATACTTAATTGTCGTTGCTATGAGTATGAGAACGATCATTGATGGAAGTCGATCGTCTACAAATACGCCCGCTCAATGCTTTGTATTTGAACACTTAATTGTCGTTGCTATGAGTCATCATTCGTACCACATGGCAACCTCTTATATCATGTATTACGCCCGTTAATTATGTTGTAATGTACTCTATTTATACATCTATGTACCTCATGTTTGTAAACATCTGCGACCGCGGCGCCGCTATTGTGTACTCTGTCCTACACTGTGTGTACCTAGTTCTACACCGCAAGTCTAATCATTCTTAGTTATGGGCCCAGCGCGCCAGTCCAATCTGCCGTCCCGGCCCAAGTTCTCCTGGGATGCCAAGTCTCCTCCATGGACTGATGGCAAAATTGACCAGGAAGAATATCGTGATGCTGTGAAGCTCTGGCAAACGTTTCATAACGCACTACCAGCTTCGAACAGCAACAAGATTCCAATTGCACTTCAGGCTATATGTCTTAAGTCGCAACTGTATGGCCGTGCAAAGGACCTCTGCTCCGGAATTGCTGATGGCCAGTTGACGGAAGATGGCGCTGTGGATCATCTGGTAGGAAAAATTTACCAGAAGGACGCTCTCTCTGTAGTCAGTGAGGCCTATCGCGATTTCAACCAACTCTGGAATACTCGTAGAGGCAACACAAAGACTATGAAGAACTTCGAATCCCGTTTCTCCGCGCAAGTTGCAAAGTTCAACTCCATCTCTGCAACGACTAAGCTTCCAGAGTGTATTACGGTGCTAATGCTGCTATCCAACTCTGCAATTGACGACTCTCAGCGGGTCTCTGTCATGGCAGCAGCTGCACCTTCCGATGAGAACCTGAATTCTCAATCGTCGAATGATGAGTTTCTGAGCTCTATCACGTATCAGTCAGTGGCCTCGGTAATAAAGCAGTGCGACAAGACTTCGCATGCCCTGAGTGGTACTGTACCGCTTACTGCTAGTTCTGCTGGCACCACGCAACACCGCGAACAACATCGCTATAGCAAGAACAGTTCTGGTTACCGTTACAAAGGATAGTCTCCTTCAATGAAATATCCTTGTGACATATGCGGCAAATACGGTCATTGGAAACGTAACCATAACCCTGACGGCTCACTACCTCATCATGTCAAGTCGTTCGATGCACCAGCTACATCATCTGCTTCGCGAGCTCCTGGATCGCGCCCTGACCATGATCAAGAAAGGAGAGACAAGTCGCAAAGGAAGACAGTGTCGTTTAATATGGAAACTCTGACTAGTTCATCAGCTAGTACCGGCAAGTCACCTGTCGAAGTTGGACCTCTACTTGACGACGGAGCACCGTACTCTGCAATTGGCCTTATCGAACTGAATCTACTTGCTGACCATATAGGGATATCGCCCAATCCCAAGCTCGATGCTATTACCAAAGCACTCGATGGACATACACATTGGCAGTATGGAGTCGGTGAACACTCCAGTCCGGCACGCTGCATCCTAGGATCTATTGTCATCACTGCGACATCTGACCAAGGTAGACCAGTCCGTATCACCCACCTTGTCCTGGATGGATCTTCTCAGTGGGTCATAGGAAAAAATGTAACTCGCAAGGCCAACATCGAGCATATTGGAAGAAATGCATTGGTCTTCCTGGCTGATGGTCATAGAGACCATATATCTATAATCAATGAAAGTTTCTTAAGCTACATAGCTCTAGATCGGTTTACCTCTCATTGTAACAATGGTTCTACACTGTCATGCCTCTCAGCAGTCACTCTCGATAGTGCACCATGGCTTGAGGTCAAGAAGATTATAGACAAAGTCCACAAGCACGTTTGTGGTCATGCAAGCTATACAGACTACAAGCTCCTCCTCGAGAGAAACGGATTTTGGAATGAAACCATAGCTTCCTATCTCACGGACATGGTCAATCGCTGCACGGCTTGTCGGAGCACATCGGTCCCGCAGCCCAGTCGTAAGGTTTCAATCAGTTATCTGTCAAAGAAATTCAACGAGGTTCTCTGTGTTGATCATCTCTATCTGGATGAAATACTACTAATGCATCTGATGGATCTCATCACACGATATTCGAGCGTCTATGCAGTTACCTCGACAAATCTCTCAGAAGCTGTTGTTGGCTTTGAAGCTTCATGGGTATCACAATTCTGGTACCCTGACTCTATTCGTGCAGACAAGGCATTCCAAATAGGTGCATTCAAGAACTACACCAAGAAGCTTGGAATCCCAATTCACCCAATGCCTCCTGGTAGGCACTCCAAGAATGCAATAGAGTCTAAACACAGCATCATCCGTAGCGTCTTTATTCGTCTAAAAGAAGCTGCTGGCGCAGACTTCGATCCAAAGCTCGCAGCATACAAGGCTGTGTCAATCTCAAATGACCTCTATGGCAACGACACTATGTCTGCATTCGAACTAGCCAAAGGCTTTTCTAGCCCTATCGTGGCAAAGCCTATCGAAACTGTAATCCCGGATGATGTGCTCAATGCTCGTGACCAGCTTAAAGCTCGTCGCAAACTGGCGCTTATCTTGCGCTCGAAGGCAGTGACCAAAGTGCCAATTGCAGCTGGTGATCTGATAGAAGTATACCAAAAGAAAGAATTTGAGAAGAGAGGAAAATGGTCCGATCCCAAACCGGTCCTCTCTATCAACCAGCATGCACGTTCAGTGACTGTATCAGGACGCAAAAATCGAGAAATCACTGTTGCATTTGAAGATACTCGCCCAGCGCTGCCTCAAGAAAGCTTCGCCCAACTAGTACAAGATGGTATTGACTCGATATCCGAGAGTTCAAGTGACCATTGTACTGCTTTAAAGGCACAGGCTGAAATGAACACAGATGTCAACTTTGAATGCTCTGTACCAAGTGACACTGCTGTTGACTTATCTCAAGGTTCGTCTGATATCAACACACCTGTTGATGCACCTGTTGATGATGACTTCTCTACTGAATCCTCAAACGTTGAACCCTGTGTAGGAGACAATATCTCTGTTCTCTGGCCCCTTGAAGAACAATTCTTCCGTGGCACTGTCCACTCGGCAACAGAAGATGGTCGTCTAAACATACACTATGATGATGGGGATGTAGAACAACTTGAAATGGAGAAGGAGGTATGGAAGTTTACTGAAACACTCCCAGCCAGTTCTGGTACATTGGCACAACTGGAAGTCACAAGCACTGAGAACTCAGTCCTAGAATCGATTCTTGACCATTTTGGGAACAAACCATTTCTAAGGCACCACGCACAAGGGTTTGACCAATACCCTTTAGTCAACGCCTACAATGCAGAGGAAGATACATTTCTCAAGACTGTTCGCCCGGTCACACACGAAGAAGTCCCTCCGAACTCCAATGTTATCAGCAGTCACACCTTATACAAAGTGAAGACTAATGATGACGGGTCTCTCAAGCTTAAAGCACGTATTGCACCACATGGGAACGAGGACGATTTGAAGAACGTCTTGAGCAAAGACTGTACCACATGCCCACCCACAGGACTTCGGATCCTCGAATCAATTGCATCTCTATTCGGCTGGATAATCCACAGGGCTGACGTGAAGGCTGCGTTTCTGCAGACAGGGGAGGCTCAAAGAAACGTCTATGTTCGCCCACCCAAAGAAAGCCAAATGAAATCGACTCATCTTTGGTTACTTCGGACAGCTGCCTACGGCCTTGTCAATGCAAATGCCAAGTGGCAGAACCAGTCCGATAATGTTATGTTTGACATTGGACTCAAGCAGTCGACCCATGTTCCTCAGCTTTTCTTCCAGAAAGAAAACGGAAGGCTGGTATTAATTTTTGCTAAAATAGTTGACGACCTGAAAGCTGCAGGCGATGGCGACCCTGTGAAACGCTTCATGGAGGAGTTTGACAGACGATTCAAGTTTGGTGATGTGATGCAAGGACCAGGCAAACTCCGATTCTTTGGCATCAACACTGTTCAAAATGGCGACTTTACCATTGAGACAGATGCGGACGATAAGGTGAACTCTGTATCTGAGTATCCGTTTTCTAGGCAACGCCGCAAGCATTTTGATGAGCTACTCAATCAGCTTGAAAAGTCTGTGTTTGCCTCCACAAATAGTTCACTTGGATGGATCAGAACTGCGGCTTCACCATTTTGCTCATTCTATGCCAGCTACCTGCAGCAAAAAGCCCCTGATCTAAAAGTGTGTCATCTTGTTGAACAAGTGAATATAGTTCGCAAGCTGAAGAAGCTCGGAACAACTATTGCTTACCCTAGACCAACAGACAAAAATCAGTATGAAATCAGCATTCTATTGTTTTCAGATGCGTCACGGACAGATGAATGTGGCCAACTTGGAGTTCTAACCGGTTTGCTTATCGTTGAGATGAAGAACAACTCGATTTAACATGCCATATCGTGTTTGTCTCACAAGTCAAAGCGCCCGGTCAAAAGCATACCTGCTGCAGAGATTTTTGCTGCCTCGGAAGGGATTGACGAAGGAAAGACAATCTCTAAGGCATACTCGGAGCTTCTTGGCATGGAAATCAAGTTGAGACTTGCTGTGGACTGTAAGGACTAGTTTACTTCACTATCGACACAGAAGAATGCTATCGACAAATCGATTCGTGGTAATGTTAGCTGCGTCCGTTTTGAATTTCAGACTGGTGCTGTTGATAAGATATCGTGGGTGCCCGGTCATTCCAACCTGGCAGATCCGCTTACCAAGAAAGACGGCTCTCTGACAGATGCTCTTCAACTGAGTCTGTTCACTGACAGACTTCGCTTCGATTTACAGGACATTGCTGAGACGAAGCATTCGAAGAAAAACTTTGGCTGAAAGGGGAGGAATATGAGAACGATCATTGATGGAAGTCGATCGTCTACAAATACGCCCGCTCAATGCTTTGTATTTGAACACTTAATTGTCGTTTCTATGAGTCATCAATCGTACCACATGGCAACCTCTTATATCATGTATTACGCCCGTTAATTATGTTGTAATGTACTCTATTTATACATCTATGTATCTCATGTTTGTAAACATCTGCGACCTCGGCTCGCAGCTATTGTGTACTCTGTCCTACACTGTGTGTACCTAGTTCTACACCGCAAGTCTAATCATTCTTACATGTTCTGACACCGTTCAAAGAGAAAACAAACTTCTCATAGAATAACTCTTGTATATCACCCCGCTTCTTGAGATACACTCTAGCCTAGTTGCGTTCGTTGCAATATTCATATATGATCACGTAGAACAGATACAAGATCAACCACATATTGCAAAAGACGTTCACATAGTGTCATGAGAACCCATTGAACCTGAAATGTTCATCGGAAGGTGCAGAGTGCATGCGGCTTGTATTTCGTGAGAATAATCTTTCTCATATGGAATACAGTGATGGCTACTTCGCGGCATTCGTGGAAAGTTGCATTTCTACAAGAGGTGTTTTGTTCACAAAAACTGGAAAGGGATGCAAACACAAGTAACGGGATGTGAAGAAATAAGGAAAAGAAGAGTGAGTTGGAGGTATACAAGGGCGGATGACGAGGGGCGAGAGTAACGGACGGGGAAAGGGGGTAAACACGCAAACAGTTTTTTTTCTTTACGTTTTGGTGATGGGAGATTGAAAAAGGAAGGCACTGGGGTAGTTGGGAAGAAGGTTAATGTACCCTTTTTGCAGACCCAAATAAAAGGAAGGTTGGAAAGGGAGAAAGGTAAGAAAGAGCGAGAAGCAAAACATTCGGCACTGGGGATTCCAGACCGATCCCTCATGTCAGTACTAGCCCAGCTCGGAGTCACTTAGCTTCGCAGTTCGGGATGGGATGCGGCGCATGTCAACTCGATGTGGCCGAATGTGGCAATCAGTGCTACGCCGTAGCACCTCATTCCACACGCAACAAAAACAGCTGCTCCCCCCTGCCGCCCACGCCTGAGCAAAATGATGCCTCAAACACCCCAAGTGCGCTCCCTGTCTCATCACCACATTTGTCGCCTCCATCTCGGCGCTAGTGCGTCGTCCTTTTTGGCAACTGCACATTGTCCCCAAACAAGCAGCTAATCCATCATCTTTCAGCGCAAGTACTGCAAAGAGGACAGTGCAGCACATCAATCCGTTGGGAATACTTGGATCTTCTCCCACAAGCTTCTCCTCTCCCATGTGTGCCTGGAAACATACTTGATCACTCTTGCATTCTTGCAGTGCAGAAATGCCGAGTGCAGAAATGCCGACCAAAGCTTGAATTGAAGTACCATGGGGATGCCGCTCTCCCCGACGATGTGCGCGACACTTTTCGAGTGCTGCCCACTTCAGTGTCGAGTGCTCCCCACTTCGGTGGTGCGTCAGAAGCAAATCGTACCGTTGAGCCATGGTTCCATCTGAAATGTAGAAAACATGAACTGCGGGTGCTTCAAATTTGCTGCTTCAAACATCTCCGTCCTCCTGACACCTTCGTACCGCAGGCTCTACCCACGTCCTACGACCCTTTCCGGGGGCTACGGTTGCCGCCGATGTTTTTGTTGGGTGCGCTGTCCACATTTCATTGGCTGGCTTACCTTCGTGCGTAAGCCCCGTTCTCCACCAATCGCTGCAAACCAATTGCTTCTTGTCGTTGTTCCCCTCCTCTTTATCCAAGCTCTCGCATTCGGCAAGTCTTTCTACTTGTCTTCAAGCACATTCACATTCAACCCGCGCAGTAACATTGGAGCTTAACGCTACGCGTGAGTTTGTGAATGACGCGATGCAGTCGGGCAGCCCAGGCTTAGATTTTGCAAACCCCTCTGAGCATCTGTCACGGCTGCTGGCGTGTTGATTTGCAGAGCGCCGAAATCGCTTGCGAGGCCAAGAAAACACGCCTCGGGTGAG
Organism: Agarophyton chilense; assembly: GCA_030374765.1. NCBI lineage: Eukaryota > Rhodophyta > Florideophyceae > Gracilariales > Gracilariaceae > Agarophyton > Agarophyton chilense. The sequence continues at coordinate 1,838,859 of JARGXX010000100.1, forward strand.
ACTCTCCGGATTTGTCTACGCCTTCCATCGCTTGGCAAAGCGATCAATTGTTGACGCATTGCCTCTCGAAGACGTCGCCCAAACGCTACATGTCGCGGAGTGCGAACCCCATTGGAACTCAATCGGCGCGATTGGCGGCGTCTGACAATGTGAGGCAGGACGGAACGACTTATCATACCAGCCGGTCTACGGATGCTTTTGTCCGAAGTAGACAAGTTTCGACGTGATCGGACATTTCTGCGTCTGTTTCTCTGTGTGGGTTGGGTTTCAGCCCTCTCGGGCACCTCTGGCCTGTAAAAGCCAAACACATCGTGGGACGCCAGAAACATCTTTCAAGTGCAGAACAGATCGGGGGGCTGGAAAAGAAAGCGCACCAGTCGAACACAACCACTGTAGGGCAGGCGGTAGTCAAGTGGTGCAGCCAATCAAGTACACACAATTTGGAATCTGGTAGCGTGAAAATAACCGAAAGCACAACTGCAAACGCAAAGCAGCAAAGAAAAGCAGCAGCCGGGACAACCCAAAAAGCAATGAACAGAACAGCGACACCGCAAACACGATACACAAAAGCGGTCACGCGCAGCGTAACGAAGGCGGAGGGATGTTGAATACGAGCGAGGCAAATTGGAGAAGCTGAGAGAGAAGGAGGAGAGGAGAGAGCGGATGGGGTGAGATGGGGGAGACAACGGAGGAAAGCGCTCTGTGCGCAGTATAAATAGGTGACGAAACGTTGGGTTGGGGGAGACGTGGGCCGCAGAGAGCGGCGAGGAGCGTATTACGTGTCGCAAGTGCTCCGTGGTGTGCGAGGACGACGAGTATGGAGAGTGAAGTGTCAGGATGTGCGTCATTTAAGTGTTCATTACACACCTCCCCGATGTGTAAAAAGCGCTGCAAATTGTCGTGGCTAATCGTTGCGAAAGTTGGCTATGGATGTTCGGAGATCGCAAAGCAAGAGAGGGCTTCGAGAACGAGTGATTTCAAATCGAGTTTCTTTCTATAGTGAACCGGGGCATCGGTTCACAACAGTTTCACAAGCACTTGCTTCAAGCATGATCACACAGCATAATGCGACATGTTACGCGCTCCGATCGGCTTCAATACAAGATTGCATCTGCACATGATGAGACTGTCTGTTGGGAGGATGTTTCTGCTTTCCCGTGGGTGCCGATGGCAGGCACGAAGTCGGACAGTATTACGCTGTTGATATTGGCTGGCGCACGGGTGCTCTGCCATCATTTGCCACAGTGGTCAAATCGTTGTATCACACACGCCGCCCTCACACTCGGCCACATCGAGCTGACATGTGCCGCATCCCATCCCGAACTGCGAAGCTAAATCTCTCTGAGCTGGGCTAGTACATACATGAGGGATCCGTCTGGAACCCCTAGTGCTGAGTGTTTTTTTGTTTCTTGCTCCCTCCAACTATGTTGCTCCTGCGACGTAGCCACGCTGTGTGTCAATGACACGCTCTATGCGCTGTTGCGTTATATCTTTTTCATCATGTCGCTCACTGCGCGTTGTGCGCATACTACACCTTCGTGGGCAAACAACAGGTACACTACAAGGAACTTGAGCGTCTTGAATAGGGTGGCGCGCCCTGCGATGGATGTCAGCAACCGAAACGGTACGCTTTGGCCCATAGCTTCTGGTGCGCACACGTCGTGCGTGGAAGCAATTACGGTCGCGTTCGGCTGTTCCAATCGCTTTGCTTTGCAAATCCCACAAAGAAAGAGGTGGACCGATCAATGTCTTGTTTTTGGTGAGCGCTTGAGCAATTATCTGTTGGTTGGTGCGTTCCAGTTGTACATGCCAAGGTACGACACCAACCAGGGCGAGAACGAAGGTCTGCCTATGGAGGCGCTGGCGGGAACACTGTGGTAGGGCTGGCTTCCCCTAACATGAACTAGGCACCGTAGTTGGCGCGACGGCAAACATCTGACCCAGCCTGAAAAACTCGACCATGAGCAAACCTAAACACTAAATTCGAAACCAAAGAGATCACAAGCCTGACGGCGCTGGCTGAGTGTCTGACCTCTTCCGCTTGCGCTGCGAAGGTGCGAAGGTGCGAAGGGCAAGGCCTAACCCTCCTTTGCAGTTGTGCAAAAAATCACACGCAGTCTTACACAATGAGCTCGCCCAGCGCGAGCTCGCAGAACGCAGCGTGTCTCTCACGTTGCATCTCACGTCGCATCTCACGTCGCATCTCACGCCGCATCTCACGCCGCATCTCACGCCGCATCTCACGCCGCATCTCACGTCGCATCTCACGTGTGTCTCTTGCGTGTTTGCAGCTCGCGACACCTGCTTGTTTCTGGAAAATGAAGGTGACGTTTGACTCCCTGGAGCCCCAAACATGGGAGTAAGGGTTGCACAGAGGCGTTCGATTCCGGTGGAGGAAGCTGTCCATTGATTGGCAGCGACAGCATTCATGCTCCGGGAGGCGATGGACAGCCCCCAACAGCTCGCGATTCCTGTTTCCGAAACAAGAGTGCGACAGTACGCAACCACTCGGCGGATGCAGCCGACTCAGCAGCGTTGCTGCTGAAAGAGCACTTTTCTCTGCTTTTGAAGCACTGAAGCTCGTCAGACCTGACAGCTCATGGTGGAGGGCGGGCCCGTCTGGAGCATGACTCTCGCTCATGTGAATTGCGTGTATGCGGGGTGCGCAACAGTTTTCTTGCAGCTGGAGAAAGCCGACAGCCTATTCTCACGCGTGGATCAACGTCAAGCTAGAGTTTCCGAAAAGAGCACCAACCATTTTCTTGCAGGTCGTGAGAATGACAGATCGGCATGCATCACGGAGAGCAGTATACGGGAGAGTGCGCCTGACACTCGAATTCGACACGCACCAACGAGCATCTGCAGCTCGGCATTATCCAAACGGCGCCCGTGCTCTGGTATAAATATGCTGCTCAGACGTACAAGATCGCTGCTCACATCTTCTGGTCGCCCTTTCGGTTTGCACCCTCTCCATCACTGTTTACTACTTATCCACGTACTTGCTGCAACCATTGTGTCCTCCCTGTGCGAAACAAACTTATTTGTGCTTCCTTCGCATCTCTCCCGGCTTCTGTTGTACTGGTCTTGTCCATTCTCACGGTAACCACAGCAACACATCAAGCTCGATCAATATGGTTGTTCCAGTGTTCGTCAAAAACCACAAAATTTACGACTGCCATGGATGGATTCGAGTCCGCCATGCATTGTTATCGCATCGGAAATCGTGGTACATGAAACTGTTGGGCTCTACGCTCACTCTGCATGACTGCATAGACAAGTCTGTGGAGCTGGAGTACTCGGTGACCTCTTGCAAGATCATGGGTCATCTTGGGGGCAAGTCGTTTACCGTCAAGTTTTCGAGTGGCGCTGCACTTCGTATTTACTGCGACTCAAAACCAAAGGCTGGTAGATGGAAGAGAGCCCTGCGGCGAGCTTCAGCGCTTGAATTCGAATACGAGTTTGTGTTGGGGAACGAAATCGAGCAAGACGGCAAAAGCTCGGTTTTCAACGCCGTTCACCGGGACAACAAAACCAAACACGCGGTGCAACGGATCTCCAAGGACCCTCTCCTCCGGAACTACGCGGAACAAAACCGCTTCCTGGGCCGACAAATCTACGCCCTGCGAACACTGCGCCACCCCAATATTCTGTCGGCGTCTCACATCTTCAACGAAGACGAACACGCCTACCTGGTTACCGCGCCGGTGAACGGAGACAGGCTTCGGGACGTGATCGCGCAAAATGGTGGGAACCTTCCTGAGGCAGCCGTTCGGCACGTTGCCAAGCAGCTTATTCCGGCTGTTGAGTATCTTCACCAGCGCGGTTTCGTTCATCGAAATATTACGACGGACACAATCTGGTGCGACCACTCTGATCAAAAGAAGCCCAAAGTAGTGTTATCCAACTTTGATTTGGTGCATTTCGTGGACGACGAGGAGGATCAGCGAATGCGCGACAGCGCGGGTGATGCTCGTTATCACGCGCCAGAGATTGTGCAAGGGCAGGCATATAACGCCGCAGTGGACATGTTCTCGGTGGGTGTCTGTTTGTACCGCATGCTCAGCGGATCGTTTCCGTTTGCAATCGACCCGCATCGAAGGCACATAACCGTGGAGAACAGAAGGAACGGGCCTGCTTTCAGAGAAGAGTGCTGGAAGGACATCTCAACGGAAGCCAGGTCTTTCTTGAGTTCGCTTTTGGAGCGCTCTTGGGTGAATCGTGTGTCAGCAAGCGATGCAATCTACCACGACTGGTTTTCAGTTGAGCTACCAAATGATGTGCCGCCCGCTACAGCTTTCTCAAGCGATGGCGCCAAGGAAGCAGACACCCAGCGTACGGCTGTTTCTTCATTGTGCGGCGACAAGGTGCAGAAGATTGCGAGTATCGAAAAGCTCGCTGAAGAGAATGGTGTAACGCTCTCTCCATTTCTGCTGCGGTTCTTAAGCCCGATCTCGAGCGAGGTACCAATAAGTGAGAGGTCCCCTGTGGATGTGTTTGCGAGCAGTTTGAGGCAATACATGGGCAGCGCTAGCTTGTCTAGTAAATGCCGTCAGATAGAGAAATAGATCACGTACACTCCGTAAGTAGATTAGATACAAAAAAGATCCCATTCAACTGGGAAAAAAAGTATCTGGATATCACAAAGCTTTGAGAGTTTAGACACAGAATTTGAATGTTTAC